>OZ014520.1:245190364-245790364 GCA_963966055.1 Lathyrus aphaca
GAGAATGGTAAAAGATATGGACATGAGACCAAAGAGGTTGGTTAGAGGACTCTTCAAGATTTCCAAAATGTCCAAGAACACCTTCATAGCATTAAAATTGAAGGATTTGTGCCCTTGCAAATTTGGGAAATTTTTGAGAGGTTTATGAAGTAAATGGGGTCTTAAAACCATAATTCACCAAATGGGCTTGCTTTTTTATGACCCAGACACTTCCATGACATCATGTGTAAACACCCCAAATTTTCCCTCACCCATTCACACCATGTCTTGTGATCTTTACATATGCATAAGTTCAATCATAGCATCTCATATTGCATTTTTGATTCATTGCAATGGTTCTAAGTCATTTGCATCTAGGGTTTGTGATCTGAGCAATCCAAGAGCTTCTTGAGCCACTCCAAAGGTCATCAATCACTTCAAAGGGGTCCATGTATGTTCAAGCATCATATTATATCCCCTCAAAGTCAAGAATGTCAAAAAAAATCACAAGAACTGAGATTGGCATGGAAGCAGAGCCAGGTTTAACTGCACAGATGACCTAGAATTAGGGTTTTGGTTTCAAAGGCCATAACTCCAAATTTTTTTGGTCATTCTTGTTTCTATTGGTCTCTATATGGTATAGGGATCATGCATATCAATTTTCATGAAGAAATTCAATGGGGAAGGCATCTGATCAAGAGTTGACTTTTTGAGCAAGTCAGTGCAAAATCAGGGCATCTGAGGCCCTCAATGACCCAACCAAAGGGTGTTCTTCATCATTTTGATTATGTATGATCTTTATTTGATCATAGAAGATGTTAGAAGTTCACAAAATTGAAGAATTTCAAGCCATTTGCAAAGTTGACTTTTTGGGAAAATGACTTGTAATGGAAACTTGCCATTTTGGGAAACTTTTTCAACCCTTGCTTTTTGATTCAAAAATGCTTCAAATAGGAAAACTTTGGTCATGAAAGTTGTAGAATGGATCATTCCCTTTTCAAAAAGTACAAGAACTTGTCCTAATTCATTTTGGATCAAAAGTTATGGCTTGTCAAAATTGGGAAAAATCACATAATTTCAAGTTTTCTACCAAAGAGGCATTTTGCAAAATGGTGTGATCAAGCATTCTAAAGACTTCAAATGTGTACAAACTCATTACAACATGATCATGTGACTCCTAAAAATCAGAATTGGCCCAAGAATTATGCATTTTGATGCCTTGAACTTCATGAAATTCCAAAGGGGCCAAACTTTGTGAAAATTGCAAAACATCTCATAAGCTTTGATCCACTTGCTGATTTGCCTCAAAACCAATTCCATGGACATCCTTAAACTCAGCTGAGCCAGGACAAGCCAAAAATCTAGTTGTACCATTGCCCATACCTCAAGTACAAGTCAAGTTGACATTTTGGCAACTTGCCCATACCAATCACAATAGGCCAGCACCCACTCTCCGACCTATCACACTTCTTTATGTGGATCAAATGCAAGCAAAAGCACACAACACACAAGCCTGAAACTCTCTCCAAGCCAACATTCTCAAAAATCTCCCTTTATGCATTTTGCTTCGAATCACATAGCACAACCTTCAAACACAAAAACAAACTTCACCATTGATCTCAGCATGTTCCACTGATCACATCCTTGCCCTCATTCATCCTTGAAACCCCCTGAAATCAAAACACGATTTCTCACCTCTCCTGAACAGAACTTGATCAAACTCCCAAATCAGCCAAAAGAAATTCTTTCCAAGCATCAAGACTTCATCAGGAGCTCAAGGGGAGTGGTTTGCACAAAGAAAGGAGGTCTGAAAGTCCAGAACTGAGAAAGCTCAAGCTCAGGTACCTCCTTGAAACATTTTTCCAGAACTCTTATTTTATGTTTCAAAATGATTACGCATGCTTCACTGATCACACTGGACTTGGAATTATTGAAAATGGTTGAGAAATAAGACTGTATTGCTTGTCTGAAATTTTTTCCATATTTATGTTCTTCTTCGAATCATGGGATTGAGTGAAAGGAAATGAGTTTTGAGGGTGGATTCAGATTCAGGGAGGTTAGGAGGTTTGATCTGGAGCTTTAGAGCTCCAGAAATAACCTAGAGGAGAAGTTGGCCATTTTTAGGTGAGGAGGTCACCAGAGAAGACGACCGGAGCTCGTCTCCGGTGACCTGAGAGTGATTAAGTGCTAATTAGGGTTAGGGCACCAGGTTTGAATGTAGGCCATCAGATGTAGTTTCCCGCGCGCGTTTGGAAGGCTGAGATCATGTCATTAATTACTAATTAGGTTTAATTTAATTAATTAATCAGGATTTAAGAAGTTTGAACTTGGGCCGTAGGATTGCGCGCCAAGTCAAACCTCCCCAGCCCAGATTGCATCTGATCCTCTCATTTTGCATACTTTTCCATAATTCAATTTTTATTCATTTATTTTGCATTTATTTTGTACGAATTATTAAAAATAGTAAAATACCTTTAACATGTAGTTTGTAGGATAAAATTGGCATGAATTGATCTTGCATTTTCAATTTGTTTTGCATTTTTCTTGACAAGGTACCTTAAAACCCTAGCAATCTTAGGAAATTCATAACTCTCACTAGGTTAAGAGTTGGATCCCCTCCTTTGGGCAGTGAGTTTGTATAGGTCTAAGGTTCCTTTGATTGCATTTTCAAATTTTTATCATGTCATTTGCTTCTGGTTTTGGATTTTTTCTTTGTATGTTGCATATAACCCTAATTCATGCTTTCCTTTGCATCCATTTCTCATTTGCTTGCATCCAATGACTTGCCATGACATTTTGTGCATCCATTTGATTCATAACACATCTTAGGACATATTAGAATCATGTTTGATCATTTCATCTTTCATTTTCCATGTTATATGTCTTTTGCATTCCATAACTTTTCAGGAACATTCATGGTTCAAAGCATTCTTCTCTTGCATCCATATGTTTGTATGATCATTCTAATGCCTTGCCTCATGATTGCATCATCTCTTAGCATCATTAACATCATACTCATGCTTCTGGTTTTGGTTTGCATCATCATATTTCACCTCATTTGCATTGCATTTCATTTCTTTTGTTGACTTTTCAGGTGGTAAGTTGTTTTGAGAAGTGGATTTGCCTTCACTTCTCACAATCTATTTTCATATCTCTTATGCATCATTGTTGCATTTTATCTTGTGCTTTGGATTGAGCTTGCTCATTCTTCTTCATCTCACTTTCTTTCTTCAAGCAACTTGACTTCTTAAGTGAAGCAAGTTGTTTTACTTCTCTTTGCTCCTTTCATCTGCTTCTCTCCTTGGTGGTTCTTTGAAGATTTCTCTTGCAAACCTCACAAACCCTAGGAATGACCAAGCATGATAACAATTAGGGTCTTGTTTAGTCCCCCATTTATATTTTGCCTTTGTGTCATCATTGGGTCCTCTCTTCTCATCTCATAATCAGGGACTAAACCCTAAAGGTTTTAAGGCTTTGTGATTAAGCTTATGCCTACATCCTTCTATTAGAATGGAGTGTATAACTTTAATTCTAAGTGTTAAACCCTTAATGTGTTTAAATCCTTTAATCAATCCACTTAATAATCATCAAGACATCCAGCTTGTAACTTGGGCCTTGCATTAGGGTTCTAATTCTTCCTTAATTGGTCAAGAAGGACTAACCCTAGTGTCTTACAAACCCTAAAAATCATTTCTTAATCTTATCTTTAACTAAAATCCATCTAATAAAGGCTTTGTTTTGTCATGAGGTTAATCCCTAATCATGGATTAAGTTGAGGAGTCTTTCTCAGCTTAAATGCTCTCATCTATTATCCTTCTATTAGGATGGTGTAATGAGTCCATTAAATCCTTGATTATGGCTTAAACTCATTACTCAACACTAAACAAAAACAACAAAAACATCTAAATAATCACAAGTAGGTTAATGATCTTAATCCTACATCATAGGTGATTAAGTGTGAGATACTGACTTTACACTTAAGGTATTCTCATTACCCCTAATCAGAGGGAAGATGTGATGAGTTTACTAACCCTTGGTTTAGGCTTAAGCTCATTAACTTATGACAAATCCAAAAAGAAATAAAAGATTGAAAGTACAAAACAAACAATAATCGTCTCCTCTGGGATTCTTTTCTCACCTCATTCACTCATAAACGAGAACTTGCTTCTTCCGTCTAATGCAAGACAGTTTTCACCTGAGCCAGACAGGTCATACACTTGAGAATAGACAAGTGAGCAATTCACAAGTCAATTTATCTTTCAGTCTCTTTGGGTCGAACTACGGTGTTCTGACTTCCTCATTGCACGAGAGGATACGTAGGCATAACTCAACAGTTATCGAACAAAAGTCTCTGTATATTCCCCCTCTTTCCAGCTTTATTCTTTTAGCCTCATGATCTTGAGCATTTCATTCTTGTTCTTACACTGACACTTCACTTATACATTTCACTTCTCTTACACTGACACCTGTACATCCTTTTCCAGCTCTTTTATACACAGATTGCACTGACACTACCCCTTTAAAACACAAATCTTTTAAGCGTGAATCCCGTCGAGTACGGCGGAAAATCTGGGTGCTAATACCTTCCCAGGTTGTAACCAACCCCCTTTCTCAGTCTCTCTGGTTCGCAACCGTCTTATCCAATTCTTTTCTAGGTCTATGCAACATTACCTTTCCTTCGGGATAAAAATGCCTAGCTGGCGACTCTTTTCTCTTCTCTTGAGCTCACTCCTGTGTGTTCTCATTCCTCTTTTCGCCGACCGTTCGCATCTGTACCCCTTCTGACCAGGTGTCATTTTGGTGGGAGCGACTGCTTGGCGACTCGGCTGGGGAAAAATATACTGTAACCAGGGCCTCTGGTTCTTTTTGTGGGTTCCTCCTAGCGCTTCTTTGATTTGTGTTTACTGGGGTGTTATGTGCTAATTGTGTTTGTATATTTGCCTTATTTACTGCTTTATGTACAGTTATTTACTGCTTTCTTTACAGCTTTATATATCATACTGTCATACTGTTATCTAGCTGGATCTGGTTTATTGTTTTGATGGGTGGGGTTCACTGAGAGGTTGAGGTCCTATACCTGGGACCTGAGTGACACCTAGGCTAGAGTGGTTCATGTTCTTTCCCATTCCATTTCGGTCTGGTGCGGGAATATGAAACACGGTTCAGATGTGGGTTTCTTCTTGAGAACTCTGTGCTACAGATTTCCTGTAGTGCTAGGGCTACCTGGGAAGCCTGCTAAGTCTGGATGACCTTTATTATGACCTTCAGAAACTTAGGTGAATTAGAGGAGGATCTTTTATGGTTATTGTAAACACTGTACCTCCGGGTTAGAAGTGTTTACACTTCTCATAACTGATCCAAGTCTGAGGATCCTTGTTTTAGAACATCACCTGTGAGGGGGTTGGGTTGTTTACAGGTTTGCAGGAACCCGTGGCCACATCATACCCTGATATTTGTTTTGTTTAAGAATGCTTCACGTTGGACAGTTCTTGTGATTTAACCCTGGACATGTGACTCTTTATTTGAGTCCCCCACCTTGGTTACTGGACTTTTGAACCTCCATCTAGACTTCTTAGACATACATGGGCTCTATATCAAGACAGTTAATCAGTTCCAGCTTGATCACAAACCCTTGCATATCATTTGCATACTCATCATTGCATCAGTTAACATTTGCTTATTTGTTTTTCAGGGTATCCACATTTCATTTGGCTTGGTTTTGACCCCTTCATCTGCATAGACCTTTGCTCATCAGCTATCTGCTTCAGCTATCCTCATCAGTTGCCTGCTTCAGCTACCTCCAGCATCATCCTCAGCCTATCAGTGGCTCATCTCCAGTATCAGGCTTCATCATCAGCATTTATTTTTAGCTCTTCATCAGCAGTCATGGTACCCAAGAAGAGCAACATTTCATACCACTTCTTTGAGCCTGTGCTGGCTGGCATCAGGCAGGTCCAGACACTCATTACTCCAGACCATATCCCATTATTCAGAGAGCATTATGGAGGCATCCTTGACATGGTTATGGACTTGGACCCTTCTCAGAGGAGTTTGATTCACACTTGCCTACAGTTTTATGACCCTCCTTTGAGATGCTTCACTTTCCAGAACTTTCAGCTAGGACCTTTGCTGGAGGAGTTCTCATCTTTGAATGGAGTACCTGTCAGGGGTGGTATCCCCTTCAACCCAGAGATGGCTTCTCCCAGCAATGAAGAAGTGGCAAAGGCACTGTATTTGGAACCTATTTTTATTGAGCAGAACATGTCAACAAAGGCTGGAATTCCTGGCCTACACTTGGATTTCTTGACTTCTCAGGCCATCCTGAAGGCCTCCTTGGGAGAATGGAAGGCAGTTTGTGCATTGTTAGCCCTCAGTATATATGGGGTTATACTTTTTGCAGATGAGCCCAAGTTTATCAGCAAGAATGCTATTCATCTCTTCCTTTTGAGGAACCCAGTACCCACCTTGCTAGGAGATTTCTATTATTCTGTTCACCAAAGGAATGAGAATCAGAGAGGGAAGTTGGTGAGGTGCTGTGCTCCTTTGTTTCATACTTGGCTGCTTAAACACTTACCCAAGACTGATGCTTTCTTGAACCCTCACCAACAGAAGAATTGGGCTAGGAGACTTATTGCTTTAACTTCAGATGACATCAGATGGTGCACCCAGAGCACCAAAGGAAGGGACATAATTACTAGTTGTGGACAGTTCCCCAATGTACCTCTGATAGGGGTGAAGGGTTGCATCAACTACAACCCTTTGCTGTTTAAGAGACAGTTAGGCTATGCTTTGGTTCACCCTCCTAGAGTGCAAGACATGGCTGAAACCCTTTATTGTGAGCTAAAACCTAATCTAGCTATTGTCAGACAAGCATCCTGGGCTTAGGACAACATCCAGACCAAAGGGATGGCCATCCTTGGGAGATGCAACAATGTAGCTTCAGCTCAGTATTATGAATGGTCTCATGCTAGGGCTCAGATTTCTGGGATGCCTTTCACCATTTAGGATGCACCTGGACCATCCACAGTACCACATATGTATGTTTGAATACATGTATGTTTGAGGGGGAGTAAACTCACACATGACTCAACAGAAAAGAACTGCTATACTCTGATAAAAGAACTTCTGCTGCACTCTGATAACCAGAAAAATATGTTAGCCAAAAATTAGCCAAAGGGGGAGTTTGTAGATGTTTAGAATTGGCAGAATTTTTGACCAACAAGAAATGTTGAATTCAGTTCAGAATGTCCTATCAGATGTTGGGACATTATCAAACAGAGTATAAGAACTTAATTCAGGATGTCACACCAGATGTTGGGACATTGTGTAAATGATTTAAGTTCAGTTTTTCAGGATGTCCCAACAGATGTTGTGACATCTCAAACCTGCTACCAGAATTAATTAATGACTAACTGATCTGAGAAATTTAAGGAAAGTTATCTAGAATTAATTATGGATGGACAAAAAACAGAATAAGGTGCATCTGTAGGGAGTGTTGTTATGAGACTTCAGCATAATCAGAAGAACTAAATCACCTAGAATCTAGGAAGTAACAAACCCTAATTCAAGGTGGAAGCTGCATGCGTTTTAGGACTGGATTAACCTACAGAAAGCCCAAAATACAAACACCTATTTAAGCAACAGAATATCTCAGAATTGAGTACGAATTTCAGAAGACAAAATAGGGTGTTGTGTGTTTTAATAGCAGGTTGTTTTGATTGTACCACTTTATGAGCTTTTAAGCAAAAGTATATTTGTGACTTGATTGAAACTGTGAAGTAAGATCAAGCTGTTTTGTTTGAAGTATGACTTCAATTTTATTAAACTTGTAAACAAGATCACTGTGTGATTGAGGGGGAGTGAGTTGGTACTCATATCTAAGTTGTGTCTTAGGTAGAAATTGCATTGGGTAGATATTAAGTGAAAGATTAAACTGGGTGGTTTAAGTCTAGAATTAATATTACTTATAGTGGATTTCCTCCTGGCTTGGTAGCCTCCAGATGTAAGTGTGGTTATACACTGAACTGGGTTAACAAATTACTGTGTTGTTTAATTTTCTTGCACTTTAAGTTTTTGGTAAAATCTGTCAAGTGTTGGAACATCTCATTCGACATCTCATACCTGATCACAGAATTTCAATTGGCATCAGAGCAGGCACCCTGCCTGTTTATACTGGGTGAGATCTAGGGAATACAAATTCTGGAAACATGGACAGAGATATAGGATCAGTAAATAGACCACCTATACTGGATGGATCTAATTATGACTACTGGAAGCCAAGAATGATTGCATTCTTAAGATCACTTGACAACAGGACCTGGAGAGCAGTCAACATTGGATGGGAACATCCTGTCCAAGACACCAAAGATGGAGCAAAAGTGTTGAAACCTGAAGAAGAATGGAGTAAGGAGGAAGAAGATTCAGCACTAGGTAACTCCAAGGCCTTAAATGCTTTATTCAATGGCATTGATAGGAACATCTTTAGACTTGTGCATCACTGTGAGCTGGCCAAAGATGTTTGGGACACTCTCAAAACAACTCATGAAGGAACATCAAAGGTAAAGATGTCAAGACTTCAACTTCTCACCACCAAGTTTGAAAACTTGAGAATGAAGGAAGATGAGACAATTCATAAATTTTACATGAACATCTTAGAAATAGCCAATACTTCTGGAGCCTTGGGAGAAAAGATGACTGATGAAAAACTTGTAAGAAAGATTCTCAGATCTTTGCCAAAAAGATTTGACATGAAAGTCACAGCAATAGAAGAAGCTCAAGACATATGCACAATGAAAGTTGAAGAGCTCATTGGTTCCCTTCAAACATTTGAGATGGGAATGAATGACACAAATGTAAAGAAGAACAAAAGCATAGCCTTGGTGACAAATACTGATGAAGAAGAAGATGATGAATCAGAAACTGGTGAAAGCTTATCAGACAACATAGCTATGCTTGGAAGACAATTCAAAAAGATTCTCAGAAAGATGGAAGACAAATCCAAACCCAGTGGAAGATACACAAACTCTTCTGAGAACAAAAGACCTTATGATAGAAGGTCAAATTATGATGAAAAGACCAGTCAAGAAAAAGGAATTAAATGCCATGGATGTGAAGGATATGGACACATAAAGAATGAATGTCCTACCTACTTAAAAAGGCAAAAGAAAGGACTCTCTGTAACCTGGTCTGATGAAGACTCAGGAGGAGATTCAGAAGAAGAATCAGCTAAGCATATCACTGCTCTAGCTGGATTATGTGAATCTGAAAGTGAATCCAGTGATGGGGAGCTTACTTTTGAAGAACTTAAGCAAGCATACAAAGAATTATTCAAAAGAAGCACGGAAATATGCAGTGAGATTATAAAGCTAAAGAAACAGAATGAGGCACTAAAGGATGAAAAAGCAAGTGATCTAGAGATCATTGACACCTTGAAAAGTGAAGTAAGTCTTCTCAACTCCAAGTTGGAACACATGTCCAAATCTGTTAGAATGCTGAACAGTAGCTCAAGTACACTGGATGTTATTCTCAACAACAATAAGCATTCAGGGGATAAAAGTGGACTGGGATTTAACAGAGTTCATAAGGATGAAGCTAGCTATAACAAAACTACTTCAAAGTCCATACATTCAAACAAGATGTTCCAACAGATGCTTCAACAACATGAAAAGAACACAAAGTCAAACATAATGTTCCAACAGATGTCTCAACATTCTGAAAAGAACATAATGAAGAAGAAGTATCAAAGATGGAGATGTCATCATTGTGGAAGATTTGGACATATCAAACCTCATTGCTATAAGTTGCATGGATATCCAAATCAGATGTATCAGCAACCTCCTAAGCAGAAGATAGAAGTTACCAAGAAAGTGCTGCATAGACATCAAAGAGATCAACAACCTCCTAAGCAGAAGACAGAGGTCATCAAGAAGGTATGGAGACCAAAAGCTAGTCTTCATGTTGATCAAAGCTACATACCCAAGAACAAGATCAACAAACAACCTTGGAGCTCTACTGATGAACAATACACAGGGCAGAGGTATCAAAAGAAATCTCAACTCAAATGGTAAAAGAAAGGTGTTGCATATATAGCATATACATCACTAAGAGTATCAGCTAAAGAAGACTGGTACTTTGACAGTGGATGTTCAAGACACATGACTGGATTGAAGAATCTGCTAGTAGACTTAAAGTCACATTCATCCAGATATGTAACCTTTGGAGATGGAGCCAAAGGAGAAATCAAGGGAGTTGGGACCTTGGACTGTCCAGATGTACCAAGACTAGATGATGTGCTGCTGGTTAAAGGTTTAACTGCTAACCTGATCAACATAAGTCAATTATGTGATCAAGGGTACAGTGTAAACTTTACCAAAACTGAATGCATAGTGTCTAACAAAGAACAAAAGGTTGTCATGAGAGGAGCCAGATCTAAAGACAACTGTTACATGTGGGAACCTCAAGACTTCAGTCTCACTTCAACTTGCTCTTTAGCTAAAGAAGAAGAAGTGAAATTATGGAACCAAAGACTAGGTCATCTTCATTTCAGAGGCATAAAGAAGATCATATCTATGGATGCTGTGAGAGGTATTCCTAAACTGAAGATTGATGATGGCAAAATATGTGGTGAATGTCAAATAGGCAAGCAAACCAAGATGTCCCATCCAAAGCTCCAACATCTGACAACTTCCAAAGTTTTGGAACTATTGCATATGGATCTTATGGGACCTATGCAGGTTGAGAGCCTTGGTGGTAAGAGGTATGCCTATGTGGTGGTTGATGACTTTTCAAGGTATACATGGATAAATTTCATCAAAGAAAAGTCTGATGTATTTGATGTATTCAAAGACTTATGCCAAAGAATACAAAGGGAAAAAGCCAGCTGTGTGATCAGAATAAGAAGTGATCATGGAAAAGAATTTGAGAACCAAAAATTCTTAGATTTCTGTTCTTCAGAAGGAATCAATCATGAATATTCTTCACCAATCACTCCTCAACAGAATGGGATTGTTGAGAGGAAGAATAGAACTATTCAAGAATCAGCAAGAGCTATGATCCATGCTAAAAAGTTACCTTTGTACTTCTAGACTGAAGCTATGAACACAAATTGTTACATCCATAACAGAGTTACTCTAAGGAAAGGAACTTTGTCCACAATCTATGAAGTCTGGAAGGGCAGAAAACCCACAGTTAAGTACTTCCATGTGTTTGGAAGTAACTGTTATATTCTGGCAGATAGGGAGCAAAGAAGAAAAATGGATCCTAAAAGTGATGAAGGGATTTTTCTTGGATATTCTATAAACAGCAGAGCATATAGAGTATTTAATTCTAGAACCAAGGTTATCATGGAATCCATAAATGTGATAATTGATGATGCTCCTACAGATGTTCCAGAAGATGTTGGAACATCTGCTGATATCAAGACTGAAGCTGAAGAAAAGAGTGATCATTCTGACTTCACTCAAACTGATGCAAGGATAGAACAATCCAGCAAACCTCCCTCCATCAGAATCCAGAAGGATCATCCCAAAGATTTGATAATTGGTGATCCCAACAGAGGTGTAAGCACTAGATCAAGAGAAGTGATTTCAGGTTCCTATTTTGTTTCTAAAATAGAACCTAAAAACATCAAGGAAGCTCTTACTGATGAATACTGGATTTGTGCTATGCAAGAGGAATTAGGTCAATTCACAAGGAATGAAGTATGGAACCTTGTTCCTAGACCTGATGACATAAATGTGATTGGAACTAAATGGGTGTATAAGAACAAGTCAAATGAGCAAGGAGTTGTTACAAAGAATAAAGCTAGACTTGTAGCTCAAGGATACACACAAATTGAAGGAGTAGACTTTGATGAAACCTTTGCACCAGTAGCAAGGCTTGAATCAATCAGACTACTTTTGGGAATTGCTTGTATCTTAAAGTTCAAGCTATTTCAAATGGATGTGAAAAGTGCCTTTTTAAATGGTTATCTTAATGAAGAGGTATATGTAGAACAGCCTAAAGGATTTGTTGATCCAAGCTGTCCAAATCATGTATACAAACTAAAGAAGGCTCTTTATGGTCTGAAGCAAGCTCCAAGAGCATGGTATGAAAGGCTGACTACTTTTCTTATCAAGCAAGGGTACAGGAAAGGTGGAATTGACAAAACCTTATTTGTTAAAGATGAAGATGGAAATGTCATGATTGCTCAAATATATGTATATGACATTGTCTTTGGTGGGATGTCAGACAGGATGGTTAAACATTTTGTCAATCAGATGGAATCTGAATTTGAAATGAGCCTAGTAGGAGAATTAACCTACTTTCTTGGACTGCAAATAAAGCAAATGGAGGACTCCATGTTCATTTCCCAAAGCAAGTATGCTAAGAACATAGTCAAGAAATTTGGGATGGACAGTGCTACTCATAAGAGAACTCCTGCCCCCACACATTTAAAGCTGACTAAAGATGACAAGGGTGAGAATGTAGATCAAAGCCTATACAGAAGTATGATTGGAAGCTTGTTATATCTGACTGCTAGCAGACCAGACATAGCATTTGCAGTAGGTGTATGTGCAAGATATCAAGCTGATCCAAAGGTTAGTCATCTTAATCAAGTCAAGAGAATTCTGAAATATGTTAATGGTACTTGTGACTATGGCATAATGTACTTTCATGGATGCAAACCAATTCTCACTGGCTTCTGTGATGCTGATTGGGCTGGAAGTGCTGATGACAGAAAAAGCACTTCAGGAGGATGCTTCTTTCTAGGAAAAAATTTGATTTCTTGGTTCAGTAAGAAACAAAATTGTGTATCTTTATCTACTGCTGAAGCTGAATATATAGCAGCTGGAAGCAGTTGTTCACAGTTGGTTTGGATGAAGCAAATGCTCACTGAGTACAATGTCCCACAAGATGTCATGACATTGTACTGTGACAACTTAAGTGCAATTAACATATCAAATAATCCTATCCAACATAGCAGGACCAAGCATATTGATATCAGACATCATTTCATCAGAGATCTTGTAGAAGAGAAAGTGATTTCACTAGAACATGTAGCTACAAATCTGCAGTTAGCTGATATATTTACCAAAGCCTTGGATGCCACTCAATTTGAAAACCTAAGGGGCAAATTGGGAATCTGCTTATGTGAAATTTAGCAGTTATGGAGATGTGCCAACATGTCATATGACATTGTGTGGCATAAGCACCAGATGGCAACACCAGTCTGGTCAAGCACCTTGGGTATTCCACTCCTAAAAATTCTCAAAGTAACGGCTACTTAAAAAATATCAGCTTGCTTTCAGCTATCCATCTTCTCATCATACTCTCAAAAACGAATTGCATTCTCTAACTGTTTTTCAGAACTCATCAAACCTAAAACTCTTCATCCACCTCCTTCGAAAATGTCTCAAAACCCTAACATTTCTGAAGAAATCCTCAACAAGGAAGATGTGGTGCATGCAACCCCCATTTCTGTGGTACCCATGGATTCAACTCCAATGGACGAAATCAGAGGAAGTGTTCCTCTTACTAAAAAGCCAAGAACTCCAAAAAGAACAAAAGATCAAGTTTGCAGCAAATCTAAAGGCATACCTTCACCAGCAAACATCACTCCAAAATCTTCTGAATACGTGGATGATTCCATAAAGGAATTGGTAAACAGGATCCTCTCTGAGCAAAGAGTGGTAAGTGGCATTTCTATCCCTCTGAGCACCATGCCAGTTCCACAAGAAGATCAACAAACTCAGGTTGAAAAGGACACTCCTGCTCAACAGGATGTCCCAATAGATGTTGAAACATCTGAGGACTAGCAAAAGGCCTCATCTGATGCTGCTGTTGAAACATCTGAGGACCAGAAAAAGGCCTCCACTGATAGTGATGAAGAAGCATCTGAGGACCAGCACAAGGCCTCCACTGAAGATAACATCTTTGTTGATCCACCAGCTGAAGAGGAGACTGCTCAACCTCCTCCTGTTGTGAACCTAGAGCATGATTCTGATACAGAAATCATTGCTTCTGTAAACCCTAGCATAGCCAAAAGGCTTAGGACTAGGAAAGAAAAGATGCATGTAGGACATGCAATTCCTGAGAAGAAGCAAGCTACCCCAAAGAAGGACAAAGCTAAAGTTGTCTTTGGTCCTACAAAACAATGGAGCAAGGTGCAAACACAAAAGAGGAAAGCTGTCACTCCTCCAGATTCAGATGTTGAAGAAGATGTCCCAACATCTCCTCCAAAGAAGAAATCAGCACCCTCAAGGTCATCAACTGCTGTTCCAGAAGCTCCCTTGGACAACATCTCCTTTCATCATGTTTCAAGTGTGAATAGATGGAAGTTTGTTTATCAAAGAAGGGTAGCACTTGAAAGAGAGATGAGCAGTAATACACTTGAGTGCACAGAGTTAATTGATCTCATCTCTTCTGCTGGCCTCTTCAAAACTGTCTCCAACTTCTCTCCTTGCTATGAGCTGCTGGTCAAGGAATTCATAGTAAACCTCCAAGAAGATTGTGCTAATGGTAAGTCTGCTGACTTTAGGAAAGTATATGTAAGAGGAAGGTGTGTAGAATTCTCTCCTAGGGTCATCAACCACTACCTTGGAAGAGAATCTGATGGCCCAAATGAATTAGGAAAGACTGATAACCAGGTTTTCAAGGTTATCACTGCTAACCAGGTCAAGGCTTGGCCAGTTAAAGGGAAGCTCTCAGTTAGCATGCTGACAAGGAAGTATGCCATGCTGAATAGGATTGGCACAGCAAACTGGGTCCCTACCAATCATACATCCTCAATATCTACTGGATTGGGCAGGTTCATTTATGCTGTGGACACTCAAACAAAGCTGGACTATGGAGCTTATATCTTTGATCATACATTGAAGCATGCTGGATCATCTGCAACAAAGCTGCCAATTGCCTTCCCTTCCTTGTTGTGTGGAATAGTGCTGAGTCAGTATCCTGGTATCCTCACTGAGAAGGACACAATGTGCAAAAGAGAAAGCCCTCTGGCCTTCCACTACAAGTTGTTCCTGAGTCATCATGCAGCTGATGTTGAAGCACCCTCTGGGACATCTGCTGGTCCTTCAAAGGCAAAGTCTCCAATCTCCAAAGCTGCATTGATTGCTGAACTGAAGAGCACTTGCAAAGAACTGGATGCAAGGAAGCAGAAGCTTGAGGAAATTATTCAAAGGCTGGAGATTGAAGAAAGTGCTCAGAAAGTTGCTACTTCTGATGAGGAGACTGAGGAAGAGGAAGAGACTGACTATGAGGAATCTGAGTGAAAATTGTATGTGAGGAAAAATGTAATGACTGCTGCATTGTAATTTTGACTTAGTATATTTGGCCCCAAATTTATGTCTAACAAGGGGGAGAACAACAACAACAATGTATGATGCTGTTTAGTTATTAATGAAAAACTTCTGTTTGCTTCTGAACTAAATCAGTGTGTTTTAATGAAAATTTCTGTTGCAACAAATCTGAATACATGTATGTTTGAGGGGGAGTAAACTCACACATGACTCAACAGAAAAGAACTGCTATACTCTAATAAAAGAACTTCTACTGCACTCTGATAACCAGAAAAATATGTTAGCCAAAAATTAGCCAAAGGGGGAGTTTGTAGATATTTAGAATTGACAGAATTTTTGACCAACAAGAAATGTTGAATTCAGTTCAGAATGTCCTATCAGATGTTGGGACATTATCAAACAGAGTATAAGAACTTAATTCAGGATGTCACACCAGATGTTGGGACATTGTGTAAATGATTTAAGTTCAGTTTTTCAGGATGTCCCAACAGATGTTGTGACATCTCAAACCTGCTACCAGAATTAATTAATGACTAACTGATCTGAGAAATTTAAGGAAAGTTATCTGGAATTAATTATGGATGGACAAAAAACAGAATAAGGCGCATCTGTAGGGAGTGTTGTTATGAGACTTCAGCATAATCAGAAGAACTAAATCACCTAGAATCTAGGAAGTAACAAACCCTAATTCAAGGTGGAAGCTGCATGCGTTTTAGGACTGGATTAACCTACAGAAAGCCCAAAATACAAACACCTATTTAAGCAACAGAATATCTCAGAATTGAATACGAATTTCAGAAGACAAAATAGGGTGTTGTATGTTTTAATAGCAGGTTGTTTTGATTGTACCACTTTATGAGCTTTTAAGCAAAAGTGTATTTGTGACTTGATTGAAACTGTGAAGTAAGATCAAGCTGTTTTGTTTGAAGTATGACTTCAATTTTATTAAACTTGTAAACAAGATCACTGTGTGATTGAGGGGGAGTGAGTTGGTATTCATATCTAAGTTGTGTCTTAGGTAGAAATTGCATTGGGTAGATATTAAGTGAAAGATTAAACTGGGTGGTTTAAGTCTAGAATTAATATTACTTATAGTGGATTTCCTCCTGGCTTGGTAGCCTCCAGATGTAAGTGTGGTTATACACTGAACTGGGTTAACAAATTACTGTGTTGTTTAATTTTCTTGCACTTTAAGTTTTTGGTAAAATCTGTCAAGTGTTGGAACATCAAATTCGACATCTCATACCAGATCACAGAATTTCACAGCTGGTCCTGTCACTGAAGCACTTTTGAAGGAGGTTAAGGAGGATGAGTTTGGCTTAGATGTTTGATTACTTTGCTTGTTGTTATTTCCATTTGATGTACTTTTCTTTTATGTTGTATTTTGACCCCTCAGGGGCATATGTTGTAAAAACAGACAATGTATTATTCACTATTTGTAATGTATTTGTCAGTTTTTTTAAGTTTTCTTTCTCTCAAGCAACATCAAAGCATCTTCCTCAGGGTCTGGAAAGGTTAAAACCAAGTGCCAAGCCGGATACCTTGGAAACAAATAAGCATACTACATTGCATACTAACTTTTGTTTTGTTTTGTAGGTTTTTGTTTTGGTTGTTTCTAACTCTGTTGTGATTCAGGAATAATTGCTCGCCGTCGGGTGTTCCCTCTCAACCGTCCGCACCGGTATCCTACTCGCAACAATCTTCCTGGTATCCAAATGGATCAAGTACAACAAGATCTGACAGAGGTCAGAACCCAGATGGCTAATGAAAGGCTGGAGATGAGAAACCAAATGACCCAGTTCATGGAAGTAATGAATGGCTTGGCTCAAAGTCAAGAAAGATTGAGGGAATTGGTGGAAAGACAAACCCCGGAAGAACCTCCTCTGGGAACTGGAGGAACAAGTAACAATGAAAGGGGTCAGCCTCATGTTAACCCACCAGTATATGGGCCTCATCTACATCCGGAAGTTAACATCCCGGGTAATGTGCAAGGAAATACTACTGGAGGAAGAATCTTACAAGAAGACCCCCAGGAAGAACAGTTCACTGTGATGGGAGCTGGGGATGAAGTTTACGATAGGAGGTTTGATGAAATTGCTGAGAAATTGAGATCTCTGGAGTCTCAAAACTCCTTGGGTTTTGATGTCATGGATATGGGGTTAGTGGATGGGGTAAGGATTCCCCATAAGTTTAAACCCCCGTGCTTCGAGAAGTACAACGGAACTTCCTGTCCACGAACTCACTTATAGTCTTTTCTGGGAAGGCTTAAGGCATACACCATGGATGAGAAACTGTGGATGTTTTACTTTGAAGACAGTTTGACTGGGGCTTCAAGGGAGTGGTACTCACATTTGACCAGGGCTACTATCAGGTGCTGGAAGGACCTAGCTGAAGCTTTCATCAGGCAGTACCAATACAATCTAGACATGGCTCCTAACAGAACCCTTCTGATGGGAATGTCTCAATCCTCCAGAGAAAGCTTCAGGGAATATGCCCAGAGGTGGAGACAGCTTGCTGCTGCTGTCCAGCCACCCATGTCGGAAAGAGAAATGGCCGACATGTTTATGAATACCCTGCAAGGGACATATATTGACAGGCTAGCTGCCTTTTCTTCCACCAGCTTCGCTGACGTAGTCATAGCTGGAGAAAGAATTGAAAGCCTTCTGAAGATGGGTAAAATTTCTGATTATGGTGCAAGCTCGTCAAGTAATACCAGGAAGCCTTTTGTGGGACCAAGAAGAACCGGTGAGGCAAATGCCATTTATGCCAACAGGGGCAGACCTCAGCATGTCCACAGATCAGTAGCAGTTGTCACTATTCCAGCTCCGATTCCTCAGTAACCAGCATATCAACCACAACAACAACCACACTATCAACAGCAAGTTCAGTATCCGCCACAGAGAAACTACAACAACAACAACAGCAATCAGCAGCAAAGACCCTTTCAACAAAGACCATCACAGGCAAATAGGGTGATTGACCCTATTCTTATGCCTTATGCCGCTTTATTGCCACAACTCCTGAAGCTCAACTTGGTTGAGTTAAGGACATTGGCACCTCCTGATCCTTCCAATCTTCCAAGAAATTATGATGTCAACGCCAGATGTGCTTTCCATTCCAATGCACCTGGCCACAATACAGAAAAATGCAGGGCTTTACAAATGAAGGTACAAGATCTAGTAGATTCCAAAGCCCTCAACTTTGCACCCCCACCAAATGTCAACAAGAACCCCATGCCCAATCATGGAGGACCAAGAATTAATGCCATTGAGGAAGACAAGCCGTCTTTCTTAATCACCAGTGTTGGGCAGATTCGGACACCTTTGGTAGAAATTAAAGCTCAGCTCCTAGAATGCCAGATGTTCCCCGGGTGTGAGCTCGGTTGTGGTTATTGCAACATTTCGGTCAACGGGTGTGATAATTTGAGAAGCGGCATAGATGGTCTTATCAAAAGTGGTATACTTCAGATCACAACATCAGCGCCTACAAATCCAGCAATCCCTTTAACAACAATTCCTGACTCTTCTACAACTGCAACAACAATCACTCCGACCAATTCATCAATATCATCAACAATGGCTCCATCCATCACTTCAACAAATCAGATGTCAACAACCATCTCTTCTACAACATCAACAACCATCTATTCAGCAGAATCTTCTACAACGCCAACAGAAATTAATGAAGATATCTCAGCAGTCACCATCTACTATGATCCGTCAAATGTTCCTCCAAACAACAACTTTCAACAACAAGCAGTGGCACTTCCTGCCAGGTCACCAGTCACCATCTACTACGATCTGCATACCATTTCAGTACCCTCCTCTGCTGCAGTCAATCCAGTTACCATCACGGTGCCTGGACCCGTTCCATATGAAAGCAGTAATGCCATCCCTTGGCATTATGGCTCTGACCTTTACTGCAACGGGGAGAAAATCACTTTGGACTCTTCAACTTCTTCTCCACAGATTGATAATGTTGGGGGAGGCGGAGGCTTCACCAGGAGCGGACGCCTTTTTGCCTCACAATTGCAAAGACCTAATGCCGAAGCAGAAGCTGCTGCAAAAGCAAAGGGGAAGAGTGTGATACCTGAAGAACCAATTATCAAAGAAACTCAGAAGACATCTTTTGAGCAAGACGTAGACGAGTTTATGAGAATTATAAAGAGAAGTGATTACAAGGTGGTGGATCAGCTTCACCAAACTCCCTCAAAGATCTCCATATTATCCCTGCTGATGTGTTCTGAAGCTCACAGGAATGCATTACTGAAAGTCTTGCACGCAGCATACGTGCCAGAGGAGATCACTGTTAATCAGCTAGAAACTGTGGTAGCAAATGTCAATACCAGTCATGGACTGGGCTTTACCAACACTGACTTAACAACTGAGGGACGTAACCACAACAAGGCTTTACACATCACTCTAGAATGCAAGGGTGCTGTTCTATCCCATGTACTGGTGGACACTAGGTCTTCACTCAATGTTCTACCAAAGAAAGCCCTGGTGAAGCTGGAGTATGATGGCTTGGCATTGCGTCCGAGTAATTTGGTGGTGAGAGCTTTCGATGGATCTAAAAGATCAGTGTTAGGGGAGATTGATTTGCCTGTGATGATTAGCCCGCAGACTTTTAAGATTACCTTCTATGTGATGGACATTCAGCCGGCCTACAGCTGTTTGTTGGGTAGACCTTGGATCCATGCCGCTGGCGCTGTTACGTCTACCCTTCACCAGAAGCTGAAATTCAAGTGGGAAGGCCAGATCATCACCATCTGTGGTGAAGAGGACATCTTTGTTAGCCACCTGGCTACGTACAAGTACATTGAGATGGATGGAGAAATCCATGAAACCATGAGCCAGGGGTTTGAGGCCCTGAATATTAATGAAGCATCTGCTGTACTGGGAACCTCCATGACATCTTATCAGCAAGCCAGGAAGGTTGTTGAAGAGGGGACGACCCAAGGCTGGGGCAAGCTGTTGCCTGTGGATAAGAAGGAGGATAGATTTGGGTTGGGTTACAAACCAACTCAACAAGATCAATCAGAGGCTGCTAAGAAGCCCAATTTTGTCAGCGGGGGAATGCTCACCCCGGATGCTGTGAACAACTTGGAAGGTGAGCGCAACCTGGAGAGCTGGATACGTCCAAGGACCCCGGGGAGCCATATCTCAAACTGGTCTTCCAAGGAAATTATAAGGGTTACTCCTGCAGAGTAATTATTATTTCCTGTATATTTTTAAGCATGCATCAAGTCTTGCATCTTGCCCAAGATGACAAGACTCATTTTGTAATCGGGCCATCTTGTAGTTTTGTGCAAACAGATCAATCAATGGATATCGGACATCTTTTGCAAATGAGTCTTTTCCTTTTTTTTTCCGCTCACTGTTTTTCATTTTTCTTTTTGTACAAAAATAAAATGGCAATGATAACTTCCTTTCACTTTTTTTCTAAACAAGATTAAAATCAATCACTAAAATGAACAATCTAAATCCTTGCAGAGAGTGCCTTTCAGACCGCACCGACAACAACACAGCTATGACTCTGTATGACTTTGACAATCCAATCAATCAAGCTGATGAAGGGGTTGAAGAAGATTATGAGCTTCCTGAAGAGCTAGCCAGGTTGTTAAGGCAGGAGGAGAAGGTTATCACTCCTCATCAGGAGGAGGTTGAAACGGTTAATCTTGGTACGGAAGAAGATGTGAAAGAGGTTAAGATCGGAGCCTGCCTACAAGACTCAGTGAAGGAACAACTGATTGATATGCTTCGGGAATATGTGGATGTCTTTGCTTGGTCTTATCAGGATATGCCAGGGTTGGACACCGATATTGTCATGCACAAGCTGCCTTTAAAAGAAGACTGCCCGCCGGTAAAACAGAAACTGCGCCGTACTCGCCCAGATATGGCAATGAAGATTAAAGAAGAGGTGCAAAAGCAGTGGGACGCCGAGTTCCTTGCTGTGACTAGTTATCCACCGTGGGTTGCTAATATTGTACCTGTGCCTAAGAAAGATGGCAAGGTGAGGATGTGTATGGATTACCGGGATCTGAACAGAGCCAGCCCAAAAGATGACTTCCCTTTACCTCACATTGATGTATTGGTGGATAATACGGCTCAGTTCTCGGTGTTCTCCTTCATGGATGGTTTTTCAGGATACAATCAGATCAAAATGTCACCTGAAGACATGGAGAAGACAACCTTTATCACACCCTGAGGCACATTCTGTTATAAGGTGATGCCGTTTGGACTGAAGAATGCTGGTGCCACTTTTCAACGGGCTATGGTAACATTATTCCATGACATGATCCACAAAGAAATTGAATGTTATGTGGATGACATGATTGCCAAGTCCCTCACAGAAGAAGACCACCTGGTGAATCTGTTGAAGTTATTCAAGCGTCTGAGGAAGTACCAACTGAAGCTGAACCCCAACAAGTGTACATTCGGGGTGCGATCCAGTAAGCTGCTGGGATTTATTGTAAGTGAGAAAGGGATTGAAGTTGACCCTGATAAAGTCAAAGCCATTCAAGAAATGCCTGCACCGAAGTCAGAAAAAGAAGTTCGGGGTTTCTTAGGTAGATTGAACTACATTTCAAGGTTCATATCTCACCTTACAGCAACCTGTGAACCCTTGTTTAAACTATTAAGAAAAGAAAAAACGGTCAGGTGGAACGAAGACTGCCAGAGGGCTTTTGACAAAATCAAAGAATACTTGCAAGAGCCTCCAATCCTTATGCCACCAGTTGAAGGAAGACCTCTAATCATGTACTTGACAGTATTAGAAGAGTCAATGGGGTGTGTGCTGGGCCAGCATGACGAGTCTGGTCGAAAAGAGTATGCAATATACTACCTAAGCAAAAAGTTTACCGACTGTGAACAACGTTATTCACTGCTCGAGAAAACTTGCTGTGCTTTAGTGTGGGCTGCTCGCCGACTAAGGCAGTATATGTTGACCCACACTACTTTATTGATATCAAAGATGGACCCAGTTAAGTACATTTTTGAGAAGCCAGCTCTTACCGGACGGGTTGCAAGATGGCAAATGATTCTCACAGAATATGACATCCAGTACACATCTCAGAAAGCCATCAAGGGCAGTGTACTGTCTGATTATCTTGCTGAGCAACCCATTGATGATTACTAGCCTATGAGCTTTGACTTCCCTGATGAGGACATCATGTTCATCAAAGCAAAAGATCATGAAGAGCCCGGTCACACTGAAGGGCCTAACCCGGAGGAAGAATGGACTATGATGTTTGATGGGGCTGTTAACATGAACGGTCGTGGTGTTGGTGCATTACTCATTACACCTAAAGGAGTTCACATGCCTTTCTCGGCAAAGCTCTCCTTTAACTGCACTAACAACAAAGCTGAATACGAAGCTTGTATTATGGGTCTTGAGGAAGCCATTGACCTCAGGATCAAGACTTTGACTGTGTTCGGAGATTCAGCTCTGGTAATTAATCAAACCAACGGCAAATGGTACACCCACCAAGATCATCTGATACCTTACAGGGATTATACAAGAAGGTTATTGACTTTCTTCACAACGGTCAAGCTTGAGTATATCCCTCGAGATGAGAATCAGTTTGTAGATGCTCTGGCCACCATTTCATCCATGATCAAAGTTCAAGCTGCCAACTTTGTACCTCGGATTTCAGTGTCCAGGCTTGACAAACCAGCATATGTATTTGCAACAGATATTGCCAAAGATGACAAGCCGTGGTTCCATGACATTAAATGCTTCTTGGAGGATCAAACATACCCACCTGGGGCATCTTCCAATGACAAGAAGACATTAAGAAGGCTAGCTGGTAGTTTCTTCCTGAATACTGACGGTTCCTTATACAAGAGAAACTTTGATATGGTACTCCTCAGATGCGTTGATAGGACAGAAGCAGATTTGTTGATGCACGAGGTGCACGAAGGATCCTTTGGTACCCATACAGGAGGGCATGCAATGGCAAAGAAATTACTAAGATCAGGCTATTACTGGATCACAATGGATGCAGATTGTTGTGCTTATGCCAGAAAATGCCATAAATGCCAGATTTATGCGGATAAAGTGCATGTGCCTCCCAATCCTCTGAACGTGATGTCTTCACCCTGGCCTTTTTCTATGTGGGGCATTGATATGATTGGAAAGATTGAACCGACTGCTTCAAATGGCCACAGATTCATCCTGGTAGCCATTGATTACTTCACCAAGTGGGTTGAAGTAGCCTCCTATGCAAATGTTACAAGGCAAGTGGTAGCCCGATTTCTGAAGAGAGATATCATCTGTCGGTATGGAGTACCCGAGCGAATCATTACTGATAATGGTTCCAATTTAAACAACAAAATGATGGCAGAACTGTGCCGGGACTTCAAGATCCAACACCACAATTCTTCTCCTTACAGGCCAAAGATGAATGGCGCTGTTGAGGCAGCTAATAAGAATATCAAGAAGATTGTGCAAAAGATGGTAGTTACCTACAGGGACTGGCATGAAATGCTACCGTTTGCCTTGCATGGGTACCGTACGTCAATCAGAACATCCACTGGGGCAACACCGTATCAGCTTGTTTATGGTATGGAGGCAGTCCTACCTGTTGAAGTTGAATTACCCTCCTTGCGGGTACTAATGGATGTTAAGTTGAATGAAGCAGATTGGGTCCGATCCCGATACGAACAACTGAGTCTGATTGAAGAAAAGAGATTAACTGCAATCTGTCATGGGCAGTTATATCAGAAAAGAATGAAGAAAGCCTTCGATCAGAAAGTCAAGCTCCGAGAGTACCAAGTAGGGGATCTTGTGCTGAAAAGACTCCTCCCTCCTCATACAGACCATAAGGGCAAGTGGACTCCAAATTATGAAGGGCCATTCGTAGTAACGAAAGTTTTCTCTGGTGGAGCACTGATGCTCAGTACTATGGATGGTGAAGACTTCCCGTCCCCTGTGAATTCAGATGCAGTTAAAAAATACTTCGCATGAAAATGACCCGCTGGACATAAAAACAGAATGTAAGTCCAAGCAAAAATAGGGCATCCCGGCGAGTCAAAAACAGAATAAAAGACTCGGGCAAAAATAAGGGGAAGTAAACAAAAAAATGTACACCCGCTGAGTTGAAAAGCCGCATTGGACAACTCAGGCAAAAATGGGTATCCCGATGGATTGAAAACCCGAAAGGGCGATCCATGCAAAATAAGGGAATAAGCGAACAACTGTACTCTGAATTCATCTGTATCACTTACAACTTGGTAAGCTCCGAAAGGATCAAGCTTCTTTCAGAATCAGCCTTCTTCAGAAAGCAAGACGAGAAGAACGTCGAATGTCATACGAGTCATAGCAAAAGGAAGCTCCCTGAAGCGTCATCAACATTGCCAATACCTTTTATTTCTCAATTTGTAACAATCTTCTCATTTTAGGGGATTTGTTTCTTTGACTGTATCTTGCCAATTCAGGGAACATGAATTAATAAAATCAGATTTTCAGTCATGTTTCGTCTCGTATATTTTATTTTTGTTTGCAAAATGCCCGATGTCCTCAAGATACTGATTGCATAAATACAAATGCTTTTCTTCTAAAAATACATGCGTGCGGGAAATATACTTACTCCCGGGAGTGTCTAAACTCCTATGATGGAATCCGATAAGGGATACCTCGGGGTTACTTGTGCGTTTTTCTTACTTTTCAGGATTGCAGGTATTCAGAGCACAGCATGGGGCATGAAAGCTTCATCCCAGCCAGCTGGCAAATCATTATCTACTCAGTCCTAGCACCAGAGATGCTTTCTCCCCAGCTGAGTTACCATTTGTTACTTCCTTCTCAGCCAAGTACAAAAACCAGGGAACCATCTCCCCACAGAGCGTAGCATTCCGTCTAATACGGAGCATTACGACAAAAATCAAACATATTGCATAATCATAAGCCATGTTCTGAATCAAACACTTGTAAGTACTGACAATCCGTCGAAGATATACAGAGAAACTCCCCAGATTCCCCGGCAGGAAGCCAAGGCATTTGACTTACACTCATAAAAAACAAATGCACACTCCTTTTGGCACTCGTCCGTGTCATCATTCCCCCCAGTAAGGTCGCCCGAGCTTTCTTTACAAACAAACACTTATATTTCACAGATACTTCTTGACACCCGTCCGTGTCATATCCCCAGTGGAAAGCCAAAGCGTCCTCTTTGCACTCACAGATACATATATCCATACAAATTCCCTGACACCCGTCCGTGTCACCTTCCCCAACATAACTACCTGAACACTTTGTAAAGCATATACTTGTTTATAATATACCTTTTGACACTCATCCGTGTCACCCCCCCCCAAGCAAGTTAGACACTTGTCGGTGTTTCATTCATACTTATTACTCCTGTTTCACTCATACAGATGCTCATTCGTAACTTGTATACACCACTCATACCTCTTCAGATTCAACACTCGTCCGTGTTCCTTGTTAACCAGTTGATACTCGTCCGTATCATCATCTCTGAACACGCATCAGCGTTTTTTTTCTACTTATACTCGTCCGTATCATAGTCTTGAGGATGCTCGTCCACATCTTTAATCCATACACGCGTCAAATACTTATGTCTTCTTGAATTTAGACACTCGTCTGTGTCTACTATTCCCCAGAGGAGTCCCCACAGATTTAACACTCGTCCGTGTTCGTTGTTAACCAGTTGGTACTCGTCCGTATCATCATCTCTGAACACGCGTCAGCGTTTATTTCTACTGATACTCGTCCGTATCATAGTCTTGAGGATGCTCGTCCGCATCTTTAATCTATACACCGTGCCAAACACTTATGTCTTCGTGAGATTAGACACTCGTTCGTGTCTATTTTCCCCCAGCAAAGTCCCCAGCGAAACTTCTTTTCTATCTGACATTCGTCCTATGTCATGATACCTTTCGGCAGCCGTACCTTGCCCGGTGATCGTCCTTCACCTGTGGATGACCATCCCTCATCCTTTCCCCAACGGAGTCTCCATTATTGGACCCCTTTTCTATCCGGCATTCGCCCTATGTCGTGATATTTAGCAGCCGTACCCTGCTAGGTGATCGTCCTTCACCTTTTGATGATCGTCCTTCATCATTTTATCCGATGGCCGTCCCCATCGTTGATCTTGTTATCTGACATTCGTCCTATGTCATGATAAACCCTGAGAGCAGCCGTACCCTGCTAGGTGATCGTCCTTCACCTCTTGATGATCGTCCTTCATCATGCTTATCCGGTGGCCGTCCCCATCATCGACCTTTTTATCCGGCATTCGTCCTATGTCGCGATATTTTTGGCAACCGTACCTTGCCAAGTGATCGTCCTTCACCCTTAGATGATCGTCCCTCATCTTATCCCCATCAGAGCAGCCGTCCCCTGCTAGGTGATCGTCCTTCACCTTTGATGACCGTACCTCATCTTTTATTTCATTCATACCTTGAACTTGATGGTCGTCCCCATCATTTACCTATGATCCCCAAAGAATCTTATAACTTTACTTGATGGCCGTCCCCATCATAATCTCTTATATCCCCAGCATATCGGCCGTCCCCGTCATTGCTCGTTCCCCAGCAGTCGTCCTCTGCTCGACGGTCGTCCTCCGTCGCCCGCATTTTATAATATACTTTATTTTCCTTTACAATCTATATCCCTTTTCTTCTTCATTCTGTGAGTGCAAATTTTGGACTGTCTTTGGTATTCAACCACAAGTTATCTTGTTTGCCTGTTAAGCCGTTGCTTACATCCTGCACAGCTAACTCATGTTTGAATAGGGGCAGCTGTAAACACCCCAAATTTTCCCTCACCCATTCACACCATGGCTTGTGATCTTTTCATATGCATAAGTTCAATCATAGCATCTCATATTGCATTTTTGATTCATTGCAATGGTTCTAAGTCATTTGCATCTAGGGTTTGTGATCTGAGCAATCCAAGAGCTTCTTGAGCCACTCCAAAGGTCATCAATCACTTCAAAGGGGTCCATGTATGTTCAAGCATCATATTATATCCCCTCAAAGTCAAGAATGTAAAAAAAAAATCACAAGAACTGAGATTGCCATGGAAGCAGAGCCAGGTTTAACTGCACAAATGACCTAGAATTAGGGTTTTGGTTTCAAAGGCCATAACTCCAAATTTTTTTGGTCATTCTTGTTTCTATTGGTCTCTATATGGTATAGGGATCATGCATATCAATTTTCATGAAGAAATTCAATGGGGAAGGCATCTGATCAAGAGTTGACTTTTTGAGCAAGTCAGTGCAAAATCAGGGCATCTGAGGCCCTCAATGACCCAACCAAAGGGTGTTCTTCATCATTTTGATTATGTATGATCTTTATTTGATCATATAAGATGTTAGAAGTTCACAAAATTGAAGAATTTCAAGCCATTTGCAAAGTTGACTTTTTGGGAAAATGACTTGTAATGGAAACTTGCCATTTTGGGAAACTTTTTCAACCCTTGCTTTTTGATTCAAAAATGCTTCAAATGGGAAAACTTTGTTCATTAAAGTTGTAGAATGGATCATTCCCTTTTCAAAAAGTACAAGAACTTGTCCTAATTCATTTTGGATCAAAAGTTATGGCTTGTCAAAATTGGGAAAAATCACATAATTTCAAGTTTTCTACCAAAGAGGCATTTTGCAAAATGGTGTGATCAAGCATTCTAAAGACTTCAAATGTGTACAAACTCATTACAACATGATCATGTGACTCCTAAAAATCAGAATTGGCCCAAGAATTATGCATTTTGATGCCTTGAACTTCATGAAATTCCAAAGGGGCCAAACTTTGTGAAAATTGCAAAACATCTCATAAGCTTTGATCCACTTGCTGATTTGCCTCAAAACCAATTCCATGGACATCCTTAAACTCAGCTGAGCCAGGACAAGCGAAAAAGCTAGCTGTACCATTGCCCATACCTCGAGTACAAGTCAAGTTGACATTTTGGCAACTTGCCCATACCAATCACAATAGGCCAACACCCACTCTCTGACCTATCACACTTCTTTATGTGGATCAAATGCAAGCAAAAGCACACAACACACAAGCCTGAAACTCTCTCCAAGCCAGCATTCTCAAAAATCTCCCTTTATGCATTTTGCTTCGAATCACATAGCACAACTTTCAAACACAAAAACAAACTTCACCATTGATCTCAGCATGTTCCACTGATCACATCCCTGCCCTCATTCATCCTTGAAACCCCCTGAAATCAAAACACGATTTCTCACCTCTCCTGAACAGAACTTGATCAAACTCCCAAATCAGCCAAAAGAAATTCTTTCCAAGCATCAAGACTTCATCAGGAGCTCAAGGGGAGTGGTTTGCACAAATAAAGGAGGTCTGAAAGTCCAGAACTGAGAAAGCTCAAGCTCAGGTACCTCCTTGAAACATTTTTCCAGAACTCTTATTTTATGTTTCAAAATGATTAAGCATGCTTCACTGATCACACTGGACTTGGAATTATTGAAAATGGTTGAGAAATAAGACTGTATTGCTTGTCTGAAATTTTTTTCCATATTTATGTTCTTCTTCGAATCATGGGATTGAGTGAAAGGAAATGAGTTTTGAGGGTGGATTCAGATTCAGGGAGGTTAGGAGGTTTGATCTGGAGCTTTAGAGCTCCAGAAATAACCTAGAGGAGAAGTTGGCCATTTTCAGGTGAGGAGGTCACCAGAGAAGACGACCGGAGCTCGTCTCCGGTGACCTGAGAGTGATTAAGTGCTAATTAGGTTTAGGGCACCAGGTTTGAATGTAGGCCATCAGATGTAGTTTCCCGCGCGCGTTTGGAAGGCTGAGATCATGTCATTAATTACTAATTAGGTTTAATTTAATTAATTAATCAGGATTTAAGAAGTTTGAACTTGGGCCGTAGGATTGCGCGCCGAGTCAAACCTCCCCAGCCCAGATTGCATCTGATCCTCTCATTTTGCATACTTTTCCATAATTTAATTTTTATTCATTTATTTTGCATTTATTTTGTACGAATTATTAAAAATAGTAAAATACCTTTAAAAATTCTGAAATTTTTTGTCAAAGGTTTAATTAATTTTCAGAACCCAAAAATATTTTTATTTTTATTTTTTGCATTAAAAATTATTTTTAAATCATTTAAAAGTTTATTTTTAATTAGTTAATGAAAATTAATTAATTAAAAATACTTTTAGGTATTTAAAAATCACAAAAAAAATTCATGTAGCATTTAGAAACATTTAGAAACATTGTCCAACTCTCAAACCAAATTTCTTTTTTGTTCTTGATGCCTTTTGATCATTTTCAATGGAATTAAATTCATTTTGAGGTAATATTTTGGTTCAAACTTTGAAAATTCATTTCTGTCTAACCTTTGAGAGTTGGACAATGATTCTTTTTGCATTGCATCTTGCATAACATGTAGTTTGTAGGATAAAATTGGCATGAATTGATCTTGCATTTTCAATTTGTTTTGCATTTTTCTTGACAAGGTACCTTAAAACCCTAGCAATCTTAGGAAATTCATAACTCTCACTAGGTTAAGAGTTGGATCCCCTCCTTTGGGCAGTGAGTTTGTATAGGTCTAAGGTTCCTTTGATTGCATTTTAAAATTTTTATCATGTCATTTGCTTCTGGTTTTGGATTTTTGCTTTGTATGTTGCATATAACCCTAATTCATGCTTTCCTTTGCATCCATTTCTCATTTGCTTGCATCCAATGACTTGCCATGACATTTTGTGCATCCATTTGATTCATAACACATCTTAGGACATATTAGAATCATGTTTGATCATTGCATCTTTCATTTGCCATGTTATATGTCTTTTGCATTCCATAACTTTTCAGGAACATTCATGGTTCAAAGCATGCTTCTCTTGCATCCATATGTTTGTATGATCATTCTAATGCCTTGCCTCATGATTGCATCATCTCTTAGCATCATTAACATCATACTCATGCTTCTAGTTTTGGTTTTCATCATCACATTTCACCTCATTTGCATTGCATTTCATTTCTTTTGTTGACTTTTCAGGTGGTAAGTTGTTTTGAGAAGTGGATTTGCCTTCACTTCTCACAATCTCTTTTCATCTCTCTTATGCATCATTGCTGCATTTTATCTTGTGCTTTGGATTGAGCTTGCTCATTCTTGTTCATCTCACTTTCTTTCTTCAAGCAACTTGACTTCTTAAGTGAATCAAGTTGTTTTGCTTCTCTTTGCTCCTTTCATCTGCTTCTCTCCTTGGTGGTTCTTAGAAGATTTCTCTTGCAAACCTCACAAACCCTAGGAATGACCAAGCATGATAACAATTAGGGTCTTGTTTAGTCCCCCATTTAGCTTTTGCCTTTGTGTCATCATTGGGTCCTCTCTTCTCATCTCATAATCAGGGACTAAACCCTAAAGGTTTTAAGGCTTTGTGATTAAGCTTATGCCTGCATCCTTCTATTAGAATGGAGTGTATAACTTTAATTATAAGTGTTAAACCCTTAATGTATTTAAATCCTTTAATCAATCCACTTAATAATCATCAAGACATCCAGCTTGTAACTTGGGCCTTGCATTAGGGTTCTAATTCTTCCTTAATTGGTCAAGAAGGACTAACCCTAGTGTTAATGGAAAAGTCCCCCTCAAGTTGTCTTACAAACCCTAAAAATCATTTCTTAATCTTATCTTTAACTAAAATCCATCTAATAAAGGCTTTGTTTTGTCATGAGGTTAATCCCTAATCATGGATTAAGTTGAGGAGTCTTTCTCAGCTTAAATGCTCTCATCTATTATCCTTCTATTAGGATGGTGTAATGAGTCCATTAAATCCTTGATTATGGCTTAAACTCATTACTCAACACTAAACAAAAACAAAAAAAAACATCTAAATAATCACAAGTAGGTTAATGATCTTAATCCTACATCATAGGTGATTAAGTGTGAGATACTGACTTCACACTTAAGGTATTCTCATTACCCCTAATCAGAGGGAAGATGTGATGAGTTTACTAACCCTTGGTTTAGGCTTAAGCTCATTAACTTATGACAAATCCAAAAAGCAATAAAAGATTGAAAGTACAAAACAAACAATAATCATCTCCTCCGGGATTCTTTTCTCACCTCATTCACTCATAAACGAGAACTTGCTTCTTCCGTCTAATGCAAGACAGTTTGCACCTGAGCCAGACAGGTCATACACTTGAGCATAGACAAGTGAGCAGTTCACAAGTCAATTTATCTTTCAGTCTCTTTGGGTCGAACTACGGTGTTCTGACTTCCTCATTGCACGAGAGGATACGTAGGCATAACTTAACAGTTATCGAACAAAAGTCTCTGTATATTCCCCCTCTTTCCAGCTTTATTCTTTTAGCCTAATGATCTTGAGCATTTCATTCTTGTTCTTACACTGACACTTCACTTATACACTTCACTTCTCTTACACTGACACCTGTACATCCTTTTCCAGCTCTTTTATACACAGATTGCACTGACACTACCCCTTTAAAACACAAATCTTTTAAGCGTTGATCCCGTCGAGTACGGCGGACAATCTGGGTGCTAATACCTTCCCAGGTTGTAACCAACCCCCTTTCTCAGTCTCTCTGGTTCGCAACCGTCTTATCCAATTCTTTTCTAGGTCTATGCAGCATTACCTTTCCTTCGGGATAAAAATGCCTAGCTGGCGACTCTATTCTTTTCCTTTCCTCTTTCGCCGACCGTTCGCGTCTGTACCCCTTCTGACCTTTGAGGTGTCATTTTGGTGGGAGCGACATCATGCACGAAATAAAATTTATTTATTCATAATTTTATTCATTTTATTTTATTTATTATGATTTTTTATGTTAAAAAATCATTTTAAATTAAAATAAAATATAAAATAATGGATATTTGATTTGATTTGGTTTCTAGAAAGTCTTAAAACATATTTAGACTTGATTGATACAAAAATAATGAAGATTGTACCAAAATAACAATGCTAGATCAAGATAAATCAAATTTTGAGATCACATCTTTTTCAATCTCTCAAGGATCCAAAGTCCACAAATTTGTTAAAGATTTTGACCTAATTCATTCACACACATATATACAACATGATGCCAAGCCAAAGCCACGAATTGACAGCCTCTTACACCATATTCAAACTTCACAAAAATCATTCAAAAACTCAAATTCGGTTTCACTATTACAAGGCATTAAAAGGTATTTTAAGGACATAGGAAGGATCCTTGGACATCACTGAATCGATCCCAACCTTCGAAAGCACCTGAAACTTGCTCATATGCCATAACCGAATGCATCTTCATACTCATATAATGTGTTTTCAATTTCATATATTTAAGCATTGTAATTTGAAACTAACCATTGATTTGTGTTTGTTGTGAAGTTTTGAAGCTTTCTGGATGATTTGATTTGAGTTTCATGGACTGAATCGAAATACACCATTGTTAGGGTTTTCGGCCACTTTTAGGGTTTAATGATTTAGCAAATATAAATTATTTCTAAAGACATAGAATGATTGAAAATGTCATTAGGAACTCAATGGTGTTCTTAATTTTGTGAAATTTTACTGTTTGGTTAGAGTTTGATATTCACAGGTTTACATGTGAATGAAAATCACAGGAAAATTCGTGGTAGAATTCGTAGCAAAATTCGCAGGTCCAGAGGTAGGAGATGAAGCTGATTGCGCGCAAAAATCGTATTTGAAATTTTGACAGGGCTTAAAACAAATGAGTTCCATCTATATATCACAATGAGCATGTAGCTCAGCTGGTTTTGGTGCGCGTATGATATACTGAAGGGCTTGGGTTCGAAACCAGCCAAGGTAATTTTTTGCTTTGATTTATTTTTGTTTTCCAGGATAACAACAAAACAACTTGGAGTGGGTTGCTATCACAGGCGCGCAAGTGGCCCAGCTGGTTTTGAGAGGTCTTCATCCAGGTAAAGGACCTGGGTTCAAATCCCAGGTCCTGTTTTTTTAGGTTTTCTGTTTCATTTATTTTTGTTATTTCTTTATTTTATTCATTAAATTAGTTAAAATAATTTCTAAAAAATATCTAAATCATTTTTTTAATAAAACTTTATTTTCTTTTAAAATTTATATTATTTTCTTAAAACCTAAATTAGTAAATTTATTTCATTATATGTTTTTTAATATGTATATATGTATTTTTGTATATAATTTCATTAATTATATTTAGGTTAATTTCTAACCCTAATATTTTTTATAATTAAAACCCTAATTTTCTCTAACCCTAATCCTAACCCTAATTCTTATTTTATTTAAATCTTAAAATTAATTAAATTTTTCCTAATATCCAATTAACTAATTAATCATAGTTCATTTTGTAAATAAATTAGTATATCTTTATTATTTTATTTTCATCTCAAAATTCTTTAAAATTGTTTATTTAAATCTAAAAATACTTAATTGATTTATATATATATATATATATATATATATATATATATATATATATATATATATATATATATATATATATATATATATATTGTATATTATTACTAACCTTTCTTCTTATAATTATTTTATCGCTAACCATTTATTTAATTGCTTATTTTATTATATAATTATTATTTAATTTGTTTTTATTATTATGTAATTGTAAAAGCATTGTAATAGTCGTAGTATTTTATTGTTTATTTATTTATAAATATATTGCTATGGTTAGTAAAATAAGGAGTGATAACATGTTTGTATTTTAAAATTAATTTAGATCACTAATTATAAGATAAATATATGAACCTATACACACACACACGTAAGTCGATCTTTGATCGCCATCTCACTTCTTAAAGGCTATCCCTCATGTTGCCTAAACCAAAAGGTCAAGTAAGGTGTCTAAAAGCAAGGTCCCTTCTCTTAAAATATCATCTAGTCCCTTTACGATTATAAGATCAAGTCCCTTCGATGTTGCCTTCGTAAATGATCTTGTCCTTTCGAATAAAAGATGATAAGTCCCTTCGTATTGCTAAGACACCTTACAGTTGCCTAAACACAAATGACCCTTCACATGTCCCTTATAATATCCAAGGTAATGACTACCTATTCCTTAATAATAGGGATAGTCTTACCATTGAAAGAACATTCAAGAACAGTAAAGATCTAATCATAAGGTAGGTTCCTCTTAAGTACTTGCTCACTCCTTCAAAAACACTTCATTATACTTCACATTTTCAAACAATTTTCAAAACAAAGTCTTTATATATATCCATACAAGGATCATTATAAAGTACTTAAGAAAATTTTTAATCACACACTACACTTCTCAAAACAATTTAAAGTGAGTTAAGTAACTAAGAGCCCATGGATAACCATGGATGTAAAGGGTGCTAACACCTTCCCTTTACATAACCTACCCCCCGAACCCAAAAATCTTTTAAGGTCTTTCATGTTCTTTTATGCCTTTTCCTTTGGATAAAATAAAAGTCGGTGGCGACTCTTGCTATCCGCAACATTTAATTAAAGTCAGTTCTCCCACCGTGTTACAACGACCAATAGCAGTTACCTTTGATTAGTATAAATAATGTAGCTCTAGTGTTAGAATTGTGAGTGAGTCATATTGTACAAGTTATTCCATAAACATTCAAAGTACCCGTGTGTAGAGAAATGAGTGAATGCGAGAATGTACGTGATGAGATCACCACCCTATTTTATATCAATGCAATTTCTATTCAAGTTTTTACTCTGAAGTCATTTACTTTGTATTTCTTTACCTTCAAGCAAGTTTATTCTTCAACAATTTATTGTTTCTTTACTTGCTTTCTTTTACATTTTATTAAAATTTATATTTCATTACATTTTAACTTCGACTTTAATTACTTTGAGTTTTGTTTGTTTTATTTTCTTTTTTTATCAAAACACTTCATAAAGTCTGTCGAAGAGTTTATGATATTATCACTGGAAAAAAATTAAAACCTATTATAACACATGTCCTAGGATCAATATGGTAAATCCTGTGAGTAACTGAGAATATTTTGTTGTTTTTAGAGGACCAGCGGTTGTTTACTAATTTTCAGGGTAAGCAAATTGACATGCCAAGTGGGACAGTGCTATAGTAACTAATTTTTGAAAGTTTTGTAACTTCCTTTATAATAATCAACTTTTAGAAGTTTTATAACTTTGTTTTCTTAACGTGTTCGTTGGTCAGAGTGTTGTGTAATCTTTTGTTGTATGCATTTGAGAAGTGGAAAAGTAGCCACTACAAACGAATATATACCAAAGAAAAGAAATACGAGGAAAATGGCATATAGTCAAGGGAATCCAAGTAATCCAAATCCCCATACGATTGGGTCGAATCCTCAACCAAGCAGTTTGACTGATCCAAACACCAACATCAGTCCACAGGATATACCTAGGAGTGATGCGGTTCCTCCCTCAAATCCTTCGACAGGAGGATCAACAATGTCAACCATGGTGTCAAAACCAGTTTCTTCGATGGCAGGAATATGAGGAATGATATATAGACCTTATAATCAACCGATGATGGAATACATTGGAGCAAATGCTTAAACTCCACCACTAAATACATCGATGTTTAAGTTGTTCCCTCCCTCAGGGTTTTCATATCCTTTGCCTAGAAATCCAATCTATGGCATGCTAACTGTAACGCCCCGATTCGATTTTCCCAATTTTTGTGGAGTCTTTTATTTTATTGTATGATAATTGTTTTATTTGTGAAATTATCATGATGATATGTTATGTTGAGGAATTAATGTGATATGTTGGTGTGATATATGATTTTACCGTTTTGTGATTTTTCGGGTAAAATTGGTTTGGAGGGTATTTTAGATATTTGTTAATTAGTAATAAGTTAGAAATTAGTAGAATTGGTGTTTTTGTGAGAAAATGATATTTGGTTGGAAATAGTAGAAAATAGAAATAGAAAGGAGAAAAATATAAGAGAGTGAGAAAGAGTGAAATAGAAAGTTGGTAAGAAGAGAAAGAAAAAGAGAAGAAAGAAAGGGAGAGAAGAGAAAAAAGAAGAGAAAAGAGGGAAAGTTGGAAAAACTTCAAGATTGCTCCTAGGAATCGGTATACTCGGGTAAGGGTGATAAGCATTGTTATCTTAATATTGTGTATGATTATATATGTGTTTGATTGGTTGAGTTTTGGTTTTGATGGAAGTTTAGAGAAGATGAATAGTTAGGGTTTTAGAGAAAATGTGAAAAATAGGTAGATTAATCGGTTAGAAATCGTTATAATCGAAGTATGATGTTAGATATATGCTTTAGATCATGTTTATGGAAGTATTTTGGAGATTTGGGGTGTTTGGAGTTAACTGTTCGCAGTAGAGAAATTCTGGAATTCGCAGTGGTCGCTCAGCGAGCTATCCCTCGCTCAACGAAAGTTCCAGGGAGATTCTCGCTCAGCGAGCCTGTAGGTTTTTGGGAAAATTATGTTTTAATCCGTAGCTTTAGTTTCGAGTATCCATTTTTAGTGATCCTTATATCGATTCGAAGCTAGAAACGCGTAGAAACAAATGATGTAAAGAAATGAAATGTTTAGCCGACTTTCACCCGACTTTTCTGATAAAAACGTAAATGAATTAATTATGGAAATATGGGTTGATGTGATGTTGTGGCCGTTTGGCAAATGAATACATTTCTTGAATTAAATGCGAATGTATGCTAATTGTATGAGATGAATGCATAACTATATTGTGAATATGTATGCATTTTCAAGAATGTTGTGTGTCATTTTGCATGTAAGCATAATGTATGCATTCTTGTGTTGTGGGATTCTATGTGAATCCGTTGTAGCATCGTGTGCTCATGTGGAGTGTGAGCGATGACTACAACAAGATCGTGTGCCCATGTGGGGTGTGAGAGATTAGATTGTGTGCCCGTATGGGGTGTCAGCAATCCAGAAACATCGTGTGCCCATGTGGGGTGTGAGTGATGGGTTATTTATTCACATTGATTGTGTGCCCGTGTGGGGTGTGAGCAATTGGATTGTGTGCCCGTGTGGGGTGTGAGCAATCCATAAATATTGTGTGCCCATGTGGGGTGTGAGCAATGGGGAACATCGTGTGCCCAACGGGGAGTTACTTTATGTAACAAGCGATGATTCCATTTGGTTCCTGAGTGAACCTGCTAAAATGTTGAGTCGGTACCGCATTTGCATCTGTATAGAGTTGTGTGTCAGTCTCTATGAGTTGTATTTTATCATTTTAATTATGATATGTAGAAATAAACATGAATGTGCATATGTTTATTTGGAGTATTATGGAGATGATAGTATGTGTGATGAAACATACTTGTTTGTATATATGCATGTTTTGATATATGTATATGTATGTGGTTTATACGTTTGTAATGTATATGTGTGATTAAACATAGCTAGACGTATGTTTATGCGGAATGAATAGAGTTGAGGAATAAACATAAATAAAATGAGTTTATGTGAATTGGTGAAATGTGTGTAATTAATATGTTTGATTGGTATTGATGCACACGTTGCGATGTGTATAGGTGATAAGGAATGATTTGTGGTGAGAATACGCTTTATGTGAATTTTATATGTTGAGATATATAATTATATGAAATATTATTATGATAATGTTTCTCACCCTTTTGCTATTTTATGATGCTCTACGAGGCATTGCAGAGTAGGTTGCTGGATGTTATTTTTGTGAAGCTCGTCTTCATCTTTTGGTCGGTCGGCTCGGATAAGTAGCACCGGGTAGTTAGGTTGGCTTAGCGCCATTTTTGTGATGCATTGTGTACATGTATCTTTTGGATGAATGTTTTGTATAGACATGAATATTATTGTTGGCATCAAACTTGTTGATATATACATACACACACACACACACACACACACACACACACACACACACACACATATATATATATATATATATATATATATATATATATATATATATGAATGGAAATATATATGTTTGAGGTTGTTGAAATGTTTCCGCTGTATAATCATTTATCGTTTGGGAATTACCCTATTGTTGCATATCTGTTGTGAGCAGGTGTTGTATGTTTTTCATTTCAAGCATAATGTGGCATGCCTCTTTTATACCATGTTTAATTATACTCTGATGAAATTTTTAACATGTGCCTAAATGATTAAATTGATTATTTGGGGGTATAGAAAGGGGGTGTTACACTAACGATGGTGATGCAAACTTTGCGTAATGCGCCTATAATATTTTCAAAAAAATGTGCTTTCTTCACCTTTGTAGGAATCAGGATCTGGAGTAAACATGGGTCAAAATAGTCAAATCATGGGATTGGGATATTTCGCCAAAGGTCTTGGCTTAACAAATGAATCTGCAACCTATTTAAGGCAGCAAATGGATGAAAGCAATATGCATATGGTACATACTTTGTCTCAAACCACATAGGAAGTATTTTAACCTTTGATTCATATTACTACTCAAACTAATCAGCAATTGGCATCCCAAATGGTGCGAATAGAAGAATTTGTGGGAGTAATTGCCCCTACTCGAAACCCAACTAGACAATACATAAGAGAAAATCATGGTGTCAAATTCAGGGAAAATGTCCAACAGGCGAATAAAGAAACTCAATAGGTAGTTGAACCACCTAGGGTTGAACCTCTGAGAAATCAAATCCCTATTCTTGAAGAAGAAGAAGAAGAAGAAGAGCCAAGGGTAGTGATGGTGAATAGGAACCAAAATGCAAATAATGTGGTTCAACAAGTTCGACATAATAATATGGCAGCGGAGAATAACTTGGCAACCATTTTCGAAAGGATAATGGAGAGAAGTGGGATAAATATGGGCTTCGCTAGGCCAAAATTTACTTCACCCATATTAGACTACATACTCCAGTCTGAATTTCCCCCAAGGACAAAAGTCTCAAAGTTCTCCAAATTCTCATGGGATATAACTGAATCCACTATCGAACACGTGGCATGGTACCTGATTGAAGTTGGGGATATTGCAAGTGATGAGAGTCTAAGGATTAAATATTTTCCTAGTTCTCTCACTAAAAATTCTTTTACATGGTTTACTATGTTACCACCTGGTTCGATTTGTAATTGGACTCAATTGGAGCATCTATTCTATGAGCCCTTTTACATGGGTCAAACTAAAATTAGTTTGAAAGAGTTGGCTAGTGTTAAACGAAAGTTTAATGAGCCAATAGATGACTATTTGAATAGATTTCGACTACTCAAGGTTAAGTATTTTACACAGGTGCCTGAGCATGAGCTTGTCGAAATGGCCGTTTGTAACCTAGATTACTCTATTAAGAAAAAGCTGCAATTTTCTGATAGAGTTCGACAAGTAGAACATCTAAGAAACGAGAAGGCTAGGGTAAATAAAAACAAAAGAATAGCCTATGTGGGATTTCATGTGGGGGTCGAATAAATATACGACGACCCATAGAGTTCGACGAGAATGAAATAGACCTTGCTGAATTGAAAAAGGGTTCCCCTTATTCCTGTATATTATTAGTTCCTTCGAATGGAAAAAACCTATCGAAATTGAAAAGAATGATAGGTTTCCAAAGAAAACATATACTTTCGATATCACCAAATGTGACGAAATATTTGATTTGTTAGTTAAAGATGGTCAAATGTTAGTGCCTCCAGGTGCTAAAGTACCACCTTTAGAAAAAAGAAAAAAGAGAGGTTTTTGTAATACTATAATTTTTTGGGTCATAAAACTTCTCAATGTTTTCTTTTCAGGGATTTGGTGCAGAATTCTATTCAGGAAGGGAGACTCAAATTTAGGGACAAGCCCAAAAACAAAATGAATATTGACTCATATCCTCTTCAAGTTGCAGAAGCAAATTTCACTGAACCTTGTGAGGTAAACATGCTCGAGGTGGTTGAGAATTCTGACGACAATACAAACAACATCGACATTGATGAAGCTTTGGGTCAAAATGTTGTGAGAGGCGAAGTAATTGAAGAATTCATTGATGATGTTGTGTTTTACAATTTCACTAAAGAGATTGATGGCTTCCATATGGAACACTTTGTATGCATAGTTATTGAATACTTCTTTAAGACATCACCTGATGTCGAAAGGTTTGGTTTGGGTACGACTGTTAAGTTCCATAAGGAATTTGAAGGGTCGAATCTCTAGATAGTGACTAAGGAAACTACTGATAGTTTCGTTAGGATGGACAAGGCTACTGAAGGCATTGCCATTGACTTCTCCAAGATAGATCTAAAGGATGAGGTCGATGTGAACATGGTCGAAATCAAGAACGCTCCCGGAATTTTCATCCTAGTACAAACGCGAAAGTGGCGCGGAAAAGATAGAGTCGCCAGCCAGGAATTTTCATCCCGAAGGAATGGGAAAGGTAATGTTGCACAAACCTGAGGAAGAAGGAAAGGACGAGGCCTTGCGAACCAAAGATATGGGTTCGGGAGTTGGTTACGACCTGGGAAGGTATTAGCACCCCAGACCGTCCGCCGTACCCGACGGGATCCACACTTGCTTGTTTCAAAGGGTGTGAAAAAATATAATTGTTGCTGAATAAAAGAACTGCTACTGGCATGGAACTGGAATGGGAATGAGAGAAAGGGAAATGGAAAAGAGAAGGGGAAAATGTAGGGAAAATAAAGAATGTGCTTGAACGGGTCCTACCCCGCTGCCTACTTACCTCATCAGGATAATGAGGATCAGAGTCGACGTAGTTCGCCTAACTAAGGCGGGAACTATTTTTGTATTTTTTACGATGACGTTGCCATAGCTCTAGCTCAGGTGTTACCGGCTCTGACTCGAGGGTGTTTACCGTATCGCTGTTTGAACTGTCGAGGCAAGTCGCATTCGTCCGCAAAGATTAGGAGAAGGGAAGCGAAGACGCGATGTCTTTGTTGATTGTCTTTTATGAGAAGTGTTTTGGAGTTTGTTTGCGAACTTTCTCATACTAAGACTTATCCATCGTGGTAGGGACTTACACCTCGCCCCGAAACGGGACGCGTATAAGAACTCCGCAACAAAGTCTCGTGTCATACAAGAACATTCGATTTTTATTAAATGTCTTTTAGATTTTGTTTGAAGATGAGATAAGAAGACTCAAATCGGAAAAGGACAAAATCTAAGGGGGACTAAGACCAACCCTAAGTTATTTATTATACACAAAAGGGAGATCCTAATGGTTAGTGAGATTTCTAATCCTAAGGAGCAAAAGGAAAAGAAAGAAGAAAAAAGGATGCAACTTACTTCCTAAGGAAGGTAAGTTGGTCCTAAAAAAGGGGGAAATCCTACCAAACACAAATATGGAAGGAAAAAATGAATTAAAATGCATAAAAGAAATGCATAAAAATAAGGGATAGGGTGAAGGAAACTTACCTCAATCTTCCCCCCTACAAAACAAATGTTAATGTGCATTTTATTAAAAATAATAAAGCAAACACATAACAATTAAATCCTAAAGATTCTATCCTAACTCTAGGGAGCCAAAGGAATGCAAAAACAAAAAATCTAGCACCTATTACAGCCCCTAAAGTACACGCAGCTATGAAAATAATGCATAACACAAGTTAGCTTTTTACAGCCAGCATGCAACATGAAAAAGTAGGTGTAAAAGGTTACAAACAACATGCAAACAAACAAACAACATACATTTTACAGCACTTATATGCAAAAATAGCTATGAAATGCAAAATCCAGATTTGATTATTTTCATTTTTTAATGCACAAACTCAATGAATATGCACCAATTCCATCATGAACATACATTTGAACATGGATCATCATATATAAATGCAAGATCATGAACATTTTTGAAGGATTATGCAAGAATGCATCACATGTGGATTATGCAACAAGTAATGCAAAAATGTATCACATGAACATGGTATATGAACATGATGATTATTGATTATGAACATGCAATATGATAGCTCAAACATAATATCAAACTCAATGCAAAATTCAGAATTGAATTGATATGGATGATGTGATCAAGTATGCAACAAAATGCAACCAAATGCACATACATACATGATTATGTGAAATGCAACATGCATTGATACAATGAAATGCAAAATGATTTAATGCAATGTAAACATGTAAAAACAGAATGCAACATGATTATTACATACCTAATGATGCATGAACATAGCAACAAAAATGCAAGAAATCAAGGCATACACAAAGAAACTCAAAAATGCATAATACGCGACATGAACGGAATCGTGTCGAAACGACTCGAAATGGGGGAATGAGCTACTGGAAATGGACTCAAAAATTCCCTAAAATCACTACCTAAACATGTATGAACACTAAAGGCACTAGGACTTATGAATGAGCATTCAAATAAACCAAAAACACAATAATCAACAGCGTTAACCGGTTAACCATATGTGTTAACCGGTTAACGGACCCTGGACAAAACTAATTTGTGGCTAAAACGCACACGTTAACCGGTTAACCAAATGCTTTAACCGGTTAACGCTGAACAGAAAGTGAAAAAAAGCTTTTTAAATAAGTGCTTTTGGCCACAAACTTACTTCTAATGATCCCTAACATACCTAGGAACATGCTAACACTAATTTCTACTTAATTGGAGCTTATTTACACATGATAGAACCTATAACTATCAACACTTTAGCTTCTAAATCAACAAAAATCACAAAATGCAAGCCACACATAAAGAAAATGAAATCGATCGCAATCAAAACGAAAAGCAATTAAAGAATGCCGAAACGGCGAGATGAAGAGAATAACTTAAAGAAGAAGTGATTAAGATCACCAACCTACGAAGCGGAGAAGTGCTTCGGTAATTGTTGCAAGAATCAGAGCTTAATCAAAGAGAAAACCAAGAAAACCAAGAAACCGCAAAATAAATGCGTTCTTGATGCTTGAACCTCCGTGCGCTTCCAATAAGCCGAAATCCTCACAAAATCACTAGCTTATTCTTCTACAATCCACAATCAATGGAGGTTGGAGGCTTAAGGTTCAAGATCTTCAAGTTTCAATGTGAAACTTGAAGAGCTTATTCAAAAGAAGCTTTGGTGAAAAGGGAAATGGAGGAAAAGTGAGAGAGAAAAAGTGATTGTGAAAGAGTGAAAAGTTGGAAAATTGTGGGAACCCCTTTTGCAATGAAGTGATTAAGGGTTATATAGAGGCTAGGCTTGGAGCTAGGTTTGGGAATGGAATTAGGTTTGGGGCCCAAAAATTAGGTTTGGGGTCCAAAATTAGGTTTGGTAGTTAGTTAGGGTTAGGGTTAGGGTTGGAAAAGGGAATATTCCTTGGAATACTTTAGAAGATGGTAGAACATGGTAGAAACATCCAAGGGAAATGGAGTGGAATTGAAGTGGAAAAAGAGGAAAAGGGTGAAAGGAAATGTGGAAAGAAAGTGGAAGGAAAAGGGAAAGAAAAGGGAGGGAAAGGTGAATTCTTCCCTTTTGGTTGGTTAGCTTGGAAGTGGTTTGGATTATTTTTGGTACATCATTTTTCTCTTAAACTCCAAAGTTTGGCAAGCCTCGATCGACCCAACACCTCATGCAAAGGATGAAGAATGATTTATTTATTTTTTTTCAAATGCGATGCGATGATATGCGGAATGATGCAAGAATGAAGCGTAAATCGCTCGAGGTTGATAATAAATAAGAGGGCAAATTTTGGGGTGTTACAATATCCTCTTCAAGTTGCAGAAGAAAATTTCACTGAACCTAGTGAGGTCAACATGCTCGAGGTGGTTGAGAATTCTGACGGCAGTACAAACAACATCGACATTGATGAAGCTTTGGGTCAAAATGCTGTGAGAGGCGAAGTAATTGAAGAATTCATTGATGATGTTGTGTTTTACAATTTCACTAAAGAGATTGATGGCTTCCATATGGAACACTTTATATGCATAGTTATTGAATACTTCTTTAAGACGTCACCTGATGTCGAAAGGTTTGGTGTGGGTACGACTGTTAAGTTCCATAAGGAATTTGAAGGGTCGAATCTCTAGATAGTGACCAAGGAAACTACTGATAGTTTCGTTAGGATGGACAAGGCTACTGAAGGCATTGACATTGACTTCTCCAAGATAGATCTAAAGGATAAGGTCGATGTGAACATGGTCGAAATCAAGAATGAATATGCCATAATTGCTAACGAATCAGTTTGTCAAGAGGAATACAACAAAGTGTCATACCCTAAAGAGGAAGAGACTCTTATCAACTTCTTGCACAGGTGCCAAATAAAAAACTCTGAAATGATGTTGTGCCCTAGGTCCAACGTCGTATTTGACAAAAATGCTACCCACAACCTTCAGGGAGTGAGACATGCCAAAGGAAAACATGAGCAGAGAAATGCTCAAAATCCAAGGGGTTTCGACCCAAGGCGACCTGCTCAAGGACAACACGTTGTTGCAAAGCCCCAAATTTCTAGAGCAAGGAAACCTTCCTTCAAGCCTAGTGGTGAAGTACCAAAGGACAAATGGGTTAAACTAGTTGACACCAAAGGAAAAAGGAAGATCGAAGTGGACCAAGTTCGATGTAGATATGGGCTCGTTAATGGACTACATAAAAGAGTACAGGTCATCCAAAAAGGATGTATATGTCTCTGAAAATTACAAGGGGGAGAATCCCATGTCAAGGTCACAATGGAGAAGGGAGTAGAGGCAAAGGAAGGCACAAAGGGAGGCCTTAGTAAAGGACCAAGATGAACCTAGAACTAATGTGCTAGCTGGAATTGTTGGAGGCTATGAAGACGAAACAACTAACAAGGTTCCTATGGGGCGAAAGCTATTTAAGAAAGAAGTGGGAAAATAAAGTATGATGATGAAAATACGACAGATAACTTCGACTCAGACTTAGAACCTTCCCTTGATGTAATTGTAAATATGGTCTCAATCATGCCATGATAATACGACAGGATAACTGAAGTCGAGAACTTGGATGCCAACACTGAGGAAAAAATGGCAGCATATAAACCTGTGTGCTACTATGTTATGAATAATGGATGTGTCGAAGAGAAAAATGCTTTCTTTGAGCGGCCAACTGAAGCTATGAGGGGGAATTTGAAGCCTCTTTACATTACTAGAAAGGTGGAGAATGTAGTTGTGAACAAGATACTGGTAGATTATGGTGCAACTGTTAATTTGATGCCACATTTCTTGCTTGCTAAGATCGGTAAGTTCGACACTGATCTAAAACCCCATAATATGTTCCTTTCTAATTATAAAGAGAAAATTGTGGCTACACTTGGTGTCTTGCAAGTCTACTTGACTGTTGGGATAGTGACTAGGCCCACATTGTTTATGGTGGTTGAAAGCAATGCCAACTACAACCTACTGCTGGGAAGGGAATGGATTCATGGCATTGGGGCAATACCTTCTTCAATGCACCAAAGGGTAACTATTTGGAGGTCTGATGGAATAGTAGAGAATATTGAAGGAGACCAAGGGTACTTCAAAGTTTCTATGAATCATGTCGATGGAATTGAGTTCGACAAAAACTTGGACATATTGCGCCATGTATCCCAGCAGAATTTGATTTTACCCCTAATGACCAAGTATTCTGCTCATTGTATCTTCATCCTATTGAGGGTTTTTGATGGGACAGAGAAGTAGTAGGGGACAAAGGAAATCACCCATCTTACTTTAGGGAGCCTATTATACACCCCACATGTTAGGGAATTGAGGGAAGTAATAATGACTGAACTTAAAGAACTATAAATAATTTCAGCCTATATGGCTGAAACCAAGTTACAAACGACCTTAGAGGCTGTACAAAATTACATGGTTGTCTAAGCCACTACAAATTTTTTTGAAGGATGTCATGGTAAAGACTTCGACCTTGAACCACTTGATAAAGCTCAGATTAAAGAACAAGACCAAAGGCTTGATGCCATTTATGACAGTGAGCCTTTAGGTTTTGAAAGGAATCCATTGTTAGACAACATCAAAATACTGGCTCAATATCCTTTGGAAGAAGTTAACTTAGGAGAAGGTGAGATTAAAAGGCATACCTACATTAGTGTCAATCTCGACCCACAACTCAAAGTCAAAATAGTCCAATTACTGAAGGATTTCAAGGATTGCTTCGTTTGGGACTATGATGAGATTCCTGGTTGAACATAAGATGCCAATCAAGCCTGGGAAGAAGTCTGTCAAGCAAAATCCAAGACGGTTCGCCCCAACAATCCTCTCAAAAATAAAAGAGGAAATTGAAAGGTTGTTTTGATGCAAGTTCATTCGTACTTCCAGGTATATCAAATGGTTAGCCAATATTGTACTAGTTATAAAAAATAATGGTTCTTTAAGGGTCTGTATTGATTTTAGAGATCTAAACTATGCAACCCCTAAAGATGAGTATTTGATGTCTGTGGCAAAAATACTTGTCGATTCCGTTGCAGGACATTAATATCTTATCATGTTAGATGGGTATTCAGGATACAATCAAATATTCATTGTTGTAATGGATGTCCCAAAAACTGATTTTCGATGTCCAAGAGCCTTAGTAACTTATTGTTGCTCTCGGGATTTTCATCCTAGTACAAATACGAAAGTGGCACGGAAAAATAAGAGTCGCCAGCCAGGCATTTTTATCCCAAGGTAAGGGAAAGGTAATGCCGCACAAACTAGGGGAAACGAAAAAACGAGGTCTTGTAAACCAGAGAGAACGAGTAAGAGAATTGGTTATGTGAAGGGAAGGTATTAGCACCCCTTCACGTCAGTCGTACTCGACGGGATCCACGCTTGCTTGAACTGTTTCAAAGGGTGTAAAAATATGCCGCTGAACTAGAAAGAAATAAAAGGAATGGGAAAATGTAGGGAAAATAAAGAAGTGCTCGAATGGGCTCTACCCCTGCTGCCTCCGTATCTCATTGGGAATGAGAATCATAGTCAACGTAGTTCCCCTAACTAGGGAGGAAATTTATTTGTTTGTGTTTCTTATGAATTGAACTGCTTATGCATATGCTCAAGTGTTGCAGGCTTGTCTAGTTCGAGTGTATTTACCTTCTTGCAAAAAGACAAGTCGAAGCGAGTTCTTTCGCTAAGAGTGAGGAGATGAGAAGATAATTCCCGCAAGAAATACGCTTGTTGTTGGTTTGTAGCTTTTATAAGCTTTTTATTTGTGTTTTCATGAGAAAGTGTATTCAAGTCCCTTTCCATAGAGTATGTACTTCTTACATAAATCAAAGATGGAACGAGGAAGAAGCACACCTAAGTAAGGAGAAGATCCCCAAGACATGGTTCCAAAGATTAGGGCTTAAGTACACAAGCCCATTGTATTTATTAAGTGTTTTTGTATTTTGAAGTGAAGAAGTGTTTTTTAGATTTTCCTTTGTGAGAATAACTTCAAGTTTAGACTTGTACATCATGCTAGACAAGTTCACATTAACCCAAGATGGGATAGATGAAAATGCCCCATGGAATAAGTCCATAACATAAGAAGTCATTTAAACCTTTATTAGGTATTTTTGAGTTGTTTTGAGATGAAAGAAGAGAAAGCACCAAAAGGATCTCCAAAGGTAAAATGTATCAGGGAGACTAAACCTAATAAAGTTATCATGCTTGGATATCCTAGGTTAATGAATTTTTAGGATCTCTATCCTAATTAAAAATAAAGAGAGAAAAGAAGAAGAAAAAGGAAGAAGAGAAGGCATAAAAGACAACTTACTTCCATGAAGGAAGATTTGTTACTTCTAAAGGGGGAAGTGAACAATTATGCAAATCAAAGCATCTTATATGCTTACACAAACAAAACATTTAAGTGTAAAAGGAGAGGGAGACTTTGGAATATAGAAGCATTTCCACACTCCTAAGACTTACCTAAGCTCCTACAAGGTTAGCAAATGAAGCATAATAGTTCATAAGAAGTGAAATACAAGCTAATCAAACAAAGGGAACAAATAAATTGAATCTAAAGGAATATGACCCTCACAAGTCAGAACCTAATCATAAATGAACTTAATAAGCTCAAGGAATTCAAACAAAACAAAACAAGTGCAAGGAAGCACCAAAGTTGCAAAGAAGCTCTAAGGACTTGCAAATGAAGAAGTAAAGAAGCAAAAGAGTGCAACCATGGATGAAGGCACATGAAAAACACCAAAGTCAGAATGTTATACCAAATTAGAAGGTCTATGTTACCCTAAATGATCATATCAAAGTTCATGGATTAGTTCATGGTAGAGTGAGAAATGAAAAGAAGAAAGCATTCACATGTTCATAAGAGAATAAACAAGTAAGGCAAAGTACAATTAAAACATGAATGGATGACATGAGATGCTAAAATTAAGTAGCATACATCACTTATTAATGTACTATAATGCTTATGAATGAGCATATAAGTCATGTTAAGAAGCATTCAAGTGATTTATGGATTAAGATAAAGATGAAGTAAGAAGAAGTAAGATGTATCATGTAAGGAATGAACATAAGTTAAAATGAAAGTCAAATGAGAAATGATGGTCCTAAGATGACGAAGATCAGTATCTTATTATGAGGATGACATGTTAAATATGTACATATAAACAAGTTAAGTTCACATGGCAAACATGCTCAAACAATTCATATAAAGATGCAAAAGTTGTCACATTAGGTCAATATATTTCATACTTGAAATGAATGGCAAATGATGCAACATATAATACAAATATGAAAGATTATGCATGAATTTAGAGTAATACATGATGTATAATGAAAATGATATGAAGGGTATGGACATATTAGAAGCATACAAGTTAACATAAGGAGCATGAGATGAAATATGTGGAAGAATTAGGTCAAACATGTTCAAAAGATGTATCAAACAAACCAAAAGACAATACACAAGTCAAATGGACCTATAATTGATCATAAAAGACCTATAATCATCTAAAAAAACATGGAAAACCCCTACAATTGACCCCAAATGATGGCATAAAGGCCTTCAAGCAATTAGGGTTATAAGTGATGAAGAAAGTTCATGAAAAAATGACTTTATTTGCAAGTAATCAACCATACATCAAACAATATTCAAAAATTGTGAATTTAAAACCCTAGAGACCTAAGTCATAGGCTAATCATGTGTTAAACGTTCACACAAAAATTCACAATCAAACTATTTCAAACAATTCCTTGAAGCTCAAGTAAGAACAATGAACAAGTATGCAAAGTTCAAGGACTAAAATGCAATTAGAACGTTTTTAAAAAATATGCAAAAATATTTTTTTATGAGGTTTAATGTGTTATGGAATGAATGCAAAAAGAACCATTTGAAAATGTTTAGGCAACTGAGTGAAATAAATTCGTGAAGTTAAGGTGTCAAGATTGAAACAATTTGAGAAGAAAATAAAAGGAAATTGTGAATTTATGATGAGAAATAAGAAAAATTAGAAATGAAAAATCACAAAAATTATTTAATGCATGAACATGCTTCATGATTTTTTGTATGAATTTTAGATGGTTAGAAATGATTTTAAAAAATTAAAATGCAAAATTGTGTGAAATAAAATGAAACTTGAATGAAAATGAGCCAAAGGGTGCAACATTACTAATTACTACGTTAAAATACGAGACTAGGCTCAATCAGGGGGTAGGGATATCAATCTGAGCCCAGTCCAAACCAAATCGCAGTCAATAAACTTTCTATGGATTTTGGTCAACAATCAGACCTAATCAAGACCCTCAGATCAATCCAACGCGCTCAACTAAGTCAATCAAGATCAAAAGTAATCTAGATCTAAGCCTATGATTGTACGCACATCACAACAAGCATGGCATAACAAACAATCAGATTAAATGTAAATTATAAAACACGTGACCAAGACCCTCTCTTTTAATGTGTTGTTAGTCTCTCAACCCTCAAATAAAAAATGAACGTTCATGATTACGTCTCCTACCTTCAAAACTCAAATGACCTGCAACCAACTCAGGTGTCGGAGCCCTAGCTCCGGTCACCTCCTCCGGTGAGCTCACTCCCATTTTTTCCCAGAAATGCAAGATTCTACCTCATTCCTACTCTAATTCACTTCCTTAATCCAAATATCAAGTCCATTTCCTCAAATAATGCATGAATAATGTGAATCGAACGAAACAAGTTTGATCTGAAAAATTTCAGATCCACATAACATTCATGATATACGTCCAAATATTAATCTAAACACATCCACATGATTAGCGTATCAAGGAGAGTATAATGCACACATGAAAATCAAGATCTACGAGGTCAAGAATTGCACCAACCTGAAATTGCAGAAGTGAAAATACACCAAGAAAACCTTCTGGAAGCTGCAAATCAAGTCCTTGGAACCTCTAATTACAAAATAAATGCAATTAAAGCTTGATTGTGGCTTGAATCTTGATATTTGAAGAAGAGGCTTCCAAATTTGAACTTGATGAAAACCTTGATTATAGCTTCAGATGATGATTGCTTCTTGTTCAATACACTTCACTAATCATGAATATGAAAGAAAATGGCAAAAACTCCTAATGATGAGAGAGAATCAAAGAGATGAAGTTTGGTGCAATTTTAGTGAAATCTGAAATTCTATTACTCTTTAGCTCTAACCAGTGGGGTTAAGACCTTTTATTTGATGGATTTTGGGCCTAACCATGGTTAGGGATCCATTGGATCCATGGTTAGTTAGTTTCATGTGGTTTTGCAAAAATGCAGCTTGGAGTGTATGTCATGGTTCACACATGCAAGGGAGCTATCATGTGCATGCATTTCCTTCTATTGTGAAATCCAACACAACTCTGCTGTTGTCAGACAAGCTGCCTGGGCTTGGGATAACATTCAGACTAAGGGAACAACCATCCTTGGAAAATGCAACAACATTGCTTCAGCACAGTATCTTGATTGGTCTCACACCAGGGCACAGATCACCAGGATGCCATTTACTTTAGAAGATGTACCTGTCCCTTCAACAGTGCAACCTGCAGCTACTATCAGTCTGGAAGAGTTTGAGAAACTGAAAGAGAGGAATAATCAACTCTCTGAAGCTTTGAAGAAGACCCTCTGGGAGAGGAATGACAACCATTTGGATAATGAGAGGTTAGAGAAGCTTCGGATTGAGCACTTGACCAAGATTGAGAAGACGGATGACTACATCAGGAAGGCTAGAGCAGGGGAGCTAGTACTGAAGAATGCTTGTAAGGAAGCAAAGACTCAGAAGGCTAGGGCAGAGCATTATTTAGAGGAAAGCCAGGCTAGGTGGATCAGGATCACTGAGGCCCATGCACAAGAAGATCAAAGGACTCATGCTAAGATAGAGCAACTGGAGGCTAGTGAGAGGAAGCATCAGGAGGCATTATTGACAACACAAAAGGAGATATCTGAGTTGAAACTTCGGGCGGGGTTAAAGAGGTCAAAGGATCAGGATAAGCATAAGAAGTTAACCAGTGCCATTGCTACCAGGAACCTCCTCATCAGGACTATCACAGAGCACCCGGTTGGTCCAGTGACTGAGGCCCTCCTGAAGGAAGTCAGAGAAGATGACTTTGGGCTGGATGTTTGACTCTTTTTGTTTGTATTTCATTTTGATTGTATTTTCTTTTTGTTGATGTATTTTGACCCACCATGGGAATGTATTGTAATCAAACTATGTATATTAACTCTTTGTAATATATATGGTTTGTATTATTTTTGGTGGGCTTAATCTCTCTTCATCATCAGCATTTCCTCGAGGTCTGGAAAGGTCAAAACCAAAGAACCAAACCGGATACCCTTGGAAGACAAATAGGCATCCTGCATTGCATACTAACATTTTCTTTGTTTTGTAGGTTTTTGTTTGTTATTGTTTCTCACTTTGTTGTGGTTTCAGGAAACATTTCTCGCAGAAGAGTGTTCCCTGTCAACAGAATACACCTGTACCCGACAAGAAACAACCTTCCGGGGCTACAGATGGATCAAGTTCAACAGGACCTGAATGAAGTGAGGGCCCAGATGGCCAATGAAAGGGTTGAGATGAGGAATCAAATGACTCAATTCATGACAGTGATGACTGGTCTAGATCAGATCTAGGAAAGACTGGGGGAGTTAGTTGAGCGACAAACTCATGAGGAATACCATCCAGGTACAGGAGCTACCAGTAACAACGATCACGTGCAGCCTCGCACTGATCCACCAGAGTTTGGGCCTCATATGAACCAAAAAATCAATGCCATAAGAAATACTCAGGGTAACACTGCTGGAGGATGGGTCTTGCAGGAAGATCCTCAAGAAGAGCAGTTTACAGTGGTTGGGGCTGGAGATGAGGTTTACGACCGTCGGTTGGATGAAATTGCAGAGAAACTGAGGTCTCTGGAATCCTAAAACTCCCTAGGTTTTGATGTCATGGACATGGGATTGGTGGAAGGGGTGATAATTCCTCACAAGTTCAAACCCCCGTGTTTTGAAAGGTATAATGGCATATCCTACCCACGCACCCACCTTCAGTCATTCTTGGGAAGATTAAAGGCATACACCATGGACGAGTAGTTGTGGATGTTTTACTTCGAAGACAGTCTGACCGGGGCATCCCGTGAATGGTATTCCCACTTGACCAAAGCCATAGTAAGAAACTGGAAAGACTTGGCTGAAGCTTTTATCCGTCAGTATCAGTATAATCTGGACATGGCCTCAAACAGGACCCTTCTAATGGGAATGTCTCAGTCTTCCCGTGAAATCTTTAGGGAATATGCCCAAAGGTGGAGGCAACTGGTTGCTGCAGTTCAACCCCCTATGTCTGAAAGGGAGATGGCAGACATGTTCATGAATACTCTCCAGGGTACCTATATTGACAAACTAGCTGCACTTTCCTCTACCAGCTTTGCAGATGTGTTGATAGTTGGGGAAAGAATAGAGAGCCTATTGAAGATGGGAAGATCTCCGACAACGGTGCCAGTTCAAGCAGTGCAAGGAAGCCATTTGCTGGTCCCCGTAGATCTGGTGAGACAAACTCTGTGCATATAGGAAGAGGGAGACCCCAATACCTGCCCAGAATAGTTGTTGTTGTTACTATCACTGCTCCACCTCCTCAGTATACCCAACAACCACAACACTTTCCACAACAACAACAATTTCCTCAACAGAAATCATACAACAACAACAACAATCAACAACAACGCCCTTTTCAACAGCGGCCATCTCAGATCAACAGGGTGATTGACCCTATCCCCATGCCATATGCTACACTGCTGCCACAACTCCTAAAGCTCAATCTTGTTGAGTTGAGGACATTGGCTCCACCCAATCCTCAGAACCTTCCAAGAAACTACGATGCCAATGCTAGGTGTGTTTTTCATTCTAATGCACCTGGTCACTCTACGGAAAAATGCAGAGCTCTGCATATGAAGGTCCAGGATCTGGTAGATTCAAAGGCCTTGAACTTTGCACCACCTCCCAATGTCATGAAAATCCTATGCCAAGCCACAGTGGGCCAAGGATCAATGCTATAGAGGAAGGTTCACCCATGAGTTTAATAGAAGACATTGCATGTATTCAGACACCTCTGGCAGAGGTTAAAGCCTAACTTTTGAAATGCCAAGTGTTTCCAGGATGTGAAGCCTGTTGTGAATATTGCAAGCTTTCCGAGAATGGGTGTGCAAGCTTGAGGAGTGGAATTAATGGCTTGATCAAAGAAGGCATTTTGCAAATTACAACAACTGCTTCTACAACACCAACAACTCTTTTGTCAACAACAATTGATTCTTCTACAACTGCAACAACCGTTGTTCCTACTGATTCATCTACAACTTTACCAACCATATCATCCGTCACTTTAACAAACAACAGTTCCATTTCATCTCCTTCTACCACTTCAGCAACCACCAACAATGATGTTTCCACAATCACTATTTATTATGACCCGACAACGGTCCCGAATTCCAGCAACTTTCAACAACCTTAGCAACAGTTTCAGCAACAATCAAGCTTCAATTCACCACCACCAATATCCACAAAAAGTCCTATCACTATCTTCTACGATCCACAGACTATTACAGTTCCAATTTCTGCTGCAGTAAGCCCAGTCACCATCACGGTGCCCGGGCCAATTCCATATGATAAGGACAGTGATGTACCATGGCATTATGGTGCTGACCTTTACTGCAACGGAGAGAAAGTCCTTCTTGATTCTCCAGTTCTTACTCCCCAAGTGGATAATGTCGGGGGAGGCGGAGGCTTCACCCGAAGCGGACGTCTTTTCGCGTCAAAAGCTCCCAAAATTAATACTGAGGCAGAGGTTGCTGCCAAAGCCAAAGGGAAGAGTGTGATACCTGAAGAATTTGCACCAAGAGAGACTCATAAATCATCCTTTGATCAGGATGTGGATGAATTTATAAGGATAATTAAAATAAGTGACTATAAAGTTGTGGATCAACTCCACCAGACTCCTTCAAAGATCTCTATCTTATCCCTGCTATTGTGTTCCGAAGCCCATCGGGATGCACTACTCAAAGTTCTGCACGCTGCCTACGTGCCAGAAGAGATCACAGTGAATCAGCTTAAAACAGTTGTGTCAAATGTCAATATTAGCCATGGGTTAGGTTTCACTGATGCTGATTTGACAACAGAAGGACGTCACCACAACAAAGCTTTGCATATAACCCTGGAGTGCAAAGGAGCTGTACTATCTCATGTTCTTGTAGACACTGGGTCCTCACTCAATGTCTTACCCAAGAAATCCCTTGTCAAGATCAAATATGATGGAATAGCTCTCCGGCCAAGTAATCTTGTGGTCAGGGCTTTTGATGGCTCCAAGAGATCTGTTCTTGGAGAGGTTGAGCTTCCAGTGATAATCGGTCCGCAGGTCTTTAAGACCACTTTCTACGTGATGGACATACAGTCGGCTTACAACTATTTGTTAGGTCGACCATGGATTCACGCTGCAGGCGCAGTAACGTCGACCCTTCACCAGAAACTGAAATATGAGTGGGAAGGACAGATTATCACCATCTGTGGTGAGGAGGACATATTTGTTAGCCAGCTGGCTACATACAAGTATATTGAGATGGATGGTGAAATCCATGAAACTATGAGTCAAGGGTTCGAGGCCCTGAATGTCAATGAGGCGACGACAAAAGTATTTGCTGCATCCCAGGAAGATAGGATGGGTACTTCAATCGTCTCCTATCAGTAAGCCCGTAAGGTTGTTGAAGACGGTAATGCCCAAGGCTGGGGCAAGCTGCTGCCAGTGGAGAAGAAGGAAGATAGATTCGGTTTGGGTTACAGGCCATTCCGACAAGATCAATCAGAGGCTGCCAAAGAGCCCAAGTTCATCAGTGGGGGGATGCTCACCCCAGATGCTGTTAACAACCTGGAAGATGAGGCGGAAAGTGACTGCAACCTGGAGAGCTGGATACGTCCAAGGATCCCGGGGAACCAAGTCCTTAACTGATCTTCCCAGGAAATTATAAGGGTTACTCCTGCAGAGTAATTATTATTTCCTGTCTTTTTTAGCATGCATCAAGTCCTGCATCTTGCCCAAGGTGTCAGGACTCATTTTATAATAGGGCCATATTGTAATTTTGTGCAAATGGATTAATTAATGAATATCGAACATCTTTTGCAAACAAGTCTCTTTTTCGCTCACTGTCTTTTCATTTTTTCACTTTTGTACAAAACAATAAAATGGCAATGTTTTAAAAAAAAATAACTTCATTTTCAATTTTTCTAAACAAGATTAAAATTGATCACTAAAACGAACCAATCTCAACCCTTGCAGAGATTATCCTCCAGATTGCACCGACAACAGCACTGCTATGACCTTGTATGACTTCGACAATCCAATTAATCAAGCTGATGAAGGGGTTGAAGAAGACTATGAGTTACCTGAAGAGTTAGCCAGGTTGTTGAGGCAAGAAGAGTAAGTGATCACTCCTCATCAGGAGGAGGTTGAAACAGTTAATCTTGGTACCGAAGAAGACTTAAAAGAAGTGAAGATTAAGGCCAGTTTGCTAGCTTCAGTAAAGGAACAACCCATTGACATGCTTCGAGAATATGTCGACGTCTTTGCTTGGTCCTATCAAGACATGCCAGGTCTAGATACGAATATTGTTATGCACAAGCTTCCCTTGAAGGAAGATTGTCCTCTAGTAAAATAGAAGTTGCGCCGTACTCGTCCGGATATGGCCATGAAAATTAAGGAAGATGTACAAAAACAGTGGGATGCCGGTTTCCTTGCTGTAACTAGTTACCCGTCGTGGGTTGCTAACATTGTACCGGTGCCTACGAAGGATGGCAAAGTACGGATGTGTGTGGATTACCGGTATCTGAATAGAGCTAGCCCAAAGGATGACTTTCCATTACCTCACATTAATGTATTGGTTGAAAACACAACTCAGTTCTCGGTGTTTTCCTTCATGGATGCTTTTTCAGGGTATAATCAGATCAGAATGTCACCCGAAGACATGGAGAAAACAACTTTCATTACACCTTGGGGCACATTTTGTTATAAGGTAATGCCTTTAGGACTAAAGAACGCCGATGCAACTTATGAACGGGCTATGGTAACGTTATTCCACGATATGATCCACAAAGAAATTGAATGTTACGTGGATGACATGATTTCCAAGTCCCTCACTAAAGAAGATCATCTGGTAAATCTGCTGAAGTTGTTCAAACGTCTGAGAAAGTATCAGTTGAAGTTAAACCCCAACAAGTGCACATTCGGGGTGCGTTCTGGTAAGTTGCTGGGATTTATCGTAAGTGAGAAGGGAATTGAAGTTGATCCCGATAAAGTCAAAGCCATTCAGGAGATGCCTGCACCAAGGACTGAAAAAGAAGTTCGAGGATTCTTGGGTAGATTGAAATACATATAAAGGTTCATATCTCATCTTACTGAAACCTGTGAACCCTTGTTCAAACTATTAAGAAAGGAACAAACAGTCAGGTGGAACGAAGATTGTCAGAAAGCCTTTGACAAGATCAAGGAGTACTTACAAGAACCTCCAATTCTTATGCCTCCAGTTGAAGGAAGACCTATAATAATATACCTGACAGTATTAGAAGGATCAATGGGGTGTGTGTTGGGCCAGCATGACGAGTCTGGTCGAAAAGAGTATGCAATATACTACCTAAGCAAAAAGTTTACCGACTGTGAACAACGTTATTCACTGCTCGAGAAAACTTATTGTGCTTTAGCGTGGGCTGCTCGCCGACTAAGACAGTATATGTTGACTCACACTACCTTGTTGATATCAAAAATGGATCCAGTCAAGTACATATTTGAGAAGCCAACATTTATCGGAAGGGTTGCAAGATGGCAAATGATTCTGACAGAGAATGACATTCAATACACATCTCAAAAGGCCATCAAGGGCAGTGTACTGTCTGACTATCTGGTTGAGCAACCCATTGATGATTACCAGCCAATGAGATTTGACTTCCCTGATGAAGACATCATGTTCCTAAAAGCAAAAGATCATGAAGAGCTTGTTCACACTGAAGGGCATGACCCAAAATAAGAATGGACAATGATGTTTGATGGGGCTGTCGATATGAATGCTCGTGGAGTTGGTGCGGTGCTCATTACACCGAAAGGAGTTCATATGACTTTCTCGGCAAAACTCACCTTTGCATGAACTAACAACGAAGCTGAGTACGAAGCCTGTATCATGGGTCTTGAGGAAGCCATTGACCTCAGGATCAAGACATTAACTATATTCGGAGATTCAGCTTTGGTAATCAATCAAACCAACGGTAAATGGTACACTCACCAAGAGCATCTGATCCTATACCGTGACTATACGAGGAGATTATTGACTTTCTTCACAACAGTCAAAATTGAGTATATCCCTCGAGACGAAAATCAGTTCGCAGATGCTTTAGCTACCATTTCCTCCATGATCAAAGTTCAAACTTCCAATTACGTGCCTCAGATTTCGGTATCCAGACTAGACCGACCTGCATATGTATTCTCCGTAGACATTTCTAAAGATGATAAGCCTTGGTTTCAGGACATCAAATGCTTCTTAGAAGACCAAACATACCCACCTGGGGCATCATCCAATGATAAGAGGATATTAAGAAGACTGGCCAGTAGTTTCTTTCTTAATGCTGATGGTTCATTATACAAGCAAAACTTTAACATGGTTCTTCTAAGATGTGTTGATAAGAAAGAAGCAGACTTGCTGATGCACGAGGTACATGAAGGATCATTTGGTAACCATGCTAGAGGACATGCAATGGCTAAGAAATTACTAAGATCAGGTTACTACTGGATTACAATGGATGCAGATTGTTGTACCTATGCCAGGAAGTGTCATAAATGCCAGATCTATGCAGATAAAGTGCATGTGCCTCCAAATCCTTTGAACGTGATGTCTTCACCTTGGCCCTTTGCTATGTGGGGCATTGATATGATTGGAAAGATTGAACCGACTGCTTCCAATGGCCACAGATTCATCCTGGTAGCCATTGATTACTTCACCAAATGGGTCGAAGCAGCTTCATATGCAAACGTCACCAGACAGGTGGTAGCCAGATTCCTGAAAAGAGACATCATCTGTCGATATGGAGTACCCGAGAGAATCATTACTAATAATGGTTCCAATTTGAACAATAAAATGATGGCAGAACTGTGCCGAGATTTCAAAATTCAACATCACAACTCTTCGCCTTACAGGCCAGAGATGAATGGCGCTGTTGAGGCAGCTAACAAAAACATCAAGAAGATTGTGCAAAAGATGGTGGTTACTTACAAATACTGGCATGAAATGCTACCATTTGCCTTACATGGGTATCGAACCTCCATTAGAACATCCACTAGGGCAACACCGTATCAGCTTGTGTACGGTATGGAAGTTGTCCTACCTTTTGAAGTTGAATTACCCTCCTTACGGGTACTGATGGATGTGAAGCTGAATGAAGCAAAATGGGTCCGATCTCGGTACAATCAGTTGAATATGATCGAAGAAAAGAGATTAGCTGCAATTTGTCATGGGCAGTTGTATCAGAAAAGAATGAAGAAAGCCTTCGATCAGAAAGTCAAGCTTCGGGAATACCAGGTAGGAGATCTTGTGTTGAAAAGACTCCTTCCTCCTCATACAGACCAAATGGGCAAGTGGACTCCAAACTACGATGGTCTGTTCATAGTAAAGAAGGTTTTCTATGGTGGAACATTGATGCTCACCACTATGGATGGTGAAGATTTCTTATCCCCTGTAAATTCAGATGCAGTTAAAAAATACTTCGCATAAAATGACCCGCTGTACATAAAAACAGAATGAAAGTCCAGGCAAAAATAGGGCATCCCGGCGAGTCAAAAACAAAATAAAAGACTCAGGCAAAAATAAGGGAAAATTGAAAAAACTGTACACCCGCTGAGTTGAAAAGCCGCATTGGACAGCTCAGGCAAAAATGGGTATCCCGGTGGATTGAAAACCCGAAAGGGCGATCCACACAAAAATTAGGGAATAAGCGAACAACTGCATTCTGAATTCGTCTGTATCACAACAACATGACAAGTTTGGGAAGGATAAAGCATCTATCAGAATCAACCTTCTTTAGAAAGCAAGATGAGAAGAACATAAAGGTCATTCAGGTCATAGCAAAGGAAGCTCGCCAAAGTGTCGTCAACATTGCCAGCACTTTTACTTTTTCAATTTTTAACAATCTCCTCATTCCAGGGGATCTGTTTCTTTGACTGTACCTGCCAATTCAGGGCACCCAGATTAATAAAATCAGAGTTTTCAGTCACATCTTTTTTTGTACATTTCTGTTTCGTTTGCAAAAATGTCCAATATCCATGATATAATATTTGCATAAAACAAATGAGCCATTCTTAATAAATGCTTGCAGGAAATGTATTTACTCTCAGGAATATCTAACTGCTATGACGGAATCCGGTAAGGGATACCTCGGGATACTCGTGCGTTTCTTTGTCTTAATAGGTTACAGGTATTCAATACACAACATGGGGCATGCCAAGTACTCTTCCCTGGCATACCTCCTCCAAGCAGTATCTGGGATGCTTTTCCCCAATGGAGTTGTCAAAGCCTCCTCATCACCAGCATAGGTTTATTCAACAGGAGCTTCCCCAGCCGGGATCCCCACAGAGTTCTCTAGGAAGAATGTTCAGTGATCGTCCTTCACCTTTGGATGACCGTCCCTCATCCCTTTCCCAGCGGAGTCTCCATTATTGGAACCCTTATATACCCGACATTCGTCCTATGTCGTGATATTTATCATCCGTCCCCTGCTAGGTGATCGTCTTTCACCTTTTGATGATTGTCCTTCATCATTTTATCTGATGGCCATCCCTGTCGTTGACCTTGTGATCCGGCATTCGTCCTATGTCTCGATAAACCCCGAGAGCAGCCGTACCCTGCTAGGTGATCATCCTTCACCTCTTGATGATCGTCCTTCATCATTTTATCCGATGGTCGTCCCCATCGTTGACCTTTTTCTATCTGACATTCGTCCTATGTCGTGATAAAGAGCAGCTGTCCCCTGCTAGGTGATCGTCCTTCACTTTTGATGACCGTCCCTCATCATTATTTCATTTATTCTTTGAACTGATGGCCGTCCCCATCGTGGTTTACCTTTACTGTGCAAACCTGATGGTCGTCCCTATCATCGCCTTTATCTTTAATTCCCAGAGAATCTTGTTTATTTACCCGATGGCCTTCCCAGTCGTGGTCTCTTTATATCCCCAGCTTGTCGTCCGTCCCCGTCATTGCTTAGTTTACCGTTTTATCCCCAGCAGTCGTCCTCTGCTCGATGGTCTTCCTCCATCGCCCGCACTTTATAATTATACTATACCATCTTTTACAATTTATATCCCTTTTCTTCTTCTCCCCAGTGAGTGCAAATTTTGGACTGTCTTTAGTATTCAACCACAAGTTATCTTGTTTGTCTGTTAAGCCAGGCGCTTACATCATGCACAACTAACTCATGCTTGAATAGGGGTAGGTGTAAACACCCCAAATTTTCCCTCACTAATTTCACACCATGGCTTGTGATCTTTCATCTTTGCATAAGTTTAAGCATATCATCTCATATTGCATTTTTGTTTCACTGCATTAGTTCAAGTTCATTTGCATCTAGGGTTTGTGATCTGAGCAATCCAAGTATCCATATGAGCCACTCCAAAGACCTCCAATAATTCCAAGAGGATCCATGTGTATTCTATCATCATATTATATCCCTCAAAGATCAAGGAAGTCAAGAAATCACAAGAACTGGCAAAGCATGGAAGCAGAGCTAGGGTTTTCACTAAACAGATGACCAAAATTAGGGTTTTGGTTTCAGAGGCCTCAACTCCAAATTTTTTGGTCATTCTTGTTTCTAATGTTCTTAAGATGTTATAAGGATCATGTGTACCAAGTTTGATGGAGAAATTCATTGTGGAAGTCATTCGTTCACTGGGTAACTTCTTGAGCAAGTCAGAGCAAAATCAGGGCATCTGAGGCCCCCAACAATGGAACCAAAGGGGTATTTTCATCAAATTGAAGTTATATGATCTTTATTTGATCATTGAAGTGCTTGGAAGTTCACAAAATTGAATAAAATTAAGTTAAACCAAAAGTTGCCAAAAATGGAAATGACTTGTAATGGAAACTTTCCATTTTGGGAAAGTTCTTCAACCTCCTCTTTCTCAACCAAAAATGCTTCAAATGAAAAATTGTTGGTCATGAAAGTTGTAGATTGGATCATTCCCTTTTCAAAAAGTACAAGAACATGTTCTAATTCATTGTGGAACTCAAGTTATGGCCTTGCAAAGTTGGCAAAAATCCTATAATTTTCACTTTCACACCAAAGAGGGATTTTTTGCAAAACCATTTGCCAAATCATTTTGTGACCTCTAATGCATCTCTAAGCATCATACAAACATGGTACAATGCATTGTGATCAGAATTTCCCAAAGAATCATTTATTTCCATGCCTTGAACTTCAAGAAATTCAAAAAGGGCCAAAGTTCTTCAAATTTGCAAAAGGGCATGAATCTTCTCGTACACTTGCTGCAGCACCCCAAATCATTTTCTATGGACCTCCTTGATCAATGTTGAACCAAGACATGTCATGAAACAGTTGTTGCACAAGCCCATACCTCAAGTATACAAGTTGTTGACTTTTTGCAATTGGACCCATACCAATCAGCTGCAGCCACAACAACTCTCTGGCCAATAGAGACATGTTATGTGGACCAAAAGAAAGCCATAACACAAGACACACAATCCTGAACACTCTCATACACCAAGTTTCACAAAATCACTCAAGACTTTCCTTTCTTCGATTCTCATAGCACAAGCCTCAAACCTCAAAACAAACTTCACCATTCAACTCACCATCATCAATAGAACCTTTCCCAACCATTAAACAAGCTTGAAAGCCCCTGAAAGCAAAACACGATTTCAGTGCAGTTGAGTTGCAACCTCTCAAACCAGCTCATTTCAACTCATTTAAAGCCTTGCAACATCATTAGGGGATCAAGTGGAGGCTATTTGCACAAGAGAGAGGTCCAGAAGGTGCCAAACTAAAAAGCTTCATCTCAGGTATACCTCAAGAACAAATTTTCTAGAACTTGTTTTTTATGTTATAGAAATGATTTGTATGCTTCACTGATCACACTGCACTTGTTGGTTTTGAAAATGATTGAGTATTGAGTCTGTATCGTGTTTCTGAAAGTTTTGCCATTTTTGAGTTTTGATTCGTATCTTGTTCATGATGCAATATAAATTTGTTATGAGGGGTAGATTCAGGCTTAAGGTGAGTTAGGGATCTGATCTGGAGCTTTAGAGCTCTTAAAATGACCTAGGGAAGAAGTTGGGTTGAGGGTCCTGCCGGAGAAGATGACCGGAGCTAGCTCCGGTCACCTGAAAGTCATTAGGGTTAATTTTTAGGGTTTAAGGCCCAGTTTGAATATAGGTCGTAGGATCGAGTTTAGTGCGTGAATGGAAGGCCATGATTAGTTCATTAAAACCCTAATCAGTTTAATTAATTTAATTAATTAGGTTTAATTAAAAAATGCCAAAATCAATCTCAGCCCTCCAAAAACGCGCGTGGTCTTTCCCTCCTTTCCCAGTTTGAATATCAACCATCAGATGCGCATACTTCTCATTTATTTCTTTTTTTATTTCATTTTTTCTTATTTCTTTTGCATAATTATTTTAAAATATCAAAACTCATCCAAAAAATTTCAAACTTTGCATTTCTGATTCAAATATTTTTCTTCATCCAAAAACATTTTTATTTTATTTTTTACATTTAAAAAACATTTTTAAAATATTTAAATGTTTATTTTAATTAATTAATGGAAATTAATTAATTAAAATACCATTTAGGTTTCTAAAAATCACAAAAAAATTCACATTGCATCTTGAGACATTTAGAAACATTGTCAAACCATTCATACAATTTTTTTTTGGTTTTGAACATACTTTGACATTTTCTTTGAATTTAGGGTTCATAAAATCCCCTTTTTGGAACCATAACTTTAAAAATTCTTTTCTGCCTAACCATGAAGGGTTTGATGATGATTCTTTTTTCATTGTTTTCCATATAACATGTAGTTTCTAGGATATTTGTGGCATGAATTTATCTTTCATTTTCAAATTGATTTGCATTTTTCCTTTTGAGGTACCCAAAAACCTAGTTAACTTAGAAAAATCATAACTTTCTTTAGGTTAAGAGTTAGACCTTCTCCTTTGGGGTGTGATATCATATGAGGTTAGGGTTTGTTTGAGTCCATTTACAAATTTTTATCATGTGGATTGCTTCTATTTTGGTCACTTGCATCTCATATTGCCTTAAAACCCTAATTTTGCATATTCATTTGCATTCATCTTGCATATGCATCCATACATGAGCTTGCCATGACATTTCATGCATTCACATGTCATATTAGACATCTTAAGACATTTTAGAATCATGCTTGATCATATCTTCATTCATTTGCGATGATTTGCATTCATTTCATTCCATAAACTTTCATGAACTTTCAAACTTCAAAGCATGCATCCATTTGCATCTCATCTTTGTATGAAAATTCATAGCACTTGGTATGCCTTTGCATCATGTCATAACATCATTTGCATCATGTGATTGCTTCTGGTTTTGATCTTTGCATTTATATATGCATCATTTTATCTCTTTTCTTTTCTTATGCATCTTGTGCTAACATTTTCAGGTGGTAAGTTAACTTGAGAAGTGAATTTTCCTTCACTTCTCATTTTTCTTCATCTTCTTCATATGCATATTTGCTGCATTCTTATTTGTCTTTGAGTGAGCTTGCTCATACATGTTTATCTCTCACTTTCTTTCTCTAAGTTACTTACCTTCTTCAATGAAGTAAGTAACTTATTTCTTCTGCTTCTTCCTCCTTTCTTCTGCTTCTTCCATTGGTGGCTTCCTTGAAGATCTCTCTCAAGCCTTACAAACCATAGGAACTTCTAAGCATGATAATAATTAGGGTTGTGATTATTCCCCCCTTAGTTTTTACCTTTGAGTCTTCTTTGTGTCTCTCTTCTCATCTCATCATTAGAGACTAAACCTTTAAGGTTTTAGGACTTTGGAATTAGGGTTATGCCTGCATCCTTCTCTTAGGATGGAGTGTATAACTTTAATCCTAAGTGTTAAACCCTTAATTTGTTTAAACCTCTTAATTAATCTATCTAATAATCACTAAGACATTAACTTGTAACTTGGGCCTTACAATAGGGTTCTAATTCTTCCTTTATGGTTAAGAAGGACTAACCCTAGTGTTTAATGGACAAGTCCCTCTCAAGTTGTCTTACAAACCATAAAATCCACTTCTTAATCTCATCTCTTAATTAAAATCCACTTTAATAAAGGCTTGTCATCTAATGAATTTAATCCCTAATCATGGATTAAGTTGAGGTATCTTCCCCAACTTAAGTGTTCTCATATATTATCCTTCTATTAGGATGGTGTAATGAGTTCACTAATCCTTGATTATGGCTTAAACTCATTACTTGACACTAAACAAAAATCTCAAAAACATATAAATAATCAAAAGTAGGTTAATGATCTTAACCCTACATCATCATGGTGATTAAGTTGATATGTTTATCTCATACTTAAAGTATTCTCATTATCCCTAATCAAGGAGGATATAATGAGTTTACAATCTTTGATATAGGTTTAAGCTCATTAACTTATGACAAACTCCAAAAACAAATAAAAGATTGAAAAACACAAAAACAAACAATAATCGTCTCCTTCGGGATTCTTTTCTCATCACACTCATTCACAAGCGAGAACTTGCTTCTTCCGCCTAATGCAAGATAGTTAGCACTCAAGCCAGACGAGTCATACACTTGAGCATAGACAAGAAGACGTTCACAGTCAATTTATCTTTCAGTCTCTTTGAGTCGAACTACGGTGTTCTGACTTCCTCATTGCACGAGAGGATACGTAGGCATAACTTAAATGTTATCGAACAAAAGTCTCTGTGTCTTCCCCCTCTTTCAGCTTTCTTTTTAAGCCTCAATCCTGAGCATTTCACTCCACTTTTTGCACTGACACTTGTACTTTCTTTTCCAGCTTTTGCACACAGATAACACATACACCTACCCCTTTAAACACAATCTTTTAAGCGTGGATCCCGTCGAGTACGACGGGAAATTTGGGTGCTAATACCTTCCCAGGTTGTAACCAACCCCCTTTCTCAGTTTCTCTGGTTCGCAATCGCATTATCCATCTTTTCCTAGGTTTATGCAGCATTACCTTTCCTTCGGGATAAAAATGCCTAGCTGGCGACTCTTTTCACCTTCACTTCATTTCTCCTCTCGCCGACAGTTCGCGCTTGTACCGGGATGAAAATCTTCGGGAGCGACACACCGCTACTGTGATAAGATGTTACAAATATGGTAAGGGGGGTCATATAAAGGACGACTTTCCAAATGCAAGATCAACTTGTTTCAATTGTAGTGAAGAGGGACATATTCGTGCTCAGTGTCAGAAACTGAAGAAGGTTGCTACTACTTCTCAGACTACTGGTAGAGTGTTTGCTTTGAGTGGCTCAGAAGCTCAGAAGAAGGATAACTTAAATTGAGGTACTTGTTTTATTAATTATGTTGAGTTGGTTTCTATAATTGATATTGGTGTTACTCATTCGTTTATTTTGCATGAGTGTACGACCAGGATGAATTTACCTTTGACTGTTGTGAATGATGATTGAGATGCCTGGTGACGGTTCAGTTACGACTAACCGTGTGTGTTTGAAGTGTCCTTTGACCATTTATGGTAAGGATTTCTTGATGGATTTGGTGTGTTTACCTTTACACCATATGGATGTTGTGTTAGGTATGAACTGGATGGAGTTCAACTTTGCGCATATCAATTGTTATGCAAAGACAATGGAGTTTCCAGAGTTTGGTGATTGTGGGGAGATGATGTTTTTATCCGCGAAGCAAGTGGATGAACTGCTAGAGGATAAAGCTCAGATGTTTGTTGTGTTTGAGGCGTTATAAGTTGACCGTGAATAGGTGAGTGTTGAGTTACCTGTTGTTCGAGAATTTCCTGATGTTTTTTCGGATGACATTATTGTGGATTTGGTACCTGGTACTAGTCCAGTGTCGATGGCTCCATATCGGATGTCGACTTCAGAATTGAGTAAGTTGAAGAAACAACTAGAAGAACTCCTTGAGAAGAAATTTGTTCATCCAAGTTTTTCTCTGTGGGGTGCTCCAGTGTTACTTGTTAAGAAAAAGGATGGTATCATGAGGTTGTGTGTCGATTATTGACAATTGAATAAGGTGACTATTAAGAATAAATATCCACTTCCTAGGATTGATAATTTGATGGATCAGTTGGTGGGAGCTTGCGTGTTTAGTAAGATTGATTTGAGGTCGGGTTATCATCAGATCTGAGTTAAGGCATATGATATTCCGAAGACAACTTTCATAACGAGGTATGGTCACTATGAATATACTGTGATGCCTTTTGGTGTATCTAATGCACCTGGTGTATTCATGGAGTATATGAATCGAACATTTCATGAGTATTTGGATAAGTTTGTGGTGGTTTTCATTGATGACATCCTAATTTATTCAATGTCAGAAGAAGAACATTAAGGACACCTGAGGATTGTATTACAAGTGTTGAGAAAGAAGAAGCTTTATGCTAGGTTGTCGAAGTGTGAGTTATGGTTGAAGGAAGTGAGTTTCCTTAGCCACGTGATTTCAAGTGGTGGAATTTTAGTGGATCCTTCGAAGATTGATGTTGTGTTAAAGTGGGACACTCCAAAGTATGCTACTGAGGTAAGAAGTTTTCTTGGTTTGCCCGATTATTAACGAACGTTTAAAGAGGGTTTTTCTAAGTTGGTGTTGCCTCTGACTCAGTTGACTCGAAAGGGTCAGGCTTACGTGTGGTATGTTGTGTGAGAGAAGAGTTTTGTTGAATTAAAGAAGAGGTTAACGACTGCTTCAGTATTGATTTTGCCTAATCCCAATGAATCTTTTGTGGTGTAATGTGATACTTAAAAGATGGGTCTTAGTGGTGTGTTGATGCAGAATGGTCAAGTGGTTGCCTATGCTTCTAGACAGCTATGTGTTCATGAGAGGAACTATCCAACCCATGACTTAGAGTTGGCAGTCGTGGTTTTTATGTTACAGATTTGGAGACACTATCTGATTGGATCGAGATTTTAGGTGTTCAATGATCATAAGAGTCTGAAATACTTGTTTGATCAGAAAGAACTAAACATGAGGCAAAGAAGATGGTTAGAGATGTTGAAAGATTTTGATTTTGATTTGAGTTACCACCCTGGTAAGGCTAATGTAGTTACATATGCTTTGAGTAGAAAGACTTTTCATATGTCAATGATGATGGTGAAAGAACTCGAGATGATTAAGCAATTTAGAGATATGAGTTTGTTGTGTGAGACTACATCTGAGAGTGTGAAGTTGGGTATGTTGAAATTGACTATTGATATTGTGGAAGAGATTCGTTTAGGATAACAATTAGATTTGAAGTTGGTGGATCAAATGACCTTGATTAACCAAGGTAACAAAGGAGAGTTCCGAATTGATGAAAATGGTATGATGAGGTTTCGAGATCGTGTGTGTGTGTTCTTGATGTTCCAGAGTTGAAGAAACGTATTCTAGAAGACGGACACCAAAGTATATTGAGTATTTAGGCGCTACTAAGATGTATCTTGACTTGCAGAAGTAGTTTTGGTGGTCGGGTATGAAGAGAGATATTACATAATTTGTGTATGCTTGTTTAGTTTGCCAAAAATCAGAAGTTAAACATCAAAAGCCTGTAGGTATGATGCAACTGTTGAGTATTGCAGAATGGAAATAGGATAGCATTTCTATGGATTTTGTGACAGGTTTGCCGAAGACAGTGAAGGGAAATGATTCCATTTGGATGATTGTTAATCGATTAACTAATTCGGCGCATTTCCTACGATGAAGATTAAGCATTCCATGTCGAATCTAAAAGAGATGTATATTGATGATATTGTGAAGTTGCATGGGATACCTTCGAGTATCGTATCGGATAGAGATCCATGGTTTACATCTAGATTTTGGAAGAGTTTACAAGATTCTTTGGGAACCAAGTTGAGGATGAGTTTTGCTTATTGTCGCTCCCGATAAAATGGGACTAGGCCCAGATAAAGGTACAGACGCGAACGGTCGGCGAGAGGGACAATGAGAACACACAGCCGTGAACTCACTGGAGATGAATAGAGTCGCCAGCTAGGCATTTTTATCCCGGAGGAAAGGTAATGCTGCATAAACCTAGAAAGAGACGGATAAGACGGTTGCGAACCAGAGAGACTGAGAAAGGGGGTTGGTTACAACCTGGGAAGGTATTAGCACCCAGATTGTCCGCCGTACTCGACGGGATCCACGCTTGAAAGATTTGTGCTCTAAAGGGGTAGTGTCAGTGCAATCTGTGTATAGAAGGGCTGGAAAAGGATGTACAGGTGTCTGTGTAAAAAAGGTGAAGTGTATAAATGATGTGTCAGTGTAAGAATGAGAATGAATTGCTCATGATAATGAGGCTAAAAGAATAAGGCTAGAAAGAGGGGGAATGTACAGAGACTTTTGTTCGATAACTGTTAAGTTATGCCTACGTATCCTCTCGTGCAATGAGGAAGTCAGAACACCGTAGTTCGACCCAAAGAGACTGAAAGATGAATTGACTTGTGAACTGCTTGCTTGTCTATGCTCAAGTGTATGACCTGTCTGGCTCAGGTGCAAACTGTCTTGCATTAGACGGAAGAAGCAAATTCTCGGTTGTGAGTGAATGAGATGAGAAAAGAATCCCGAAGGAGACGATTATTGTTTATTTTTGTGTATTTTCAGTCTTTTATTGCTTTTTGAAGTTTGTCATAAGTTAATGAGCTTAAGCCTAAACCAATGGAGTTGGTAAACTCATCACATCTTCCCTCTGATCGGGGGTAATGAGATTACCTTAAGTGTGAAGTCAGATTCTCATACTTAATCACCTTTGGTGTAGGATTAAGATCATTAACCTATTTGTGATTATTTAGATGTTTTTGGTGTTTTTGTTTAGTGTTGAGTAATGAGGTTAAGCCATAATCAGGGATTAAACAGACTCATTACACCATCCTAATAGAAGGATAATAGATGAGAATGTTTAAGCTGAGGAATGCTCCTCAACCTAATCCATGGTTAGGGATTAAAATCATGACAAAACAAACCTTTATTAGATGGATTTTATTAATGATATGATGATGAAGTGGGTTTTATGATTTGTAAGACAACTTGAGGGGGACTTGTCCATTAACACTAGGGTTAGCCCTTCTTAACCAGTTAAGGAAGAATTAGAACCCTAATGCAAGGCCCAAGTTACAAGTGTGATGTCTTGATGATTATTAAGTGAATTGATTAAGAGATTTAAACACATTAAGGGTTTAACACTTAGGATTAAAGTTATACACTCCATCCTAAGAGAAGGATGCAGGCATAAGCTTAATCACAAAGCCTTAAAGCCTTTAGGGTTTAGTCCCTGATTATGAGATGAGAGGAGAAGACTCAAAAGAGACACAAAGGTAAAAATAAGAGGGGAGACTAATCAAAACCCTAATCATTGTCATGCTTGGTTGTTCCTAAGGTTTGTGAGGTTTTCAAGAGAAGTCTTCAATGGAACCACCAGGAAGCAGATGAACAGGATCAAGAGAAGCAAAGTGACTTGCTTCATTCAAGAAGTCAAGTCACTTGAAGAAAGAAAGTGGGAAGAAGAAGAATGAGCAAGCTCAATCTCAAACACATATAAAAATGCAGCAATGGGTGCAAGAGAGAGATGAAGAGAAAAGTTATGAGAAGTGAAGGCAAATTCACTTCTCAACCTCACTTACCACCTGAAATGGTTAGAAAAGAAATGCAATGCAATGCAAAATGGGATGAGATGACATGATGAGAAACAAAACCAGAAGCATGTTGATGATGTTGATGATGTTATGAGATGCTACAAACATGAGGTAAGGCATGGAGATGTTCATACAAGATCATGGATGCAAATGATGCAAGTTAGGGAGCATGAACAAACATGGAAAGTTATGAGCATACAAGGCATACAACATGGCAAATACATGATGCAATGATCACACATGCTCTCTATATGTCTTATGATGTCAAATGAATCAAATGGAGGCATGGAATGGCATGGCAAGTCATGTTATGCAAGAGAATGCAAAAGGGATGCAAGAGAAAGCCCAAATTAGGGTTTATAAACCAACATCAAACAAAACTCAAAAACAGAAGCAAACCCTAAGATAAAAAATGGAAAATGCCAACCAAAGAAACCTTAAACCTATACTAAACCAAAGTCCAAAGGGGAGGTCTCAACTCTTAACCAAACTCAAGTTATGATTTTTACAAGTTATTAGGGTTTTTAGGGTTCCTAAACAAAAGAAATGTCAAACAATTTGAAAATGCAAGATCAAATCATGGCCATTTTATCCTAGAAACTACATGCTAAACTCAAAACAATGCAAAAAGAAACAATGTCCAACTCTTCCTAGATAGGCAGAAATGATTTTTTGAACTTAGGATCAAAATAATGCACAAAAGTGATTTTAATTCAATGGAAAATTCTCAAAATGCATCAAGATCAAAAAAGAAATTTGGTTTGAAGGTTGGACAATGTTTCTAAATGTCTTAGAACATTTCATGAATTTTTTGGTGATTTTTAGATACCTAAAAGTATTTTTAATAAATTAATTTCCATTAATCAATTAAAAATAATCTTTTAAATATTTAAAAATATTTTTTTAATGATAAAAAATAAAATGAAAATATTTTTGGGTCATAAAAATTAATAAAACTTATGGGAAAAAGTTTCATAATTTTTACACATTTTTTACTATTTTAAAATAATTATGCAAATAAAAGGAAAAGAAAATGAATAAAAATGAATATAATGGAAAGTCAACCAAATGAGGGGCTAGGATGGAATCTGGGAGGAGCCTGGTTGACTGCGCGCGCAGATCAAAGGCTGAAATTCAAACCTCTTAATTTCAATTAATTAAATTAATTAATCCTGATTATGAATTAATGACACGATCTGGACAACACACACGCGCGCGGGAAGCCAGATCCAAGGGTCCATATTTGAATTTTGCCCTAACCCTAATTAACTCACTAATTACTTTCAGGCTGCCGGAGAAGACTTCCGGTCGTCTTCTCCGGCCAGCATCTCCCCTGAAAATCCTCAAAACTCTAAAAACCTAACTAAAATGAAATCTAAGAATTGGGAAATGATCCCCACTCACTCACGAACCAAAACCCCTAATCAAAGCAAATTTATACTTCCTAACAAGGCTGAATCGAAGCAAGAAAGAATTAGGGCACGCAAGTTTCAGAGAGCAATTAAACTCTCATTTCAAAGCTATTTGCAAAACCAAAGGCATATTCATGATCAGGAAGACACAAAGAACAAGTTTAGAACAAAAGAAATGATTTCTGGAAAAATATTTCTTGAGCTACCTGAGATTCGAAGCTTTCACTCTGATGACTTTCTGGCCACTTCTCTTGGTGAAATCCACTCCTTATGACCTCCTGATGATGCTTGAATGCTTGGGAGAAATTTATGTTGGCTGGATGAAGAGTTTGATCAGTTTCTGCTCCAAGCTCAGTTGAGAATGTCAATGGTGATTCAGGCTGTTTCTGGCAATGGTGAGAGGTTATTTGTGGTCAGGGTGATGAATAAAGAAGGTCTATGGAGTTTGTTTTGATGTTTGTGAGCTGTGGTGAGAGTTTCGAATGAAACTGCAACTTGGGGTGAAAATGGTGAAGTGAGGTTACAGCTTGTTTCAGGCCTGGTTCTTGGTTGCTTTGAGCTCAATGGAGCATGGTGAGTTGATTGGTGAAGATGGTTTTGATGTTCTGAGTTTGTGGAGGCAGATTCGAAGGAATTTGCAAGAGGGAGTGTTTTTGTGTATATGTTGTTAGGGCATGTTTCAGCTTGGCCTCTTGATATATTTTGCTTGCCAAAGGATATTGTATTTTAATCCTATAGGTCAGATGATGTGACCTGGCCTATAGTGATTGGTAAGTTTGCTTTTGCTCAAAGTCCACCTTTTGTGTAAGATAAGTATGGCTCATGATCTAGGCTAGTACAAGGCATGGTTCTGGTGCAGCATGGTGTGTGTGTGTGATGTTGGGAAGGTCCAGCAGCCAATGCATCAAGTGGAGAGAAGCATCATGATGGTTTTGCAAGTTGTCACCTTTTTGAACTTCATGAAAAAAAGTCTTGTTACATGAACCATGAACATGTGATTTTGGTTCAATTCTGATTTTTGGGACATATGGAATGTTTGTGTACTGGTTTGAAATGAACTAGAGGTTACAAAAGGCATTGGTTCATGGTTTTGCAAAATTCTCATTTGAAGCATGCCTTGAAAATCAATGATTTTTGCTAACTTTGTCACACCATAACTTTTGATCCAAGAAGAATTTGATCATGTTCTTGTACTTTTTGAAAAGGGAAAGATGTAATCTACAACTTTCATGACCAAAATTTTTCCATTTGAAGCATTTTTGGATCAAGAATCAAGGCTTGAAAAATGACCTAAAATGAAGCATTCTTGAAAAGTCAACTATGCCCAAAAAGTCAACATTTGCAAAACTTCCAAATTCTTGATTTTTATGAACTTCAACCTTCTTCCATGATCAAATAAAGATCATATACACTCAAAATGATGAAGATCACCCATTGGTTGGGTCATTGGGGGCCTCAGATGCCCTGATTTTACACTGACTTGTCTGAAAAGTCAACCCTTGATCAGATGACTTCCCCATGGAATTTCTTCATGAAAATTGATATGCATACTCCCTATACCATATAGAGACCAATGGAAACAAGAATGACCAAAAAATTTGGAGTTATGGCCTCTGAAACCAAAACCCTAATTTTAGGTCAACTATGCAGTCTATCCTGGCTCTACATCCATCCAAACCCTAGTTCTTGTGATTCTTTTGAAATCTTGACTTTGAGAGGATGTAATATGATACTTGAACACATATGGATCCCTTTGAAGTGATTGGTTGCCTTTGGAGTGGCTCAAGGGGCTCTTGGATTACTCAGATCACAAACCCTAGGTGCAGATGACTTAGAACCAATGCAGTGAATCAAAAATGAGATGTGAGATGATATGATTGTGTCTATGCATATGAGAATGATCACAATCCATGGTGAAATGGGTGAGGGCAAATTTGGGGTGTTTACAGCTGCCCCTATTCAAGCATGAGTTAGCTGTGCAGGATGTAAGCAACGGCTTATCAGGCAAACAAGATAACTTATGGTTGAATACCAAAGACAGTCCAAAATTTGTACTCACAGAATGAAGAAGAAAAGGGATATAGATTGTAAAAGGAAAATAAAGTATATTACAAAGCGGGAAACAACGCAATGACGGGGACGGCCGACATGCTGGGGATAAAAGGTAAAGCCAAGACGGGGACGGCCGACTAGCTGGGGAAAATCAAATTATGATGGGGATGGCCATCAGGATAAAGCTGTAAAATTTTCTGGGAGTTAATGAAACATGACGGGGACGGCCATCAAGTTCATAAAGCAAGGTAACCGACGATGGGGACGGCCATCGGGCTAAAAGAAAAGGAAAAGGGACCACGACGGGGACGGCCATCGGGTTAAAGAATAAATGAAATAAACAGATGATGGGGTACGACCATCAAAGGTGAAGGACGATCGCCTAGCAGGGGACGACTGCTCTGTTGGGTAATAAAGGAATTATGATGGGGACGGCCATCAAAGGTGGAGGACGACCACCTGGAAGGGTACGGCTGCCGAAAAAATATCAACGATGGGGACGGCCATCGGATAGAAAAGGTCAACGATGGGGACGGCCATCGGACGAGCATGATGGAGGACGACCATCAAGAAGTGGAGGACGACCACTCAGCAGGGTACGGCTGCTCTCGAGGTTTCTCATGACATAGGACGAATGCCAGATAACCAAAATCAACAATGGGGACGGCCATTGGATAAAATGATGAAGGACGATCATCAAAAGGTGGAGGACGACCACCTAGTAGGGGACGGCTGCTAAATATCAACGATGGGGACGGCCATCGGATGAGCATGATGGAGGACGACCATCAAGAGGTGGAGGACGACCACCTAGCAGGGTACGGCTGCTCTCAGGGCTTATCATGACACAGGACGAGTGTCAGATAAGAAGGAAATTCGTTAGTTGGTGATGTATTGGGGAATAGTAAACACGGACGAGTATTTACATCCAAGAAATAGAAGGTATAAGTGTTTAGATGTTGTGTATAGATTAAAGATGCGGACGAGCATCCCTAAGACTACGATACGGACGAGTATCGGGTAGAAACAAACTGACACGTGCTCAGAGATGATGATACGGACGAGTATCAACAGGTTAACAAAGAACACGGACGAGTGTTGAATCTGAGGGGACTCTTCTGGGGAATAGTAGACATAGACGAGTATCTATATTCAAGAAGATATAGTGTACGACGCGGTGTATGGATTAAAGATGCGGACGAGCATCCTTAAGGTTATGATACAGACGAGTATCATGTAGAAACAAACGCTTGACGCATGTTCTGAGATGATGGTACGGACGAGTACCAACGGGTTAACAAAGAACAAGGACTAGTGTCGAATCTGAGGGGATATAAAAGGTATATACAAGATACGGACGAGTATCCGAGTAGTATGAGTAGTTAACTGCTGGGGAGTGTAAACACCCCAAATTTGCCCTCACCTATTCACACCATGGCTTGTGATCATTCTCATATGCATAAACACAATCATGTCATCTCACATCTCATTTTTGATTCACTGGATAGTTTCTAAGGCATCTGCACCTAGGGTTTGTGATCTGAGCAATCCCAAAACATCTTGAGCCATTCCAAAGGCCACTAATCAACTCAAAGGGGTCCATGTGTGTTCTTATGTCATATTCCATCTCCTCAAAGTCAAATTGCAAAGGAATCACAAGAACTAGGGTTTGAGTGGATGCAGAGCCAGGTTGAACTGCACAGTTGACTGAAAATTAGGGTTTTGGTTTCAGAGGCCATAACCCCAAATTTTTTGGTCATTCTTGTTTCCATTGGTCTTTATATGGTATAGGGAGTATGCATATCAATTTTCATGAAGAAATTCCATGGGGAAGTCATTTGATCAAGAGTTGACTTTTCAGACAAGTCAGTGTAGAATCAGGGCATCTGAGGCCCCCAATGACCCAACCAATGGGTGATCTTCATCATTTTGAGTGTATATGGTCTTTATTTGATCATGGAAGAAGGTTGAAGTTCATAAAAATCAAGAATTTAGAGTTTTTGCAAATGTTGACTTTTTGGGCATAGTTGACTTTTCAAGAATGCATCATTTTATGTCATTTTTCAAGCCTTGATTCATGATCCAAAAATGCTTCAAATGGAAAAACTTTGGTCATGAAAGTTGTAGATCTCATCTTTCCCTTTCCAAAAAGTACAAGAACATGATCTAATTCATCTTGGATCAAAAGTTATGGTTTGTTAAAGTTGGCAAAAATCACTAAAATTCAAGTTATGCACCAAATGGAAATTTTGCAAAAAACCTTAGACCAATGCATCATGTGACCTCTAATTCATTTCAAACCATTACACAAACATTCTCTAAGTCCTAAAAATCAGAATTGGATCAAGTTTGCTCATGGTTTGGTTTGTGTAACAAGGCATTCTTCATGGAGTTTCAAAAGCAAGCAAGTTGCAAAACTCATGATCACATCTCACCAACTTGATGCATTGGCTGCTGAACCAAACTAGCTTCATACACACATCATGCTGCGCAGCCCCATGCCCATGTACTTAGCTAGAGTTTAGCCCATGCTTTCCTTACACCAAAGTTGACATTTTGCAAAAGTGGCCATACCAATCAAAAAAGCACATGTCAAATCAACTGACCAATGAGAGAGAGTTATGTGGACAATTTGCAAGCAAAGCATAAGATCAAGCAAGGCTAAAGACACTTCATACACAACATTCACAAGAACACACCAAACTGCATAAGCCTTCGAATCCCTCTGTCCAGCATACAAACACAAAAGCCATCTTCACCAATCATCTCACCTCACTCCATAGATCATCCAGCACCAAGAACCAAGGCCTGTAATAGCAAGAACACTCCATAACCATTTCACACTCCATTTTGCAGTTTCATTCGAAACTCTCATCCAAGCTCACAAACACACAAACAAACACCACAAACCTTCTCCATTCATCATCAGGACCTCAAACCTTCATTCACCATGGCCTGAATCAGTCAGAATCACCATAGCCATTGTTGACTGAGCTTGAAGCAGTTCCTTTCGAAACTCATTATCCAGCCAGCACAAACTCATTTTGAGCATTCAAACATCATCAAGGGGTTCTAAGGAGTAGATTGCACATAAAGAGAAGGCCAGAAAGTCCTCAAGTGGAAAGCTTCAAATCTCAGGTAGCCCGAAATTTATTTTTCCAGAAATGGTTTTTTAAGTTACAAACTTGTTCTTCATGTCTTACTGATCATTCTGGTACCATTGGTTTTGAAAATAGTTTTGAAATGAGCATTTAATTTGTTTCTGAAGCTTGCGTGACCTAGAACTTATTTTCTTCGATTCAGTTGATTTAGGAAATATAAATTTGTTTTGAGAGAGGGGTTTGGTTCGTGAGAGGGTGAGGATCATTTCCATGTTCTTGGTTTTCATTTTTGGTACGTTTTGAGAGGTTTGGAGATTTTTCAGGTGAGAGCTGGCCGGAGAAGACGACCGGAAGTCTTCTCCGGCCACCTGAGAGTCATTTGTGCCCTAATCACATAATTAATGAAGTTTGAATTTGGTCCCTTGGATGTGTTGACTCGCGCGTGTTTGGACGCCCAGGATCATCCCATTATGCCCTAATCCCAGTTGACTTTCTTTAATCTGGATTAATTAATTCATAAATCAGAAATTAGCTGAAGTGAGATCTAGGCCATTCATTAGCGCGCCAGTCAACCTTTTCATTTCAACTTTGAATCTGGATCATTGGATCAGATTACTTTCTCTTTTATTTTGTTTTATTTCATTTTCTTTCTATTTAATTTACACAATTTATTTAAAATAGCAAAAAATGCATAAAAATTATGAAACTTTTTCCTCTGAGTTTTATTAATTTTTATGACACAAAAATATTTTTTTATTTTATTTTTCATCATCAAAAAGTATTTTTAAATATTTAAAAGATTATTTTTAATTGATTAATGGGAATTAATTAATTAAAAATACTTTTAGGTATTTAAAAATTACAAAAAAATTCATGAAATGTTCTAAGATATTTAGAAACATTGTCCAACCTTCAAACCAAATTTCTTTTTTGATCTTGATGCATTTTAAGAATTTTTCATTGAATTAAATCATTTTTTATGCATTATTTTGATCATGGATTCAAAAATTCATTTCTGCCTATTGGAGAAGGTTGAGACATTGATTCTTCTTGCATTGTTTTATGTTTAGCATGTAGTTTCTAGGATAAAAAGGCCATGAATTGTTCTTGCATTTTCAAATTGTTTGGCATTTGTTTTGTTAAGAACCCTAAAAAACCCTAATAACTTAGAAAATTCATATCTTGAGTTTGGTTGAGAGTTGAGAGCTCCCCTTTGGGCAGTGGTTCATCATAGGCCTAGGGTTTCTTTGGGTGCCATTTTCCATTTTTTATCATGAGGTTTGCTTCTGTTTTGGGTTTTTGTTTGATGTTTGATCCATGAACCCTAGTTTGGGCTTTCTTTTGCATCCCTCTTGCATTTCCTTGCATAACATGACTTGTCTTTGCATTTTGTGCATTCTTGTGATTCATTTGACATCTTAAGACATATAGGAAGCATCTTTGATCATTGCATTGCATATTTGCCATGTCATTTGTCTTGTATGCTTCATAACTTTTCATGCTTGTTCATGCTCCTTAGCTTGCATCATTTGCATTCATAATCTTGTATGAACATCCCCATTGTCTTGCTTCATGTTTGCAGCACCTCATAACATCATAATCATCATCAACATGCTTCTGGTCTTGCTTTGCATCATATTATTTCACCTCATCTTACATTGCATTGCATTTCTTTCTAACTGTGCAGGTGGTAAGTAAACTTGAGAAGTGGATTTGCCTTCACTTCTCATGCCCTTTCTTTTCATCTCTCTTGCATCCATTGCTGCATTCTTATATGTGTTTGAGTTTGAGCTTGCTCATTCTTTTCCTTCCCACTTTCTTTCTCCAAGTGACTTGACTTCTTGAGTGAAGCAAGTCACTCTGCTTCTCTTGATCTTGTTCATCTGCTTCCTGGTGGTTCCTCTGAGGATTGTTCTTGCAAACCTCACAAACCTTAGGATCAACCAAGCATGACAATGATTAGGGTTTTGATTAGTCTCCCCTCATAGTTTTACCTTTGTGTCTCTCTTTGAGTCCTCTTTTCTCATCTCATAATCAGGGACTAAACCCTAAAGGCTTTAAGACTTTGTGATTAAGCTTATGCCTGCATCCTTCTCTTAGGATGGAGTGTATAACTTTAATCCTAAGTATTAAACCCTTAAGGTGTTTAAATCTCTTAATCAATTCATCTAATAACCATCAAGACATCACACTTGTAACTTGGGCCTTGCATTAGGGTTCTAATTCTTCCTTAAGTGGTTAAGAAGGACTAACCCTAGTGTTAATGGACAAGTCCCCCTCAAGTTGTCTTACAAATTATAAAAAACACTTCATCATCATATCATTAAATAAAATCCACTTAATAAAGGCTTGTTTTGTCATGGGTTTAATCCCTAATCATGGATTAAGTTGAGGAGTCTTCCTCAGCTTAAACATTCTCATCTATCATCCTTCTTTTAGGATGGTGTAATGGGTCTGTTTAATCCTTGATTATGGCTTAACCTCATTACTCAACACTAAACAAAATCACAAAAACATCTAAATAATCACAAGTAGGTTAATGATCTTAATCCTACACCGAAGGTGATTAAGTGTGAGAATCTGACTTCACACTTAAGGTATTCTCATTACCCCTAATCAGAGGGAAGATGTGATGAGTTTACTAACCCATTGGTTTAGGCTTAAGCTCATTATCTTATGACAAACTCCAAAAGCAATAAAAGACTGAAAACTCAAAAACAAACAATAATCGTCTCCTTCGGGATTCTTTTCTCATCATCCTCACTCACAAACGAGAACTCGCTTCTTCCGTCTAATGCAAGATAGTTCGCACCTGAGCCAGACAGGTCATACACTTGAGCATAGACAAGTAAGCAGTTCACCAGTCAATTCATATTTCAGTCTCTTTGGGTCGAACTACGGTGTTCTGACTTCCTCATTGCACGAGAGGATACGTAGGCATAACATAACAGTTATCGAACAAAAGTCTCTGTATATTCCCCCTTTTTTCAGCTTCATTCTTTAGCCTCATGATCTTGAGCATTTCACTCCTGTTCTTACACTGACACATCATTATACACTTGCACTTCACTTACACTGACACCTGTACATCTTTTTTTCAGCTCTTTCACACACAGATTGCACTGACACTACCCCTTTAAAACACAAATCTTTTAAGCGTGGATCCCGTCGAGTACGACGGACAATCTGGGTGCTAATACCTTCCCAGGTTGTAACCAACCCCCTTTCTCAGTCTCTCTGGTTCGCAAACCGTCTTATCCATATCTTTCTAGGTCTATGCAGCATTGCCTTTCCTCCGGGATAAAAATGCCTAGCTGGCGACTCTATTCATCTCCAGTGAGTTCACGGCTGTGTGTTCTCATTGTTCCTCTCGCCGACCGTTCGCGTCTGTACCTTCATATGAGCCATTTTCATTTGTCGGGAGCGACAGCTTGGCGACTCTGCTGGGGAATCTTATACTGCAACCAGGGCTTCTGGTTCTTTTTGTGGGTTCCTCCTAGCGCTTGATTGATTTGTGTTTACTGGGGTGTTATGTGCTTATTTGTGCTTGTATATCTGTTTTGTTTATTGCTTTATGTACAGTTGATTTATTGCTTTCTTTATAGCTTTATATTTTTCATACTGTCATACTGTGCTGGCTGGATCTGGTTTCTTTGGTGGGTGGGTGTTTCATTGAGAGTTAAGGTCCTATACCTGGGACCTGAGTGACACCTAGGCTAGAGTGAATCATATTCTTTCCCATTCCATTTCGGTCTGGTGCGGGAATATGAAACACGATTCAGATATGGGTTTCTTCTTGAGAACTCTGTGTTGCAGATTTCCTGCAATGCTAGGGCTATCTGGGAAGCCTGCTAAGTCTGGATGACCTTTTAGTATTGACCTTCAGAAACTGAGGTGAATTAGAGGAGGAACTTTTATGGTTATTGTAAACACTGTACCTCCGGGTTAGAAGTGTTTACACTTCTCATAACTGATCCAAGTCTGAGGATCCTTGTTCTAGATCACCACCTGTGAGGGGGTTGGGCTGTTTACAGGTTTGCAGGTACCTTGACCTCAGAATACCCTGTTACTTTGACTTTGTTAAGAATGCTCCATGTTGGATAGTTCTTGTGATTCTAAACCCTGGACTTGTGGCTCTTTATTTGAGTCCCCCACCCTGGTTACTGGATTTATAGACCTCCACCTGGAATTCTTGAACACACATGGATCTATACCAAGGCAGTTAATCAGATCCAGCTCAGTCACAAACCCTTGCATTTCATTTTGCATACATACTCATTACATCATATTAACATGTGCTTATTTGTGTTTCAGGGTATCCATTTCTCATTTGGTTTTGGTTTTGACCCCATCTGCAGTATTGACCTATCTCCACCAGCACTTGCTTGTCAGCCATATACTTCAGTTACTTGCACCAGCCAATCAGTGACTCATTCTTTCAGCATCTTCATCAGCACTCTACTCAGTCTTCAGCATCATGGCTCCAAAGAAAAGCAACATCACCTATCATTTCTTTCAACCAGACTTATCAGACATCAGGAGGATCCAAACCCTGATCACTCCAGATCACATACCCTTATTCAGGGAAAGTTATGGAGATATACTGGACATGGTTATGGATCTGGACCCTTCTCAGAGGAGCCTCATTCACACCTGCATTCAGTTTTATGATCCTCCATTGAGATGTTTCACCTTTCAAGACTTTCAGTTGGGTCCTCTTTTGGAAGAATACTCATATTTGGTTGGTTTGCCTATCAAAAGAGAAATCCCATTCAACCCTGAAATGGTCTTTCCTAGCAATGGAGAGGTAGCAAAAGCTTTGCATCTGGAGCCTGTTTTGATTGAACATCATATGACCTCTAAAGCTGGGATCCTTGGTTTTCATCTGGACTTCCTGATTTCTCAAGCTAGTCTGAAGGCCTCCTTGGGGGAGTGGAAAGCTGTTTGTGCTCTGTTGGCCTTAAGTGTATATGGAATTGTGTTGTTTGCAGATGAGCCCCGATTCATCAGCAGGAATGCAATCCATTTGTTCATCCTGAAGAACCCAGTGCCAACTTTACTGGGTGATCTCTATTACTCAGTCCATCAGAGAAATGAGAAGCAGAGGGGAAGACTAGTGAGGATTTGTGCTCCATTATTTCATGCTTGGCTTCTCAGGCATCTACCCAGGACATATGCATTTCTAAATCCTCATCAGCAAAGCAACTGGGCTAAGAGGCTCACTGTCCTAACTTCAGCAGACATCAGATGGTGTACTCAAAGCACCAAGGGCAGAGATATGATCACCAGCTGTGGGCACTTTCCCAATGTGCCTTTGATAGGAGTTAAGGGAAGTATCAACTACAACCCTCTGCTGTTCAGAAGGCAATTAGGCTATGCACTGGTTCATACTCCAAGGGAACAAGACTTGGTGGAGACCCTCTACTGTGAGAACAAGATTAGTTTGGCTGTTGTTAGGCAGGCTGCCTGGGCCTGGGATCATGTTCAAACCAAGGGAATCACCATTCTGGGGAAGTGCAATAATGTGGCATCAGTCCAATATCATGAGTGGTCCCATGCTAGGGCCCAATTCTCTGGAATGCCCTTTACCATAGAAGATATGCCTGAGTCATCTTCAGCACCACCCCCTGCCACTGTCAGTCTGGAAGAGTTTGAGAGCTTGAAGGAAAGAAATGAGAAGTTAACTCAAGCCTTGCAGAAGACCCTCCGGGAGAGGAGTGAAGGTGTGAGGGAAATTGAGAGATTGGAGAAGTTGAGAGTGGAACACTTGACTAAGATTGAGAAGTCTGGAGATTATATCAACAAGTCTAAGGCTGGTGAGCAGATTCTGAAGAATGCTTGTAAAGAAGCCCAGTTCCAAAGAGCAAGAACAGACTTGTATTTGAAAGAGAGTCAGGCCAGGTGGGTCCGGATCACTGAGGCCCGTACTCTAGAAGACAAGAGAGTTCAGGACAAGATGGAGCAGATGGAGAAAGCCCTGGCAGCAGCCCAGGAGGAAATATCAGAGCTGAAAATCAAAGCAGGAGTGAAGAGGTCTAAGGACCAAAGTCAGAACAGGAAGTTGACTGCAGCTGTTGCAACAAGAAACCTTCTCATCAGAAGTCTCACGGAGCATCCGGCTGATCCTGTGACCGAAGCACTTCTCAAGGAAGTTCGTGAGGATGAGTTTGGCCTTGGAGTTTGATCATTTGCTTGTTGTTTTTCCTTTTCCATGTACTTTTGCTTTTTTTGTGATGTATTTTGACCCCTTTGAGGGCTTGTGTTGTAAAAATGAACAAATTGTATTATTTCACCTTTGTAATATATTTGTGTTGGTCTCCATCCAAGTTCACTTCAAAAGCAACTTCAACAGCAGCATCTTCAAGGGTCGGGAAGGGTCAAAACTGAAGGCTAAACCGGATACCTTGAGAACAAATAAGCATAACTGCATTGCATGCTAACCCTTTTATTTGTTTTGTAGGGTTTTGTTTTGTTGTTGCTAACCTCTGTTGTGATGTTCAGGAATTATTGCTCGCCGCCGGGTATTTCCTCTCAACAGGCCACACAGGTACCCGACTAGAAACAACCTTCCGGGAATTCAGATGGATCAGATGCAGCAAGACCTCACGGAGGTCAGAAACCAGATGGCAAACGAAAGGTTAGAGATGAGAACGCAGATGACGCAGTTCATGGAAGTTATGAACAACATGGCTCAGAGCCAGGAGAGACTGAGGGCCATGGTGGAGAGGCAAAATCAAGAGGAGCCTCATGTAGGAACTGCAGGCACCAGTAATAATGAAAGGGTGCAACCACATGTTACCCCCCCCTGTGTTTGGCCCACATCTCCATCCAGAGGCTAACATCCCGGTCAACATTCAAGGGACAGCCACAACAGCCAGAGTACTTCAAGAAGATCCTCAGGAGGACCAGTATACAGTAATGGGTGCCGGAGAGGAAACTTATGATAGACGGTTGGAAGAAATAGCTGAGAAGTTGAGGTCCTTAGAATCTCAAAATTCTTTGGGTTTCGACGTCATGGACATGGGTTTGGTAGAAGGGGTCAGGATCCCCCATAAGTTCAAGCCCCCTTGTTTCGAAAAGTATAATGGGACTTCATGCCCCCGAACTCATTTGCAATCATTTCTGGGAAGGCTGAAGGCCTATACAATGGATGAGAAATTGTGGATGTTCTACTTCGAAGATAGTTTGACTGGAGCTTCTAGGGAATGGTATTCCCATCTGACAAGGGCAACTGTAAGATGCTGGAAGGACCTGGCAGAGGCCTTCATCAGACAGTATCAGTATAATCTAGACATGGCACCCAACAGGACCCTCCTAATGGGGATGTCACAGTCTTCGAGGGAGAGCTTCAGAGAATATGCTCAAAGATGGAGGCAGTTGGCTGCTGCCGTTCAACCACCAATGTCTGAGAGAGAAATGGCAGACATGTTTATGAACACTCTTCAGGGAACGTATATTGACAGGTTAGCTGCTTTCTCTTCCACCAGCTTCGCAGATGTTGTCATAGCTGGGGAGAGAATTGAAAGCCTGTTAAAAATGGGAAAGATCTCAGACAACGGTGCAAGCTCGTCCAGTAGTACAAGAAAGCCTTTTGCAGGCCCGAGAAGAACTGGCGAGACCAATGCCATTCACACCAACAGGGGTAGGCCCCAATATGCTCAGAGGTCAATAGCAGCAGTTACTATCCCTGCTCCAGCTCATCCACAACCAGTCTATCAACCTCCTCAACAAAACTTCCAACAACAACCCCAGTATCATCAGAATCAGTATCCTCCAAGGAACTTCAACAACAACTCCAACAACAACAATCAACAGAGGCCATTCCAACAAAGGCCATCCCAAGCTAACAGAGTGATCGACCCGATCCCAATGCCGTATGCTGCCTTGCTGCCACAACTTCTAAAACTCAACTTGGTTGAGCTAAGAACGTTGGCACCTCCGGATCCCAACAGTCTACCAAGAAACTATGACTCCAATGCTAGGTGTGCTTTCCATTCAAACGCACCTGGTCACAGTACAGAAAAATGCAGGGCTCTGCATATGAAGGTACAAGACTTGGTAGACTCCAAGGCTCTGAATTTTGCACCTCCACCCAATGTCAATAAAAACCCAATGCCAAACCATGGTGGTCCTCGAATTAACGCTATTGAAGAAGACCAACCGTCTTATTTAATAACAAGTGTGGATCAGATCCGGACACCATTGGTGGAAATCAAAGCTCAACTCCGTGAAAACAATATATTTCCGGGGTGTGAACTAGGGTGCCCATACTGAAATATTTCATGGAATGGGTGTGAAGATTTAAGGAATGGCATTGACAGCCTTATTCAGAGTGGCCTGCTACAGATCACTACATCATTTCCGACAAATCCGGCAACTTCATCAACAACGGTTTCAAACACTCCTACAAATACAGCAACTATTGTTCCCGACAATTCATCAGCACCATCAACAAGTACTTCACCTGTCCTCCCAAATGATCAGTTTACAACAGTTTCTCCTGCTACAACTTCAGCTTCATTCCATTTCGACTCTCCATCAGCAACAACAACAGTCCTTCCAACAGAACCTCCTACAACACCAGCAATCAATCACGAAGATGTCTCTACTGTTACCATATTCTACGATCCTGAAAATAATTCCGCCTACCATTCAGAAGGTGCTGCTCCCGCCAGAGCACCAGTTACAATCTTTTTTGATCCACAAACAATTACAGTCCCTTCAGCAGCAGCAATCAGTCCGGTCACTGTCACGGTGCCTGGACCAGTACCATATGAAAGCAATAGGGCCATCCCCTGGCACTATGGCTCTGACTTGTATTGCGAAGGAAAAAGAATCACTCTGGAAACAACAGCACCTGCACCACAAATAGATAATGTGGGGGGAGGCGGAGGCTTCACTCGAAGCGGACGTCTCTTTGCTTCACAAGTTCAAAAACCTACTGCCGAAGCAGAAGCTGCTGCCAAGGCAAAAGGAAAAGGCCCGGTGCAGGAAGATCCAGCTGCCAAAGAAGCCCTGAAAACTCCATTTGATCAGGAAGTTGATGAGTTTATGCGCATCATCAAAAAGAGTGATTATAAAATTGTGGATCAGCTTCACCAGACGCCATCCAAAATCTCTATCCTCTCACTGCTTATGTGCTCCGAAGCCCATCGGAATGCACTACTTAAAGTCCTGCACGCAGCTTACGTGCCTGAGGAGATTACTGTCAACCAATTGGAAACCGTGGTTGGTAATGTTACTGCTAGCAATGGGCTAGGGTTTACCAATTCTGACTTGACAGCGGATGGCCGCAACCACAACAAAGCCTTGCACATAACCATGGAATGCAAAGGAGCTGTCCTTTCTCATGTGCTGGTGGACACAGGTTCTTCCCTGAATGTCCTACCAAAGAAGGCTCTGGTGAAGCTTGAATATGATGGATTGGCATTGAGACCCAGCAACCTGGTAGTAAGAGCCTTTGATGGTTCTAAGAGATCGGTGCTGGGAGAGATTGAGCTGCCCGTGACAATTGGCCCGCAGACCTTTAAAACTATCTTTTATGTGATGGACATTCAGCCCGCCTACAGCTGTTTGTTGGGTAGACCCTGGATTCACGCCGCCGGCGCAATAACGTCTACCCTTCACCAAAAGTTAAAATTCGAGTGGGAAGGCCAAGTTGTCACAATCTGTGGAGAGGAGGACATTTTTGTTAGCCACCTGGCTACTTATAAATACATTGAAATGGATGGAGAGATCCATGAAACAATGAGCCAAGGTTTTGAGGCCTTGAACGTCAATGAAGCATCTGCTGTATCTGGTACTCCAATGTCATCTTACCAACAAGCCCGGAAGGTTGTTGAAGAAGGAACTGCCCTAGGCTGGGGCAAGGTTTTAGCTGTGGAGGAGAAGAAGGACAAGTTTGGGTTGGGTTACAAACCAACTCAACATCAAGCAAAGGCTGCTGCAGAGCCTGGTTTTGTCAGTGGGGGGATGCTTACCCCTGATGCTATCAACTGTCTGGAAGACGAGCTGGAAGAGGAGCGCAATCTGGAGAATTGGATTCGTCCGAAGATCCCGGGGAGCAGTGTCTCGAACTGGTCTTCCCAGGAAATTATAAGAGTTACTCATGCAGAGTAATTATTATTTCCTGTATTTTTATAGCATGCATCCAAGTCTTGCATCTTGCCCAAGATGACAAGACTCATTTTGTAACCAGGGCCATCTGTACTTTTGTGCAAACAAGATCAAATTAATGAAATATCAGACGTCTTTTTGCAAACGAGTCTTTTTCTTTTATGCTCACTGTTTTTCCATTTTTCTTTTTGTACAAAAATAAATGGCGGTGTTTTCAAAATGATAACTTCATTTCACTTTTTTCTAAAGCAAGATTAAAATCAATCACTAAAATGAACGAACTTAACCCTTGCAGAGAGTGCCTTCCTGACAGCACCGACAACCGCACAGCTATGACATCGTATGACTTTGACAATCCAATCAATCAAGCTGATGAAGGGGTTGATGAAGAATATGGGCTTCCTGAAGAGCTAGCCAGGTTGTTAAGACAGGAGGAAAAGGTTATTACTCCTCACCAGGAGGAGATTGAAGTGATCAATCTTGGTACGGAAGAAAATGTGAAAGAAGTTAAAATCGGGGCCTGCCTGCAAGACTCAGTGAAGAGACAGCTGATAGATCTGCTTCAAGAGTATGTTGATGTGTTTGCTTGGTCGTATCAAGATATGCCAGGGTTGGATACCGACATTGTTGTGCACAAGCTGCCTCTGAGGGAAGAATGCCCACCAGTCAAACAGAAGCTGCGCCGAACTCGCCCAGACATGGCTATGAAAATCAAGGAGGAGGTACAAAAGCAATGGGACGCCGGGTTCCTTGCTGTGACTAGCTATCCACCGTGGGTTGCTAATATAGTACCTGTGCCTAAGAAGGATGGCAAAGTAAGAATGTGTGTTGACTACCGGGATCTGAACAGAGCCAGCCCGAAAGATGACTTCCCATTACCTCACATTGACGTATTGGTGGATAACACGGCTCAGTTCTCGGTATTCTCCTTCATGGATGGATTTTCAGGATATAATCAGATCAAGATGTCACCTGAAGACATGGAGAAGACAACATTCATTACGCCTTGGGGCACGTTTTGTTACAAAGTGATGCCATTCGGACTGAAGAATGCTGGTGCCACATATCAACGGGCTATGGTGACATTATTCCACGATATGATCCACAAGGAAATAGAATGCTATGTGGATGATATGATCGCCAAGTCCCTTACAGAAGAAGACCATCTGGTGAATCTGCTCAAATTATTCAAGCGTCTGAGGAAATATCAACTGAAGTTGAACCCCAACAAATGCACATTCGGGGTGCGATCCGGTAAGCTGCTGGGATTTATTGTAAGCGAGAAAGGGATTGAGGTTGACCCTGATAAAGTCAAAGCCATCCAAGAGATGCCTGCACCGAAAACAGAGAAAGAAGTTCGAGGGTTCTTAGGTCGATTGAACTACATCTCGAGGTTCATATCTCACCTTACGGCGACCTGTGAACCTTTGTTCAAGCTGTTAAGGAAGGAACAAACGGTCAGGTGGAACGAAGATTGCCAGAAGGCTTTTGACAAGATCAAAGAATACTTACAAGAACCTCCAATCCTTATGCCGCCAGTTGAAGGAAGACCTCTGATCATGTACTTGACAGTATTAGAAGAGTCAATGGGGTGTGTGCTGGGCCAGCATGACGAGTCTGGTCGAAAAGAGTATGCAATATACTACCTAAGCAAAAAGTTTACCGACTGTGAACAACGTTATTCACTGCTCGAGAAAACTTGCTGTGCTTTAGCGTGGGCTGCTCGCCGACTGAGACAGTATATGTTGACCCACACTACCTTGTTAATCTCAAAAATGGATCCAGTTAAGTACATTTTCGAGAAGCCAGCTCTTACCGGACGGGTTGCAAGATGGCAGATGATTCTCACAGAGTATGACATCCAATACACATCTCGGAAAGCCATCAAGGGCAGTGTACTATATGAATATCTGGCTGAGCAACCCATTGATGACTACCAGCCAATGAGGTTTGACTTTCCTGATGAAGACATCATGTTCATTAAAGCAAAAGATCACGAAGAGCCTATTCACACTGAAGGGCCCGACCCGGAAGAAGAATGGACTATGATGTTTGATGGGGCTGTTAACATGAATGGTCGTGGTGTTGGTGCAGTACTCATTACACCCAAAGGAGTTCACATGCCTTTCTCGGCAAAACTCACTTTCAACTGCACTAACAACGAAGCTGAGTACGAAGCTTGCATTATGGGTCTTGAGGAAGCCATTGACCTCAGGATCAAAACATTGACCGTATTCGGAGATTCAGCTTTGGTAGTCAATCAAACCAACGGGAAATGGTACACCCACCAAGATCATCTGATACCTTACAGGGATTATACAAGGAGGTTATTGACTTTCTTCACAACAGTCAAGCTTGAGTATATCCCTCGGGACGAGAATCAGTTTGCAGATGCTCTCGCCACCATTTCATCCATGATCAAAGTTCAAGCTGCTAACTTTGTACCTCAGATTTCAGTGTCAAGGCTTGATAGACCGGCATATGTATTTGCAGCAGATGTTGTCAAAGATGATAAGCCTTGGTTCCATGACATTAAGTGCTTCTTGGAGGATCAGACATACCCACCTGGGGCATCTTCCAATGATAAGAAGACTTTGAGAAGGCTTGCTGGAAGTTTCTTTCTGAACACTGATGGGTCTTTATACAAAAGGAACTTTGACATGGTACTCCTCAGATGTGTTGACAAGACGGAAGCAGATTTATTGATGCATGAAGTGCACGAAGGCTCCTTTGGTACCCATGCTAGGGGACATGCAATGGCTAAGAAGTTGTTAAGATCAGGCTATTATTGGGTCACAATGGATGCAGACTGTTGTGCCTACGCCAGAAAATGCCATAAATGCCAGATCTACGCAGATAAGGTGCATGTGCCTCCCAATCCTTTGAACATCATGTCTTCACCATGGCCCTTTGCCATGTGGGGCATTGATATGATTGGCAAGATTGAGCCAACTGCTTCAAATGGTCACAGATTCATCCTGGTCGCCATTGACTATTTCACCAAGTGGGTTGAAGCAGCCTCATATGCAAACGTCACTAGACAAGTGGTAGCCAGATTTCTGAAGAGAGATATCATCTGTCGATATGGAGTGCCCGAGCGAATCATTACTGATAATGGTTCCAATTTAAACAACAAAATGATGGCAGAGCTGTGCCGGGACTTCAAAATCCAACATCACAATTCTTCTCCTTACAGGCCAAAGATGAACGGCGCTGTTGAGGCAGCAAATAAGAATATCAAGAAGATTGTGCAAAAGATGGTAGTCACATACAAAGACTGGCATGAAATGCTACCATTTGCCTTGCATGGGTATCGCACATCAATCAGAACATCCACTGGGGCAACACCTTATCAGCTTGTATATGGTATGGAAGCGGTCCTACCTGTTGAAGTTGAATTACCCTCTCTACGGGTATTGATGGATGTTGAACTGAGTGAAGCAGATTGGGTTCGGTCCCGATACGAACAACTGAGTCTGATCGAAGAGAAAAGATTGGCTGCAATCTGCCACGGGCAGCTATATCAGAAGAGAATGAAGAAAGCCTTCGATCAGAAAGTCAGGCACCGAGAGTACCAAGTGGGAGATCTTGTGCTGAAAAGAATCCTCCCTCCTCATACAGACCACAGGGGCAAATGGACTCCAAATTATGAAGGACCATTTGTTGTAAAGAAAGTTTTCTCTGGTGGAGCACTGATACTCAGCACCATGGATGGTGAAGATTTCCCATCCCCTGTGAATTCAGATGCAGTTAAAAAATACTTCGCATAAAATGACCTGCTGGACATAAAAACAGAATGTAAGTCCAGGCAAAAATAGGGCATCCCGGCGAGTCAAAAACAGAATAAAAGACTCGGGAAAAAGTAAGGGAAAATGAACAAAAAAAATGTACACCCGCTGAGTTGAAAAGCCGCATTGGACAACTCAGGCAAAAATGGGTATCCCGATGGATTGAAAACCCGAAAGGGCGATCCATGCAAAATAAGGGAATAAGCGAACAACTGCATTCTGAATTCGTCGGTATCACCTACAACTTGGTAAGCTTCAAAGGATCAAGCCTCAATCAGAATCAACTCTCTCCAGAAAGCAAGACGAGAAGATCGTCATTGTCATACGAGTCATAGCAGAAGAGGAAGCTCCTTGAAAGCGTCGTCGACACCGCCAGCATTTGTTTTCTCAATTTGTAACGATCTCCTCATTTCAGGAGATATGTTTCTTTGACTGTATCTTTGCCAATTCAGGGCACATGAATTAATAAAATCAGATTTTCAGTCATTTTTCGTTTTTTACATTTACGTTTTGCAAAGAGTCGTCTGATATCTCTAAAAATACAATTGCGTAAGTACAGATGCATTTCTCTAAAGATGAAAACACATGCTTACAGGGAATGTGATTATTCTCGAAAGTACTTAACTCCTACGACGGAATCCGGTAAGAGATACCTCGGGACCTTTTGTACGTTTCCTTACCTTTGCAGGATTGCAGGCATCCAGAACACAACCTGGGGCATGCAGGTTACGTCTCAGCAAGTAGGCGAATCATTATCAACTCGGTCTATCTTCCACATGGCACTAGAAGGTGCCCATTTCCCCAGCGGAGCTGCCAAATCAGCATGCACTCAATCTCAGCATCTGAAATGCTCTATCCCCAGCTGAGTTGCTCCCCATTGCTTCCCCCAGCAAGCTGGCTAATCAACAAAAGATATCAGCATCCAAGATGCTCTATCCCCAGCTGAGTTGCCTCTTGTTGCTCTCCCCAGCTGAGTTGCCTCTCGCTTCCCCAGCCGAGTTGCCATTCTTCCTCAACAGAATACAGAAATCAGGGAATCATCTCCCCACAGAGTTCCAGCCTCTATTCAGAAGAGCAACGCATGAAGGATCACAACAGAGTACAAGAAGCTTCTACAAACCCCAGCTGGGTCCCGTACTTTCAAGGTTATGTCAACCGGTGACATGTATCCCCAAGCAGATACATCATTAGATCTACCAATGATCTCACCCCCAGCTGGGACGTCCATTTCAAGCAGATCGACCAGAGATTTTCACAGCAACGGGATCCGAATCCCGGATCTGTGCCCCTTTGCATAATCATGGCATCCGCATCATATTCACCCCCCCAGAGCGTAGCATTCCGTCTAATACGGAGCATTACGGCAAAAATCAAACACATAGCATAATCATAAGCCATGTTGTGGATCGAACACTTGTGAATATTAACCATTCATCAGGATACAGATTACTTTCCCCCAGAATCCCCATCAGAGTCCCAGCAAAAGCAGTTGCTCCACAATCATAAACACCAGTATACACCTTTTGGCACCCATCCGTGTCATCTTTCCCCACAAGTCGCCTGAACACCCTTTACAAACAAAATCACCCGTACTACAGATACGTCCTGACACCCGTCCGTGTCATGTCCCGGCAGAAAGCCAAAGACATCCTCTTTGCACTCACATACCTTATATGCACCCCTTTTTGACACCCGTCCGTGTCATATCCCCCAGCGCAGTCGCGTACACCTTCATCACCCATACACTTGTTAATATTATACTTTTCTCTCTTGACATTCGTCCGTGTCACTCTCCCCAGCAGTTAAAACACTCATATTTATATACTCATACTACTCATGGTACACTTATACAGATACTCGTCCGTATCTTGTATACATCACCACTCATATCCCCGCAGATTCGACAGTAGTCCTTGTTCTTTGTTAGCCAGTTGGTATTCGTCCGTACCACCATCTCAGAACATTACATAATGTTTGTTTCTACATGATACTCGTCCGTATCATAGTCTTAAGGATGCTCGTCCGCATCTTTAATCCATACACCGTGTCAAACACCTTTGTCTTCTTGAATATAGATACTCGTCCGTGTCTATTACTCCCCAGAAGAATCCTTTCAGATGCAACACTTGTCCGTGTTCTTAGTTAACCAGTTGATACTCGTCCGTATCATCATCTCTGAGCATGTGTCAGTTTGTTTCTACATGATACTCGTCCGTATCATAGTCTTAAGGATGCTCGTCCGCATCTTTAATCTATACACAATACCAAACACTTATACCTTTTGTTTCTTGGATGTAAACGCTCGTCCGTGTTTACTATCTCCCCAGTAGATTGCCAACAAATTTTCTTTGTTATCTAACACTCGTCCCGTGTTACGATACCTTTGAGAGCAGCCGTACCCTGCTGAGTGGTCGTCCTCCACTTCTTGATGGTCGTCCTCCATCATGCTCATCCGATGGCCGTCCCCATCGTTGTTTTAGCAGCCGTCCCCTGCTAGGTGGTCGTCCTCCACCTTTTGATGACCGTCCTTCATCACTTTATCCAATGGCCGTCCCCATTGTTGATTTTGGTTATCTAACACTCGTCCTGTGTTATGATAAACCTCGAGAGCAGCCGTCCCCTGCTGAGTGGTCGTCCTCCACTTCTTGATGGTCGTCCTCCATCTTGCTCGTCCGATGGCCGTCCCCATCGTTGACCTTTTCTATCCGATGGCCGTCCCCATCGTTGATATTTTCGGCAGCCGTACCCTGCCAGGTGGTCGTCCTCCACCTTTGATGGCCGTCCCCATCATATTTCTTTTATACCCAATAGTGCAGCCGTCCCCTGCTAGGTGATCGTCCTTCACCTTTGATGGCCGTACCCCATCATCTGTTTATTTCATTCATTCTTTAACCCGATGGCCGTCCCCGTCGTGGTCCCTTTTCCTTTTTTAGCCCGATGGTCGTCCCCATCGTTGGTTACTTTACCTTTATGAACTTGATGGCCGTCCCCGTCATGTTTCATTAATCCTCAGAATTTTGCAGCTTTATCTTGATGGCCGTCCCCATCATGATATTTTATTTTCCCCAGCTAGTCGGCCGTTCCCGTCTTAGCTTTACCTTTTGTCCCCAGCATGTCGGCCGTCCCCGTCATTGCTTTATACACTTTACCAGCATGTCGGCCGTCCCCGTCATCGCTTCGCTTCACATACCACTTTACCCAGCAGTCTTTCTCTGCTCGACGGTCGTCCTCCGTCGCCCACACTTTACAATATACTTTATTTTGCCTTTACAACCTATATCCCTTTTCTTCTTCATTCTGTGAGTGCAAATTTTGGACTGTCTTTGGTATTCAACCACAAGTTATCTTGTTTGGCCTGTTAAGCCGTCGCTTACATCCTGCACAGCTAACTCATGTTTGAATAGGGGAAGCTGTAAACACCCCAAATTTGCCCTCACCTATTCACACCATGGCTTGTGATCATTCTCATATGCATAAACACAATCATGTCATCTCACATCTCATTTTTGATTCACTGGATAGTTTCTAAGGCATCTGCACCTAGGGTTTGTGATCTGAGCAATCCCAAAACATCTTGAGCCATTCCAAAGGCCACTAATCAACTCAAAGGGGTCCATGTGTGTTCTTATGTCATATTCCATCTCCTCAAAGTCAAATTGCAAAGGAATCACAAGAACTAGGGTTTGAGTGGATGCAGAGCCAGGTTGAACTGCACAGTTGACTGAAAATTAGGGTTTTGGTTTCAGAGGCCATAACCCCAAATTTTTTGGTCATTCTTGTTTCCATTGGTCTTTATATGGTATAGGGAGTATGCATATCAATTTTCATGAAGAAATTCCATGGGGAAGTCATTTGATCAAGAGTTGACTTTTCAGACAAGTCAGTGTAGAATCAGGGCATCTGAGGCCCCCAATGACCCAACCAATGGGTGATCTTCATCATTTTGAGTGTATATGGTCTTTATTTGATCATGGAAGAAGGTTGAAGTTCATAAAAATCAAGAATTTAGAGTTTTTGCAAATGTTGACTTTTTGGGCATAGTTGACTTTTCAAGAATGCATCATTTTATGTCATTTTTCAAGCCTTGATTCATGATCCAAAAATGCTTCAAATGGAAAAACTTTGGTCATGAAAGTTGTAGATCTCATCTTTCCCTTTCCAAAAAGTACAAGAACATGATCTAATTCATCTTGGATCAAAAGTTATGGTTTGTTAAAGTTGGCAAAAATCACTAAAATTCAAGTTATGCACCAAATGGAAATTTTGCAAAAAACCTTAGACCAATGCATCATGTGACCTCTAATTCATTTCAAACCATTACACAAACATTCTCTAAGTCCTAAAAATCAGAATTGGATCAAGTTTGCTCATGGTTTGGTTTGTGTAACAATGCATTCTTCATGGAGTTTCAAAAGCAAGCAAGTTGCAAAACTCATGATCACATCTCACCAACTTGATGCATTGGCTGCTGAACCAAACTAGCTTCATACACACATCATGCTGCGCAGCCCCATGCCCATGTACTTAGCTAGAGTTTAGCCCATGCTTTCCTTACACCAAAGTTGACATTTTGCAAAAGTGGCCATACCAATCAAAAAAGCACATGTCAAATCAACTGACCAATGAGAGAGAGTTATGTGGACAATTTGCAAGCAAAGCATAAGATCAAGCAAGGCTAAAGACACTTCATACACAACATTCACAAGAACACACCAAACTGCATAAGCCTTCGAATCCCTCTGTCCAGCATACAAACACAAAAGCCATCTTCACCAATCATCTCACCTCACTCCATAGATCATCCAGCACCAAGAACCAAGGCCTGTAATAGCAAGAACACTCCATAACCATTTCACACTCCATTTTGCAGTTTCATTCGAAACTCTCATCCAAGCTCACAAACACACAAACAAACACCACAAACCTTATCCATTCATCATCAGGACCTCAAACCTTCATTCACCATGGCCTGAATCAGTCAGAATCACCATAGCCATTGTTGACTGAGCTTGAAGCAGTTCCTTTCGAAACTCATTATCCAGCCAGCACAAACTCATTTTGAGCATTCAAACATCATCAAGGGGTTCTAAGGAGTAGATTGCACATAAAGAGAAGGCCAGAAAGTCCTCAAGTGGAAAGCTTCAAATCTCAGGTAGCCCGAAATTTATTTTTCCAGAAATGGTTTTTTAAGTTACAAACTTGTTCTTCATGTCTTACTGATCATTCTGGTACCATTGGTTTTGAAAATAGTTTTGAAATGAGCATTTAATTTGTTTCTGAAGCTTGCGTGACCTAGAACTTATTTTCTTCGATTCAGTTGATTTAGGAAATATAAATTTGTTTTGAGAGAGGGGTTTGGTTCGTGAGAGGGTGAGGATCATTTCCATGTTCTTGGTTTTCATTTTTGGTACGTTTTGAGAGGTTTGGAGATTTTTCAGGTGAGAGCTGGCCGGAGAAGACGACCGGAAGTCTTCTCCGGCCACCTGAGAGTCATTTGTGCCCTAATCACATAATTAATGAAGTTTGAATTTGGTCCCTTGGATGTGTTGACTCGCGCGTGTTTGGACGCCCAGGATCATCCCATTATGCCCTAATCCCAGTTGACTTTCTTTAATCTGGATTAATTAATTCATAAATCAGAAATTAGCTGAAGTGAGATCTAGGCCATTCATTAGCGCGCCAGTCAACCTTTTCATTTCAACTTTGAATCTGGATCATTGGATCAGATTACTTTCTCTTTTATTTTGTTTTATTTCATTTTCTTTCTATTTAATTTACACAATTTATTTAAAATAGCAAAAAATGCATAAAAATTATGAAACTTTTTCCTCTGAGTTTTATTAATTTTTATGACACAAAAATATTTTTTTATTTTATTTTTCATCATCAAAAAGTATTTTTAAATATTTAAAAGATTATTTTTAATTGATTAATGGGAATTAATTAATTAAAAATACTTTTAGGTATTTAAAAATTACAAAAAAATTCATGAAATGTTCTAAGATATTTAGAAACATTGTCCAACCTTCAAACCAAATTTCTTTTTTGATCTTGATGCATTTTAAGAATTTTTCATTGAATTAAATCATTTTTTATGCATTATTTTGATCATGGATTCAAAAATTCATTTCTGCCTATTGGAGAAGGTTGAGACATTGATTCTTCTTGCATTGTTTTATGTTTAGCATGTAGTTTCTAGGATAAAAAGGCCATGAATTGTTCTTGCATTTTCAAATTGTTTGGCATTTGTTTTGTTAAGAACCCTAAAAAACCCTAATAACTTAGAAAATTCATATCTTGAGTTTGGTTGAGAGTTGAGAGCTCCCCTTTGGGCAGTTGTTCATCATAGGCCTAGGGTTTCTTTGGGTGCCATTTTCCATTTTTTATCATGAGGTTTGCTTCTGTTTTGGGTTTTTGTTTGATGTTTGATCCATGAACCCTAGTTTGGGCTTTCTTTTGCATCCCTCTTGCATTTCCTTGCATAACATGACTTGTCTTTGCATTTTGTGCATTCTTGTGATTAATTTGACATCTTAAGACATATAGGAAGCATCTTTGATCATTGCATTGCATATTTGCCATGTCATTTGTCTTGTATGCTTCATAACTTTTCATGCTTGTTCATGCTCCTTAGCTTGCATCATTTGCATTCATAATCTTGTATGAACATCCCCATTGTCTTGCTTCATGTTTGCAGCACCTCATAACATCATAATCATCATCAACATGCTTCTGGTCTTGCTTTGCATCATATTATTTCACCTCATCTTACATTGCATTGCATTTCTTTCTAACTGTGCAGGTGGTAAGTAAACTTGAGAAGTGGATTTGCCTTCACTTCTCATGCCCTTTCTTTTCATCTCTCTTGCATCCATTGCTGCATTCTTATATGTGTTTGAGTTTGAGCTTGCTCATTCTTCTCCTTCCCACTTTCTTTCTCCAAGTGACTTGACTTCTTGAGTGAAGCAAGTCACTTTGCTTCTCTTGATCTTGTTCATCTGCTTCCTGGTGGTTCCTCTGAGGATTGTTCTTGCAAACCTCACAAACCTTAGGATCAACCAAGCATGACAATGATTAGGGTTTTGATTAGTCTCCCCTCATAGTTTTACCTTTGTGTCTCTCTTTGAGTCCTCTTTTCTCATCTCATAATCAGGGACTAAACCCTAAAGGCTTTAAGACTTTGTGATTAAGCTTATGCCTGCATCCTTCTCTTAGGATGGAGTGTATAACTTTAATCCTAAGTATTAAACCCTTAAGGTGTTTAAATCTCTTAATCAATTCATCTAATAACCATCAAGACATCACACTTGTAACTTGGGCCTTGCATTAGGGTTCTAATTCTTCCTTAAGTGGTTAAGAAGGACTAACCCTAGTGTTAATGGACAAGTCCCCCTCAAGTTGTCTTACAAATTATAAAAAACACTTCATCATCATATCATTAAATAAAATCCACTTAATAAAGGCTTGTTTTGTCATGGGTTTAATCCCTAATCATGGATTAAGTTGAGGAGTCTTCCTCAGCTTAAACATTCTCATCTATCATCCTTCTTTTAGGATGGTGTAATGGGTCTGTTTAATCCTTGATTATGGCTTAACCTCATTACTCAACACTAAACAAAATCACAAAAACATCTAAATAATCACAAGTAGGTTAATGATCTTAATCCTACACCGAAGGTGATTAAGTGTGAGAATCTGACTTCACACTTAAGGTATTCTCATTACCCCTAATCAGAGGGAAGATGTGATGAGTTTACTAACCCATTGGTTTAGGCTTAAGCTCATTATCTTATGACAAACTCCAAAAGCAATAAAAGACTGAAAACTCAAAAACAAACAATAATCGTCTCCTTCGGGATTCTTTTCTCATCATCCTCACTCACAAACGAGAACTCGCTTCTTCCGTCTAATGCAAGACAGTTCGCACCTGAGCCAGACAGGTCATACACTTGAGCATAGACAAGTAAGCAGTTCACCAGTCAATTCATATTTCAGTCTCTTTGGGTCGAACTACGGTGTTCTGACTTCCTCATTGCACGAGAGGATACGTAGGCATAACTTAACAGTTATCGAACAAAAGTCTCTGTATATTCCCCCTCTTTTCAGCTTCATTCTTTAGCCTCATGATCTTGAGCATTTCACTCCTGTTCTTACACTGACACATCATTATACACTTGCACTTCACTTACACTGACACCTGTACATCTTTTTTTCAGCTCTTTCACACACAGATTGCACTGACACTACCCCTTTAAAACACAAATCTTTTAAGCGTGGATCCCGTCGAGTACGACGGACAATCTGGGTGCTAATACCTTCCCAGGTTGTAACCAACCCCCTTTCTCAGTCTCTCTGGTTCGCAAACCGTCTTATCCATATCTTTCTAGGTCTATGCAGCATTGCCTTTCCTCCGGGATAAAAATGCCTAGCTGGCGACTCTATTCATCTCCAGTGAGTTCACGGCTGTGTGTTCTCATTGTTCCTCTCGCCGACCGTTCGCGTCTGTACCTTCATATGAGCCATTTTCATTTGTCGGGAGCGACAGGGAGAGCGACACGGACGAGTGTCCAAAGGAGAAGAGTATAGTATGAACAAATATTTGATACACAAAGTGTAGGTGACTGCGCTGGGGATACGACACGGACGGGTGCCAAGAAAGTGTATATAAGTATATGTGAGTGCAAAAAGGATGTCTTTGGCTTTCTGCTGGGATATAACACGGACGGGTGTCAAAAGGAGTATATACTGGTGTTTGTGATTTGTGAGGCAACTGCTTTTGCTGGGAACTCTGGTGGGGATTTTTCTTCCGTATGTTGATGAACTGTAATCATTCACAGGTGTTGATTCATAACATGGCTCATGATTATGCTATGCATTTGATTTTTTTGCCGTAATGCTCCGTGTTAAAACGGAATGCTACGCTTTGTGGGTGAATATGATGCAAATGCTATGATTGTGCAAAGATACCAAAACCGGGATTCGGATCCCATTGCTACGAAGATCTCCGGCCGATCTGCTTGAAATGGACATCCCAGCTGGGGATGAGGTCATTGGTAGATCTAATAGGATGATATTTGCTTGGGGACACGGGTCACTGATAGACCTATCCTAATAAATGAGAGACCCAGCTGGGGTTTGTAGAAGCTTTCTGTACTCTGTTGTGACTCCTTCACGCGCTGCTCTTCTGAATAGAGGCTGAGGATTCTGTGGGGAGATGATTCCCTGACTCTGTACTCGCCTGAGGGCGAGACGGCAACTCGGCTGGGGAGAAAGAGGGACTCTTGACTCAGTCGGGGATGTAGGTACCTTCTAGGATGCTTAGCAACCCTGATGGAGATAAGTAATAGCTGGAAACTCCGCTGGGGGGATGTTATGAGAGGCAACTCAGCTGGGGAGAGAGCACCTCGGGTGATGAGAATGAGTGTTGACTTGCCAGCTCGCTGGGATGTAGCTTTCTGGATACCTGCAATCCTGCAAAGATAAGGAAACGCACAAAAGGTCCCGAGGTATCCTTTACTAGATTCCGTCATAGGAGTTAAGCATTCTCAAGAGTAAGTATACTCCCTGTAAGCATGTTTTTATTTTCTTAGAGAGAAACATCCGTACTTGTGCAATCAGTTTTTTCTTTTAAGACATCAGACATTTTTTGCAAATAAAATGTACAAAACGAGACATGACTGAAAATCTGATTTTATTAATTCATATGCCCTGAATTGGCGAGATACAGTCAAAGGAACATATCCCCTGAAATGAGGAGATTGTTACAAATTGAGAAACAAAATGCTGACAGTGTTGACGACGCTTTCAAAGGAGCTTCCTCTTCTGCTATGACTCGTATGACAATGACGTTCTTCTCGCCTTGTTTTCTGAAGAAGGCTGATTCTGATTGAAGCTTGATCCTTTTGGAGCTTTCCGAGTTGCAAGTGATACAGACGAATTCAGAATGCAGTTGTTCGCTTATTCCCTTATTTTGCATGGATCGCCCTTTCGGGTTTTCAATCCATCGGGATACCCATTTTTGCCTGAGTTGTCCAATGCGGCTTTTCAACTCAGCGGGTGTACATTTTTATTTATTTTCCCTTATTTTTGCCCGAGTCTTTTATTCTGTTTTTGACTCGCCGGGATGCCCTATTTTTGCCTGGACTTACATTCTGTTTTATGTCCAGCGGGTCATTTTTATGCGAAGTATTTTTTAACTGCATCTGAATTCACAGGGGACGGGAAATCTTCACCATCCATGGTGCTGAGCATCAGTGCTCCACCAGAGAAAACTTTCTTTACAACAAATGGTCCTTCATAATTTGGAGTCCATTTGCCCATGTGGTCTGTATGAGGAGGAAGGATTCTTTTCAGCACAAGATCTCCTACTTGGTACTCTCGGTGCCTGACTTTCTGGTCGAAGGCTCTCTTCATTCTCTTCTGATATAGCTGCCCGTGACAGTTTGCAGCCAATCTTTTCTCTTCGATCAGACTCAGTTGCTCGTATCGGGCCCTAGCCCATTCTGCTTCGTTTAGCTTAACATCCATTAGTACCCGTAGAGAGGGTAATTCAACTTCGACAGGTAGGACTGCCTCCATACCATACACGAGTTGGTACGGCGTTGCCCCAGTGGATGTTCTGATCGACGTGCGGTACCCATGTAAGGCAAATGGTAGCATTTCATGCCAGTCTTTGTAGGTGACTACCATCTTCTGCACAATCTTCTTAATATTCTTGTTTGCCGCCTCAACAACGCCATTCATCTTTGGCCTGTAAGGAGAAGAATTGTGATGTTGAATTTTGAAGTCCCGACACAGTTCTGCCATCATTTTATTGTTTAGATTGGAACCATTATCAGTAATGATTCGCTCGGGCACTCCATATCGACAGATGATATCTCTCTTCAGAAATCTGGCTACCACTTGTCTTGTGACGTTTGCATATGAGGCTGCTTCAACCCACTTGGTGAAATAGTCAATGGCGACCAGGATGAATCTGTGGCCATTTGAAGCAGTCGGCTCAATCTTGCCAATCATGTCAATGCCCCACATAGCAAAGGGCCAAGGTGAAGACATTATGTTCAAATGATTCGGAGGCACATGCACTTTGTCTGCATAGATATGGCATTTGTGGCATTTTCTGGCATAAGCACAACAGTCTGCATCCATTGTGATCCAATAGTAGCCTGATCTTAGCAATTTCTTAGCCATGGCATGCCCTCCTGCATGGGTACCAAAGGAGCCTTCGTGCACTTCATGCATCAATAAATCTGCTTCTGTCTTGTCAACACATCGGAGGAGTACAATATCAAAGTTCCTTTTGTATAAAGATCCATCAGTGTTCAGGAAGAAACTACCAGCAAGCCTTCTCAAAGTCTTCTTATCATTGGAAGATGCCCCAGGTGGGTATGTCTGATCCTCCAAGAAGCATTTAATGTCATGAAACCAAGGCTTATCATCTTTGACACCTTCTGCCGCAAATACATATGCTGGTCTATCAAGTTTCGATACTGAAATCTGAGGTACAAAGTTAGCAGCTTGAACTTTGATCATGGATGAAATGGTAGCAAGAGCATCTGCAAATTGATTCTCGTCCCGAGGGATATACTCAAGCTTGACTGTTGTGAAGAACGTCAATAACCTTCTTGTATAATCCCTGTAAGGTATCAGATGATCCTGGTGGGTGTACCATTTTCCGTTGGTCTGATTGACTACCAAAGCTGAATCCCCGAATACGGTCAATGTCTTGATCCTGAGGTCAATGGCTTCCTCAAGACCCATAATGCAAACTTCGTATTCAGCTTCGTTGTTAGTGCAGTTGAAAGTGAGTTTTGCCGAGAAAGGCATGTGAACTCCTTTGGGTGTAATGAGTACTGCACCAACACCACGACCATTCATGTTAACAGCCCCATCAAACATCATAGTCCATTCTTCTTCCGGGTCAGGCCCTTCAGTGTGAATAGGCTCTTCATGACCTTTTGCTTTTATGAACATGATGTCTTCATCAGGGAAGTCAAATCTCATAGGCTGGTAGTCATCAATGGGTTGCTCAGCAAGATATTCAGATAGTACACTGCCCTTGATGGCTTTCTGAGAAGTGTACTGGATATCGTATTCTGTGAGAATCATTTGCCATCTTGCAACCCGTCCGGTAAGAGCTGGCTTCTCAAATATGTACTTAACTGGGTCCATTTTTGAGATCAGTAAGGTAGTGTGGGTCAACATATACTGCCTTAGTCGGCGAGCAGCCCACGCTAAAGCACAGCAAGTTTTCTCGAGCAGTGAATAACACTGTTCACAGTCGGTAAACTTTTTGCTCAGGTAGTATATTGCATACTCTTTTCGACCAGACTCGTCATGCTGGCCCAGCACACACCCCATTGACTCTTCTAATACTGTCAGGTACATTATCAGAGGTCTTCCTTCTACTGGAGGCATAAGGATTGGAGGTTCTTGTACGTACTCCTTGATCTTGTCAAAAGCCCTTTGGCAGTCTTCATTCCACCTGACCGTCTGTTCTTTTCTTAACAGCTTGAACAAAGGTTCACAGGTTGCTGTCAGGTGAGATATGAACCTTGAAATGTAGTTCAATCGACCTAAGAACCCTCGAACTTCTTTCTCTGTTTTCGGCGCAGGCATCTCTTGGATGGCTTTGACTTTATCAGGGTCAACTTCAATCCCTTTCTCGCTTACAATAAAGCCCAGCAACTTACCAGATCGCACCCCGAATGTGCATTTGTTGGGGTTCAACTTCAGTTGGTACTTCCTCAGACGCTTGAACAATTTGAGCAGATTTACCAGATGGTCTTCTTCAGTGAGGGACTTGGCAATCATATCATCCACATAACACTCTATTTCTTTATGGATCATATCGTGGAATAATGTTACCATAGCTCGTTGATATGTGGCACCAGCATTCTTCAGCCCGAATGGCATTACCTTGTAGCAGAACGTGCCCCAGGGTGTGATGAAGGTTGTCTTCTCCATGTCTTCAGGTGACATCTTGATCTGGTTGTATCCTGAAAATCCATCCATGAAGGAGAATACCGAGAACTGAGCCGTGTTATCCACCAATACATCAATGTGAGGTAATGGGAAATCATCTTTTGGGCTGGCTCTGTTTAGATCCCGGTAATCAACGCACATCCTTACTTTGCCGTCCTTCTTAGGCACAGGCACAATATTAGCAACCCACGGTGGATAGCTAGTCACAGCAAGGAACCCGGCGTCCCATTGCTTTTGTACCTCTTCTTTGATTTTCATTGCCATGTCCGGACGAGTACGGCGCAACTTCTGTTTAACTGGCGGGCATTCTTCTCTCAAAGGCAGCTTGTGCACGACAATATTGGTGTCCAACCCTGGCATGTCTTGATAAGACCAAGCAAACACGTTCACATATTCTTGAAGCAGATCAACCAGTTGTCTCTTCACTGAGTCTTGTAGGCAGGCCCCGATTTTAACCTCTTTCACGTCTTCATATGTACCAAGATTAATCACTTCAACCTCCTCCTGGTGAGGGGTAATAACCTTTTCCTCTTGTCTCAACAACCTGGATAGCTCTTCAGGAAGCTCATATTCTTCTTCAACCCCTTCATCAGCTTGATTGATTGGATTGTCAAAGTCATACGAAGTCATAGCCGTGCTGTTGTCGGTGCTGTCTGGAAGGCACTCTCTGCAAGGGTTAAGTTTGTTCATTTTAGTGATCCGATTTTAGTCTTATTTAGAAAAGTGAAATGAAGTTGTCATTTTGAAAACACCGCCATTTATTTTTTTGTACAAAAAGAAAAATGGAAAAACAGTGAACGAAAAGAAAAAGACTCGTTTGCAAAAAGATGTCTGATATTTCATTAATTAATCTTGTTTGCACAAAAAGTACAGATGGACCGATTACAAAATGAGTCTTGTCATCTTGGGCAAGATGCAAGACTTTGATGCATGCTTATAAAAATACAGGAAATAATAATTACTCTGCATGAGTAACTCTTATAATTTCCTGGGAAGACCAGTTCGAGACACTGCTCCCCGGGATCTTTGGACGAATCCAGCTTTCCAGGTTGCGCTCCTCTTCCAGCTCGTCTTCCAGACAATTGATAGCATCAGGGGTAAGCATCCCCCCACTCACAAAATTGGGCTCTTTCGCAGCCGCTGCTTGATCTTGTTGAGTTGGTTTGTAACCCAACCCAAATCTATCTTCTTTCTTCTCCACCGGTAGTAGCTTGCCCCAGCCTTGGGCAGTTCCTTCCTCAACAACCTTCCGGGCTTGTTGGTATGATGATATTGAAGTACCAGACACAGCAGATGTTTCATTCACATTCAAGGCTTCAAACCCCTGGCTCATTGTTTCATGGATCTCCCCATCCATCTCAATGTACTTATAGGTTGCCAGGTGGCTGACAAAAATGTCCTCCTCTCCGCAGATTGTAACGATTTGACCCTCCCACTCATATTTTAACTTCTGGTGAAGGGTGGAGGTCACGGCGCCAGCGGCGTGAATCCATGGCCTACCCAATAAACAGCTGTAGGCGGGCTGTATATCCATCACATAGAAGATAGTTTTAAAGGTCTGCGGGCCAATCGTTACGGGCAGCTCAATCTCTCCCAGAACCGATCTCTTTGAGCCATCAAAAGCTCTTACCACCAGGTTGCTGGGTCTCAACGCCAATCCGTCATACTCTAGCTTCACCAAAGCCTTTTTAGGTAGGACATTAAGGGATGACCCTGTGTCTACCAGCACATGAGAAAGGACAGCACCTTTGCATTCCATGGTTATGTGCAAGGCTTTATTATGGTTGCGGCCTTCCGTTGTCAAATCAGTATTGGTGAACCCTAGTCCGTGACTAGCATTGACATTTCCAACTACAACTTCCAGCTGATTGACAGTGATCTCTTCAGGCACGTAAGCTGCGTGCAGGACTTTGAGTAGTGCATTCCGATGGGCTTCGGAGCACATAAGCAGTGATAGGATTGAGATCTTGGAAGGGGTCTGATGAAGCTGATCCACTATTTTATAATCACTCTTTTTGATGATTCGCATGAACTCATCAACCTCTTGATCAAAGTGTGTCTTCAAGGCTTCTTTAACAGCTTGATCTTCCTGCACAGGGCTCTTCCCTTTTGCCTTGGCAGCAGCTTCTGCTTCGGCAGTGGGTCTCTGAATTTGTGGGGCGAAGAGACGTCCGCTTCGGGTGAAGCCTCCGCCTCCTCCCACATTGTCAATTTGTAGTGCAGGGGTTGATGATTCAAAGGTGATTCTTTGTCCTTCACAGTACAAGTCAGAGCCGTAATGCCAGGGGATGGCATTACTGCTTTCATAAGGTACGGGTCCAGGCACCGTGATGGTGACCGGACTGATTGCAGCTGTTGAAGGAATTGTAATAGTCTGAGGATCATAATAGATTGTCACTGGTGCCCTGGTGGGAGCAGCACTTTCTGAATTGTAGGCGGAGTTGTTTTCAGGATCGTAGAATATGGTGACAGTTGAGACATCTTCATGATTTGTTGCTGGTGTTGTAGGAGCCAATGGTGGAAGGATGGATGTTGTTGTTGTAGGAGGTTCAAAATGGAGTGATGCTGAAGTTGTAGCAGGAAGATTTGTTGAGAACTGATCAGTTGAGATAATAGATGAAGTACTTGTTGATGAAACCGAAGAATTGTCAGGAACAATGGTTGTTGCAGTTGTAGGAAATTCTGAAACCGTTGATGATGAGATTGCTGGATTTGTTGGAAATGATGTGGTGATCTGAAGCTGGCCACTCTGAATAAGGTCATCTATGCCATTCCTCAAATTATCGCACCCGTTTACCGAGATATTGCAGTAAGCACAACCTAACTCACACCCCGGGAACATTTGACATTCCAAGAGCTGAGCTTTGATTTCTACCAACGGTGTCCTGATCTGTCCCACACTGGTTATTAAATAAGACGGCTTGTCTTCTTCAATGGCGTTAATTCTAGGACCACCGTGATTCGGCATGGGGTTTTTATTAACATTGGGCGGTGGTGCGAAATTCAGAGCCTTGGAGTCTACCAGGTCTTGTACCTTCATATGCAGAGCCCTGCATTTTTCTGTACTGTGGCCAGGTGCGTTTGAATGAAAAGCACACCTAGCATTGGAGTCATAGTTCCTGGGTAGACTGTTGGGATCTGGAGGTGCCAGCGTCCTTAGCTCAACTAGGTTGAGTTTCAGGAGTTGTGGCAGCAGGGTAGCATATGGCATAGGGATCGGATCGATCACCCTATTAGCTTGAGATGGCCTCTGTTGGAATGGCCTTTGTTGACTGTTGTTGTTGGTGTTGCTGTTGTTGTAATTTCTTGGAGGATACTGATTTTGTTGATGGTACTGAGGTTGCTGTTGATAGCTTTGCTGAAGAGGTTGATAGATTGGTTGAGGAGGAGCCGGGGCAGGGATAGTGACTGCTGCTACAGACCTTTGAACATATTGGGGCCTGCCCCTGTTTGAATGGATGGCATTGGTCTCGCCAGTTCTTCTCGGGCCCGCAAAAGGCTTTCTTGTACTACTGGACGAGCTGGCACCATTATCAGAAATCTTACCCATTTTCAACAGGCTCTCAATTCTCTCCCCAGCTATGACAACATCCGCGAAGCTAGTGGAAGAGAAAGCAGCCAGCCTGTCAATATATGTTCCCTGAAGGGTGTTCATAAACATGTCTGCCATTTCCCGTTCAGACATAGGTGGTTGAACAGCAGCAGCCAGTTGCCTCCATCTCTGTGCATATTCTCGGAAACTTTCCCTTGACGACTGTGACATTCCCATTAGGAGGGTCCTGTTGGGTGCCATGTCTAAGTTATACTGATACTGTCTGATGAAGGCCTCTGCCAGGTCCTTCCAGCATCTAATAGTTGCCCTTGTCAAGTGAGAGTACCATTCTCTTGACGCTCCGGTTAAGCTGTCTTCGAAATAGAACATCCAGAGCTTCTCATCCATTGTATAGGCCTTCAGCCTTCCCAGAAATGACTGTAAATGAGTCCGGGGGCATGAAGTCACGTTGTATTTTTCAAAGCAAGGAGGCTTGAACTTATGGGGGATCCTGACCCCGTCTACCAAGCCCATGTCCATGACATCGAAGCCCAAAGAGTTTTGAGATTCCAAGGACCTCAACTTCTCAGCTATCTCATCCAATCTCCTATCATAAGCTTCTTCCCCAGCACCCATTACTGTGAATTGGTCCTCCTGGGGATCCTCTTGAAGTACCCTAGCTGCGGTGGCAGTCCCTTGAACATTTGCAGGAATATTGACCTCAGGATGGAGGTGTGGTCCAAATACCGGAGGGTTGACGTGAGGTTGGACTCTTTCATTGTTACTGGTACCGGCAGTCCCTATATGTGGATCTTCTTGATTCTGCCTTTCCACCATGGCCCTCAATCTTTCCTGGCTCTGAGCCATGTTGTTCATAACTTCCATAAACTGAGTCATTTGATTCCTCATTTCTAGCCTTTCATTTGCCATTTGATTTCTGACCTCAGTAAGGTCCTGCTGCATCTGATCCATTTGAATGCTCGGAAGGTTGTTTCGGGTTGGATAACGGTGCGAACGGTTAAGGGGAAATACCCGGCGCCTAGCAATAGTTCCTGAGGCATCACAACAGAGGTTAGCAACAACAAAAACCTACAAAACAAACAAAGGGTTAGCATGTAATGCAGTTATGCTTATTTGTTCTCAAGGTATCCGGTTTGGCCTTCAGTTTTGACCCTTCCAGACCCTTGAAGATGCTGTTGTTGTTGCTTGAAGAAAACTCAGATGAAGCAAACTAACACAAATATATTACAGAAGGTGAAATAATACAACTTGTTCATTTTACAACACAAACCCTCTAAGGGGTCAAAATACATTACAAGAAAATAAAAGTACATGGAAAGAAAGCAACAACAAACAAATGGTCAAACATCAAGACCAAACTCATCCTCACGAACTTCCTTGAGAAGTGCTTCGGTCACAGGATCAGCCGGACGCTCCGTGAGATTCCTGATGAGGAGATTCCGGGTTGTAACAGCTGCTGTTAGCTTCTTGTACTGACTTTGGTCTTTGGACCTCTTCACCCCTGCTTTGATCTTCAGCTCTAATATCTCCCTCTGGGCTGCTGCCAGGGCTTCTTGTTGTTCTTTTGCACTAGCTTCCAGTTGCTCCATCTTGTCTTGAACTCTCTTGTCCTCCAGAGTACGAGCCTCGGTGATCCTGACCCACCGGGCTTGACTCTCCTTCAAATACAAGTCTATCCTTGCTCTCTGGAACTGGGCTTCTTTGCAAGCATTCTTCAGAATTTGTTCTCCGGCCTTAGACTTCTTGATATAATCCCCAGACTTCTCAATCTTAGTCAGATGATCTACTCTCAACTTCTCCAATCTCTCAATCTCCCTCATACCCTCACTCCTCTCCCGGAGGGTCTTCTGCAAAGCTTGAGTTAGCTTCTCATTTCTTTCTTTCAAGCTCTCAAACTCCTCCAAACTGATAGTGGCAAGGGGTGGTGCTGAAGATGACTCAGGCATGTCTTCTATGGTAAAGGGCATCCCAGAGAATTGGGCCCTGGCACGGGACCACTCATAATATTGTGCTGATGCCATATTATTGCACTTCCCCAGAATGGTTACTCCCTTGGTTTGAACATTATCCCAGGCCCAGGCAGCCTGCCTAACAACAGTCAAACTGATCTTGTTCTCACAATAAAGAGTCTCAACCAAGTCCTGTGCCTTAGGAGTGTGGACCAGTGCATAGCCCAGTTGTCGTCTAAACAGCAGAGGGTTGTAATTGATACTACCCTTAACTCCTATCAAAGGCACATTAGGAAAATGCCCACAGCTGGTGATGATATCCCTGCCCTTGGTGCTCTGAGTGCACCATCTGATGTCAGCTGAAGTTAGAACAGTGAGTCTCTTAGCCCAGTTACTTTGCTGATGAGGGTTTAGAAATGCATCTGTCCTGGGTAGATGCTTGAGAAGCCAAGTGTGGAACAATGGAGCACAACACCTCACTAATCTCCCCCTCTGCTTTTCATTCCTCTGATGCACTGAATAGTAAAGATCCCCCAATAAGGTTGGCACTGGGTTCTTCAAGATGAACAGATGGATTTCATTCTTGCTGATGAATCGAGGCTCATCTGCAAACAATACAATTCCATATATGCTCAAGGCCAGTAAAGCACAAACAGCTTTCCACTCTCCTAGAGAAGCTTTCAGGGTAGCTTGAGAGATCAAGAAATCCAGATGAAAACCAGGGATCCCAGCTTTAGAAGTCATATGCTGCTTAATCAAAACAAGTTCCAGATGCAAAGCTTTTGCTACTTCTCCATTGCTAGGAAATACCATCTCAGGGTTGAAAGGGATTCCACCCCTGATAGGCAAACCAACCAATGATGAGTATTCTTCTAATAGAGGGCCCAACTGAAAGTCTTGGAAAGTGAAACATCTTAGTGGGGGATCATAGAACTGAATGCAGGTGTGGATCAGGCTTCTCTGTGATGGGTCCAGATCCATAACCATATCAAGTATATCTCCATAACTTTCCCTGAACAATGGTATGTGATCTGGAGTGATCAAGGCCTGAATCCTCCTGATATCTGATAGCTCTGGCTGGAAGAAGTGATAGGTGATATTTCTCTTTTTAGGAGCCATGATGCTGAGATTGAGTAGAGACAGGTGCTGATGATAATACTGAAGAAATGGGCCACTGAATGGCTGGTGCAGGTGATAACTGAAGCAGATGGCTGATGAAGACAAGTCAATACTGAAGATGGGGTCAAAACCAAAACCAGATGAAAATGGATACCCTGAAACACAAATAAGCAAATGTCAATATGATGCAATGATTATGTATGCAAATGATATGCAAGGGTCTGTGACTGAGCTGGATCTGATCAAAACTCTGATATAAGTCCAAGTATGTTCAAGAATTCCGGATGGAGGTCTATAAACCCAGTAACCAAGGTGGGGGACTCAAATAAAGAGCCACATGTCCAGGGTTTAGAATCACAAGAACTGTTCCAACATGGAGTATTCTTAATCAATCAAAGTAACAAGGTATTCTGAGGTCAAGGTACCTGCAAACCTGTAAACAGCCCAACCCCCTCACAGGTGGTGTTCTAAAACAAGGATCCTCAGACTTGGATCAGTTATGAGAAGTGTAAACACTTCTAACCCGGAGGTACATTGTTTACAATAACCATAAAAGTTCCTCCTCTAATTCACCTCAGTTTCTGAAGGTCAATACTAAAGGTCATCCAGACTTAGCAGGCTTCCCAGATAGCCCTAGCATTGCAGGAAATCTGCAACACAGAGTTCTCAAGAAGAAACCCATATCTGAACCGTGTTTCATATTCCCGCACCAGACCGAAATGGAATGGGAAAGAATATGATTCACTCTAGCCTAGGTGTCACTCAGGTCCCAGGTATAGGACCTTAACTCTCAATGGAACACCCACCCACCAAAGCAAACAACAGACCCAGCCAGCACAGTATGACAATATGATATATGTAAAGCAGTAAAGAAAGCAGATAAACAACTGTACATAAAGCAAAAATAAAACATATATAAGCACAAATAAACACATAACACCCCAGTAAACACAAATCAATCAAGCGCTAGGAGGAACCCACAAAAAGAACCAGAAGCCCTGGTTGCAGTATAAGGCTCCCCAGCAGAGTCGCCAAGCTGTCGCTCCTGATAAAATGGGACTAGGCCCAGATAAAGGTACAGACGCGAACGGTCGGCGAGAGGGACAATGAGAACACACAGCCGTGAACTCACTGGAGATGAATAGAGTCGCCAGCTAGGCATTTTTATCCCGGAGGAAAGGTAATGCTGCATAAACCTAGAAAGAGACGGATAAGACGGTTGCGAACCAGAGAGACTGAGAAAGGGGGTTGGTTACAACCTGGGAAGGTATTAGCACCCAGATTGTCCGCCGTACTCGACGGGATCCACGCTTGAATGATTTGTGCTCTAAAGGGGTAGTGTCAGTGCAATCTGTGTATAGAAGGGCTGGAAAAGGATGTACAGGTGTCTGTGTAAAAAAGGTGAAGTGTATAAATGATGTGTCAGTGTAAGAATGAGAATGAATTGCTCATGATAATGAGGCTAAAAGAATAAGGCTAGAAAGAGGGGGAATGTACAGAGACTTTTGTTCGATAACTGTTAAGTTATGCCTACGTATCCTCTCGTGCAATGAGGAAGTCAGAACACCGTAGTTCGACCCAAAGAGACTGAAAGATGAATTGACTTGTGAACTGCTTGCTTGTCTATGCTCAAGTGTATGACCTGTCTGGCTCAGGTGCAAACTGTCTTGCATTAGACGGAAGAAGCAAATTCTCGGTTGTGAGTGAATGAGATGAGAAAAGAATCCCGAAGGAGACGATTATTGTTTATTTTTGTGTATTTTCAGTCTTTTATTGTTTTTTGAAGTTTGTCATAAGTTAATGAGCTTAAGCCTAAACCAATGGAGTTGGTAAACTCATCACATCTTCCCTCTGATCGGGGGTAATGAGATTACCTTAAGTGTGAAGTCAGATTATCACACTTAATCACCTTTGGTGTAGGATTAAGATCATTAACCTATTTGTGATTATTTAGATGTTTTTGGTGTTTTTGTTTAGTGTTGAGTAATGAGGTTAAGCCATAATCAGGGATTAAACAGACTCATTACACCATCCTAATAGAAGGATAATAGATGAGAATGTTTAAGCTGAGGAATGCTCCTCAACTTAATCCATGGTTAGGGATTAAAATCATGACAAAACAAACCTTTATTAGATGGATTTTATTAATGATATGATGATGAAGTGGGTTTTATGATTTGTAAGACAACTTGAGGGGGACTTGTCCATTAACACTAGGGTTAGCCCTTCTTAACCAGTTAAGGAAGAATTAGAACCCTAATGCAAGGCCCAAGTTACAAGTGTGATGTCTTGATGATTATTAAGTGAATTGATTAAGAGATTTAAACACATTAAGGGTTTAACACTTAGGATTAAAGTTATACACTCCATCCTAAGAGAAGGATGCAGGCATAAGCTTAATCACAAAGCCTTAAAGCCTTTAGGGTTTAGTCCCTGATTATGAGATGAGAGGAGAAGACTCAAAAGAGACACAAAGGTAAAACTAAGAGGGGAGACTAATCAAAACCCTAATCATTGTCATGCTTGGTTGTTCCTAAGGTTTGTGAGGTTTTCAAAAGAAGTCTTCAATGGAACCACCAGGAAGCAGATGAACAGGATCAAGAGAAGCAAAGTGACTTGCTTCATTCAAGAAGTCAAGTCACTTGAAGAAAGAAAGTGGGAAGAAGAAGAATGAGAAAGCTCAATCTCAAACACATATAAAAATGCAGCAATGGGTGCAAGAGAGAGATGAAGAGAAAAGTTATGAGAAGTGAAGGCAAATTCACTTCTCAACCTCACTTACCACCTGAAATGGTTAGAAAAGAAATGCAATGCAATGCAAAATGGGATGAGATGACATGATGAGAAACAAAACCAGAAGCATGTTGATGATGTTGATGATGTTATGAGATGCTACAAACATGAGGTAAGGCATGGAGATGTTCATACAAGATCATGGATGCAAATGATGCAAGTTAGGGAGCATGAACAAACATGGAAAGTTATGAGCATACAAGGCATACAACATGGCAAATACATGATGCAATGATCACACATGCTCTCTATATGTCTTATGATGTCAAATGAATCAAATGGAGGCATGGAATGGCATGGCAAGTCATGTTATGCAAGAGAATGCAAAAGGGATGCAAGAGAAAGCCCAAATTAGGGTTTATGAAACAAACATCAAACAAAACTCAAAAACAGAAGCAAACCCTAAGATAAAAAATGGAAAATGCCAACCAAAGAAACCTTAAACCTATACTAAACCAAAGTCCAAAGGGGAGGTCTCAACTCTTAACCAAACTCAAGTTATGATTTTTACAAGTTATTAGGGTTTTTAGGGTTCCTAAACAAAAGAAATGTCAAACAATTTGAAAATGCAAGATCAAATCATGGCCATTTTATCCTAGAAACTACATGCTAAACTCAAAACAATGCAAAAAGAAACAATGTCCAACTCTTCCTAGATAGGCAGAAATGACTTTTTGAACTTAGGATCAAAATAATGCACAAAAGTAATTTTAATTCAATGGAAAATTCTCAAAATGCATCAAGATCAAAAAAGAAATTTGGTTTGAAGGTTGGACAATGTTTCTAAATGTCTTAGAACATTTCATGAATTTTTTGGTGATTTTTAGATACCTAAAAGTATTTTTAATAAATTAATTTCCATTAATCAATTAAAAATAATCTTTTAAATATTTAAAAATATTTTTTTAATGATAAAAAATAAAATGAAAATATTTTTGGGTCATAAAAATTAATAAAACTTATGGGAAAAAGTTTCATAATTTTTACACATTTTTTACTATTTTAAAATAATTATGCAAATAAAAGGAAAAGAAAATGAATAAAAATGAATATAATGGAAAGTCAACCAAATGAGGGGCCAGGATGGAATCTGGGAGGAGCCTGGTTGACTGCGCGCGCAGATCAAAGGCTGAAATTCAAACCTCTTAATTTCAATTAATTAAATTAATTAATCCTGATTATGAATTAATGACACGATCTGGACCACACACACGCGCGCGGGAAGCCAGATCCAAGGGTCCATATTTGAATTTTGCCCTAACCCTAATTAACTCACTAATTACTTTCAGGCTGCCGGAGAAGACTTCCGGTCGTCTTCTCCGGCCAGCATCTCCCCTGAAAATCCTCAAAACTCTAAAAACCTAACTAAAATGAAATCTAAGAATTGGGAAATGATCCCCACTCACTCACGAACCAAAACCCCTAATCAAAGCAAATTTATACTTCCTAACAAGGCTGAATCGAAGCAAGAAAGAATTAGGGCACGCAAGTTTCAGAGAGCAATTAAACTCTCATTTCAAAGCTATTTGCAAAACCAAAGGCATATTCATGATCAGGAAGACACAAAGAACAAGTTTAGAACAAAAGAAATGATTTCTGGAAAAATATTTCTTGAGCTACCTGAGATTCGAAGCTTTCACTCTGATGACTTTCTGGCCACTTCTCTTGGTGAAATCCACTCCTTATGACCTCCTGATGATGCTTGAATGCTTGGGAGAAATTTATGTTGGCTGGATGAAGAGTTTGATCAGTTTCTGCTCCAAGCTCAGTTGAGAATGTCAATGGTGATTCAGGCTGTTTCTGGCAATGGTGAGAGGTTATTTGTGGTCAGGGTGATGAATAAAGAAGGTCTATGGAGTTTGTTTTGATGTTTGTGAGCTGTGGTGAGAGTTTCGAATGAAACTGCAACTTGGGGTGAAAATGGTGAAGTGAGGTTACAGCTTGTTTCAGGCCTGGTTCTTGGTTGCTTTGAGCTCAATGGAGCATGGTGAGTTGATTGGTGAAGATGGTTTTGATGTTCTGAGTTTGTGGAGGCAGATTCGAAGGAATTTGCAAGAGGGAGTGTTTTTGTGTATATGTTGTTAGGGCATGTTTCAGCTTGGCCTCTTGATATATTTTGCTTGCCAAAGGATATTGTATTTTAATCCTATAGGTCAGATGATGTGACCTGGCCTATAGTGATTGGTAAGTTTGCTTTTGCTCAAAGTCCACCTTTTGTGTAAGAGAAGTATGGCTCATGATCTAGGCTAGTACAAGGCATGGTTCTGGTGCAGCATGGTGTGTGTGTGTGATGTTGGGAAGGTCCAGCAGCCAATGCATCAAGTGGAGAGAAGCATCATGATGGTTTTGCAAGTTGTCACCTTTTTGAACTTCATGAAAAAAAGTCTTGTTACATGAACCATGAACATGTGATTTTGGTTCAATTCTGATTTTTGGGACATATGGAATGTTTGTGTACTGGTTTGAAATGAACTAGAGGTTACAAAAGGCATTGGTTCATGGTTTTGCAAAATTCTCATTTGAAGCATGCCTTGAAAATCAATGATTTTTGCTAACTTTGTCACACCATAACTTTTGATCCAAGAAGAATTTGATCATGTTCTTGTACTTTTTGAAAAGGGAAAGATGTAATCTACAACTTTCATGACCAAAATTTTTCCATTTGAAGCATTTTTGGATCAAGAATCAAGGCTTGAAAAATGACCTAAAATGAAGCATTCTTGAAAAGTCAACTATGCCCAAAAAGTCAACATTTGCAAAACTTCCAAATTCTTGATTTTTATGAACTTCAACCTTCTTCCATGATCAAATAAAGATCATATACACTCAAAATGATGAAGATCACCCATTGGTTGGGTCATTGGGGGCCTCAGATGCCCTGATTTTACACTGACTTGTCTGAAAAGTCAACCCTTGATCAGATGACTTCCCCATGGAATTTCTTCATGAAAATTGATATGCATACTCCCTATACCATATAGAGACCAATGGAAACAATAATGACCAAAAAATTTGGAGTTATGGCCTCTGAAACCAAAACCCTAATTTTAGGTCAACTGTGCAGTCTATCCTGGCTCTGCATCCATCCAAACCCTAGTTCTTGTGATTCTTTTGAATTCTTGACTTTGAGAGGATGTAATATGATACTTGAACACATATGGATCCCTTTGAAGTGATTGGTTGCCTTTGGAGTGGCTCAAGGGGCTCTTGGATTACTCAGATCACAAACCCTAGGTGCAGATGACTTAGAACCAATGCAGTGAATCAAAAATGAGATGTGAGATGATATGATTGTGTCTATGCATATGAGAATGATCACAAGCCATGGTGAAATGGGTGAGGGCAAATTTGGGGTGTTTACACTTATCATCTGCAGACGGAAGGTCAAACAGAACAGACTATCCAATAATTAGAGGACTTGTTGAGGGCTTGTGTGTTGGATCATGGAGGTGTGTGGGATAACCATTTGCCATTGGTTGAGTTTACTTATAACAATAGTTTTCCTGCAAGCATTATTATGGCTCCGTATGAAGCATTGTATGGGAGGCGATATAGGACTCCATTGTGTTGGTATGAATCAGGTTAGAGTGCTATACTCGGACCTGAGATTGTGCAAGAGACGACTGAAAAAATTAAAATGATTCAAAAGAGGATGAAGACGTCACAAAGTTTTCAGAAGAGTTATCATGATAAGAGGAGGAAAGCACTTGAATTTCAAGAGGGAGATCATGTGTTCTTGAGGGTTAATCCAGTGACTGGTGTTGGGTGAGCCTTGAAGTCGAGAAAGCTCACTCCGCATTTCATTGGGCCATATCAGATTTTGCAAAGAGTCTGAAAGGTGGCATATCGGATTGCATTACCACCGTCACTTGCAAATTTGCATGATGTGTTTCATGTGTCACAGTTGAGGAAGTATATTGCAGATCCATCGTGTAAACACCCCAAATTTGCCCTCACTCATTCACACCATGGCTTGTGATCTTTTCATATGCATAAGTTCAATCATAGCACCTCATATTGCATATTTGCTTCACTGCATTGGTTCAAAGTCATTTGCATCTAGGGTTTGTGATCTGAGCAATCCAAGAGCCATTTGAGCCACTCCAAAGGTCATCAATCACTTCAAAGGGGTCCATGTATGTTCAAGCATCATATTGTATCCTCACAAAGTCAAGAAAGTCAAAGAATCACAAGAACTGAGAAAGGCATGGAAGCAGAGCCAGGTTTAACTGCACAGATGACCTAGAATTAGGGTTTTGGTTTCAAAGGCCATAACTCCAAATTTTTTGGTCATTCTTGTTTCTATTGGTCTCAATATGGTATAGGGATCATGCATATCAATTTTCATGAAGAAATTCCATAGGGGAAGACATCTGATCAAAAGTTGACTTCTTGAGCAAGTCAGTGTAAAATCAGGGCATCTGAGGCCCCCAATGACCCAACCAAAGGGTGTTCATCATCATTTTGATTGTGTGTGATCTTTATTTGATCATAGAAGATGTTGGAAGTTCACAAGATTGAAGAATTTCAAGCCATTTGCAAAGTTGCCTTTTTGGGAAAATGACTTGTAATGGAAACTTGCCATTTTGGGAAAGTTTTTCAACCCTTGCTTTTTGATTCAAAAATGCTTCAATTGGGAAAACTTTGGTCATGAAAGTTGTAGAATGGATCATTCCCTTTTCAAAAATTACAAGAACTCATTCTAATTCATTTTGGATCAAAAGTTATGGCTTGTCAAAGTTGGGAAAAATCACATAATTTCAAGTTTTGTACCAAAGAGGCAAAGTTGCAAAATCACTTGCCAAGGCAAAATGAGGCCTCAAAGTGGCTTCTAATCTTTGTACAAACATGAACCAATGCCTAAAAGTCAGAATGCACCAAGGGTTTGCCCATTTTCATGACTTGTGGATCAAGAAATCACAAAAGGGCCAAAGTTGGACAAAGTTGCAAAACATCATACAAACCCTAATCCACTTGCTAATTGGCTTCAAGACTGATCCCATGGCTCTCCTCATTCCTTGCTGCACAGGACACCCCTATTGTCCTTGGCCTGCCATTGACCCATACCTCTCTTACACAAAACTTGAATTTTTGCAAAAAGACCCATACCAATCAAGCTAGGCCACACCGACTCCTCTGACCTATCCAAGAGTGATAAGTGGACCAAAAGAGACTGAACACAACACACAACTCATCCTGATCTCTCCCACAAGCCAGCATTCTCAAAAACCTCCCCTTATGCACTTTCCTTCGAAACTCACACCACAAGCATCAAACACCAAAACAAACTTCATAGCATCACTCAGCATGTTCCCCTGATCATTTCCTTGCCCTCATTTGTCCCTGAAACCACCTAACTCAGAAATACGATCCTCACCCCTCTCTGAGCAGAACTCCATCAATCTCACAAACCAGCCAAACTAAACTCCAACCAAGCCTTGCAAGCATCTCAGGGGGACCATTGGAGGTGATTGGAAGCAAAGGGCTGGCCAGAAAGTTGCGAACTGAGAAAGCTCAAGCTCAGGTACCTCAAGAACGTTTTTTCCAGAAATGAAAATTTAAGTTCCTAGATTGTTCCTTATGCCTTGCTGATCATCCTGATGTTTTTATTTTTTGAAATGGTTAAGATTTGAGTATGTACTGGTTGTCTGAAACTTTTGCCATTTTTGAGTTTTGATTCGAATCTTGTTTTGTAGGTCATAGAAATTTTTTTTGAGGGTAGGTTTAGATTCAGGGAGGTTAGGAGGTTTGATCTGGAGCTTTAGAGCTCCAGAAATAACCTAGGGAAGAAGTTGGCCATTTTCAGGTGAGGGGGTCACCGGAGAAGACGACCGGAGCTCGTCTCCGGTGACCTGAGAGTGATTAAATGCTAATTAGGGTTAGGGCACCAGGTTTGAATATAGGCCTTTGGATGAGTGTTCCCGCGCGCATTTGAGTGGTCTGGATCTTGTGTTTAATTTTAATTATGTGATTAATATTTAATTAAGTCAGATTAAGGGAGTTTGAACTTGGGCCATTGGATGTGGCGCCAAGTCAAACTTTTCCAGCCCAGAATGAATCCTGTCCCCTCCTTTTGCATACTTCTTCCATTTTAATTTTAATTTCATTTATTTTGTATTTTATTTGCACGAATTATTAAAAATAGCTAAAATCATTTAAAATTATGAAAATTTTTGTCAAAGTTTTCACTAATTTTTAAAACCCAAAAATATTTTTATTTTTATTTTTTGCATTAAAACTTATTTTTAAATCATTTAAATGTTTATTTTAATTAGTTAATGGAAATTAATTAATTGAAAATACATTTAAGTATTTAAAAATCACAAAAAAAATCACATAGCATTTAGAAGCATTTAGAAACATTGTCCAACTCTCAAACCAAATTTCTTTTTTGTTCTTGATGCCTTTTGATCATTTTCATTGGAATTAAATTCATTTTAAAGCAATATTTTTGTGCAAACTTTGAAAAATATATTCTGCCTAACCCTTGAGAGTTTGATGATGGTTCTTCTTGCATTGCATCCTTCATGGCATTTAGTTTATAGGATAAAATTGGTTTGATTTGATCTTGCATTTTCAATTTGTTTAGCATTTTTCTTGATGAGGTGCCTTGAAACCCTAGTTGACTTAGAAAATTCATAACTTGCACTAGGTTAAGAGTTGGGTCCCCTCCTTTGGGAAGTGAACTTGTGTAGGGTTAGGGTTCCTTTGATCCCATTTTCAATTTTTTGTCATGTCATTTGCTTCTGGTTTTGGATTTTTGTGATACATGTTGTATGTAAACCCTAATTTGTGCTTTCCTTTGCATCCATCTCTCATTTGCTTGCATTCATTGACTTGCCATGACATTTTGTGCATCCACATGATTCATAATACATCTTAGGACATATTAGAATCATGTTTGATCATTGCATATTTCATTTTCCATGTTATATGTTCATTTCATCTCATAAACATTCTTGAACTTCTATGGTTCAAAGCATGCTTCATTTGCATCCTTATGCTTGCATGATCATTCTCATGTCTTGCCTCATGTTTGTATCATCTCTTAGCATCATTAACATCATGTAAATGCTTCTGACTTTGGCTTGCATCATGACATTTCATCTCATTCGCATTGCATTTCATTTCTTTTGCTAACTTTTCAGGTGGTAAGTTGTTTTGAGAAGTGGATTTGCCTTCACTTCTCACAATCTCTTCTCATCTCTCTTGCATCATTTCTGCATTTTGTATTTGTATTTGAGTGAGATTGCTCATTCATGTTCATCTATTACTTTCTTTCTTAAAGCAACTTGTCTTCTTAAGAGAAGCAAGTTGTTTTGATTCTCTTTGCTTCTTCCTCCTTTCATCTGCTTCCTTCCTGGTGGTTTCTCTGAAGATCTTCTTGCAAACCTCATTAACCCTAGGATCTCCAAGCATGATAACAATTAGGGTGATTAGTCTCCCCATTTAATTTCACCTTTGAGTCATCTTTGAGTCTTCTCTTCTCATCTCATAATCAAGGACTAAACCCTAAAGGCTTTAAGGCTTTGTGATTAAGCTTATGCCTGCATCCTTCTATTAGGATGGAGTGTATAACTTTAATCCTAAGTGTTAAACCCTTAATGTGTTTAAATACTTTAATTAATCCACTTAATAATCATCAAGACATCAAGCTTGTAACTTGGGCCTTGCATTAGGGTCCTAATTCTTCCTTAATTGGTTAAGAAGGACTAACCCTAGTGTTAATGGACAAGTCCCCCTCAAACTTGTCTTACAAACTATAAAAATCACTTCTTCATCTTATCATTAACTAAAATCCACTTAATAAAGGCTTTGTTTTGTCATGAGGTTAATCCCTAATCATGGATTAAGTTGAGGAGTCTTTCTCAGCTTAAATGTTCTCATCTATTATCCTTCTATTAGGATGGTGTAATGAGTCTATTAAATCCTTGATTATGGCTTAAACTCATTACTTAACACTAAACAAAAACAACAAAAACATCTAAATAATTACAAGTAGGTTAATGATCTTAACCCTACATTATGGTGATTAAGTGTGAAATGCTGACTTCACACTTAAGGTATTCTCATTACCCCTAACCAGAGGGAGGATGTGATGAGTTTACTAACCCATTGGTTTAGGCTTAAGCTCATTAATTTATGACAAACTCCAAAAAGCAATAAAAGATTGAAAACACAAAAACAAACAATAATCGTCTCCTCCGGGATTCTTTTCTCATCTCATTCACTCATAAATGAGAACTTGCTTCTTCCGTCTAATGCAAGACAGTTAGCACCTGAGCCAGACAGGTCATACACTTGAGCATAGGCAAGCAGGCAGTTCATCAGTCAATTTATCTTTCAGTCTCTTTGGGTCGAACTACGGTGTTCTGACTTCCTCATTGCACGAGAGGATACGTAGGCATAACTTAACAGTTATCGAACAAAAGTCTCTGTATATTCCCCCTCTTTCCAGCCTTGTTCTTCAAGCCTCATATTCTTGAGCATACTCTTTTCCTTACACTGACACTCCACATATTTCACTTCATTTTCTTCTAGCACTGACACTTTCATTCCTTCCAACTATGATACACAAATTGCACTGACACTACCCCTTTAAAACACAAATATTTTAAGCGTGGATCCCGTCGAGTACGACGGACAATCTGGGTGTTAATACCTTCCCAGGTTGTAACCAACCCCCTTTCTCAGTCTCTCTGGTTCGCAACCGTCTTATCCATATCTTTCTAGGTTTATGCAGCATTACCTTTCCTCCGGGATAAAAATGCCTAGCTGGCGACTCTTTTCTCCTGAGTTCACCCTTGTGTGTTCTCTCCTCTTTCGCCGACCGTTCGCGTCTGTACCCCTCTTGACTTGGCCTCATTTGGTGGGAGCGACAGCTTGGCGACTCTGCTGGGGACCCTTATACTGTAACCAGGGCTTCTGGTTCTTTTTATGGGTTCCCCCTAGTGCTTGTTTGATTTGTGTTTACTGGGGTGTTATGCGCTAATTGTGTTTATATAGTTGCTTTATTTATTGCTTTATGTACAATTATTTATTGTTTTCTTTACAACTTTATATATCATACTGTCATACTGTCATCTGGCTGGATCTGGTTTTTGTTTTGGTGGGTGGGGTTCTACTGAGAGTTTGAGGTCCTATACCTGGGACCTGAGTGACACCTAGGCTAGAGTGGTTCATGTTCTTTCCCATTCCATTTTGTTCTGGTGCGGGAATATGAAACACGGTTCAGATGTGGGTTTCTTCTTGAGAACTCTGTGCTACAGATTTCCTGTAGTGCTAGGGCTATCTGGGAAGCCTGCTAAGTCTGAATGACCTGTACTATGACCTTCAGAAACTGAGGTGAATTAGAGGAGGATCTTTTATGGTTATTGTAAACATTGTACCTCCGGGTTAGAAGTGTTTACACTTCTCATAACTGATCCAAGTCTGAGGATCTTTGTTTTAGAACATCACCTGTGAGGGGGTCGGGCTGTTTACAGGTTTGCAGGTACCCTTGGCCACATCATACCCAGTTACTTGTTATGGTTTAAGAATACTCCACTTTGGACAGTTCTTGTGATTAACCCTGGACATGTGACTCTTTATTTGAGTCCCCCACCTTGGTTACTGGATTTCTAAACCTCCATCTGGACCTTCTTTGAACACACATGAACTTTATATCAAGGCAGTAATCAGATCCAGCTTGATCACGAACCCTTGCATATCATTTGCATACTCATCATTGGCATCATTTAACATTTGTTTATTTGTTTTTCAGGGTATCCATATTACATCTGGATTGGTTTTGACCCCTTCATCTGCATAGACCTCTGTTCATCAGTTATCCGCTTCAGCTATCTTCATCAGTTGCCTGCTTCATCTACTTTTATCACCAGCCTCAGCCTATTAGTGGCTCATATCCAGTACCAGTTTTGATCTTCATCAGCATTTGTTCTCAGCTCTTCATCAGCAGTCATGGCACCCAAGAAGAGCAACATTTCATATCATTTCTTTGAGCCTGTGCTGACTGGCATCAGGCAGGTCCAAGCACTTATCACTCCAGACCACATCCCATTATTCAGAGAGCATTATGGAGGCATCCTTGATATGGTTATGGACCTGGACCCTTCTCAGAGAAGTTTTATCCACACTTGCCTTCAGTTTTATGACCCTCCTTTGAGATGCTTCACTTTCCAGAACTTTCAGTTAGGACCTCTGCTAGAGGAGTTTTCATCACTAATTGGAGTGCCTATTAGGGGTGGGATTCCCTTCAACCCAGAGATGACTTCTCCTAGCAATGGAGAAGTGGCAAAAGCACTGTACCTAGAGCCTATATTGATTGAGCAGAACATGACCACAAAGGCTGGGATCCCTGGTTTGCACTTAGACTTTCTGACTTCTCAGGCCATCCTGAAGGCCTCCTTGGGAGAATGGAGGGCAGTTTGTGCATTGTTAGCCCTCAGTATATATGGGGTTATACTATTTGCAGATGAGCCCAAGTTTATCAGCAAGAATGCTATTCATCGCTTCCTTCTGAGGAACCCAGTACCCACATTGCTGGGGGATTTCTATTATTATGTTCACCAAAGAAATGAGAAGCAAAGAGGAAAGTTGGTGAGATGCTGTGCTCCTCTATTTCACACTTGGTTGCTTAAACACTTACCCAAGACTGATGCCTTCTTGAATCCTCACCAACAGAAGAATTGGGCTAAAAGACTTATTGCTTTGACTTCAGATGACATCAGATGGTGCACCCAGAGCACCAAAGGCGGGGACATAATTACTAGTTGTGGGCATTACCCTAATGTACCTCTAGTGGGAGTGAAGGGTTGCATCAACTACAATCCTTTGTTGTTTAAGAGACAATTGGGCTATGCTTTGGTTCCCCCTCCTAGAGTGCAAGATTTAGCTGAAACCTTGTATTGTGAGATAAAGCCTAATCTAGTTGCTGTCAGACAAGCATCCTGGGCTTGGGACAACATCCAGACCAAAGGGATGGCCATTCTTGGGAGATGCAATAATGTGGCTTCAGCTTAGTATTTTGAATGGTCTCATGCTATGGCTCAGATTTCTGGGATGCCCTTCACCATTGAGGATGCACCTGGACCATCCACAGTACCACCTCCAGCCACTGTCAGCCTGGAGGAATTTGAGAAGCTGAAGGAAAGGAATGAGAATTTGTCTCAAGCTCTGAAGAAGACCCTCTGGGAGAGGAGTGATGGTCGTCTAGACATTGAAAGGTTGGAGAAGCTTAAAGTGGAACATCTAACCAAGAATGAGAAAGCAGAAGACTACATCAAGAAATCAAGAGCTGGAGAGCAAATATTGAAGAATGCCTGTAAAGAGGCCCAGTTTCAGAAAGCTAGAACTGATCTCTATCTTGAGGAAAGTCAAGCTAGGTGGGTCAGGATCACTGAAGCTCGCACTCAAGAGGATAAGAGAACTAAAGCCAGGATTGAGCAGTTGGAGGCCATTGAAAATAAGCAACAAGAAGCTTTGCTGGCAGCCCAGAAGGAGATTTCAGAATTGAAGCTTAGGGCTGGTGTAAAGAGGTCAAAGGACCAGGACAGGCACAAAAAGCTGACCACTGCCATTGCCACCAGAAACCTCCTCAACAGAAACATCACAGAGCATCCAGCTGGTCCAGTGACCGAGGCACTTCTGAAGGAGGTTAAGGAAGATGAGTTTGGATTAGATGTTTGACTTCTTTGCTTGCTGTTGTTTCCACTTGATGTACTTTTCTTTTTATGTTGTATTTTGACCCTTCAGGGGCATATGTTGTAAAAAAAAACTATGTATGATCCACCATTTGTAATGAATGTGTTAGTTTGTCTCATTGAGTTTTCTTTCTCTCAAGCAACATCAAAACATCTTCCTCAGGGTCTGGAAAGGTCAAAACCAAGAGCCAAGCCGGATACCTTGGAAAGCAAATAAGCATACTGCATTGCATACTGACTTTTGTTTTGTTTTGTAGGTTTTGTCATTACTTTATTTTGTTTCTAACTCTGTTGTGGCTCAGGAATTATTGCTCGCCGCCGGGTGTTCCCTCTCAACCGTCCGCACCGGTATCCTACTCGCAACAATCTTCCTGGTATCCAGATGGATCAAGTACAGCAAGATCTGATAGAGGTCAGAACTCAGATGGCTAATGAAAGGCTGGAGATGAGAAACCAAATGACCCAATTCATGGAAGTAACGAATGGCTTGGCCCAAAGTCAAGAAAGGTTGAGGGCATTGGTAGAAAGACAAACCCCAGAAGAACCCCATCTGGGAACGGGAGGAACAAGTAACAATGAAAGGGGTCAGCCCCATGTTAATCCACCAGTATATGGGCCTCATCTATATCCGGAAGTCAACATCCCGGGTAATGTGCAAGGAAATACTACTGGGGGAATGATCTTACAAGAAGACCCCCAAGAAGAGCAGTTTACTGTAATGGGAGTTGGGGATGAAGTTTATGATAGGAGGTTTGATGAAATTGCTGAGAAGTTGAGATCTCTGGAGTCTCAAAATTCCTTAGGCTTCGATGTTATGGATATGGGGTTAGTGGATGGGGTAAGGATTCCCCACAAGTTTAAACCCCCGTGCTTTGAGAAGTACAATGGAACTTCCTGTCCACGAACTCACTTGCAGTCCTTTCTAGGAAGACTTAAAGCATATACGATGGATGAGAAGCTGTGGATGTTTTATTTTGAAGATAGCTTGACTGGAGCTTCAAGAGAGTGGTATTCACACTTGACCAGAGCTACTATGAGGTGCTGGAAGGACCTAGCTGAAGCTTTCATCAGACAGTACCAATACAATCTGGACATGGCTCCTAACAGAACCCTTCTGATGGGAATGTCTCAATCCTCCAGAGAAAGCTTCAGGGAATACGCCCAGAGGTGGAGACAGCTTGTTGCTGCTGTCCAGCCACCCATGTTGGAAAGAGAAATGGCCGACATGTTTATGAACACTCTGCAAGGAACATATATTGATAGGCTAGCTGCCTTTTCTTCCACCAGCTTCGCTGACGTAGTCATAGCTGGAGAAAGAATTGAAAGCCTTCTGAAGATGGGTAAGATTTCTGATAATGGTGCAAGTTCGTCAAGTAATCCCAGGAAGCCCTTTGTGGGACCTAGAAGAATCGGTGAGACAAATGCCATTCATGCCGGCAGGGGCAGACCTCAGTATGTCCACAGATCAGTAGCAGCTGTCACTATTCCAGCTCCGATTCCTCAGCAACCAACATATCAACCACAACAACAACCACATTATCAGCAGCAAGTTCAGTATCCGCCACCGAGGACCTACAACAACAACAACAACAATCAACAACAAAGACCCTTTCAGCAAAGACCACCTCAGGCAAATAGGGTGATTGACCCTATCCCTATGCCTTATGCTGCCTTATTGCCACAACTCCTGAAACTCAACTTGGTTGAATTAAGGACATTGGCACCACCAGACCCCTCTAATATGCCAAGAAACTATGATGTCAACGCCAGATGTGCTTTCCACTCCAATGCACCTGGCCATAATACGGAAAAATGTAGGGCTTTACAAATGAAGGTGCAAGATCTGGTGGATTCCAAAGCCCTCAACTTTGCACCCCCTCCAAGTGTCACCAAGAATCCCATGCCCAATCATGGAGGGCCAAGAATTAATGCCATTGAGGAAGACAAGCCATCTTTCTTAATCACCAGTGTTGGACAGATTCGGACGCCTCTGGTCGAAATTAAAGCTCAGCTCCTAGAATGCCAGATGTTCCCCGGGTGTGAGCTCGGTTGTGGTTATTGTAACATTTCGGCCAACGGGTGTGTTAATTTGAGAAGCGGCATAGATGGTCTTATTAAAAGTGGTATACTCCAGATCACAACAACGGCACCTACAAATCCGACAATCCCTTTGACAACAATTCCTGACTCTTCTACAACTGCAACAACAATCATTCCGACCAATTCATCAATATCATCAACAATGGCTCCGTCCATCACTTCAGAAAACCAGATGTCAACAACCATTTCTTCTACAACATCAACACCCATTTATTCAGCAGAATCTTCTACAACGCCAACAGAAATTAATGAAGATATCTCAGCAGTCACCATCTACTATGATCCATTAAATGTTCCTCCAAACAACAACTTTCAACAACAAATAGTGGCATCTCCTGCTAGATCACCAGTCACCATTTACTACGATCCGCACACCATTACAATACCCTCCTCTGCAGCAATCAGTCTAGTTACCATCACGATGCCTGGACCCGTTCCATATGAAAGCAGTAATGCCATACCTTGGCATTATGGCTCTGATCTCTACTGCAACGGGGAGAAAATCACTTTGGATTCTTCAACCTCTTCTCCACAGATTGATAATGTTGGGGGAGGCGGAGGCTTCACCAGAAGCAGACGCCTTTTTGCCTCACAAACTCAAAGACCTAGTGCCGAAGCAGAAGCTACTGGCAAAGCAAAGGGAAAGAGTGTGGTATTTGAAGAGCTGGCTGTCAAAGAAACTCAGAAGACATCTTTTGAGCAAGATGTAGACGAGTTTATGATAATTATAAAGAGAAGTGATTACAAGGTGGTGGATCAGCTTCACCAAACTCCCTAAAAAATCTCCATATTATCCCTGTTAATGTGTTCTAAAGCTCACAGGAATGCATTACTGAAAGTTCTGCACGCAACGTACGTGCCAGAGGAGATCACTGTTAATCAGCTAGAAACTGTGGTGGCAAATGTCAATACCAGTCATGGACTGGGCTTTACCAATGCTGACTTAACAACTGAGGGACGTAACCACAACAAGGCTTTACACATCACTCTAGAATGCAAGGGTGTTGTTTTATCTCATGTACTGGTGGACACTGGGTCGTCACTCAACGTCCTACCAAAGAAAGCCTTAGTGAAGCTGGAGTATGATGGCTTGGCATTGCATCCAAGTAACTTGGTAGTGAGAGCATTTGATGTCTCTAAAAGATCAGTGCTTGGGGAGATTGATCTAGCTGTGATGATTGGCCCGCAGACCTTCAAAATTACCTTCTATGTGATAGACATTCAGCTGGCCTACAGCTGTTTGTTGGGTAGACCCTGGATCCATGCCGCTGGCGCTGTTATGTCTACCCTTCACCAGAAGCTGAAATTCGAATGGGAAGGCCAGATCATCACCATCTGTGGGGAAGAAGACATCTTTGTTAGCCATCTGGCTACGTATAAGTATATTGAGATGGATGGAGAGATCCATGAAACTATGAGCCAGGGGTTTGAGGCCCTGAACATTAATGAAGCATCTGCTGTACTGGGAACCTCCATGACGTCTTATCAGCAAGCCAGGAAGGTTGTCGAAGAGGGTACTGCCCAAGGCTGGGGCAAGCTGCTGCCCGTGGAGAAGAAGGAGGACAGATTTGGGTTGGGTTACAAACCAACTCAACAAGATCAATCAGAGGCTGCTAAGAAGCCCAATTTTGTCAGCAGGGGGATGCTCACCCCAGATGCAGTGAACAACTTGGAAGATGAGTCGGAAGATGAGCGCAACCTGGAGAGCTGGATACATCCAAGGACCCCGGGGAGCCATATCTCAAACTGGTCTTCCCAGGAAATTATAAGGGTTACTCCTGCAGAGTAATTATTATTTCCTGTATATTTTAAGCATGCATCAATTCTTGCATCTTGCCCAAGATGACAAGACTCATTTTGTAATCGGGTCATCTTGTAGTTTTGTGCAAACAGATCAATCAATGAATATCGGACATCTTTTGCAAATGAGTCTTTTCTTTTCCGCTCACTGTTTTTCATTTTTATTTTTGTACAAAAATAAAATGGCAATGTTTTTCAAAATGATAACTTTATTTCACTTTTTCTAAAAACAAAGATTAAAATCGATCACTAAAATGAACAATCTAAACCCTTGCAGAGAGTGCCTTTCAGACTGCACCGACAACAACACAGCTATGACTTCGTATGACTTTGACAATCCAATCAATCAAGATGATGAAGGGGTTGAAGAGGATTATGAGCTTCCTGAAGAGCTAGCCAGGTTGTTAAGGCAAGAGGAGAAGGTTATCACTCCTCATCAGGAGGAGATTGAAGCGGTTAATCTTGGTACGGAAGAAGATGTGAAAGAGGTTAAGATCGGGGCCTGCCTGCAAGATTCGGTAAAAGAGCAACTGATTGACATGCTCCGGGAGTATGTAGATGTCTTTGCTTGGTCTTATCAGGATATGCCAGGGTTGGACACCGATATCGTCATGCACAAGCTACCACTGAAAGAAGACTGCCCACCAGTGAAACAGAAACTGCGCCGTACTCTCCCAGATATGGCAATGAAGATAAAATAAGAGGTACAAAAACAGTGGGACGCCGGGTTCCTTGCTGTGACCAGCTATCCGCCGTGGGTTGCTAATATTGTACCTGTGCCTAATAAAGACGGCAAGGTGAGGATGTGTGTGGATTACTGGGATCTGAACTGAGCCAGCCCGAAAGATGATTTCCCTTTACCTCACATTGATGTATTGGTTGATAATACGGCTCAGTTCTCGGTATTCTCCTTCATGGACGGATTTTCAGGATACAATCAGATCAAGATGTCACCTGAAGACATGGAGAACACAACTTTCATCACACCCTGGGGCACGTTCTGTTATAAGGTGATGCCATTCGGACTGAAGAATGCTGGTGCGACTTATCAACGGGCTATGGTAACATTATTCCATGACATGATCCATAAAGAAATTGAATGTTATGTGGATGACATGATTGCCAAGTCCCTCACAGAAGAAGACCACCTGGTAAATCTGTTGAAATTATTCAAGCGTCTGAGGAAATACCAACTGAAGTTAAACCCCAACAAGTGCACATTCGGGGTGCGATCCGGTAAGTTGTTGGGATTTATTGTAAGTGAAAAAGGGATCGAAGTTGACCCTGATAAAGTCAAAGCCATTCAATAAATGCCTGCACCTAAGACTGAAAAAGAAGTTCGGGGGTTCCTAGGTAGATTGAACTACATCTCAAGATTCATATCTCACCTCACTGCAACCTGTGAACCCTTGTTCAAACTGTTAAGAAAAGAGAAAATGGTCAGGTGGAACGAAGACTGCCAGAGGGCTTTTGACAAAATCAAGGAATACTTACAAGAGCCACCAATCCTTATGCCTCCAGTTGAAGGAAGACCTCTAATAATGTACTTGACAGTATTAGAAGAGTCAATGGGGTGTGTGTTGGGCCAGCATGACGAGTTTGGTCGAAAAGAGTATGCAATATACTACCTAAGCAAAAAGTTTACCGACTGTGAACAATGTTATTCACTGCTCGAGAAAACTTGTTATGCTTTAGCGTGGGCTGCTCGCCGACTAAGGCAGTATATGTTGACCCACACTACTTTATTGATATCAAAGATGGACCCATTTAAGTACATTTTTGAGAAGCCAGCGCTTACCGGACGGGTTGCAAGATGGCAAATAATTCTCACAGAATATGACATTCAATACACATCTCAAAAAGCCATCAAAGGCAGTGTATTGTCTGATTATCTTGCTGAGAAACCCATTGATGATTACCAGCCTATGAGATTTGACTTCCCAGATGAAGACATCATGTTCATAAAAGCAAAAGATCATGAAGAGCCTATTCACACTGAAGGGCCTGACCCAGAAGAAGAATGGACTATGATGTTTGACGGGGCTGTTAATATGAATGGTCGTGGTGTTGGTGCAGTACTCATTACACCTAAGGGAGTTCACTTGCCCTTCTCGGCAAAACTCGCCTTTAACTGCACAAACAACGAAGCTGAATACGAAGCTTGTATTTGTTAGAACAATTATGGTTCTGAACCTCTAAGTGTTTTGATGATAACAAAGCTTTTTATAATAGAAGTTCTAATGAATACATTTACTATTGTGTAGAAGACAAATTTATTTAAGTAAACCGTACGTGCTTAGAAGATTCATTTAGTCACATACAGAAGATACTCTCAAAGGAGAATCCAGCATTAAATAACATATTTATTGGCTGCGCATCTTATATTTATTATCTCTGATCTCCGCTTAGAAGATGTTGGTATCCTTATTAAAGACATTAATTAAAGGATATTTTAATTAATGAACAAAGACAAGTATCTCTGCTTATGGAAGGAATTTATGGTATTAAAGTCTATCCTAATTTAATTCAAAGATGTCTCCAACGGCTACATTCTTCAAGTACTATTTAAAGGACTTCATTTGAAGATTTCAGTGACACTTCAATACATTCACGAAAATAGATCAAATCAACTGTGCTTACTATTGTAACTTTCACTTAGTGATCTTTGCTTATCAAGAAGCATTCTAAGTTACTTCTTTATTATATTGTGTAATAATAATTTTATTCCTTGAGTGACTAAGTTTAGTCAGAAGACTCAAGAGGACATTGACTATAGGTCTTTGTGTGTATTCTTATTGAATAGTGGATTAAGACCTCAGTAGAGGCAAAATCACCTTGGCGGGTGGACTGGACGTAGTTTGAGTTCAAACGAACCAGGATAAATTAAACGTGTCATTAGAAGTTATTTTTATTGTTAAAGAAAACCCAATTCCAACCCCCCTTCCTTGTGTTTTGCGCACCTTCAATTGGCATCAGAGCGCTAGGTTCTGAGTAATACACTTAACCGTGTCAGTAAAAGATCTAGAAGTTAAACACATGGCAGAAACTGGAATTAACAACAATGACTATCAGAATGACAAGATCAATGCCAAACCTCCAATATTCAATGGTGACAATTTTGACTACTGGAAGGATGTTCTGGAGAGTTTCTTTCTAGATCTAGATGGAGATCTCTGGCACATGGTGACAGATGGATACATTCATCCTGTTGGAGCAGATGGTCAGAAGATTGAAAGAAAAAATATGACAGCTCAACAGAAGAAGGAATTCAGAAATCATCACAAAGCTAGGACCATACTTCTAAGTGCCATCTCATACACAGAATATGAGAAGATCACAAACAGGGATTCAGCTAAACACATGTTTGATTCTCTGAGGATGACACATGAAGGAAACTCTCAAGTCAAGGAGACTAAAGCTCTAGCTCTCATCTAGAAGTATGAAGCCTTCAAGATGGAAGAAGATGAGACCATTGAAAAAATGTTCTCAAGGTTCCAAATCCTGGTAGCTGGACTAAAAGTTCTGGACAAAGGCTACTCAACAGCAGATCATGTGAAGAAAATCATCAGAAGTTTACCAAAAGCTTGGAGGCCCATGGTCACTGCTTTAAAGTTATCAAAAAATCTGAATGAAATTTCCTTAGAAGAACTGATCAGCTCCTTGAGAAGTCATGAGATTGAGTTAGAAGAAGATGAACCCCAGAAGAAAGGTAAGTCTGTAGCTCTTAAATCTAACAAACATGTTTCTAAAGCTTTACAGGCAGAAGAAGAAGAAAGCTCTGGATGCTCATCAGAAGAAGATGAATTATCTCTCCTATCCAGAAGAGTTCAACAACTCTGGAAGCATCGTCAGAAAAAGTTCAGAAATACCAGAAGAACAAACAATTATTCTGAATCAACATCTGGTCATAAGAAACCCAGAAACAAAGAAGTTGTGTGCTACGAATGCAAATAACCAGGACACTATAAAAGTGAATGTCCAAAACTTCAGAAAGAAAAACCCAGAAACAAATTCAGCAGAGAAAAGAAAAAGAGTCTCATGGCAACATGGGATGATTCTGAATCATCTGAAGCAGAGTCAGATTCTGAAGATGAACAAGCTAATATTGCATTAATGGCAAACATACCAGAAGATGATCACTCATCAGAATCAGAGTTAGAATCAGATTCAGAAGAGGTATTTTCTAAATTTTCCAGACCTCAGTTAGAAGCTAGCCTCTCAGAAATTCTTGAAAAATATCAGAAGCTTCAATTCAAATACAAAGACATTAAACAAAGTCTAGTATCTGAATTAGAAGAAGTTAGCAAACTAAAAACAGAAAACTCTGAGCTGAAAGAAAACTTCTTTGAATGTAAAAACTCTTTGGAGAAACTTAAAGCTCAGAAGAAATCTGAATTAGAAGATCTAATCAATTCTGATAATATCATAAAACAATATGATTATAGCTTTCAACAATTTCTTACTAAAAGCTTAGATAGAAGCAAGATTGCATCTATGATCTATGGTGTTAGCAGAAATGAAAGAAGAGGCATAGGCTATGTGAAAAATAAAGAAACTCTGAAGCTAAAAAATATTGATGACATTGTCATAAATACAAATACTCCTCTAAGTTCTCATTTCACCTATGGTCATAATCATGATCTTATATACACTAGTGAGTCATCTTGTTCTACAAATTCTGATTTGAAACCTAAAATGAATCAGAAGTTTGTAAAAACTAACAAACAAGGACCCAGAAGAATATGGGTACCCAAGGATAAAATTGTGTATGTTGCAGATGTCTTTAACAGCAAAACTGAAACACCAATCATGGTACCTGGACTCTGGATGCTCACGTCACATGACGGGAAGAAAGCATATGTTCCAAAGTCTTGAATTAAAAGATGGAGCCCACGTAGGTTTTGGAGGAAATCAAAAAGGAAGAATAATTGGCTCTGGAACTATTGGTAATGGAAATCTTCCCTCTATCTCTAATGTTCTACTTGTAGAAGGATTAATGCATAACTTATTATCCATAAGTCAATTAAGTGATAATGGCTATGACATAATCTTTAATCAAAAGTTCTGTAAAGCTGTCAGTCAGAAAGATGGAACACTCCTCTTTAGTGGAAAGAGAAAGAACAACATTTATAAAATAAAGCTTTCAGAATTAAAAATTCAAAATGTAAAATGTCTAATGTCTGTGGAAACTGAGCAATGGGTATGGCACAGAAGATTGGGACATGTTAATATGAGAAGATTATCTCAACTTAACAAACTCAATCTAGTCAGAGGACTTCCAAATTTGAAGTTCAACTCAGAAGCTCTGTGTGAAGCATGTCAGAAAGGCAAATTTTCAAAAACTGGTTTTAAAGCTAAAAATGTTGTATCTTCCTCTAGACCATTAGAACTTCTGCACATTGACTTGTTTGGACCAGTGAAAACTGCTTCTGTCAGTGGCAAAAAGTATGGATTAGTGATCGTAGATGACTTCAGCAGATGGACATGGGTAAAGTTTCTTAGACACAAGAATGAGTCAATTGCTGTATTTTCTAACTTCTGCAAACAAGTTCAAAATGAAAAAGAATCTAAAATCATTAAAGTCAGAAGTGATCATGGTGGAGAATTTGAAAATAATCAATTAGAATCATTTTTCAATGAAAATGGCATCTCTCATGATTTTTCTTGTCCTAGAACTCCACAACAAAATGGGGTTGTAGAACGTAAAAATAGAACATTACAAGAGATGGCTAGAACCATGATAAATGAGACTAATATGGCTAAACATTTTTGGGCAGAAGCAGTAAATACAGCATGCTATATTCAGAATAGAATCTCTATAAGACCTATTCTTGAAAAGACTCCTTATGAATTGTGGAAGAACAGAAAGCCCAACATTTCATACTTTCATCCTTTTGGATGTATTTGTTTCATCTTAAATACTCTTGATACTCTGAATAAATTTGATTCTAAGGCACAAAAGTGTTATATGTTAGGATACTCTGAATGTTCTAAGGGATACAGAGTATACAATACAGAAACACGCATTGTGATAGAATCTATTCATGTCAGATTTGATGATAAGCTTGGTTCTGAAAAACCAAAGCAGAATGAATTTTCTGCAGATATAGAAGTAGAAATCTCTACAAATAGAACTTCTAAAGATCAAACATCTAAAGATCAAAACAATACAATTTCTCCAACAACATCTGAAGAACCCATCCAGAAGAAACTATCCAGAAGCAATATTAATCACCCAGAAGATAAAATCTTGGGAAAGAAAGATGAACCAATCAGAACAAGATCTTCATTCAAAAACTCTGAAGAGACTTTAATGGAACTTGTTTCTCTGATTGAACCAACTTCCGTAGAAGAAGCTCTCTCAGAAAATGATTGGATTCTGGATATGCAAGAAGAACTAAATCAATTCACCAGAAATGATGTGTGGGATCTAGTTCCTAGGCCCAGAGGATTCAACATCATTGGCACCAAGTGGGTATTCAGAAACAAGCTAAATGAGCAAGGAGAAGTTGTCAGAAACAAAGCAAGACTGGTTGCACAAGGTTATAGTCAACAAGAAGGAATTGACTATACAGAAACCTATGCACCAGTCGCCAGGTTAGAATCAATCAGACTTCTAATATCATTTGCTGTAAATCATAATATTATTCTATATCAAATGGATGTCAAAAGTGCATTTTTAAATGGTTATATTGATGAAGAAGTGTACGTACACCAACCCCCTGGTTTTGAAAATACAAAATTTCCATAACATGTTTTCAAACTCAAAAAATCATTATATGGTTTAAAACAAGCTCCCAGAGCTTGGTATGAAAGACTAAGTAATTTTCTTCTGGAAAATAAGTTCATCAGAGGGAAAGTGGATACAACTCTTTTCAGTAAAAACATTAAAAATGATCTTCTGATATGTCAAATTTATGTAGATGATATAATTTTTGGTTCTACTAAGAGTGCCTTGGGAAAGGAATTTGCTAAATCTATGCAGGCAGAATTTGAAATGAGCATGATGGGAGAACTAAAGTTCTTTCTGGGAATTCAAATAAATCAAACATCAGAAGGAACATATATCCATCAAAGCAAATATGTAAAAGAACTTCTGAAGAAATTTGACTTATCAGAAAGCACTATATCTAATAATCCTATGCATCCTACTTGTATTTTGGAGAAAGAAGAGGTAAGTAAGAAAGTAGATCAGAAGCTCTACAGAGGTATGATTGGATCTCTTCTCTATCTAACTGCTTCTAGACCAGATATTCTATACAGTGTATGTTTATGTGCTAGATTCCAATCAGATCCTAGAGAAACTCACTTAACAGCAGTTAAGAGAATCTTTAGATATCTGAAAGGTACTACTAATCTTGGTCTATACTACAGAAGATCAGAAGAGTATAAACTTGTAGGATATTGTGACGCTGATTTTGCTGGAGACAGAACAGAAAGAAAAAGTACCTCCGGAAGTTGTCAATTTCTGGGAGACAATCTAATCTCTTGGTCTAGCAAAAGACAGTCAACCATAGCATTATCAACTGCAGAAGCTGAATACATTGCAGCAGCTGGATGCAGTACTCAGATGCTCTGGATGAAAAATCAGCTTGAGGATTTCAATATCTATGAGAGTAACATTCCCATCCTCTGTGACAATACTTCTGCTATCTGTCTCTCTAAAAATCCAATTTTACATTCTAGAGCTAAACACATAGAAGTTAAACATCACTTCATTAGGGACTATACTCAGAAGGGAATTTTAATGTTAAAATTTATAGAAACAAATCACCAATGGGCTGATATTTTTACAAAACCCCTTCCTGAAGATAGATTTAATTTCATACTAACTAACCTTAGCATGAAATTATGTCCAGAATGAAAATGCTTTACTTATATGTATTTATCACTTAGAAGTTCTGATATTTATCCTCTATATGGTTATCTCAGAAGATGCTATGCTCTAACTGTTTCATTCTTAGAACTTCTGTTTAAAGGATTAACATGCAGATCTTCAAATCAACAAGTGTCAACAAGGCTCTAAGGATTTCCATCAGAATTAAAACAAGTGTCCAAATTCTAAAAAAAAAAAAAAAGTGACAGAACATGCTTTGGTAACTGTTCTCTACAGAAGGACAACTGTTGATATTCTGGAATCTGATACGGCTAAACTTGACACCAAAAAGGCAAAAATCTCTTGGGTAACTGTTCCAAAATCTTTTACGCCTTACCCTATGTCAGCGCATTTAATGCATTCAATCATTATGTTTTTAAACTTAAATTTTCCCACTAATTTCTCAACTAATTAAATGCTTTATTTTTCTATATATGTAATGTGTCTCTCTCACTTTCATCTTTTACCCGTATTTCATTCTTACTGAATTTTTTTTTACCCTCACTCTTGCGTTTTCTCTACCCTTTTTCAAAAACCCTAAACCTTCAAATATCATCTTAGTAACTAATGGCTTCATCTTCTCATCAACGCAAAGATTTTTCTGATGTGTTCTATGTTGAGCCCACGAAGACTCTCTCAACTCCTACTGACAAATTGGAAGTCCTGTGTGAGTTATTTGTGGATTTCAACAGTTTGAAGGAAAATGGTTTTGATCTCCTCCCGTATGTTGAAGCTCAGGGCTGGGAAAAGTATTTTGACCGATTAATGGGACCAGTCTTTCCAAAACTGGTTAAAGAATTCTGGGCTTATGCAACATGAAACGACGCACAGGTTACCTCTTATGTGCTTGGTAAAAGGGTGGTTATTTCTGAAGACCATCTTGCTAAACTTATTGAAGCTGATGGAAATGGCATCAAGTGCAGTGACATGGACAAAGCTTCTGATACTACTGTGATAGCAAAAGAAATCTTTACCTCTGGCAAACCCTCCAACAAAATCAAAGACTTGAAGACCCCTCTCCGTATTTGGGCCAAAATCATTCTTGGGACAATCTGTCACAGGAAACCTACCAACTCTCCAGATTACATCAACCTGGACCAACAATTTCTTCTCTACTTCATTGCCAAAAAGAGAAAGATCAACCTTGTACACACTCTATTCCAGAATCTGAGAGCCAGTGTGAAGGAAACCAGAGATGGTGAAAAGACCAAAAGGGATTGGATTCCGTTTGGACGTATTATTTCTGACATACTTTGCCAAAACAAGCTGGTAGACTTTCTAGCAGAGTTGAAGCAAACTGATCTTCTAGAAACAGATGTTGGAAAACCTCTGAATGCAAAGAACTTGAAAAAGATGAAGTTCATTACTTCTATTCAGCAAGAACCTGTTCTTCATTCTAGAGAAGTAATCATCACCAGAAGGATCCCATTGGAAGACTTCCCTCTCTTCTCTTCTGACACACCTCCAGATGTTGTAGTTAACTACCTGGATATCTGCAAGCAACATGGTATGGACCCCCAGTTCAAGCCTACTGAACTCAAACAGAAAGCTCCAGACGCTGCCTCTGTAAGACTCAAGAAGAGAAAGACTGCTGAAGGACCTTCTCAGAAGATGCCAAAATCATCTAGAACATCAGGTAAATCTTATGCCTCTAACTCTGAATTCATTTCTGTATTAGAAGCAATTAATGTAGAAGTGTCTGAATTACCCTCTAGCACCTCACCTTCTAGCCATCCATCCTCTGTTGATATTCCTTCTGCACAAATCCCTACCTCTGAACCACCTCAATCTGTTAATCCAATTCAAACTGAAATCCCTGCAACTGCTGCAGTAGCATCCATCCTCTCATCACTATATCCACCAGAAGCTGAAACCCATTAACCACAAACTATTTCTGATTTTGACATACCCATTGATAATACCCCACTATCTGACATTGATCGCTCTCCAACAACTGAAACACAAACTGCTTTGCAACATGCCCTATCAGATCTTGAACAGTTTCAAGACTCAGAATCTGTCCAACTTCCATCTCCTGAACATGGACCTAGACTATCCCCCATAAGAGAAAGCTCAATATCCTCTTATATATCTACACCACCAAACTCACCTATATTCATAAACATTCCTGATACTCCAGAAGAAACTAAAAATGAAAACCCTCTCAGAACATCTGTTAATTTTGAAGCCCTACAAAAACTGTCCTCAGTATCAAACAAAACAGCAATACCCATACCAAAACCAAAAACATCCAGAACAGACATTTCTGCGTTACTTCTTGCTTTTGAAACAGGCTTGAAATTAAAGTTAGAGGATCTGAAGTCTGCATGCTCAGAGCTTACAGATCCAGCTGCTTCTGATTTTCTGTGGGCTACCCTCAGAAAGTGGTTTAATGCTGAGTCCAAAAGACTTAAGGACATCTGCTATGATGTTGCTCACCAGAACTTCTGTGAGTACCTTCAAGCAGTCGTCTCAAATGTTGAACAGGCTAAACCTCTTCTGCTGGATAACAAGCCTTGGACAGAGTCAGAACCTCTGGATGAACTCTCAGCACTTCAAATGGTCTTGGTATCTTCTGAAGAAGAGCATGTTGATGAACCTGAGACTCAAGCTGCCCCAGAAGTTGAAGAACCTCTGGCTACAGATTTTGTTCTGCAAACTCTACAAGAGCTGAAGAAGGAGAATCAGCTGGTGAAACAACGTCTGGATAAGCAAGATGAAACCACTGCTGAAATGAAGACATTGCTTGGCAAGCAAGTGGAATCATCATCAGAAATCAAATATTTGTTGGAGACCTTAGTTACTAAGATGAACTCCTAAATTTTTTTTTGCTTATCTTCTACCTTAGCTGTTCCTCTGTTTTATCTTCTGCTTCTGCTTAACTCTTTAAACTTCTACTGGTTTTTGGTTTAAATATAATTTTACTGTATTGGTCATTATCTGTCCGTTTTCATGTGCTTTGATTCTGATCCATAGCAGTTTACCATAATTTGCCTCTTACATATAATTCTAATAAAACTATTTGAGTTGTTATCATAGAAAAGAAACAGGTCAAGTAATCAACTCAGGGAGAGCTAAGAATCATGGAACATCTGAAGAATTTTCTTCTAAATCAAAGGGAGTTCACTTAATCTTATTAAACTCTATTTCCTTTATTTAGATGTTTTGTCATCATCAAAAAGGGGGAGATTGTTAGAACAATTATGGTTCTGAACCTCTAAGTGTTTTGATGATAACAAAGCTTTTTATAATAGAAGTTCTAATGAATACATTTACTATTGTGTAGAAGACAAATTTATTTAAGTAAACCGTACGTGCTTAGAAGATTCATTTAGTCACATACAGAAGATACTCTCAAAGGAGAATCCAGCATTAAATAACATATTTATTGGCTGCGCATCTTATATTTATTATCTCTGATCTCCGCTTAGAAGATGTTGGTATCCTTATTAAAGACATTAATTAAAGGATATTTTAATTAATGAACAAAGACAAGTATCTCTGCTTATGGAAGGAATTTATGGTATTAAAGTCTATCCTAATTTAATTCAAAGATGTCTCCAACGGCTACATTCTTCAAGTACTATTTAAAGGACTTCATTTGAAGATTTCAGTGACACTTCAATACATTCACGAAAATAGATCAAATCAACTGTGCTTACTATTGTAACTTTCACTTAGTGATCTTTGCTTATCAAGAAGCATTCTAAGTTACTTCTTTATTATATTGTGTAATAATCATTTTATTCCTTGAGTGACTAAGTTTAGTCAGAAGACTCAAGAGGACATTGACTATAGGTCTTTGTGTGTATTCTTATTGAATAGTGGATTAAGACCTCAGTAGAGGCAAAATCACCTTGGCGGGTGGACTGGACGTAGTTTGAGTTCAAATGAACCAGGATAAATTAAACGTGTCATTAGAAGTTATTTTTATTGTTAAAGAAAACCCAATTCCAACCCCCCCTTCCTTGTGTTTTGCGCACCTTCAGTATTATGGGTCTTGAGGAAGCCATTGACCTCAGGATCAAGACTTTGACTGTATTTGGGGATTCAGCTTTGGTAGTTAATCAAACCAACGACAAATGGTATACACACCAGGACCATCTGATACCTTATAGGGATTATACAAGGTTATTGACTTTCTTCATAACAGTCAAGCTTGAGTATATCCCTCGAGACGAAAATCAGTTTGCGGATGCTCTTGCTACCATTTCGTCCATGATCAAAGTTCAAGCTGCCAACTTTGTACCTCGGATCTCAGTATCCAGACTTGACAGACCAGCATATGTGTTCTCAGCAGATATTGTTAAAGATGATAAGCCTTGGTTCTATGACATCAAATGCTTCTTGGAGGATCAAACATACCCTCCTGGGGCATCATCCAATGATAAGAAAACATTGAGAAGGCTTGCTGGCAGTTTCTTCCTGAATACTGACGGTTCCCTGTACAAGAGAAACTTTGATATGGTACTTCTCAGATGCGTTGATAAAACAGAAGCAGGCTTGTTGATGCACGAAGTGCATGAAGGATCCTTTGGTACCCATGCAGGAGGGCATGCCATGGCCAAGAAGTTGCTAAGATCAGGTTATTACTGGATCACAATGGATGCCGACTGTTGTGCTTATGCCAGGAAGTGCCATAAATGCCAGATTTACGCGGATAAGGTGCATATGCCTCCCAATCCTCTGAATGTGATGTCTTCACCCTGGCCCTTTGCCATGTGGGGCATTGATATGATTGGCAAGATTGAACCGACTGCTTCAAACGGCCACAGATTCATCCTGGTTGCTATTGACTATTTTACCAAGTGGGTCGAAGCAGCTTCCTATGCAAATGTTACAAGGCAAGTGGTAGCCCGATTTCTGAAGAGAGACATCATTTGTCGGTATGGAGTTCCCGAGCGAATCATTACTGATAATGGTTCCAACTTGAACAATAAAATGATGGCAGAACTGTGTCGGGACTTCAAGATCCAACACCACAATTCTTCTCCTTACAGGCCAAAGATGAACGGCGCTGTAGAGGCAGCTAATAAGAATATCAAGAAGATTGTGCAAAAAATGGTGGTTACCTATAAAGACTGGCATGAAATGCTACCATTTGCCTTGCATGGGTACCGAACGTCAATCAGAACATCCACTGGGGCAACGCCGTATCAACTTATGTATGGTATGGAAGCAGTCCTACCTGTTGAAGTTGAATTACCCTCCCTACGGGTACTAATGGATGTTAAGTTGAATGAAGCAGAATGGGTCCGATCCCGGTATGAACAACTGAATCTGATTGAAGAAAAGAGATTGGCTGCAATCTGTCATGGACAGCTGTATCAGAAAAGAATGAAGAAAGCCTTCGACCAGAAAGTCAGGCTCCGAGAGTACCAAGTAGGAGATCTTGTGCTGAAAAGACTCCTCCCTCCTCATAAAGATCACAGGGGCAAGTGGACTCCGAACTATGAAGGGCCATTCGTAGTAAAGAAAGTTTTCTCCGGTGGAGCACTAATGCTCAGTACTATGGATGGTGAAGACTTCCTGTCCCCTGTGAATTCAGATGCAGTTAAAAAATACTTCGCATAAAATGACCCGCTGGACATAAAAACAGAATGTAAGTCCAGGCAAAAATAGGGCATCCCGGCGAGTCAAAAAACAGAATAAAAGACTCGGGCAAAAATAAGGGAAAGTAAATAAAAATGTACACCCGCTGAGTCGAAAAGCCGCATTGGACGACTCAGGAAAAAATGGGTATCCCGGTGGATTGAAAACCCGAAAGGGCGATCCACACAAAATAAGGGAATAAGCGAACAATTGCATTCTGAATTCATCTGTATCACTTACAACCTGACAAGTTCCGAAAGGTACAAGCGTCGGTCAGAATCAGCCTTCTTCAGAAAGCAGGATGAGAAGAACGTAAAATGTCATACGAGTCATAGGGAAGCTCCTTGAAGTGTCATCAACATTGCCAATACCTTTTATTTCTCAATTTGTAACAATCTCCTCATTTTAGGGGATTTGTTTCTTTGACTGTATCTTGCCGATTCAAGGCACATGAATTAATAAAATCAGATTTTCAGTCATGTTTCGTTTCGTACATTTTATCTTCATTTGCAAAAAAATGTCCGATGTCTTTGGATTACCGATTGCACGAATATAGATGTTTCTCTTCTAAAAATACGTGCTTGCAGGAAATATACTCACTTCCAGGAGTGCCTAAACTCTTATGATGGCATCTGGTAAAGGATACCTCGTGATTACTTGTGCGTTTCTCTGACTTTTCAGGAATGCAGGTATTCAAAGCACATCATGGGGCATAAAAGCTCCACCCCAGCAAGCTGGAAAATCATTATCTACTCAGTCTTAGCACCGGAGGTGCTTTCTCCCCAGCTGAGTTGCCATTTGTTATTTCCTCCTCAGCCAAATGCAAAAACCAATGAACCATCTCTCCACAGAGTTTCAGCCTCTATCCAGAAGAGCAACGCCTGGAGATCTCACAACAGGGTGAAGGAAGCTTCTACAAACCCCCAGCTGGGTCCCTCATTACCAAAGATAGGTCTATCAGTGACCTATTTTCCCCAAATAGAGTCATATATGTCAGATCCATCAATGATCTCATCCCCAGCTGGGATGTCCACTTCAAGCAGATCAACCAGAGATCTTCGCAGCAATGGGATCCGAATCCTGGGTCGTTATCTTTGCATAATCATAGCATTCGCATCATATTCTCCCCGCAGAGCGTAGCATTCCGTCTAATACGGAGCATTACGGCAAAAATCAAACATATTGCATAATCATAAGCCATGTGTCGAACTGAACACTTGTAATACTGACAATCCATCAAAGATATACAGAAAAATTCCCCAGATTCCCCGGCAGAGAGCCAAGGCACTTTCCCTAAAGATACAAACACTTCTTGACACCCGTCCGTGTCATATCCCCAGTAGAAAGCCAAAGCGCCCCCTTCGCACTCACAGATACATATCTATACAAATTCCCTGACACCCGTCCGTGTCCCCATCCCCAGCATAGTTGCCTAGAACATTTTGCAAATCAGACACTTGTTTATAATACACTTTTTCTGACACTCGTCCGTGTCGCACTCTCCCCAGCAAGTTAGACACTCGTCCGTGTTTCACTCATACTTGTTACTCATCATCTTCTTACTCGTACAGATACTCGTCCGTATCTTGTAGGTATCACTTAAATTCCCTCAGATCTGACACTCGTCCGTGTTCTTTGTTAACCAGTTGATACTCGTCCGTATCATCATCTCAGAACATGCGTCAAGCATTTGTTTCTACCTGATACTCATCCGTATCATAGTCTTAGGGATGCTCGTCCGCATCTTTAATCCATACACGTGTCAAACACTTATGTCTTCTTGAATTTAGACACTCGTCTGTGTCTACCATTCCCCAGAAGAGTCCCATCAAATCTCATTAAATTATTTTCTTTCTATCTGACATTCGTCCTATGTCATGATACCTTTCCGACAGCCGTACCCTGCCAGGTCATCGTCCTTCACCTTTTTGATGATCGTCCTTCATCATTCCCAGCGGAGTCTCTATTCATTAGAACCCCTTTCCATCCGACATTCGTCCTATGTCATGACTTTTAGCAGCCATCCCCTGCTAGGTGATAGTCCTTCACCTTTTGATGATCGTCCTTCATCATTTTATCCGATGACCGTCCTCATCGTTGATCTTGTTATCTGACATTCGTCCTATGTCATGATACCTTTTAGCAGTCGTCCCCTGCTAGGTGATCGTCCTTCACCTTTTGATGATCGTCCTTCATCATTTTATCCGATGACCGTCCTCATCGTTGATCATGTTATCTGACATTCGTCCTATGTCATGATACCTTCAGAGCAGCCGTACCCTGTTAGGTGATCGTCCTTCACCTCTTGATGATCGTCCTTCATCATTTTATCCGATGGCCGTCCCTATCGTCGACCTTTTATCCGGCATTCGTCCTATGTCGCGATGCTTTTGGCAACCATACCTTGCCAGGTGATCGTCCTTCACCTTAGATGACCGTCCCTCATCTTATCCCCCAACAGAGCAGCCGTCCCCTGCTAGGTGATCGTCCTTCACCTTTGATGACCGTGCCTCATCATTTTATTTCATTTACCTCTAATCCCCAGAGAGTCCTATAGCTTTACCTGATGGCCGCCCCCATCATAATCTCTTATATCCCCAGCATGTCGGTCGTCCCCGTCATTGCTCTTTCCCCAGCAGTCGTCCTTTGCTCGACGGCCGTCCTCCGTCGCCCGCACTTTATAATATACTTTGTTTTCTTTTACAATCTATATCCCTTTTCTTCTTCATTCTGTGAGTGCAAATTTTGGAATGTCTTTGGTATTCAACCACAAGTTATCTTGTTTGCCTGTTAAGCCGTCGCTTACATCCTGCACAACTAACTCATGCTTGAATAGGGGCAGCTGTAAACACCCCAAATTTGCCCTCACTCATTCACACCATGGCTTGTGATCTTTTCATATGCATAAGTTCAATCATAGCACCTCATATTGCATATTTGCTTCACTGCATTGGTTCAAAGTCATCTGCATCTAGGGTTTGTGATCTGAGCAATCCAAGAGCCATTTGAGCCACTCCAAAGGTCATCAATCACTTCAAAGGGGTCCATGTATGTTCAAGCATCATATTGTATCCTCACAAAGTCAAGAAAGTCAAAGAATCACAAGAACTGAGAAAGGCATGGAAGTAGAGCCAGGTTTAACTGCACAGATGACCTAGAATTAGGGTTTTGGTTTCAAAGGCCATAACTCCAAATTTTTTGGTCATTATTGTTTCTATTGGTCTCAATATGGTATATGGATCATGCATATCAATTTTCATGAAGAAATTCCATGGGGAAGGCATCTGATCAAAAGATGACTTCTTGAGCAAGTCAGTGTAAAATCAGGGCATCTGAGGCCCCCAATGACCCAACCAAAGGGTGTTCATCATCATTTTGATTGTGTGTGATCTTTATTTGATCATAGAATATGTTGGAATTTCACAAGATTGAAGTATTTCAAGCCATTTGCAAAGTTGCCTTTTTGGGAAAATGACTTGTAATGGAAACTTGCCATTTTGGGAAAGTTTTTCAACCCTTGCTTTTTGATTCAAAAATGCTTCAATTGGGAAAACTTTGGTCATGAAAGTTGTAGAATGGATCATTCCCTTTTCAAAAAGTACAAGAACTCATTCTAATTCATTATGGATCAAAAGTTATGGCTTGTCAAAGTTGGGAAAAATCACATAATTTCAAGTTTTGTACCAAAGAGGCAAAGTTGCAAAATCACTTGCCAAGGCAAAATGAGGCCTCAAAGTGGCTTCTAATCTTTGTACAAACATGAACCAATGCCTAAAAGTCAGAATGCACCAAGGGTTTGCCCATTTTCATGACTTGTGGATCAAGAAATCACAAAAGGGCCAAAGTTGGACAAAGTTGCAAAACATCATACAAACCCTAATCCACTTGCTAATTGGCTTCAAGACTGATCCCATGGCTCTCCTCATTCCTTGCTGCACAGGACACCCCTATTGTCCTTGGCCTGCCATTGACCCATACCTCTCTTATACAAAACTTGACTTTTTGCAAAAAGACCCATACCAATCAAGCTAGCCCACACCAACTCCTCTGACCTATCCAAGAGTGATAAGTGGACCAAAAGAGACTGAACATAACACACAACTCATCCTGATCTCTCCCACAAGCCAGCATTCTCAAAAACCTCCCCTTATGCACTTTCCTTCGAAACTCACACCACAAGCATCAAACACCAAAACAAACTTCATAGCATCACTCAGCATGTTCCCCTGATCATTTCCTTGCCCTCATTTGTCCCTGAAACCACCTAAATCAGAAATACGATCCTCACCCCTCTCACTACGCCAAAAATGCTTTTTAACAGCGCATCTTAGACAGCGCTTTTAAGAGAAAGCGCTGTCTAAGGTTAAAATTAAACACGGAAAATGGTCCAAAAAAATAATGAAAGCGCTGTCTAAGGGGGGTCTTAGACAACGCTTTCTAAAAGCGCTGTCTAAGACCCCCCTTAGACAGCGCTTATAGAAAGCGCTTATATATATATATACCTTAGTCAGCGCTTTTGAGAAAGCGCTGTTTAAAGTTTTTAAATTAAAAAATAAAAATAAAACCAAAAGCGCTGTCTAAGGGGGGGGGGGTTTAGAAAGCGCTTTTGGAAAGCGCTGTCTAAGGCATACCTTAGAAAGCGCTTTTACCAAAAGCGCTGTCTAAGGTCTAATTAAAATTAAATTTCATACTTCTATTTTCATTCTCTGTTGTTTTCGTTTTCCCTCCTGCGAACGTTTTCAGTGCGAACCCTAACAGCGAACGTTTCCAGAAGAACTTGAAGTCATTGAAGTCATTCACGATCACGTTTCAGTGTTCATCGTTCACGTTTGAATCGTTCACGTTCACGTTTTCATCGCGGTATGTATTTCAGTTTCACGTTCACGTTTCAGTTTTCATTCGTTCACGTTTTCATTCATTCATTCATGTTCTTCGTTTCAGTTCTTCATTTCAGTCATTCAGTCATTTCTGTTTTCGGATTTCAGTCATTCGTTTCAGGCATTGCAAGAGTTAAATCGTTCATTTCTGAAAGTGTTTGAAGAATCTCATTACGGTATGTGTTTCAGTTTTGATTTTTTTAGGAATCATTCATTTCACTGATTTAGCAAGCTTTTTGTTCTGGTTGTGGTTGGTTAGGGAAAAGTCAGTACTTTTCATAACTCAGTTTTCTTTTATAACTAATGCATATACATTCTTCAATGTTTATTGTTTATCTGTGCATGTGTTTCTCCCGGGTTATTAAAAATATTGATAACAGTGTTACCACTTATCATAGTTGTTTGTCTTTAAAAAGACAACATTTCTCATAAGTTCAATTTGAGCTAAAATTTGTTAATCACTATACTATTGGTATAGAAAGATATATGTTTCAGGATTGTAGAAATGTAATGTTTTATAGAAATATGCCTGTTTATCATCTATGTGCTTAAAGATTTTGGCAAGTGGAGTGTGTTTTGCTTATTATTTGTTAAGTTGTTTTCTTTCTCAAGGAAAGTTTTTAATTTATTATGGTGTATATGTTTCATTTTGTCAACTTTAAAGTTTAATTATTGTATTATTGCATACATCATGAAAATTATGAGGTTCTTAAAATTAGAATGATGATTTACATGTACCCCCTTAGCAAGTATTTTCCTAGTGAGAAGGATAAACACCAATTAGACCATGCTTCTTTGTACTGCTGCATTATAAGAGCTCAAGTCCAAGCTCATCATTTAGATTTCTCCCATAAAATGATTGAACGAACTCTTATATAGTTATAGGTATAGTTATAGGTATATTGTAATAGAAAAAGTTTGATTCTTGTAATATAAAAAATGAAAGTGATGAGGTAATTAAAGTTGGTATATTGGCGTATCGGATACGTTATTGAAGTTTATATTAACATTGGTTATGTATACGTTTTTTAAGTAGGAAAACCATGGATAAAACATGGATCTGTGCCGATCGAATGACCAAAGAGTACGAGAGTGGGGTTGCGGAATTCGTTAAGTATGCTGTTCAACACGCTGAAAACCCCAGACGAATGCATTGTCCTTGCTTGCGTTGTTGTTATATTGGTAAGGTTGACGCACATGGATTGAAATCGCATTTGCTGAGGCATGGAATTGATCAAAGTTATCAGTGTTGGATATTTCATGGTGAGAAAATTAACGGGAATGTTGAATCGAGTGGAAAAAGTAATACGACCTATGCTTCATACGACAAAGACACGGAAACATATGATTGTGATCGAGTTGAAGAGATTGTAGAAGCACTGGAAGAAGATCTTCATGATTGTCCTGAAATGTTTGAGAGGATGGTAAGCGATGCAGAGAAACCGTTGTACAAAGGTTGCACTAAATTCTCAAGACTTTCTGCGGTATTAAAGTTGTACAACTTAAAGGCGGGCAATGGATGGTCGGATAAAAGTTTCACAGAGTTGTTGGCCCTAATGAGAGAAATGCTACCGGATGATAATGTTCTTCCTAATCGAACCTATGAGGCAAAAAAAATGTTGTGCTCTATTGGCATGAGCTATGATAAGATACATGTTTGTCCTAACGATTGCATTTTGTTTCGTAACGAATATGCAACGTTAACTGAGTGCCCCAAATGCGGTTTGTCTCGATATAAGAAAAGATTATCTCCCGCAAAAGTCTTATGGTATTTTCCGATAATTCCGAGATTTAGGCGCATGTTTCGTAGTGAAACCGATGCAAGACATCTTACTTGGCATGCAGATGAAAGAATTACTGATGGAAAGTATCGGCATCCGGCTGATTCACCACAGTGGTCAAAGATTGATAATGATTATCCTGAGTTTGGATCAGAAGCAAGAAACCTTCGATTGGCATTATCTACTGATGGAATGAACCCACATGGTCTTCAAAGTATTTCACATACCACATGGCCTGTGATTCTTATGATTTATAACCTACCTCCGTGGCTATGTATGAAGCGTAAGTACATGATGTTATCTATGTTAATCTCTGGGCCTAAACAACCAGGTAATGACATAGACGTATACTTGACACCTCTGATCGAAGATTTAAAGATTTTGTGGGAGAACGGTGTGGAGGTTTATGATGGATATAGGAAAGAAAGTTTCAATTTGAGGGCGATGTTGTTTGGCACAATTAATGATTTTCCAGCATACGGGAATCTATCTGGGTATAGCATTAAAGGTCAACGTGCGTGTCCTGTTTGTGAAGACGGAACCGATACGATTCGATTGGAACTTTGCCAGAAGAATGTGTTTCTCGGTCATCGTAGATTCTTACATTCTAAACATCACTACCGTGGGTGGAGAAAAGCATTCAATGGAGACACCGAACATCGTAGAGCTCCACCCGCATTGTCAGGTGAACAAGTTTTTGAAAAGGTGAAAGATGTGCGTACTGAGTTTGGCAAGCCTTTTGCACATAAGATTGTGAAAGGTGGGTGGAAGAAAAGGTCAATATTTTTTGAATTGCCATATTGGAAGTCTTTGTACGTGAGACATTTTCTCGATGTTATGCATATTGAAAAAAACGTATTTGAAAGTGTTATCGGTACATTACTCAATATAAAAGGCAAGTCTAAGGATGGCCTTAAAGCAAGGGAGGACATGTTAAAAATGGGAATGAGAACTGAATTAGCACCCGTGAAGAAAGGAAGACGAACATATCTACCACCTGCTGCTTTTACTTTATCTAGAAAGGAGAAAAAAATTTTGTGTAAGTCTCTGAGTGAAGTTAAGGTTCCAGAAGGATACTCATCTGATATCAGAAGACTTGTTTCTATGAAAGACCTCAAGTTGAAGAATTTGAAGACACATGATTGTCATGTTATAATGGAACATTTTCTACCGATCGGTATACGTTCTATTTTGCCAGAAAAAGTAAGAAGTTCCATAACTAAATTGTGTTTTTTCTTTAGGTCAATTTGTAGTAAGGTGATCGATCCCGAGATCTTACCAACACTACAAAAAGAGATTGTAATTACCTTGTGTGAGCTTGAAATGTATTTTCCTCCGTCTTTTTTTGACATAATGGTTCATTTAGTTGTTCATCTTGTGAAAGAGACACAGTTGTGTGGACCAGCTTATATGAGATGGATGTACCCTGCTGAACGGTATATGAAAATATTAAAAGGGTACGTGAAATCCCGAAGTCGACCAGAGGGTTGTATTGTTGAACGATACATTGTTGAAGAAGCTGTTGAGTTTTGTACTGAATATTTGTCTAACGTTCAATCAATTGGACTCCCCAGAGCTCAGATTTTCGACAAAATGGAAGGTAAAAAATTAATTGGGAATAAAATTGTGACAATATCAAGGGATGAACGGGATCAAGTTCATTTGTATGTTCTGCACAATAATAATGAGGTTGAGCCATATGTTGAAATGCACAAGGATGTACTCCGAAGGTTAAATCCGAACAGAAATGAAAATTGGATAGTTATAGAGCACAATCAAAGTTTCATACAATGGTTGAAGGATCATATTTATTTGAAGCGCTCTTCAGATCCTTCTTCGGTAACAGAAAGGTTGAGATGTTTGGCATATGGTCCAAGTTTGCATGTGTTTTCTCATAGCGCATATTCAATTAATGGATACACATTTTATACCAAAGAACAAGATGATAAGAGTACTATGCAAAATAGTGGTGTCACCGTGCTAGCTGAAGCAATGCATATATCAAGCATGAAGGACTTAAACCCCAAATATGCAAATTTGTCATATTTTGGAGTTATTGAGCACATTTGGGTGTTTGATTACGAGAAGTTTCAGATTCCCATCTTTGGTTGCAAGTGGGTGAATAGTAGTGGCATACGAATGGATAAGTCTGGATTTTTGCAAGTTGATCTTACTAGGGTGGGGTACAAAGATGAACCTTTTATTCTAGCATCTCAGGCTAAACAAGTGTTCTATGTGAATGACCCGAAGAGTACAAAATGGTCTATAGTGCTTTTCTCTAACAAAGTGACTGATGATAGCGGTGTCGATCAATGTGATATTGATGTTGAGAATGAGTCATGCATTAGACGGAATGAGTTGAATAGAAATGATGAAGTTGAGGATCTTATACCGGATGAGTCATATATAAGAAACGATCATAATGAGGGAATTTGGATCAATTCATCCGTACGCATTGCTAAGAAACAAGTGATTAATATTCCAACAAAGAAAAGAAAGAGATGTTAGTGACTTAGGTAAATTATCCATGGTTTCTTTATTTTATTTTTTCGATTGTTTTGATTATAAGTTATATGTGATAATGCATGATTTCTTTATTTTTTTGTTTTCAATTGCTTTGATTATAAGTTATATATGATAATGCATGATTTCTTTATTTTTTTGTTTTCAATTGCTTTGATTATAAGTTATATTTGATATTTGATGGTTTCCTTGGTTTATTACAGGTTAGACATGGCTGATGACCAACCTGAGGAAGTTCCTAAAAAAGTATCCGCGGAAGAAGAAATTCGAAGAGGCATCACAGTAATGAGAAGGGTGGTCCAAGGAAGATCTCGAGGCATCATACTAGATGTCTATTGGAGCACCCAGGGACAGCTTATAGAACCTAATGGGCATACCTTAACTAGTTTTATCGGTGCACTAGTAAGGAATGAAATTCCCATTACATGTGATGATTGGAGAAACAAAGAGCTGAAAGAGTACAAAGATAAAATTTGGAGTGAGATAAAGGTACAATCATTTGGCCCTTAATTATACGGTATCAATTATGTTTTTTCAATTACCGATACTAACTATCAATCTGTATGTTTTTCTTAGCGATGTTTTAACATCGAAGAAGAAAGAAGAGGCTTTTGTATGAAATTGGCCGGAAAGCTTCTAAGAGGGTTTCGGACATTTTTATCATCCAAGTTCCTTAAGGATGCGGATGGTAATTTTGTGGATGCGGAGCTTCCCAAAAAATATGAAAGTTTGATATCGGCTGAAGAATGGGAAGCGTTCAAATCCAAAAGACAAGACCCAGTTTTTCAAAGAATAAGTGCTACAAATCGGGAAAGAGCATCAAGTCCCGCATATCCGTACCGAAAAGGACGTGTCGGATATGGACGTTTAGAACAATCCATGGTACGTATTTTTAAATTGCGATAACAAATTTGTTCATCATATATTAGTTTTATCTGATCAAATTGTATGACTTAATGTGTAGCTGCAGAAGGAGGAAAGTTCAGAATCATCTCTTCCTGCACATGTTTTGTGGAAGGAAGCCCGTGTGGGCAAATCTGGAGTTCCTCAAGAAGAAGTTTTACAAGTATACCAGAAATGTGTAAGTATAACTTTTTTTCATTAATTGAATAACATTTTTATACACAAATATTTGACAATTGTACGATATTCATCTGATTTTTCAGGAGGAGCTATCTCAGTCTTTATCTCCCGATGATACTAGGAGCATACTTGGTCGGGCATTAGATGTCCCTGAGTACTCTGGTCGGGTGAGGGGTAAGGGATTTGGAGTCACTCCGACCTCCATGAGTATTAAAAAAGGAAAGGCTCCTAGTAATCGGGAGCTTCATGCAAGAATGGAAGCCATGCAAGCTGAGCTTGATGCATTGAGGAGAGAAAGAGAGGCTAGCGCCTCAACAGTATACAGAGATGCTTCGGACAAAGACAGTATCAACTGTACCTTTCAGCCGAACATTCCAGAGGTAATTACATATAATTGTCTTAAATTGAACTATTTTCTTAAATTATGTATTTGACATATATACACATTAACGATTTCTTGTTATTATTGGTTTTAGGGCATTTCCCATTGTCAGCTGTATTTGTCGTCACCATACTATCGGATGGTTGGCAAGGGAAAAGTGCATAACGTTAGCGGAGTATTACTCCACACTAGAGAGCTCCCTGCTGGATGTTTGAAGGTATCAGTTGATATTGCAGTTGAGCCGAATGCAGCATTACCATATCCTAGCGATGATTCGGATGCAACAACGGTGCACGAAGCAGTAGGTTCGTTTGTTGCATGGCCGACAAACCTCATATGCGTAGGATATGAGGTATGATTAAAACTTATGTTAACTTTCCTTGGTATATTCAAAGTTTAAAATTTATGCTTAAAATTTTACTTACATATTTTCCTATGTTAAATAGACTCCCACACAATCCAAATCAAAAGAAACTGCGATTCCACGGCATACCGAGTCCACGGTTTCAAGAAAAGAGGTAATATACAATTATATGACATATATTCATGGAAGTTGTTACATTCTTAATTTGATCTAACTATTTATATGACATGTAGGTTCAAGAAAATGAGGCTAGCAATGCCTCCGCACAACAAAAAAAGGAGGTTAGCAACGCCTCCGTACGGGTACAAAGTTCTGGTGCTAAGAAGTCCGTAGCTAGGAAAAAACCTACCACCAAGTATAGGTCGTGCCTCAGGACATTTCTAGAGATGACCGATATACCGACCGGAGGTGTTCGGACTATACCTATGGAGGTAGGGATTTTCGGCTTTGATTACGAACAAATGATTGGTAATGAGGACTTCATGCAAGTTTTTGGTCGTGAAGAAATCGGCGTCAACGTTGTCAATACATATGTTAGGTAAATTCGGCATACTTTGTTTTATTAATTAAACAACTTATTTTAATGATGTTTACTTTATGTTAATGATGTTTTTATATTAGGTTTTTGTATGACAAATTGATGCGCCCCAATGGTTTGGACGTGTCATTCGGATTCTTAGCACCCGCGACCGTCAACTATAGTTTAATGATAAGTAGACCGGATACCGTGACGGAGTACGTTCTTCGGATCCTCGTGGAGAATAAAAATGCGGAGAAGTTGTTTTTTTTACCGTTTAATACCGGGTTAGCATTTCATTCTAAATTCATCTATTATAATTATTTTCCAAGTTACCATCTAACATTTGCCTAATCATTACAGTGGACATTGGTTGTTGCTCGCAATCAATCCTATCCGAGAAATTGTGTATTATCTTGACTCGTTAGGAAATGATTGGACAACATACCCGGTTATGAAGGACCTAATTGACACGTAAGTGAGAATGTTCAAAATTTTTCTTAGTTTATGTGAATTGTTCTAATTGCTTCATTTTTATTTTATTAGCGTCCTACAAGCTTTTCGTGCCCAACGAGTTATCCAGACCTCAAGGAGGGGCGCCAACTCCATTTCATGGATTAAAGTGGCGGTATATTTTTAATTACCGCGTTTTTTATTATATTAGTGATGACTACACTTGATAAAACTTAGGATTTATAATTCATATTTTTTTTTTCATATGTAGTGTCCTCTTCAACTTAATGAAATAGATTGCGGGTATTTCATGTTGAGGTTTATGCGAGATACTCTCATGTTGGGCCGATTAGAGATTCCCACCGATGTATGTATTTCTAACTTATGAGTTATTTTTATATTTACACATATCTCATATAATTAAATAGTTGGAATTAATTCAAAATATGTTATATTATTATGTAGTACTTTGATGAATTCAAGTGTGCATCTTATACAAAGGATCAAGTGGACGAAATCAAAGAGGAGTGGTGTCAATACATGATAGAGCTCAAAGTGTGTAATTAATGTGTACATTTGTAGTAGTATATGTAATGACTTATAAATGTAAACATAAATTTGTATATATTTTGATACATTTATGGCAAATTTGGTTTGAATTGGTTTGAATTGGTTAGCCAAATTTTGGTAAAAAAAGGCCAAAATGGCATATATAAAATGTGATAATTGTCTGAAAAAATCTGGTTGAAAACAGGTACCAATTCTGGTTTATAAACCTGGAAAAAATGTGGTTACAAACAAATCCTACAAAAAATTTCGTATACCTTAGACAGCGCTTTTGGCAAAAGCGCTGTCTAAGGGGGGATTAGAAAGCGCTTTAGGCAAAAGCGCTGTCTTAGGGGGGGGGGGGGCTTAGACAGCGCTTTGTGAAAAGCGTTGTCTAAGGTATACCTAAAAAAATTAAAATAGGAGGGGCTTAGACAGCGCTTTTGGCCAAAGCGCTGTCTAAGGTAGGGGGCTTAGACAGCGCTTTTGGAAAGCGCTGTCTAAGGTGTACCTAAAAAATTTAAATTAAGAGGGTCTTTTAAAGCGCTTTTGGCCAAAGCGCTGTCTAAGGTGTACCTAAAAAATTTAAATTAAGAGGGTCTTTTAAAGCGCTTTTGGCCAAAGCGCTGTCTAAGGGTGGAGGATTAGACAGCGCTTTTCACATTTTAAAAAGCGCTGTCTAAACCTTTAGCAGCGGAGGTTTAGACAGCGCTTTAAAGCGCTGTCTAAGGCTAAAAAAAGTGTTGTCTAAGGTCTTGTTTGTTGTAGTGTCTCTGAGCAGAACTCCATCAATCTCACAAACCAGCCAAACTAAACTCCAACCAAGCCTTGCAAGCTTTTCAGGGGGACCATTGGAGGTGATTGGAAGCAAAGGGCTGGCCAGAAAGTTGCGAACTGAGAAAGCTCAAGCTCAGGTACCTCAAGAACTTTTTTTCCAGAAATGAAAATTTAAGTTCCTAGATTGTTCCTTATGCCTTGCTGATCATCCTGATGTTTTTATTTTTTGAAATGGTTAAGATTTGAGTATGTACTGGTTGTCTGAAACTTTTGCCATTTTTGAGTTTTGATTCGAATCTTGTTTTGTAGGTCATAGAAATTTGTTTTGAGGGTAGGTTTAGATTCAGGGAGGTTAGGAGGTTTGATCTGGAGCTTTAGAGCTCCAGAAATAACCTAGGGAAGAAGTTGGCCATTTTCAGGTGAGGGGGTCACCGGAGAAGACGACCGAAGCTCGTCTCCGGTGACCTGAGAGTGATTAAATGCTAATTAGGGTTAGGGCACCAGGTTTGAATATAGGCCTTTGGATGAGTGTTCCCGCGCGCATTTGAGTGGTCTGGATCTTGTGTTTAATTTTAATTATGTGATTAATATTTAATTAAGTCAGATTAAGGGAGTTTGAACTTGGGCCATTGGATGTGGCGCCAAGTCAAACTTTTCCAGCCCAGAATGAATCCTGTCCCCTCCTTTTGCATACTTCTTCCATTTTAATTTTAATTTCATTTATTTTGTATTTTATTTGCACGAATTATTAAAAATAGCTAAAATCATTTAAAAATTATGAAAATTTTTGTCAAAGTTTTCACTAATTTTTAAAACCCAAAAATATTTTTATTTTTATTTTTTGCATTAAAAATTATTTTTAAATCATTTAAATGTTTATTTTTAATTAGTTAATGGAAATTAATTAATTGAAAATACATTTAAGTATTTAAAAATCACAAAAAAATTCACATAGCATTTAGAAGCATTTAGAAACATTGTCCAACTCTCAAACCAAATTTCTTTTTTGTTCTTGATGCCTTTTGATCATTTTCATTGGAATTAAATTCATTTTAAAGCAATATTTTTGTGCAAACTTTGAAAAATATATTCTGCCTAACCCTTGAGAGTTTGATGATGGTTCTTCTTGCATTGCATCCTTCATGGCATGTATTTTATAGGATAAAATTGGTTTGATTTGATCTTGCATTTTCAATTTGTTTAGCATTTTTCTTGATGAGGTGCCTTGAAACCCTAGTTGACTTAGAAAATTCATAACTTGCACTAGGTTAAGAGTTGGGTCCCCTCCTTTGGGAAGTGAATTTGTGTAGGGTTAGGGTTCCTTTGATCCCATTTTCAATTTTTTGTCATGTCATTTGCTTCTGGTTTTGGATTTTTGTGATACATGTTGTATGTAAACCCTAATTTGTGCTTTCCTTTGCATCCATCTCTCATTTGCTTGCATTCATTGACTTGCCATGACATTTTGTGCATCCACATGATTCATAATACATCTTAGGACATATTAGAATCATGTTTGATCATTGCATCTTTCATTTTCCATGTTATATGTTCATTTCATCTCATAAACATTCTTGAACTTCTATGGTTCAAAGCATGCTTCATTTGCATCCTTATGCTTGCATGATCATTCTCATGTCTTGCCTCATGTTTGTATCATCTCTTAGCATCATTAACATCATGTAAATGCTTCTGACTTTGGCTTGCATCATGACATTTCATCTCATTTGCATTTCATTTCATTTCTTTTGCTAACTTTTCAGGTGGTAAGTTGTTTTGAGAAGTGGATTTGCCTTCACTTCTCACAATCTCTTCTCATCTCTCTTGCATCATTTCTGAATTTTGTATTTGTATTTGAGTGAGCTTGCTCATTCATGTTCATCTCTTACTTTCTTTCTTCAAGCAACTTGTCTTCTTAAGATAAGCAAGTTGTTTTGATTCTCTTTGCTTCTTCCTCCTTTCATCTGCTTCCTTCCTGGTGGTTTCTCTGAAGATCTTCTTACAAACCTCATTATCCCTAGGATATCCAAGCATGATAACAATTAGGGTGATTAGTCTCCCTATTTAATTTCACCTTTGAGTCATCTTTGAGTCATCTTTGAGTCTTCTCTTCTCATCTCATAATCAAGGACTAAACCCTAAAGGCTTTAAGGCTTTGTGATTAAGCTTATGCCTGCATCCTTCTATTAGGATGGAGTGTATAACTTTAATCCTAAGTGTTAAACCCTTAATGTGTTTAAATCCTTTAATTAATCCACTTAATAATCATCAAGACATCAAGCTTGTAACTTGGGCCTTGCATTAGGGTCCTAATTCTTCCTTAATTGGTTAAGAAGGACTAACCCTAGTGTTAATGGACAAGTCCCCCTCAAACTTGTCTTACAAACTATAAAAATCACTTCTTCATCTTATCATTAACTAAAATCCACTTAATAAAGGCTTTGTTTTGTCATGAGGTTAATCCCTAATCATGGATTAAGCTGAGGAGTCTTTCTCAGCTTAAATGTTCTCATCTATTATCCTTCTATTAGGATGGTGTAATGAGTCCATTAAATCCTTGATTATGGCTTAAACTCATTACTTAACACTAAACAAAAACAACAAAAACATCTAAATAATTACAAGTAGGTTAATGATCTTAACCCTACATTATGGTGATTAAGTGTGAAATGCTGACTTCACACTTAAGGTATTCTCATTACCCCTAACCAGAGGGAGGATGTGATGAGTTTACTAACCCATTGGTTTAGGCTTAAGCTCATTAATTTATGACAAACTCCAAAAAGCAATAAAAGATTGAAAACACAAAAACAAACAATAATCGTCTCCTCCGGGATTCTTTTCTCATCTCATTCACTCATAAACGAGAACTTGCTTCTTCCGTCTAATGCAAGACAGTTAGCACCTGAGCCAGACAGGTCATACACTTGAGCATAGGCAAGCAGGCAGTTCATCAATCAATTTATCTTTCAGTCTCTTTGGTTCGAACTACGGTGTTCTGACTTCCTCATTGCACGAGAGGATACGTAGGCATAACTTAACAGTTATCGAACAAAAGTCTCTGTATATTCCCCCTCTTTCCAGCCTTGTTCTTCAAGCCTCATAATCTTGAGCATACTCTTTTCCTTAAACTGACACTCCACATATTTCACTTCATTTTCTTCTAGCACTGACACTTGCATTCCTTCCAGCTATGATACACAAATTGCACTGACACTACCCCTTTGAAACACAAATCTTTTAAGCGTGGATCCCGTCGAGTACGGCAGACAATCTGGGTGCTAATACCTTCCTAGGTTGTAACCAACCCCCTTTCTCAGTCTCTCTGGTTCGCAACCGTCTTATCCATATCTTTCTAGGTTTATGCAGCATTACCTTTCCTCCGGGATAAAAATGCCTAGCTGGCGACTCTTTTCTCCTGAGTTCACCCTTGTATGTTCTCTCCTCTTTCGCCGACCGTTTGCGTCTGTACCCCTCTTGACTTGGCCTCATTTGGTGGGAGCGACACATCGCATGTGATTTAGATGGATGACGTTCGAGTAAGAGATAATTTGACTGTGGAAGTTTCGCTTGTACATATAGATGGTAGAGAGATGAAGCAATTAAGAGGTAAAAAGATTTCCTTAGTGAAGGTATTATGGGGTGGAGCAGTTGGTTATAGTTGGACTTGGGAACAAGAGGATCAGATGAAGGAATCGTATCTGATGTTGTTTGCTTCAGGTACATTTTCGAGGACGAAAAATCTTAAGTGGGAGAGAGTTGTAACACCTCAAAGTCGATTTGATTTAATTGATGTGTTTCTTGTAAATTTTGATGAATTTGTTGATTATTTGATTGTTTTGTGGAGTTTTGAGTGTGACTTAATATTTTAATAATATTATGATATTAAGTATAATGGAGTTATTTAATTAATTGAGATTAAATAAATTAAATAAGGAGAATTAGAGAGTAAGGATATTGAGGTCTTTTGGTAATGGATTAGTGAGAGTAAGATGGGAAAAGACTAAAGAGGTCCTAGGGGCAAGAATGACTAAGAGAATGTAGTTGGGTTTTGTACGATCATTTGGAACGATCGCACTTTTGGAGAGAAAGGAAGAAGAGCTCTGAGGAAGTAGAACTAGAGTGGAAGGCTTGAAGTATTTGTGAGAAGTTATTGAAAATAATATGAAACCTAAGGTATGGGGAATAATATCTATTCGGTATTGTAATGTAGAGAAAGGAATTGGGGTATTGGGGGAGAGCCTTAGGGTTATGGGGTTTTGTTGATGATTGTGTTGTATGATGATGTTTTATGATGAAATTGATAGTAAATAATGATGTTATTTGATGTATGCGATGATACCATGATGAATGGGGGTTGTGGTTATAATTTTTCTGGGTTATTGCTACTGATTACTAGTTTTAGAGGGTTTTGTCACAGAGGAGCCATTTCGAAATTGCAGGAAAATTTCAGAAATTGTGAAGCTCTCCTAGCGAGCTACAACTTGCTTAGTGAGAAAATGGAACTTTTGAATCTCTCAATACATAGAGTTTGGCGCTTAGTGAGGGGGTCAGCTCGCTTAGCGAGACCTGACATGTTTCGAAAAATTATTTAATTCAGAAAAATTATATAATTGATGTGCTTTGTTGTTTTAAGATGTTATGAGTTTTTATTGATGTTGTATGATGTGTTTAGAGGCTATATGAGTAGGATTTGGTGATAAAATGATGTATGATGACTTGAATTATTTTTATGAGTATATGAAGTATGATTACATGATAAATAGTAAGATGTTAAATGAGTATGTGATATGATGATTAATAATGAATGTGGATGAAATACTTATGATGATTTCATGATGATGTGTGTATATTAAGTCTTGCATTCATGGCATGATTTATGAGGGGACTTCGGTACGTTGGTAGCTTCAATCTCATTATGTAGGTTGAATTTATATGATGTTATGATGTGCTCCCTCGTGGAGGGTTGATGACCCAGTTTCCATCCATGAGTATGTTTCGGTACCACATGCATATTAAGAGTTTGCATTTTCATTCTAATTGACATAGCTTGAATTGCATTGAGTTGTGTAATGATGTGATGTAATTGAGGTTGTGAACATGTGATGTATTTGATGTTGTGAATGAATGAGTCGTATGATGATTTGATTTTGGTTTTATGAATGCATGATTATAAATTCTCATTTTTGTATTATTTTATCGAATGTGAATTAACTCACCTTGTCTGCCATTTGTGATGGTCTATTATGCCATCCTTCAGATACTCAAGCTTATCTCAGTGCATGTTTAGCTCAGAGTTAGTGAGTTTGTTGTTGTAGTTAGAAGTGGAGTCCTGCTTTGTGTCCAGTAACATCAGGATGAGTTTCTGTTTGAGTTTATTTTGTTTTCTTGAATTATGATGTTGTTCTTTGATTTTGTGGAGATTAAAATGATGTTTTTGAATCAAATTATGAAGTTTTCTTTTAATTAAAGATAAAAGATGATGTTTTTTCCCACTGCGTAATCGTTGAAAAGAGTTTGATCTATTTATGATTTTATAACCCGTGTTACGGGACAAGAATAATGTGAGTGGTTTGAGGTGTTTGAGTTATGAGTAATGTGATGCCCTTTCATGAGGGAACTCAGATAATTGATTAATTTGTTTTATATTTATGTTGGGGTAGAAAGGGTGTTAGACTAGCCATAAAGATGGGATAGGCATATGGGTACTTGTTATTTCTCCTCACCAAATTCCAACAACACTCAAGTATAAAGTAGAAGGTTGTTGTTTAAACAATGAGGCTGAGTACGAGGCTTTGATAGTTAGGCTTGAGGTATTGTTGGAATTGGGGGTAACTCATGTCGAAATAATGGGAGATTTTGAGTTGGTTATTAACCAAGTCACCAAAGAATACAAGTGCATAAAAGAAAATCTAATTATGTACTTTGTAGTAGTAAATCGACTGCTTAAGAATTTTGAAGCAGTTAGTTTTCGACACATCCCAAGATTGGAAAACCAAGTTGCAAATGACTTGGCCCAGATTGCATCAGGGTGCAAAATTTCGAAGGAAATATTACAAGATGTGATTGAATCATAGGGAAGGTAGTGTCAGTTGGATTAGCCCCATCAGACTTAGAAGAAACAAATCTTGAATATGCTGACAAAGACAACTTCGCCATTCTAGAAGTCAACGCTCTAACATAAAAGGATTAGAGAAAACCTATAGTAGACTATAGGAAAAATCCAACATTGTCGATAGAATGAAAGTTTAGGTATCAAGCTTTAAGTTATGTCTTATTGGGTAATGAATTGTTCAAAAAGACTTCTGAAGGAGTATTGCTCAAATGCCTTAATGAGTCATAGACATATTTGGCCCTCTCGACTGTGCATAGTGGGGCACATCAAGTTGGTCACAAAATGAAATGGCTTTTATTTCGACAAGGCATGTATTGGCCTATTATGTTAAAGGATTGTATTGAATTTGCTAAGGACTATCAAGAGTGCCAAATTCATGCTGGCATCCAACATGTCCCTGCAAGTGAACTACATTCCATTGTCAAACCATGACCTTTTAGGTGTTGGGCTTTGGATTTGGTTGGAGAGATTTGACCAACTTCTTCTAAGAATCAAAAATACATTTTGGTAGGTATTGACTATTTCACTAAATGGGATGAAGCAATACCTTTGCAAAATGTTGACCAAGAGGATGTAATTGAATTTATTCAAAAATACATCATCCATGGGTTTGGAATCCAAGAAACTATTACAAGAGATCAGGGGTAAGTCTTCACTGGTAAAAAGATGCAAAATTTTGCTAAAGAAATTGGTTTCAAACTTTTAACCTCTACACCTTATTATGCTCAGGCTAATGGCCAAGTCAAAGCAGCAAATAAAGTAGTGATTGGGTTGATAAAAAAACATGTAGGGAAAAAGCCAAAGAATTGGAATAAGACATTGGACCAAATTCTTTGGGCATGTCGAACATCCCCTAAAAAGACAACCAACACTACCCCATTTCGACTCACATTTGGTCATGATGTAGTTCTACCTGTAGAAATTTATCTTCAGGCTACAAGGGTTCAAAGACATAATGAGATTCAATCTAAAACTTATTGGAACATGATGTTGGATGAATTGGTAGATTTAGATGAAGAAAGGCTCCATGCTCTTGAACTGCTAAAGAGGAAAAATAAAAAAAGAGTAGAGAAGTCTTACAATAAAAAGGTTAAGATCAAAACCTTTTCGAATAGGGAGTTAGTATGGAAGGTTATTTTACCTATGGATCAAAAGACCAGATCTTTAGGAAAGTGGTCCCGAAAATGGGATGGTCCTTTTGAGATTATTAGCTCCTTTAGCAACGATGCATATAAAATTCAAGAAATTGATGTTGATCAGCGAGTCTTAAGAGTAAATGGCAAATATTTGAAGAAATATAGGCCTATCTTGCAAAAGGTTCAAATTAAAGCATGACTTTATTATTGAAAGAAGCCAAAATAGGCTAAATGGCCAAAATAGCATACACAAGCTTCAAAAATAAAGTTACATAGAATACACATGGAAGATAAATTATTCATACTTCTTCCAATGTCCTGAACAATGGTAACTCCTCCAATCTTAATCAGCTTCATCATTTGAGTCTTGTTTTTTGACACGACTCTTAGAGGTTTCCACCCTTTTACCAGGTTTATTGTTGGTTGCAGTGGACTCCATGGAAGTGTTTGTTCTAGTGGATGACACAATGGAGGCATTAACACTTGCCTCACTTGTTTCCCTTTTTACAGCCTTCTTGGTGGTAGAATTCTTGGTGGTAATACTCATGTTGAATTTCATATTGATAAATGAAAACCAGTTAAAAGGTTTTTTATAGGAAACAAAATTCTATGGTCATGAAGACTATTCAAAGGAAATGTTGGAAACACATGGAATTTTCCTAGAAACATGTTCCAAGACCCTAGTATTGGTATTTTCCATAAAATAGGGATTGTTATGTTGGAGCACATTAATATTAAAGCAAAATGTGTTTCTCAATCTAAGACTTGGCTGAATTATGAAAAATCTCTATTGTTCAGAGACAACATATTTGGGGCAGTTGTCGAAGCGCATAGCCATGAGTTTGGCTATGAGAGAAATATTAGAGCCTTTCAAAAATGTAAAAGTGCAGATCGAAGAGTAAAACGGAAATATGAAAGCAATTAGATAAAGGTGTAAAAAGCACCATCATTGTCATTGTTACATAAGGGCTATAGAAGGGCCATGAGAAATTATACATAAAAGTGCAAGAAATGAAAGACAAGTAACTGAAAAGGAGGGTTCGCCTTCATATTGAGGAAAGTGGCCTTCTGAGTTTGGAGACGCCTGTTGATCAACCTTTTTCTTGCTTGGATGTTGAAAACTCTTTCTCCAAGCATCAAGCATCATCAACATGTCCCATGGTATGCTCCAAATCAAGGTTCAGCTCAGTATCTGTAACGCCCGTTTATTTATTTAATTATTTAATTAAATACAAGTGTATTGCGTTGTATTGATTTGCGATGATTTGTGTATTTGAGTTGATTTAAGTTGATTTCCGAAATATTGGAATATTTCGTTGATGTTTATAAGTTGGTTCGAGTTTAATTGATTAAATAAGTTGATTTAAGTTGTGGAATATAGTATTGAATATTTTGCATTTATAGTTGAATATGTTGATTTGGTGGTTTGAACGATTTATTTGATAGTCGGTAATTAGTCGATTTAGTTGGGAGAAATAATATTAGAATTAATATTATGGAATTATAAGAGTAGTTATTTAAGTGGGCCTAGTTGTGGCGTGATGGTAGAAGTCGTGGGGGTGCTGATTAGAAAGCCCAATTAAGATTTGAATTATAATAATGATTATAATAATAAGAAATAATAATAAGTGGAAGTTAGTTTTTGAGAAGTAGCAATAAGAAGAGAAAGATCGTGAGAATTGGAGAACGAGGAAAACTGGAGAAAACGGTTACGAGAAGTCGTCGTCGGAAGCCAAATCGGAAAGTCGATCAGAGATTCAAAGTGGCCACCGATCAAGGTAAGGGTGGGATTCGAATTATATAACTGAGATTATGATAATTAATATGTGTGATTGAGATTTTATAATTCCTATACTATCTATATTGATTTTGTGTGTTGATCGTGTTCGTTTTGATTTGTTGCGAAGAACATTATTTTTATTGATAATTAAGTAATACATTTGTCATAATTATAGCTGGATTAATTGTTGAAGAATTGTATTGATTAATCGATTCTGGTGAATTTTGTGTGGATTGATCGGTCGTTAGAAAATAAATTTTTGGACGAATCTTGTACCGAATAGGGTGGCGTAAGTCACCCATTACAAGAGGAAGGGTGGCGCAGGCCACCCACTATGGAAATTAGTGGTGCAAGCCACCATGGTGACAAGGGGGCATGAAGCAGGCCATGACCTTGTGACTCCCACTTTAATTAAGTGGCGCAGGCCATAAGTTGTGAAGGCGAGGATGGCGTAAGCCATCCCTTTATGTGGGGTCCACTACTTAATTTTCTTCATATAAAATTATACTGATTAGTAATTATAGTGTGACTTGTGTATAAAATTTATAGTATCATTAAATAATAATGTTAACTGAATTATAAGAGGTGGAGTATAGCAGTAGCATATTTTAGCAGATTATTAGCAGGAACATAATTAAGAATATTAGTAATAGGAAGATTGGCAAGTGTTGGCATGTTTTATCAGAGATGATTTTTTGTGATGGTTTACTTGGTGGTACGATGTGTTGGTATCAATGGGTTGGAAATTGGACATAATCGGTAAGAGTTATTAGCAATAGTAGTGGGGTATAAAGCAGTGCCGATTTAGTCGAATTAGCCGAATTACACGGAAAAATTAGTTGTGCAGAATTTAACGAAAATTGACGAGGTAGTTCATAATATTTAGTAGGTAATTTTAGTCAGTTTATTTTGTTGAATATGTGTTGAATGTGTGGATTTTTCTTGTATGTTGAATATGTCGTTTTGTCCCAATTTATGGGCATTTTTAAGTTGAAGGTCGAAGGACCAATGTTGAAATTAAAGTGTTAGGTCGTATAACCAGCGTTGAAAGTTGTAGGCCTATGGCCAAGGTTGAATAATGTTGAATTTAAGTTGTTACTTTGTTATGGTGTGTTGTTTGAGTTGTTCGTTGTTAATGTGTTGCGTTGGTTGTCTCATGGCATATATTGCATTTCTAAGTTGGAGCGGATGCTCACCACACTGGCCTGGATTGGCAAAACATGGTATATTTTAAGTTGGGAGTCTTACTCCAATGGCACCACATGCATATGCACAGTCGAGTCGCATCTCGTCTCGCATTAATTGTGTTGTTTATGTTGTTTATGTTAACAAGTTGATAAAGTTGTTCATGTTGCTTAAATTGATAAAGTTGTTTAGGTTGCTCAAGTTGAATAAGTCGTTTATGTAGATTTAAGTTGATTAAGTGGTTTATGTTGATTACGTTGAGTAAGTAGTCCATGTTGGATAAGTCGATTATGTTGCTAAGTTAATTATATGATTATGTTAGATAAGTTGATTATATGGTTATGTTGCATGAGTTGTTTATATGTTTATGTTCATAAAGTCGATTATACTGATATTGAAGAAGTTGAATATGTTGTATATGTTCGTCGAAGTTGATGAAGGTGTCTATGATGATTTTGTAGTTAAAAATTGGTTATGTTGATGTGTGAATTAAGATGATAAAATATGTTGATTGTTTGGGGTGATTGGTAAGATGTTGTTGTGGGATAATATGAAAATTGTATGATTCTATCTAGCGTATTAATTATGATACTCTTGTTTATATGGTTCGATATCTCACCCCTTTCTGTGTTAAATGTTACCCTTGGTTGGTAACGTGCATGTTAGCTTGAAGGAAGATTGTTGTCCTCAATAGTTCGATTCGGTCGTCGCTCTGATACGTAACACTCGGAGGGGGGAGGGGGGTTGACGCTTGTTATCTCATTGTAGTTTTCTTTATTGTTATTGTTGTTGCATTCAAAAGTTGAAGTTGAATAAAAGAATAAGTTGCTATAAGTAGTTTTCTAGTTGAATAAAGCTGTGATGTCATGACATTGAAGTTGAAAATTATGAACATGCTGTTTAATAATAAAGATGTTTTGGTTTATAAAAGTTGATGAAGTTGTTATTGTCTCCCGATCTATATGTGTTATGTATCCATAATGATTATGCGATTAAATGTTGATGTTCATAAAGTCGAAAATGTGGCACCCTATTACATGTTGAATTTTGATAACTCTGATCTATGATTTTCTGCCGAGTAGATTTAGGGTGTTACAATATCGGTCGACCCCTTTAAGTCATTTCGCTTTTCAACATTGGAAACTTTGGTTTGCAACGCTTCGACTTGTTGTTTCCAAAGAGAAATGTCCTCTCTGAGGGAAGCTAGCTCTGTGTGCCTATCAGCCTTAACTTTCTCTAACTTATCCAAATTAGCCCTAGACTAAGTTGCCTTCAACTAAGCTGAAGATTCAAGCCCACAGGTTTTATCAACGGTATTCTGAAGTTAGGGGAGCTTATTAAGGTCCCCAGTCAGTTGGTTTACCACTGAGGCTAACTCCAAGAGGAATTTAGATATTGCTGGTGCAAGAGCCGAGAGCTCGAACTTCTGAAGGGTATCCCTCAAGAAGAGGTAAGTAGTTTGATCTTAGTCCAAAATCTTGAGAATGTCTCCCTTAAAGAATTTTTCTTGATGGTTTGGAGGATTGGACCAACAAAATCATCTGAAGTTAGAGCTTCAGAAGAAGTCGAGTACTCACATTTTACTCTGAAGAGCTTCCGCTCTTCTCTAGTACCAATCTGATGTAATCCCTGGGGTTAGAGGCTCTAAGGCTATCTAGTTGAGCCTCAGTCATTATTCTTCAGCAATTTATTGTTTCTTTACTTACTTTCTTTTACATTTCATTACAATTTATATTTCATTGCATTTTACCTTTGACTTTAATTACTTTGAGTCTTGTTTGTTTTATTCTCTCTTTTTATCAAAACACTTCATAAAGTTTGTCGAAGAGTATATGACATTATCAGTGAAAACCCAATTATAACCTATTATAACACATGTCTTAGGATCAATCTGGTCGATCCTGTGAGTAACTGATAACATTTTGTTGTTTGTAGAGGACCAGTGGTTGTTTACTAATTTTCACGGTAAACAGACACCAAATCCTATCCTTTTATTATTATCATTCAATGGTTAAGATAATTTCCATTTAAAAATTCACATGTTAGTTTTAAGTGAATATATCTTATCCTTGAAATTAATAATAATAAAGGGATAGAATTTGGTGTCAAAGTTTATATATATATATATATATATATATATATATATATATATATATATATATATATATATATATATATATATATATATATATATATATATATATTCCTTTGGATATTATAAAAACCGAGAGGTAAATTAATGTGATATTAAATAGAAAAAAGTATGTGTAGTTACTAGGGATCGAATCCACTACGAGTTTCACCTTTTCCTTCAGTGTCGTTGAAACCAATTGAAAATGGTGGGACCTACTACAACATCCTTGGTTATTTATCCTTGAAAATTGAGGTAATAACTCTTACCCAAACCAAGGTAAAATTGGTTATTCGTAGTAGTGTCAACCCCCTTTTGAATTCCAAAAACTCGATTTTAGCAATTTTATTTATGACATATTACCTCAATTGAGCTAGCAACCGTAACCGAGAGAACTTTTTTTTCCAATTTGACAAGAATTAACTAACAAAAATTTATCATCCATTTATAAAGTAATAATAGTCAAAATATTACCAACTCATAAATGTACATGAAACATTAGTGATCTGCATGAAACTCTCATCAACCAAGAAGATGAATGCCATAATTATCCATCTTGGATGCATAATGACAAAATTCAAACTTAATATGATAAAAGAAATAATAATGAAATCAGTTGCATGGAGTACACCATCATTTTCTAGGATGGATTGCAAGAGAAGGAAAATGTTTCAAGGTTGGTTCCTTAACGTAATTTTCTCTTATAATTATTTGTTAAAAATGTTTAATGTTAGTTAGGAAAACATGAACATAACTTAGCAATTTTAGTTATTATTTTTGTGTCAAGTAAAATATTTATGTATACATAACATTTTATATCGGGTATCATTTCCAATCGAGATAAAATGTAGTACACTTTTGAAATTTCAAAAAATATTGATGATGGGGATCGAACCCAATACGTGTTCCACTTTTCCCCTCGATTGAAAGCGACGTAAAATACCTTTTCTAGCTGAGGTAAAATTACTTATTCTTAATATTGTATCCAGAGTTAATGCTAAGTTAGCTGAAAGTTATTATGGGCCATACCAAATCTTAGAGCGAGTGGGAGTTATATCATATGCACTAAAGCTACTAGAAGGCGCACAAGTACATCTAGATTTTCATGTTTTATTGTTTAAAAAGGAATTGTGGAATTATTATGTGGAGAAAGAATTATCTGATGGTTTGGAAGGGGTTTTCCCAGAGGGTTTAAGTCGAGACCATATTAGCGGATAAAATGGTCCAATAAGGGTGTAACTTAGTGCAACAAGTGTTAGAATATAAGAGAGGAAAAACAGTTAAGGAAACTGCATGGGATGATGCCATTGAAATATATAGTCAGTTTCCTACCTTGAACCTTGAGAATTTGCTCTGTATATAGGTTTGGATATGTGATAATATGAAATTCTTTCCTCCAAAAATTTCCTTAAATTGATATCAATAATACTTAATACTTCTCTCATTTGTGTGTTTGTTTATGTGGTTTTGTATTACAATTTTTGTGTGACCAATACTTTAAATAATTAATATATCGGGATAATATTTAAATTAAATTCATTATTTATTCGATAAATTTAAATTTTATTTTATAAATATAAATAGAAAAGTAAATTTATCTGCTTGCACCAATTCTCGTAATTATCTTTCTTGAGAATTGAAAGATTTGCTGGAAAATGCCCATTTTCTTCCAACAAATCGTTCAAACAGGAGCTCTAGATACCAGATGTCAGAATTCACCCAAAGCTTTAAGAAAATTCTTAACCTTTCTTTATGAACAAGTATCAATCAACCGATTGAATCCATTTCTTGTTCTTCACTCTTCACTCGAGTGAAACAATCACACCTTGATTGTAAGAAAGATTATACGCAACAATTATTAAAAGGAAGAAGAAAGAAAATTAAAAGACAAAAGATTAGGGTTTAAAGACGAAGAAGATGAATATCTATAGAGAAACTCTCTTCTCACAAACTACGATTCTCAATTTTATTGCAACTACGATATTCTAAAGTGTGTTACAAAATAAGGGTTACCCTCTCTATTTATAATTGAGCTAGCTTTCTCTCTAAACTAAAACCCAAAATACATAAAAGCCAAAAATATCTAATTTAGCTAATACCATTAAAATAGACATCTCGACACACACTAAGCTAATTTCGACACATCCTTGTTTCTGTCGAACAACATGCTTTGACATAAGGAATTATAATTTAACACACCACCTAATTCATTATATCTACGATATCTACATTCATCATAGTTCTTAGCTTCTTGGCCACTTATACTTGCACTCCCTTCGTCATGATATTTATAATCTGATTCTTAGTTTTGTAGTGTTCCAAACGAATCTTCCCTTATGCTACCAGTTCAAAAAGATAATGGAACCTCATTTCGATGTGCTTGATTCTTCTAAGTGCGATCAGATTCTTTGCCATATTGATAGTAGACATGTTGTCTATCTTCATGGTAATTGCTCCATGACTTTTCACTGTAATCTCTTCGACCAGATAAACCATCCATGTTGCTTGACATGCATAAAGACAAGCAACTATGTATTCTGCTTCGCATGATGATAATGCCACTACTGGCTCTTTTCTCGAACTCCAAGCAACTGGTGCGCCACCTAACATAAACACATGTCCAGATGTGGATTTTCGATCCTCAACATCACTACACCAACTTGAGTCAGTGTACCCCACAATCTTGCATTATTTTCCTTCATCAACTGCAGGAATCAAAACTCCCTATTTGAGAGTACCTTTCAGATACCTTTGGCTTCTGCATGAATCTACTCATAGTACCTACACTATATGTTAAGTCAGGTCTTGTGTAACAAAGGTACCTTAGTGAACCAATGAGTCTTCTATATTGAGTTGGGTCGACATCATCTTCATCTTAATCTTTTGACAGTTGCAATCTGGGCTCCTGAAGTCGAAGTTGGGTTGCAATATCGCATCTCTTGAGTATTTTGTTTGCATATATTCTTTGGTGCATCATCAAACCTCTACCACTCTTGTAGAATTTGATGCCAAGGAAATATGAGAGATTTCCCAAACATTTCAAACTCCTTACTTAGGTCATGTTTGAAGTCTTTGATCTCCTTCTTGCAATTTCCTATTATCAACAGGTCATCGACATAGAGACATAGTATAATGAATTCACCATTGCTTCTTCTTACATATACTCTATGACCAGTTGTGCACTTGACAAATCCCTTCTCCCTTATAAATCCATCTATCTTCTTATTCCAAGCTCTTGGAGCCTGCTTAAGTCCATACATGGTTTTATGCAGTCTGTACACCTTTCTTTCTTCGATGTGTTACATAAACCCAATCGATTATGCAACATAAACCTCTTTGTCTAAGGGGCCATTCAAGAATGCATATTTCATATCCATATGACATGTGTGCTAATTGTTCATGTATACTAGACCAACAACTAACCTGATTGTCTCGATCCTAGCAACAGGTGCAAAAAATTCATCGAAGTTGATTCCTTATTTCTGAAGAAATATTTTATCCACAAGTTTGTCCTTATGTCGAGTTACTTCTCCTTTAGGATTCAGCTTCACCTTGTATACCCACTTCACATCAATTTCCTTTTTGCTTTGAGGAAATTCGACAAGTGACCAAGTGTCGTTGACTTCAATTGACTCTAGTTCCTCATTCATTGCTTTCACCTACTTCGAATCCTTCAATACCTCAACTGCATTGATTGGTTCGACATCTGCATAAAAAGCATAGTGTACCAGCTCACCTTCACCATCGACAACATCATCTGATGTAATCATACATCCTTGCAACCTTGCAGGAATGTATCTTATTCTTTAAGGTCTTCTTGGGCCTATTTAACCTCTGACTTCTTCCTATCAAACATCTCTTTCGACTTCACTAGGTGGTTCATCACATAAGATTATAACTGAATCGTTCTTGACATTTTCAGTCTAATCTCATTCTTTAAGCTCATCAATGGTTACATCCCTGCTGATTCAATGGGTCGAACAACTTGTATCCTCCAGTCGAATGATATCCTATCAAAATTATTTGACTAGATTTATCATCAAGTTTTCTTATCAACTGATCTGCCATATGTCTATGTGTTATAGATCCAAACACCTTTAGATGAATCAAGCTAGGCTTGACACAAGACCAATATTCTTCTGGCGTGATTCCTTCACTAGTTAGTTCTTCACATAAGATTCTAATTGAATCTTTCTTAACATTTTCAGTCCAATCTCATTCTTTAGGCTCATAAATGGTTACATCCCTGGTGATTCAATGGGTCGAACAACTTGTATCCTACAATCGAATGATATCCTACCATAATCATTTGAATAGACTTATCATCAAGTTTTCTTCTCAACTGATCTGTCATATGTCTATGTGATATAGATCCAAACACCTTCAGATGACTCAAGCTAGGCCTGACACAATACCAACATTCTTCTGGCGTGATTCCTTCTAGCTTCTTCGTCGGACATATATTCAAAATATATTTTGCATTCGATACAGCTTATCCCTATAATTCTTTGGGTAGATGTTTTCCTTTCAACATACTTCTTACCATATTCATGATAGTTTGATTCTTTCTTTCTGCAATTCATATTTTATATGGAGTGTAGGGTGGCACCACGTCATGCACAATCCCTTCTTTCTCACATAATTTGTCGAAATATTTTGACACATATTCTCCACCACCATTAGTCATCAAAATCTTGAGTTTTCGACCACTTTGTCTTTCAACCATAGATTTAAACTTAGCAAATACCTTGATCACTTTACTTTTCTTCTTGATCAGGTAAGTCTAGAATTTTCTACTAAAATCATCTATGAATGTGACAAAGTATTTGTTACTTCCAATCGAATCCATCTGGAGACGACCACATACATCAAAGTATATGACTTCAAGTTTGCATTCGACCTGTCAATTTCTGGTAATCATGAGACCATATTTCTTCTCTTCAAATATGAAATTCTAGTACTTGGATAACAGATGTTGAGACAGATGTCACAACATCTAGTAATCAACTCAGTGTGTATACAACAAACACAAAATTACTCATTCAATATTCTGGAAAAGTATATTCAATCTGATATACCAGAATTAGAGTAAGATGTTATGACAGATGTTGAGACATCTGCAGACTTACAATAAAAAATTTTCCTTTCAATTAGACGGGACATCAAATTATTTGCTTAAGGATGATTAACACAGAGAATTGTTAACCCAGTTTGGGGATACATCACCTACATCTGGGGGCTACTAAGCCAGGAAGGAAAGTATCAATTCAGAGTTAAACCACTTAGTTTACAACTCTTCACTTAATCCTTACCCAATGAAACTTCTACCTAGGAACTCCTAGATATGAGAATCCCCTTTCACTTCCCCTCAATCACTCACAGTGATACCAATATTCCCAGTTCAAGGGAATATCTCAAGAAACCGAAAAAGAAAGATTTACTCTCTTTATTTTACAATACAAGATAAATAATTTTGATAAGACTAGTACTCAACTCTTTTCTTAAAAGCTTTAGAGTGAGAACAACCACACTATGTCTACCAAAATGTATCAAAAGATACAAAGGGTGACTTATGACGATTTCACCCAAGATACTCTCAAAACCCTAATCCTAGTTTTACAATCGTGTAAAGTCTAACTATTATATTAGGTTAGGGTTCCTTTTAAATACACATCTTTAGTCTACGGGCTTCAGATATTTTGTCCAAAATATTATTGATCTATAAGCTAATTGATTCATAAAAGTACTCTTAAATCTTGTGTCGCTCCCCACCAAATGAAGCCGGGTCAAATGGGGTACAGACGCGAACGGTCGGCGAGAGGAGGATGTGGGAACACACAGGAGTGAACTCACAGGGAATGAAAAGAGTCGCCAGCTAGGCATTTTTATCCCGGAGGAAAGGCAATGCTGCATAGACCTAGAAAGATATGGATAAGACGGTTGCGAACCAGAGAGACTGAGAAAGGGGGTTGGTTACAACCTGGGAAGGTATTAGCACCCAGATTGTCCGTCGTACTCGACGGGATCCACGCTTAAAAGATTTGTGTTTTAAAGGGGTAGTGTCAGTGCAATCTGTGTATAAAAAGAGCTGGAAAAGGATGTACAGGTGTCTGTGTTAAAGAAGTGCAAAGTGTGATATATACAGTGTCAGTGTAAGAACAAGAATAAGATGCTCAAGATCATGAGGCTATAAGAATAATGCTGGAAAGAGGGGGAATATACAGAGACTTTTGTTCGATAACTGTTAGGTTATGCCTACGTATCCTCTCGTGCAATGAGGAAGTCAGAACACCGTAGTTCGACCCAAAGAGACTGAAAGATGAATTGACTTGTGAACTGCTTACTTGTCTATGCTCAAGTGTATGACCTGTCTGGCTCAGGTGCAAACTGTCTTGCATTAGACGGAAGAAGCAAGTTCTCGTTTATGAGTGAAGATGATGAGAAAAGAATCCCGGAGGAGACGATTATTGCTTGTTTTTGTTGTTTTTGGTTTTTTATTGCTTTTTGAATTTGTCATAAGTTAATGAGCTTAAGCCTAAACCAATGGATTTAGTAAACTCATCAAATCTTCCCTCTGATTAGGGGTAATGAGAATACCTTAAGTGTGAAGTCAGCTTCTCACACTTAATCACCATGATGTAGGATTAAGATCATTAACCTACTTGTGATTATTTAGATGTTTTTGTTGTTTTTTTTTAGTGTTAACTAATGAGATTAAGCCATAATCAAGGATTAAACAGACTCATTACACCATCCTAATAGAAGGATAACAAATGAGAATGTTTAAGCTGAGGAAAGCTCCTCAACTTAATCCATGATTAGGGATTAACTTCATGACAAAACAAGGCCTTTATTAAGTGGATTTTAGTTAATGATAAGATGATGAAGTGAGTTTTATGATTTGTAAGACAACTTGAGGGGGACTTGTCCATTAACACTAGGGTTAGTCCTTCTTAACCAATTAAGGAAGAATTAGAACCCTAATGCAAGGCCCAAGTTACAAGCTTGATGTCTTGGTGATTATTATGTGAATTGATTAGAGGATTTAAACACATTAAGGGTTTAACACTTAGGATTAAAGTTATACACTCCATCCTAATAGAAGGATGCAGGCATAAGCTTAATCACAAAGCCTTAAAGCCTTTAGGGTTTAGTCCTTGATTATAAGGTGAGAAGAGAAGACTCAAAAGAGACACAAAGGTAAAACTAAGTGGGGGACTAATCAAAACCCTAATCATTGTCATGCTTGGTTGTTCCTAAGGTTTGTGAGGTTTACAGGAGAAATCTTCAATGGAACCACCAGGAAGCAGATGAAGGGATCAGGAGAAGCAAAGTAACTTGCTTCATTCAAGAAGACAAGTCACTTGAAGAAAGAAAGTGAGAAGAAGAAGAATGAGCAAGCTCAATCTCAAACACATAACAAAATTCAGCAAGGATGCATAAAGGAGATGAAAAGGAAATATGAGAAGTGAAGGCAAATTCACTTCTCAAAGTTGCTTACCACCTGAAAAGTTAGTGAAAGGAATGCAATGCAATGCAAAATGGAATGAAATGGAATGATGCAAATCAAAACCAAAAGCAAATATGAGATGATAATGATGCTATGAGATGATGCAAACATGAATCAAGGCATGAGAATGATCATACAAACATGTGGATGCAAATGAAGCAAGTTTAGAACCATGAACATACATGAAAAGTTATGGAATGCAAATGGCATACAAAGTGGCAAGTGCTAGATGTGATGATCAAGCATGCTTCTAATATGTCTTAAGATGTCTAATGAATCAAATGGATGCACAAAATTCTATGGCAAGACATGGTATGAATGCAAATACAAGATGAATACAAAAGGAAGCCCAAATTAGGGTTTATGATCAATGCATCAAACAAAACCCAAAATCAGAAGTAAACATCAAGATAAAAAATTGAAAATGCAATCAAAGGAATCCTAAACCTACACAAACTCACTGCCCAAAGGAGGGGTTCTAACTCTTAACCTAATGTAAGTTATGAATTTCCTAAGTTTCCTAGGGTTTTAGGGTACCTTACCAAGAAAAATGCCAAACAAATTGAAAATGGAAGATCAAATCATGCCAATTTAATCTCACAAACTACATGCTAAACAAAATGCAATGCAAAAAGAATCAAAGTCCAACTCTCAATGGTTAGGCAGAAATGATTTTTTGGAGTTTGGATCAAAATAATGCCTTGAAATGATTTTAATTCCATGAAAAATTCTCAAAAGACATCAAGATCAAAAAAGAAATTTGGTTTGAGGGTTGGACAATGTTTCTAAATGATTATGAAGGTTTCATGAATTTTTTGGTGATTTTTAAATACCTAAAAGTATTTTTAATTAATTAATTCTCATTAATTAATTACAAATAAACTTTTAAATGATTTAAAAATATTTTTTAATGCAAAAAATAAAAATAAAAATGTTTTTGGTTTCTGAAAATTAATAAAAGTTTATATAAAAATTTTCAGAATTTTTGAAAGGGTTTTACTATTTTTAAATAAATGTACAAAATAAAATACAAGAAATGAATTAAAAATGAAATAAAAGGGAAAGTATGCGCAATGGAGAGCCAGGATTGATTCTGGGGAAGGACCTGTTGACTGCGCGCGCAATCCAAAGGCTGAAATTCAAACTGGCCAGATTAATTATAAACTTAATTAATTAAGATAATGACGTGGATTAGGGTTAAGTGAGGCAATCCAGGCCATTGAACGCACGCGGGAATTGACCAAGTCAGCTCATCCAACGCTCAGAATTCAAACTCTCATTAATTACAGGGATTAGCCCTAATTATTTTCAGGTGGCCGGAGAAAACCTCCGTTCGTCTTCTCCGGTGGGAATCCCACCTGAAAATCTCTAAAATCCTCAAAACCTCACAAAAATGAAAACTAAAGGCCCATAAATCATCCCCACACATCACTGAATCAAAACCCCTAATCAAAACTCATTTCTTATTCACTAATCATGCGAATCGAAGCCAAACATTTCTAGGTCAGACAAGTTTCAGAACAAGATTAAATGCTTATTTCTCAACCATTTTCAAAACTAAGAACATCAGAGTGATCAGCAAAGCATGAGGAACAAAGTAGAAACTTAAAAACTCATTTCTGGAAAAAAAGTTCTTGGTATACCTGAGCTTTGAGCTTTCTCAGTTTGCAACTTTCTGACCCTCTCTCTTTGCGCAAACCACTCCTCTTAGGCCCCTGATGAAGTCTTGATGCTTAGAAGAAGTTTATGGTGGCTGGTTTGGAAGATGGCAGAGGTTCTGCTCAATGGGGGGTGGTGATTGTGTTTTTGATTCAATGGCCTTCAGGCTGTTTTGAGGGTTGGTTTGTGTTCAGGAAGGTGTGTTGAGTTGATTGGTGAAGTTTGTTTTTGTGTTTGTGGCCTGTGTGATGAGTTTCGAATGCTCTTGCAAGATGAGGTGAAAATGAGAATGCTGAGTTATGGAGTGTTTCAGGCTTTTGTTCTTGTTGCTTTGGCTTGTATAAACAATTGGGATTGGTCAGAAGATGTGATGTGTGCTTTATTGATTGGTATGGGTCTTTTTGCCAAAATGTCAAAGTTGGTGTAAGAGAAGTATGGGCTACTTTATAGCCAAGGACAAAGGGTGTGTCCTGCGCAGCATGATGAGGGGAGATGCCTAGGGTGGCTCAGCAGGCTAGCCAGCAAGTGGATGATAAACTATGATGAGTTTTGCAACTTGCCTTGCTTGTGATCTTTATGAAATATCTTGATCCATAGGCCACAAAAGTGAGAAGTTTCTTGGCCCATTCTGGTTTTTAGGTCTTGTGTGATCATGTTGTGAAGTTTAGAAGTCCATTTGATGACTAAATTTGCCTTGAGAAGTGAATTTGCAACTTTGCCTCTTTGGTGAAAAACTTCAAATTTTGTGATTTTTGCCAACTTTGACAAGCCATAACTTTTGATCCAAAATGAATTAGGTCATATTCTTGTACTTTTTGAAAGGGGAATGATCCATTCTACAACTTTCATGACCAAAGTTTTTCCATTTGAAGCTTTTTTGAATCAAAAAGTAAGGGTTGAAAAAGTTGCCTAAAATGACAATTTCATTAAAAGTCAAACTTGCCCAAAAAGTCAACTTTGCAAAAGACTTGAACTTCTTCAATTTTGTGAACTTCCAACATCTTCTATGATCAAATAAATATCATATACAGTCAAAATGATGAAGAACACCCTTTGGTTGGGTCATTGAGGGCCTCAGATGCCCTGATTTTGCACTGACTTGCTTGAAAAGTCAACTATTGATCAGATGACTTCCCCATGGAATTTCTTCATGAAAATTGATATGCATACTCCCTATACCCTATAGAGACCAATAGAAACAAGAATGACCAAAAGATTTGGAGTTATGGCCTCTGAAACCAAAACCCTAATTCTAGGTCATCTGTGTAGTCAAGCCTGGCTCTACTTCCATACCATCCTCAGTTCTTGTGATTCTTTGACATTCTTGACTTTGAGAGGATATAATATGATACTTGAACACACATGGACCCCTTTGAAGTGATTGATGACCTTTGGAGTGGCTCAAGAGGCTCTTAGATTGCTCAGATCACAAACCCTAGATGCAGATGACTTTGAATCCATACAGTGAATCAAAACTGTGATATGAGATGCTATGATTGAGTTTATGCATATGAAATGATCACAAGCCATGGTGTGAATGGGTGAGGGCAAATTTGTGGTGTTTACAGCTGCCCCTATTCAAACATGAGTTAGTTGTGCAGGATGTAAGCAACGGCTTAACAGGCAAACAAGATAACTTGTGGTTGAATACCAAAGACAATCCAAAATTTGCACTCACAGAATGAAGAAGAAAAGGGATATAGATTGTAAAAGAAAATAAAGTATATTTTAAAGTGTGGGCGACGGAAGACGACCGTCGAGCAGAGGACGACTGCTGGGTAAAGAGCAATGACGGGGACGGCCGACATGCTGGAAAAGTGCGGAAAATAAAGCAATGACTGAGGTTGTTGCTGATGATTCTGTTGCGGAGGTTGATAAGCTGGCTGTGGATGAGCTGGAGCGGGAATGGTGACAGCTGCCACAGACCTATGAACATATTGGAGTCTGCTCCTGTTGTCATGGATAGCATTGGTTTCACCAGTTCTTCTTGGGCCTGCAAAAGGTTTCCTTGTATTGCTGGACGAGCTGGCGCCGTTGTCAGAAATTTTGCCCATTTTTAACAGGCTCTCGATTCTTTCCCCAGCTATGACAACATCTGCAAAGCTAGTAGAAGAGAAAGCAGCCAGCCTGTCAATGTATGTTCCCTGAAGGGTATTCATAAACATATCTGCCATTTCCCTCTCAGACATAGGTGGCTGAACAGCAGCAGCCAATTGCCTCCATCTCTGGGCATATTCTCGGAAACTTTCCCTTGACGACTGTGACATTCCCATTAGGAGGGTCCTGTTGGGTGCCATATCTAAGTTGTACTGATACTGTCTGATAAAGGCCTCTGCCAGGTCCTTCCAACACCTGATAGTTGCTCTTGTCAGATGAGAGTACCATTCTCTTGAAGCTCCCGTCAAGCTATCCTCAAAATAAAACATCCAGAGCTTTTCGTCCATGGTATAGGCCTTTAGCCTCCCCAGAAATGATTGTAAGTGGGTCCGAGGGCATGAAGTCCCGTTGTACTTTTCAAAACAAGGAGGCTTGAACTTATGGGGAATCCTGACCCCGTCTACCAAGCCCATGTCCATAACATCAAAACCCAAAGAGTTCTGAGATTCCAAGGATCTTAATTTCTCAGCTATCTCATCCAGCCTTCTGTCATAAGCTTCCTCCCCAGCACCCATTACTGTGAACTGATCCTCCTGGGGGTCTTCTTGCAGTACCCTGCCTGCAGTGGCAGTCCCTTGAACATTAGCAGGAATATTGACCTCTGGATGAAGGTGGGGTCCAAATACTGGGGGATTGACATGAGGTTGGACCCTATCATTGTTGCTTGTGCCAGCAGTCCCTATATGAGGATCTTCCTGATTTTGCCTTTCCACCATGGCTCTCAATCTTTCTTGGCTCTGAGCCATGTTGTTCATCACTTCCATAAACTGCGTCATCTGGGTTCTCATTTCCAATCTTTCGTTTGCCATTTGATTTCTGACCTCTGCAAGGTCCTGCTGTACCTGATCCATTTGTATGCCCAGAAGGTTGTTACGGGTTGGATATCGGTGCGGACGGTTGAGGGGAAACACCCGGCGTCGAGCAATAGTTCCTGAACATCACAACAGAGTTAGCAACAATAAAACAAAAACCTACAAAACAAACAAAGGGTTAGCATGCAATGCAGTATGCTTATTTGTTTTCAAGGTATCCGGCTTGGCATTCAGTTTTGACCCTTCCAGACCCTTGAAGATGCTGTTGATGTGTCTTTTGAAGAAACTCAGATGGAACAAATCAACACAAATATTACAAAGAAAGCAAATGATACATAGTATGTTTACAAATACAAGCCCTCTGAGGGTTCAAAATACATTATAAGAAAATAAAAGTACATGAAATGAAAACAACAACAAGAAAATAGTCAAACACCAAGACCAAACTCATCCTCCTGAACTTCCTTGAGAAGTGCTTCAGTCACAGGATCAGCTGGACGCTCCGTGAGATTCCTGATAAGGAGGTTTCTGGTAGTAACAGCTGCAGCTAGCTTCTTGTGCTGACTTTGGTCTTTTGACCTCTTCACTCCGGCTCTAATCTTCAACTCTGAGATCTCCCTCTGGGCTGCTGTCAGGGCTTCCTGTTGCCTTTTTGCACTAGCTTCCAGCTGCTCGATCTTATCCTGAGTTCTTTTATCCTCTTGAGTACGAGCTTCGGTGATCCTGACCCACCTAGCTTGACTCTCCTTCAGATACAAATCAGTCCTGGCTTTCTAGAACTGGGCTTCCTTGCAGGCATTCTTCAAGATCTGCTCTCCAGCCCTAGCCTTCTTGATGTAATCTTCAGACTTCTCAATTCTGGCTAAATGCTCCACTTTCAGCTTCTCTAACCTCTCAATATCCAGCCTACCATCACTCCTCTCCCAGAGGGTCTTCTGTAGAGCCTGAGTCAACTTCTCATTTCTTTTCTTCAGTTTCTCAATTTCTTCCAGGCTGACAGTTGCTGCTGGAGTTTGTATGGTAGAGGGTCCGGGTGTGTCCTCGATGGTGAAAGGCATCCCAGAAAGCTGAGCTCTGGCATGATACCATTCATAGTACTGTGCTGATGCCACATTGTTGCACTTCCCCAGAATGGTTACTCCTTTAGTTTGAACATTATCCCAGGCCCAGGCTGCCTGCCTAACAATAGCCAGATTAGGCTTGTTCTCACAATAAAGAGTCTCAGCCCAGTCTTGTGCCTTAGGAGTGTGGACCAATGCATAGCCCAGTTGTCTTTTGAATAGCAGAGGGTTATAGTTGATGCAACCCTTTACTCCTATCAGGGGTACATTGGGGAACTGCCCGCAACTGGTAATGATGTCCCTGCCCTTGGTGCTTTGAGTGCACCACCTGATATCAGCTGCAGTTAAAGCAGTGAGTCTTCTAGCCCAGTTCTTTGGCTGGTGAGGATTCAAAAATGCATCAGTCTTAGGCAAGTGCTTGAGCAGCCAGGTATGGAACAAAGGAGCACAACACCTCACTAATCTTCCCCTTTGCTTTTCATTCCTTTGATGAACAGAGTAGTAGAAATCTCCCAGTAAGGTGGGCACTGGGTTCTTCAGGATGAAAAGATGGATTGCATTCTTGCTAACAAACTTAGGCTCATCTGCAAAAAGTATAATCCCATATATGCTCAGGGCCAATAAAGCACAGACTGCTTTCCACTCTCCCAAAGAAGCCTTCAGGGTAGCTTGAGAGATCAAGAAATCCAGATGCAGGCCAGAGATTCCAGCCTTTGAAGTCATATGCTGCCCAATCAGAACTGGTTCCAGATGTAAAGCCTTTGCTACCTCTTCATTACCAGGAAAGACCATCTCAGGGTTGAAGGGGACTCCACCCTTGATAGGTATACCAACTAATGATGAGTATTCTTCCAATAGAGGGCCCACCTGAAAGTCCTGAAAAGTGAAACACCTCAGTGGGGGATCATAAAATTGAAGGCAAGTGTGAATCAGGCTCCTCTGTGAAGGGTCCAAATCCATAACCACATCAAGTATATCTCCATAGTGTTCTCTGAAAAGTGGTATATGGTCTGGAGTAATCAGGGTCTGAATCCTCCTGATGTCAGCTAGCTCAGGCTGGAAGAAGTGGTAGGAAATGTTACTCTTTTTAGGTGCCATGATGCTGGGGAAGAGTGGAGACAAGTTCTGATGATAACACTGAAAGATGGGCCACTGATTGGCTGGTGTAGGTGACTGAAGCAGATAGCTGATAGATGAAGCAGATGCTGATGAGGACAGGTCTATACTGATGATGGGGTCAAAACCAAGCCAAAAATGAAGATGGACACCCTGAAACACAAATAAGCAAATGTCAAAATGATGCAATGATTATGTATGCAAATGATATGCAAGGGTTTGTGACTGAGCTGGATCTGATCAAGTGCTCTGATATAAGTCCAGGTATATTCAAGAAATCCAGATGGAGGTCTATAAATCCAGTAACCAAGGTGGGGGACTCAAATAAAGAGTCACATGTCTAGGGTCTAGAATCACAAGAACTGTTCCAACATGGAGTACTCTTAATCAAATCAAAGTAACAGGGTATGCTGAGGTCAAGGGTACCTGCAAACCTGTAAACATCCCAACCCCCTCACAGGTGGTGTTCTAAAACAAGGATCCTCAGACTTGGATTAGTTATGAGAAGTGTAAACACTTCTAACCCGGAGGTACAGTGTTTACAATAACCATAAAAGTTCCTCCTCTAATTCACCTCAGTTTCTGAAGGTCAGTACTAAAGGTCATCCAGACTTAGCAGGCTTCCCAGATAGCCCTAGCATTGCAGGAAATCTGCAACACAGAGTTCTCAAGAAGAAACCCATATCTGAACCGTGTTTCATATTCCCGCACCAGACCGAGAGGGAATGGGAAAGAATATGAACCACTCTAGCCTAGGTGTCACTCAGGTCCCAGGTATAGGACCTCAACTCTCAATAGAACACCCACCCACCAAAGCAAACAAACAGATCCAGCCAGACAGCATGACAGTATGATATATGTAAAGCAATAAAACAACTGTACATAAAGCAAACAAAATAAATACAAATACAAAGCACAAATAGCACCTAACACCCCAGTAAACACAAATCAATCAAGCTCTAGGAGGAACCCACAAAAAGAACCAGAAGCCCTGGTTGCAGTATAAGGTTCCCCAGCAGAGTCGCCAAGCTGTCGCTCCCGATAAGTGGGGACCGGCCCAAATAAAGGTACAGACGCGAACGGTCGGCGAAAGGGACAATGAGAACACACAGCAGTGAACTCACTGGAGATGAATAGAGTCGCCAGCTAGGCATTTTTATCCCGGAGGAAAGGTAATGCTGCATAGACCTAGGAAAAGATGGATAAGACGATTTGCGAACCAGAGAGACTGAGAAAGGGGGTTGGTTACAACCTGGGACGGTATTAGCACCCAGATTGTTCGCCGTACTCGACGGGATCCACGCTTAAAAGATTTGTGTTATAAAGGGGTAGTGTCAGTGCAATTTGTGTTTAAAGAGAGCTGGAAAATGATGTACAGGTGTCAGTGTAAGAAGTGCAAAGTGAGATATATACAGTTGTCGCTCCCCGTAAATGAAGCTAGGTCCAGATAAAGGTACAGACGCGAACGGTCGGCGAAAGGGACAATGAGAACACACAGCCGTGAACTCACTGGAGATGAATAGAGTCGCCAGCTAGGCATTTTTATCCCGAAGGAAAGGTAATGCTGCATAAACCTAGGAAGAGATGGATAAGATGGTTGCGAACCAGAGAGACTGAGAAAGGGGGTTTGTTACAACCTGGGAAGGTATTAGCACCCAGATTGTCCGCCGTACTCGACGGGATCCACGCTTAAAAGATTTGTGTTTTAAAGGGGTAGTGTCAGTGCAATCTGTGTATAAAATAGCTGGAAAAGATATACAGGTGTCAGTGTATGATGTATAAGTGATATGAAGTATGAAAGTGTCAGTGTAAGAACAAGAATAAGATGCTCATGATAATGAGGCTCAAAGAATAATGCTGGAAGGAGGGGGAATATACAGAGACTTTTGTTCGATAACTGTTAAGTTATGCCTACGTATCCTCTCGTGCAATGAGGAAGTCAGAACACCGTAGTTCGACCCAAAGAGACTGAAAGATGAATTGACTTGTGAACTGCTTACTTGTCTATGCTCAAGTGTATGATCTGTCTGGCACAGATGCAAACTGTCTTGCATTAAACGGAAGTAGCGAGTTCTCGTTTATGAGTGAGGATGATGAGAAAAGAATCCCGAAGGAGACGATTATTGTTTGTTTTTTTGTATTTTTCAGTCTTTTATTGCTTTTGGATTTGTCATAAGTTAATGAGCTTAAGCCTAAACCAATGGATTTAGTAAACTCATCACATCTTCCCTCTGATTAGGGGTAATGAGAATGCCTTAAGTGTGAAGTCAACTTCTCACACTTAATCACCATGGAGTAGGATTAAGATCATTAACCTACTTGTGATTATTTAGGTGTTTTGGTGTTTTTTGTTTAGTGTTGAGTAATGAGATTAAGCCATAATCAAGGATTAAACAGACTCATTACACCATCCTAATAGAAGGATAATAGATGAGGGTGTTTAAGCTGAGGAAAACTCCTCAACTTAATCCATGATTAGGGATTAAGCTCATGACAAAACAAGCCTTTGATTAGGTGGATTTTATTTAATGGTATGATGATGAAGTGAGTTTTATGATTTGTAAGACAACTTGAGGGGGACTTGTCCATTAACACTAGGGTTAGTCCTTCTTAACCAATTAAGGAAGAATTAGAACCCTAATGCAAAAGAAGATCTTCAATGGAACCACCAGGAAGCAGATGAACAGGATCAATAGAAGCAAAGTGACTTGCTTCATTCAAGAAGTCAAGTCACTTGAAGAAAGAAAGTGGGAGGAAGAAGAATGAGCAAGCTCAATCTCAAACACAAACAAAAATGCAGCAATGGATGCAAGGGAGATGAAAAGAAAAGTTATGAGAAGTGAAGGCAAATTCACTTCTCAACATCACTTACCACCTGAAATGTTAGAAAAGAAATGCAATGCAAAGCAAAATGAGATGAGATGACATGAAGAGGAACAAAACCAGGAGCAAATACATGATGCTAATGATGCAATGAGATGCTATAAACATGAGGCAAGGCATGGAGATGTTCATACAAGATCATGGATGCAAATGATGCAAGTTAAGGAGCATGAACTTACATGAAAAGTTATGAAACATACATGGCAAACAAGATGGCAAATATGGGATGCAATGATCAAACATGTCTTCTACATGTCTTAAGATGTCAAATGAACCAAATGGAAGCATGGAATAGCATGGCAAGTCATGTTATGCAAGAGAATGCAAGAAGGATGCAAATGGAAGCCCAAATTAGGGTTTATGGATCAAACAACAAACAAAAACCAAAGACAGAAGCAAACCCTAAGATGAAAAATGGAAAATGCCACTCAAAGAAACCCTAACCCTATACTAAACCAAGGTCCAAAGGGGAGGTCTCAACTCTTAACCAATCTCAAGTTATGAAATTTGCAAGTTATTAGGGTTTTTAGGGCTCCTAAACCAAAGAAATGTCAAACAATTTGAAAATGCTAGATCAAATCATGGCCATTTAATCCTAGAAACTACATGCTAAACACAATGCAATGCAAGAAGAATCAATGTCCAACTCTTCATGAATTGGCAGAAATGAATTTTTGAACTTTGGATCAAATTAATGCATAAAAATGATTTTTATTCAATGAGAAATTCTTAAAATGCATCAAGATCAAAAAAGAAATTTGGTTTGAAGGTTGGACAATGTTTCTAAATGTCTCAGAACATTTCATGAATTTTTTGGTGATTTTTAAATACCTAAAAGTATTTTTAATAAATTAATTTCCATTAATCAATTAAAAATAATCTTTTAAATATTTAAAAATACTTTTTTAATGATAAAAATAAAAATAAAAATATTTTTGTGTCATAAAAATTATTTAAGCTTATGAGAAAAAGTTTCATAATTTTTACACATTTTTTACTATTTTAAAATAATTGTGCAAATAAAAAGAAAAGAAAAGAAAATAAAATGAGTTTAATCTGAATTAAATGAAAGTCAGCTAATCCTATGGTGGAGATTCAAATTTCGCTAATTGAACTGGCGCGAATTGACCTGGCGCCAAATCCTACGGCCGAAATTCAAATTTCGCTAATCAATGCTTAAAACCCTAACCCTGCCGTTAATCACTTTCAGATGACCGGAACAGTGTTCCGGTCATCTTCTCCGTTCACCTCAAAATGCAATCTCTCTCCCCAGGCCATTTTAGAAGCTCTAACTCTCCAGAAATCATCTACTAACTATCCTAAGCACGAATCCAGCATCAAATCATGTTTAAACTCACACACAAACAAGAATCGAAGCAAAGAAATTTCTAGGTCAAACTTTCAGAACACCATAACATACTCATTTCTTGCTCATTTCAAAAAGTAAATAGATCCCAATGATCAGTGCAACATACAAAACAAGATTCTAACAAGAAAATGGAGTTCTGGAAAAAAAGTTCATGGAGTCACCTGAGATGGAGCTTTTGATTCAAGGTCTTTCTGGATGGTTCTTTGGCTCAAACAGGTCCCAATGATCCCCCTTTGAAGCTTTGCACACTTGGTTGGAGTTTAAACAGCCTCTTGAGTGAGTTTGCAGAAGCTCTGACCAAGGGAATGTGAAAATCGTATTTGAGTTATGGAGGGTTTCAGGCCAAAGTAGTGGGTGGTTTCTGGTCAGGGGAGCAAGGTGAGTTGATGTGTGGAATTTGTTTGAGTGTTTATGGCTTGTAGAAGCAGATTCGAAAGCTTTTGCTTTATGGAGTGAAAATGGTGAAATGGAGTTATGGCTTGTTTCAGGCCTGGTTCTTGGTTGCTTTTGACTCAATCAGACATGGTGAGATGATTGGTGAAAATGGTTTGGATGTTTGATGGCTGGACAGAGAGATTCGAAGCAATTTGCAAAATGGTGTGTTTTGGTGTATGTGATTGTGTGAAGTGTTTCAGCCTTGCTTGGTTTATGAAATGGCTTGCAAATGGATAGTATATTTTAATCCTATAGGTCAGTTGATTTGACATGGCCTATAGTGATTGGTAAGTTTGCTTTTGCTCAAAGTCCACCTTTTGTGTAAGAGAAGTATGGTGTGGTTCTAGGCTAGTACAAGGCATGGGGCTGCGCAGCAAGGGTGAGGGGAAAGGCTAGCCAAAGTCAGCATCCAAGGTTGCAAGTTGTAGGAAGTGTGATCATGAGTTTTGCAAGTTGTTGCTTTATGGTTCACATGTGATTTCCTTATCCCACAAGCCAAAATACATGAGCATTCTTGGTTCAATTCTGATTTTTATGACTTATAGAATGTTTGTGTCATGGTTTGAAATGAACTAGAGGTTACAAAAGGCATTGGTTCATGGTTTTGCAAAATTCTCATTTGAGGCATGCCTTGAAAATCAATGATTTTAGCCAACTTTGTCACACCATAACTTTTGATCCAAGAAGAGTTTGATCATGTTCTTGTACTTTTTGGAAAGGGAAAAATGTAATCTACAACTTTCATGACCAAAGTTTTTCCATTTGAAGCATTTTTGGATCAAGAATCAAGGCTTGAAAAATGACCTAAAATGAAGCATTCTTGAAAAGTCAACTATGCCCAAAAAGTCAACATTTGCAAAAACTCCAAATTCTTGATTTTTGTGGACTTCAACCTTCTTCCATGATCAAATAAAGATCATATACACTCAAAATGATGAAGATCACCCATTGGTTGGGTCATTGGGGGCCTCAGATGCCCTGATTTTACACTGACTTGTCCAGAAAGTCAACCCTTGATCAGATGACTTCCCCATGGAATTTCTTCATGAAAATTGATATGCATACTCCCCATACCATATGGAGACCAATGGAAACAAGAATGACCAAAAAAATTGGAGTTATGGCCTCTGAAACCAAAACCCTAATTTTAGGTCAACTGTGCAGTCAAACTTGGCTCTGCATCCATTCAAACCCTAGTTCTTGTGATTCTTTGGAATTGTTGACTTTGAGAGGATGTAATATGATACTTGAACACATATGGATCCCTTTGAAGTGACTGATGACTTTGGGGTGGCTCAAGGAGCTCTTGGATTGCTCAGATCACAAACCCTAGATGCAGATGACTTAGAACCAATGCAGTGAACCAAAAATGTAATATGAGATGGTATGATTGAATCTATGCACATGAAATGATCACAAGCCATGGTGAAATGGGTGAGGGCAAATTTGGGGTGTTTACAGCTGCCCCTATTCAAACATGAGTTAGCTGTGCAGGTTGTAAGCAACAGCTTAACAGGCAAACAAGATAACTTGTGGTTGAATACCAAAGACAGTCCAAAATTTGCACTCACAGAATGAAGAAGAAAAGGGATATAGATTGTAAAAGTATATTACAAAGCGGGAAACAACGCAATAACGGGGACGGCCGACATGCTGGGGATAAAAGGTAAAGCCAAGACGGGGACGGCCGACTAGCTGGGGAAAATCAAATTATGATGGGGACGGCCATCAGGATAAAGCTGTAAAATTTTCTGGGAGTTAATGAAACATGACGGGGACGGCCATCAAGTTCATAAAGCAAGGTAACCGACGATGGGGACGGCCATCGGGCTAAAAGAAAAGGAAAAGGGACCACGACGGGGACAACCATCGGTTTAAAGAATAAATGAAATAAACAGATGATGGGGTACGGCCATCAAAGGTGAAGGACGATCACCTAGCAGGGGACGGCTGCTCTGTTGGGTAATAAAGGAATTATGATGGGGACGGCCATCAAAGGTGGAGGACGACCACCTAGCAGGGTACGGCTGCCGAAAATATCAACGATGGGGACGGCCATCGGATAGAAAAGGTCAACGATGGGGACGGCCATCGGACGAGCATGATGGAGGACGACCATCAAGAAGTGGAGGACGACCGCTCAGCAGGGTACGGCTACTCTCGAGGTTTCTCATGACATAGGACGAATGCCAGATAACCAAAACCAACAATGGGGACGGCCATTGGATAAAACGATGAAGGAAAATCATCAAAAGGTGGAGGACGACCACCTAGCAGGGGATGGCTGCTAAATATCAACGATGGGGACGGCCATCGGATGAGCATGATGGAGGACGACCATCAAGAGGCGGAGGACGACCACCTAGCAGGGTACGGCTGCTCTCAGGGTTTATCATAACACAGGACGAGTGTCAGATAAAAAGAAAATTCGTTTTGCGATCTTCTGGGGAATAATAAACACGGACGAGTGTTCACATCCAAGAAACAAAGGGTATGAGTGTTTAGATGTTGTGTATAGATTAAAGATGCGGACGAGCATCCTTAAGACTATGATACGGACGAGTATCAGGTAGAAACAAACTGACACGTGCTCAGAGATGATGATACGGACGAGTATCAACAGGTTAACAAAGAACACGGACGAGTGTTGAATCTGAGGGAACTCTTCTGGGGAATAGTAGACATAGACGAGTATCTATATTCAAGAAGATATAGTGTATGACGCGGTGTATGGATTAAAGATGCGGACGAGCATCCTTAAGGTTATGATACGGACGAGTATCATGTAGAAACAAACGCTTGACGCATGTTCTGAGATGATGGTACGGACGAGTACCAACGGGTTAACAAAGAACAAGGACTAGTGTCGAATCTGAGGGGATATAAAAGGTATATACAAGATACGGACGAGTATCTGAGTAGTATGAGTAGTTAACTGCTGGGGAGAGCGACACGGACGAGTGTCGAAAGGAGAAGAGTATAGTATGAACAAATATTTGATATACAAAGTGTAGGTGACTGCGCTGGGGATACGACACGGACGGGTGCCAAGAAAGTGTATATAAGTATATGTGAGTGCAAAAAGGATGTCTTTGGCTTTCTGCTGGGATATAACACGGACGGGTGTCAAAAGGAGTATATACTGGTGTTTGTGATTTGTGAGGCAACTGCTTTTGCTGGGAACCCTGGTGGGGATTTTTCTTCTGTATGTTGATGAACTGTAGTCATTCATAGGTGTTGATTCATAACATGGCTCATGATTATGCTATGCGTTTGATTTTTGCCGTAATGCTCCGTATTAGACGGAATGCTACGCTTTGTGGGTGAATATGATGCAAATGCTATGATTATGCAAAGAGGCACAGATCTGGGATTCGGATCCCGCTGCTGCAGAGATCCCTGGTTGATCTGTTTGAAATGGACATCCCAGCTGGGGATGAGATCATTGGTAGATCTAATAAGATGATATTTTCTTGGGGATACGGGTCACTGATAGACCTGTCCTAATAAATGAGAGGCCCAGCTGGGGTTTGTAGAAGCTTTCTTCACTCTGTTGTGATCCTTCATGCGCTGCTCTTCTGGACAGAGGCTGGAGCTCGGTGGGGAGATGATTCCCTGATTTTTGTACTCGGCTGAGGGCGAGACGACAACTCGGCTGGGGAGAAAGAGGGATCCTTGACTCAGTCGGGGATGTAGGTGCCTTCTAGGATGCTTAGCAACTCTGATGGAGATAAGTAATAGCTGGAAACTCCGCCGGGGGGATGTTATGAGAGGCAACTCAGCTGGGGAGAGAGCACCTCGGGTGCTGAGGATGAGTGTCGACTTGCCAACTCGCTGGGATGTAACTTGCATGCCCCAGGTTGCATTCTGGATACCTGCAATCCTGCAAAGATAAGGAAACGCACGAAAGGTCCCGAGGTATCCTTTACTGGATTCCGTCATAGGAGTTAAGCATTCTCGAGAGTAAGTATATTCCCTGCAAGCATGTTTTTATTTTCTTAGAGAGAAACATCCATACTTATGCAATCAGTTTTTTTCCTTTTAAGACATCAGACATTTTTTGCAAATAAAATGTACAAAACGAGACATGACTGAAAATCTGATTTTATTAATTCATATGCCCCGAATTGGCGAGATACAGTCAAAAAAACATATCCCCTGAAATGAGGAGATTGTTACAAATTGAGAAACAAAATGCTGGCAGTGTTGATGACGCTTTAAGGAGCTTCCTCTTCACTATGACCTGTATGACTTTTGACGTTCTCCTCATCTTGCTTTTGAAGAAGGTTGATTCTGATCGAAGCTTAATCCTATTGAAGCTTACCGAGTTGTAGATAATACAGACGAATTCAAAAATGCAGTTGTTCGCTAATTCCCTTATTTTGCATGGATCGCCCTTTCGGGTTTTCAATCCATCGGGATACCCATTTTTGCCTGAGCTGTCCAATGCGGCTTTTCAACTCAGCGGGTGTACATTCTTTTGTTTATTTTCCCTTATTTTTGCCCGAATCTTTTATTCTGTTTTTGACTCGCCGGGATGCCCTATTTTTGCCTGGACTTACTTTCTGTTTTTATGTCCAGCGGGTCATTTTTATGCGAAGTATTTTTTAACTGCATCTGAATTCACAGGGGACGGGAAATCTTCACCATCCATGGTGCTGAGCATCAGTGCTCCACCAGAGAAAACTTTCTTTACCATGAACGGTCCTTCGTAATTTGGAGTCCATTTGCCCCTGTGGTCTGTATGAGGAGGAAGGATTCTCTTCAGCACAAGATCTCCTACTTGGTACTCTCGGTGCCTAACTTTCTGATCGAAGGCTTTCTTCATTCTCTTCTGATATAGCTGTCCATGACAGATTGCAGCCAATCTTTTCTCTTCGATCAGACTCAGTTGTTCGTATCGGGCCCGAACCCATTCTGCTTCACTCAGTTTAACATCCATTAGTACCTGTAACGAGGGCAATTCAACTTCAACGGGTAGGACTGCTTCCATACCGTACACAAGTTGATACGGCGTTGCCCCAGTGGATGTCCTGATTGATGTGCGGTACCCATGCAAGGCAAACGGTAGCATTTCATGCCAATCTTTGTAAGTGATTACCATCTTCTGCACAATCTTCTTGATATTCTTATTTGCTGCCTCAACAGCGCCATTCATCTTTGGCCTGTAAGGAGAAGAATTGTGATGTTGGATCTTGAAGTCCCGGCATAACTCAGCCATCATTTTGTTGTTTAGGTTGGAACCATTATCAGTAATGATTCGCTCGGGAACTCCATATCGACAGATGATATCTCTCTTCAGAAATCGGGCTACCACTTGTCTTGTGACGTTTGCATATGAGGCTGCTTCGACCCACTTGGTGAAATAATCAATGGCGACCAGGATGAATCTGTGGCCATTCGAAGCAGTTGGCTCAATCTTGCCAATCATATCAATGCCCCACATAGCAAAGGGCCAGGGTGAAGACATTATGTTCAAGGGATTGGGAGGCACATGCATTTTATCTGCGTAGATCTGGCATTTGTGGCATTTCCTGGCATAGGCACAACAGTCTGCATCCATTGTGATCCAATAATAGCCTGATCTTAACAACTTCTTAGCCATTGCATGTCCTCCAGCATGGGTACCAAAGGAGCCCTCGTGCACTTCATGCATCAACAAATCCGCCTCCGTCTTGTCAACACATCTGAGGAGTACCATATCAAAGTTCCTTTTATACAAAGACCCATCAGTGTTCAGAAAGAAACTACCAGCAAGCCTTCTCAAAGTCTTCTTATCATTGGAAGATGCCCCAGGTGGGTATGTTTGATCCTCCAAGAAGCACTTAATGTCATGGAACCAAGGCTTATCATCTTTAACAACATCTGCTGCGAACACATATGCTGGCCTGTCCAGTCTGGACACTGAAATTTGAGGTATAAAGTTGGCAGCTTGCACTTTGATCATGGATGAAATAGTAGCCAAGGCATCTGCAAACTGATTCTCGTCCCGAGGGACATACTCAAGCTTGACTGTTGTGAAGAACGTCAATAACCTTCTTGTATAATCCCTATAAGGTATCAGATGATCCTGGTGTGTGTACCATTTGCCGTTGGTTTGATTGACTACCAAAGCTGAATCTCCGAATACGGTCAACGTCTTGATCCTGAGGTCGATGGCTTCCTCAAGACCCATAATGCAAGCTTCGTATTCAGCTTCGTTGTTAGTGCAGTTAAAAGTGAGTTTTGCCGAGAAAGGCATGTGAACTCCCTTAGGTGTGATGAGTACTGCACCAACGCCACGACCATTCATGTTAACAGCCCTATCAAACATCATAGTCCATTCTTCTTCTGGGTCGGGCCCTTCAGTGTGAACAGGCTCTTCATGATCTTTTGCTTTTATGAACATGATGTCTTCATCAGGGAAGTCAAACCTCATAGGCTGGTAATCATCAAGGGGTTGCTCAGCAAGATATTCAGACAATACACTGCCCTTGATGGCTTTTTGAGAGGTGTACTGAATGTCGTATTCTGTGAGAATCATCTGCCATCTTGCAACCCGTCCGGTAAGAGCTGGCTTCTCGAAAATGTACTTAACTGGGTCCATTTTGGATATCAACAAAGTAGTGTGGGTCAACATATACTGTCTCAGTCGGCGAGCAGCCCACGCTAAAGCACAGCAAGTTTTCTCGAGCAGTGAATAACGTTGTTCACAGTCGGTAAACTTTTTGCTTAGGTAGTATATTGCATACTCTTTTCGACCAGACTCGTCATGCTGGCCTAGCACACACCCCATTGACTCTTCTAATACTGTCAAGTACATGATCAGAGGTCTTCCTTCAACTGGAGGCATGAGGATTGGAGGTTCTTGCAGATATTCCTTGATCTTGTCAAAAGCCTTCTGGCAGTCTTCGTTCCACCTGACCGTCTGTTCCTTTCTTAACAGCTTGAACAAGGGTTCACAGGTTGCTGTCAGGTGAGATATGAACCTTGAAATGTAGTTCAATCGACCTAAGAACCCTCGAACTTCTTTCTCTGTTTTCGGTGCAGGCATCTCTTGGATGGCTTTGACCTTATCAGGGTCAACTTCGATCCCTTTCTCGCTCACAATAAAACCTAGCAGCTTACCAGACCGCACCCCGAATGTGCATTTGTTGGGGTTCAACTTCAGTTGGTACTTCCTCAGACGCTTGAACAATTTGAGCAGATTTACCAGATGGTCTTCTTCAGTGAGGGACTTGGCAATCATGTCATCCACATAACACTCTATTTCCTTATGGATCATATCGTGGAATAATGTCACCATAGCCTGTTGATATGTGGCACCGGCGTTCTTCAGTCCGAATGGCATCACTTTGTAACAGAACGTGCCCTAAGGTGTGATGAATGTTGTCTTCTCCATGTCTTCAGGTGACATCTTAATCTGATTATACCCTGAAAATCCGTCCATGAAGGAGAACACCGAGAACTGAGCCGTGTTATCCACCAATACATCAATGTGAGGTAATGGGAAGTCATCTTTCGGGCTGGCTCTGTTCAGATCCCGGTAGTCAACACACATCCTTACTTTGCCGTCCTTCTTAGGCACAGGCACAATATTAGCAACCCACGATGGATAGCTAGTCACAGCAAGGAACCCGACGTCCCATTGCTTTTGTACCTCTTCTTTGATTTTCATTGCCATGTCCGGACGAGTACGGCGCAACTTCTGTTTAACTGGCGGGCATTCTTCTCTCAAAGGCAGCTTGTGCACAACAATATCGGTATCCAACCCGGGCATATCTTGGTACGACCAAGCAAACACGTCTACATACTCTTGAAGCAGGTCTATCAGTTGTCTCTTCACTGAGTCTTGCAGGTAGGCCCCGATTCTAACTTCTTTCACGTCTTCAACTGTACCAAGATTGATCACTTCAACCTCCTCCTGGTGAGGAGTAATAACCTTTTCCTCTTGTCTTAACAACCCGGCTATCTCTTCAGGAAGCTCATATTCTTCTTCAACCCCTTCATCAGCTTGATTGATTGGATTATCAAAGTCATACGAAGTCATAGCCATGCTGTTGTCGGTGCTGTCTGGAAGGCACTCTCTGCAAGGGTTAAGTTTGTTCATTTTAGTGATCTGATTTTAGTCTTATTTAGAAAGGTGAAATGAAGTTGTCATTTTGAAAACACCGCCATTTATTTTTGTACAAAAAAGAAAAATGGAAAAACAGTGAACGAAAAGAAAAAGACTCGTTTGCAAAAAGATGTCTGATATTTCATTAATTAATCTTGTTTGCACAAAAAGTACAGATGGCCCGATTACAAAATGAGTCTTGTCATCTTGGGCAAGATGCAAGACTTTGATGCATGCTTATAAAATACAGGAAATAATAATTACTCTGCATGAGTAACCCTTATAATTTCCTGGGAAGACCAGTTCGAGACACTGCTCCCCGGGATCTTTGGACGAATCCAGCTTTCCAGGTTGCGCTCCTCTTCCAGCTCGTCTTCCAGACAATTGATAGCATCAGGGGTAAGCATCCCCCCACTCACAAAATTGGGCTCTTTCGCAGCCGCTGCTTGATCTTGTTGAGTTGGTTTGTAACCCAACCCAAATCTGTCTTCTTTCTTCTCCACCGGTAGTAGCTTGCCCCAGCCTTGGGCAGTTCCTTCCTCAACAACCTTCCGGGCTTGTTGGTATGATGATATAGAAGTACCAGGCACAGCAGATGTTTCATTCACATTCAAGGCTTCAAACCCCTGGCTCATTGTTTCATGGATCTCCCCATCCATCTCAATGTACTTATAGGTAGCCAGGTGGCTGGCAAAAATGTCCTCCTCTCCGCAGATTGTAACGATTTGACCCTCCCACTCATATTTTAACTTCTGGTGAAGGGTGGAGGTCACGGCGCCAGCGGCGTGAATCCATGGCCTACCCAATAAACAGCTGTAGGCGGGCTGTATATCCATCACATAGAAGATAGTTGTGAAAGTCTGCGGGCCAATCGTTACGGGCAGCTCAATCTCCCCTAGAACCGATCTCTTTGAGCCATCAAAAGCTCTTACCACCAGGTTGCTGGGTCTCAATGCCAATCCGTCATATTCTAGCTTCACCAGGGCCTTCTTAGGTAAGACATTGAGGGATGACCCCGTGTCTACCAGCACATGGGAAAGGACAACACCTTTGCATTCCATGGTTATGTGCAAGGCTTTGTTATGGTTGCGGCCTTCCGTTGTCAAATCAGTATTGGTGAACCCTAGTCCGTGACTAGCATTAACATTTCCAACTACTGCTTCCAGCTGATTGACAGTGATCTCTTCAGGCACGTAAGCTGCGTGCAGGACTTTGAGTAGTGCATTCCGATGGGCTTCGGAGCACATAAGCAATGATAGGATTGAGATCTTGGAAGGCGTCTGATGAAGCTGATCCACTATTTTATAATCACTCTTTTTGATGATTCGCATAAACTCATCAACCTCTTGATCGAAGGGTGTTCTCAAAGCTTCCCTAACAGCTTGATCTTCCTGCACAGGGCTCTTCCCTTTTGCCTCGGCAGTGGGTCTCGGAATTTGTGGAGCGAAAAGACGTCCGCTCCGAGTGAAGCCTCCGCCTCCGCCCACATTATCAATTTGTAGTGCAGGGGTTGGTGATTCAAAAGTGATTCTTTGTCCTTCACGGTACAGGTCAGAGCCGTAATGCCAGGGGATGGCATTACTGCTTTCATAAGGTACGGGTCCAGGCACCGTGATGGTGACCAGACTGATTGCAGCTGTTGAAGGAACGGTGATAGTCTGTGGATCGTAATAAATTGTAACTGGTGCTCTGATGGGAGCAGCACTTTCTGAGTTGTAGGCAGAGTTGTTTTCAGGATCGTAAAAGATTGTGACAGTTGAGACATCTTCATGATTTGTTGCTGGTGTTGTAGGAGACAATGGTGGAAGGATGGATGTTGTTGTTGTAGGAGGTTCAAAATGGAGTGATGCTGAAGTTGTAGCAGGAAGATTTGTTGAAAACTGATCAGTTGAGATAATAGATGAAGTACTTGTTGATGAATCCGAAGAATTGTCAGGAACAATGGTTGTTGCAGTTGTAGGAGGTTCTGAAACCGTTGATGATGAGATTGCTGGATTTGTTGGAAATGATGTGGTGATCTGAAGTTGGCCACTCTGAATAAGGCCATCTATGCCATTCCTCAAATTATCGCACCCATTTACAGAGATATTGCAGTAAGCACAACCCAACTCACACCCCGGGAACATTTGACATTCCAGGAGTTGAGCCTTGATTTCTACCAACGGTGTCCGGATCTGACCCACGCTGGTTATTAAATAAGACGGTTTGTCTTCTTCAATAGCGTTAATTTTAGGACCACCGTGGTTTGGCATTGGGTTCTTATTTACATTGGGTGGTGGTGCGAAATTCAGAGCCTTGGAGTCTACCAGGTCTTGTACCTTCATATGCAGAGCTCTGCACTTTTCTGTACTGTGGCCGGGTGCGTTTGAATGAAATGCACACCTAGCATTGGAGTCATAGTTCCTGGGTAGACTGTTGGGATCTGGAGGTGCCAGCGTCCTTAGCTCAACTAGGTTGAGTTTCAGGAGTTGTGGCAGCAGGGTAGCATATGGCATAGGGATTGGATCAATCACCCTATTAGCTTGAGATGGCCTCTGCTGAAATGGCCTTTGTTGACTGTTGTTGTTGGTGTTGCTGTTGTTGTAATTCCTTGGGGGATACTGATTTTGCTGATGGTACTGAGGTTGCGGCTGATAGTTTTGCTGAGGAGGTTGATAGACTGGCTGAGGATGAGCTGGAGCAGGAATGGTGACTGCTGCTATTGACCTGTGGACATATTGGGGCCTGCCCCTGTTGGTGTGGATGGCATTGGTCTCGCCAGTTCTTCTCGGGCCTGCAAAAGGCTTTCTTGTACTACTGGACGAGCTGGCACCATTATCGGAAATCTTACCCATCTTCAGTAGGCTTTCAATTCTCTCCCCAGCTATGACAACATCCGTAAAGCTAGTGGAAGAGAAAGCAGCCAGCCTGTCAATATAGGTTCCCTGAAGGGTGTTCATAAACATGTCTGCCATTTCCCTTTCAGACATAGGTGGCTGAACAGCAGCAGCCAATTGCCTCCATCTCTGGGCATATTCTCGGAAACTCTCCCTTGAAGACTGTGACATTCCCATTAGGAGGGTCCTGTTGGGTGCCATGTCTAAGTTATACTGATACTGTCTGATGAAGGCCTCTGCCAGGTCCTTCCAGCATCTAATAGTTGCCCTTGTCAAGTGAGAGTACCATTCTCTTGAAGCCCCTGTCAAGCTGTCTTCGAAATAGAACATCCAGAGCTTCTCATCCATTGTATAGGCCTTCAGCCTTCCCAGAAATGACTGTAAATGAGTCCGGGGGCATGAAGTCCCGTTGTATTTTTCAAAACAAGGAGGCTTAAACTTATGGGGGATCCTGACCCCGTCTACCAAGCCCATGTCCATGACATCGAAGCCCAAAGAGTTTTGAGATTCTAAGGACCTCAATTTCTCAGCTATCTCATCTAATCTCCTATCATAAGCTTCTTCCCCAGCACCCATTACTGTGAATTGGTCCTCCTGGGGATCCTCTTGAAGTACCCTAGCTGCGGTGGCAGTCCCTTGAACATTTGCAGGAATATTGACATCAGGATGGAGGTGTGGTCCAAATACCGGAGGGTTGACGTGAGGTTGGACTCTTTCATTGTTACTGGTACCGGCAGTCCCTATATGTGGATCTTCTTGATTCTGCCTTTCCACCATGGCCCTCAATCTTTCCTGGCTCTGAGCCATGTTGTTCATAACTTCCATAAACTGAGTCATTTGATTCCTCATTTCTAGCCTTTCATTTGCCATTTGATTTCTGACCTCAGTAAGGTCCTGCTGCATCTGATCCATTTGAATGCCCGGAAGGTTGTTTTGGGTTGGATAACGGTGCGGACGGTTGAGGGGAAATACCCGGCGCCTAGCAATAGTTCCTGAGATATCACAACAGAGGTTAGCAACAACAAAACAAAAACCTACAAAACAAACAAAGGGTTAGCATGCAATGCAGTTATGCTTATTTGTTCTCAAGGTATCCGGTTTGGACTTCAGTTTTGACCCTTCCAGACCCTTGAAGATGCTGTTGTTGTTGCTTGAAGAAAACTCAGATGAAGCAAACTGACACAAATATATTACAGAAGGTGAAATAATACAACTTGTTCATTTTACAACACAAGCCCTCTAAGGGGTCAAAATACATTACAAGAAAATAAAAGTACATGGAAAGAAAGCAACAACAAACAAATGGTCAAACACCAAGACCAAACTCATCCTCACGAACTTCCTTGAGAAGTGCTTCGGTCACAGGATCAGCCGGACGCTCCGTGAGATTCCTGATGAGGAGATTCCGGGTCGTAACAGCTGCTATTAGCTTCTTGTGCTGAGTTTGGTCCTTTGACCTCTTCACCCCTGCTTTGACCTTCAGCTCTGATATCTCCCTCTGGGCTGCTGCCAGGGCTTCTTGTTGTTCTTTTGCACTAACTTCCAGTTGCTCCATCTTGTCTTGAACTCTCTTGTCCTCTAGAGTACGAGCCTCAGTGATCCTGACCCACCGGGCTTGGCTCTCCTTCAAATACAAATCTGTCCTTGCTCTCTGGAACTGGGCTTCCTTGCAAGCATTCTTCAGAATTTGTTCTCCAGCCTTTGACTTTTTAATGTAATCCCCAGATTTCTCAATCTTAGTCAGGTGATCTACTCTCATTTTCTCCAACCTTTCAATCTCCCTCATACATTCACTCCTCTCCCGGAGGGTCTTCTGCAAGGCCTGGGTTAACTTCTCATTCCTTTCCTTCAAGCTCTCAAACTCTTCCAAACTGATAGTGGCAGGGGGTGGTGCTGAAGATGACTCAGGCATGTCTTCTATGGTAAAAGGCATTCCAGAGAATTGGGCCCTGGCATAGGACCACTCATAATATTGTGCTGATGCCACATTATTGCACTTCCCCAGAATGGTCACTCCCTTGGTTTGAACATTATCCCAGGCCCAGGCAGCCTGCCTAACAACAGCCAGATTAGTCTTGTTCTCACAATAAAGAGTCTCCACCAAGTCCTGTGCCTTAGGAGTGTGGACCAGTGCATAGCCCAGTTGCCTTCTGAACAGCAGAGGATTGTAATTGATACTACCCTTAACTCCTATTAGGGGCACGTTGGGAAAATGCCCACAGCTGGTGATGACATCCCTGCCCTTGGTGCTCTGAGTGCACCATCTAATATCAGCTGAAGTTAGAACAGTAAGTCTCTTAGCCCAGTTGCTCTGCTGATGAGGGTTCAGAAATGCATCTGTCCTGGGTAGATGCCTGAGAAGCCAAGTATGGAATAATGGAGCACAACACCTCACTAATCTTACCCTCTGCTTTTCATTCCTCTGATGCACTGAATAGTAGAGATCCCCTAATAAAGTTGGTATTGGGTTCTTCAGGATGAACAGATGGATTGCATTCTTACTGATGAATCGAGGCTCATCTGCAAACAATACTATTCCATATATGCTCAAAGCCAACAAGGCACAGACAGCCTTCCACTCTCCTAAAGAAGCTTTCAGGGTAGCTTGAGAGATCAAGAAATCCAGATGAAAACCAGGGATTCCAGCTTTAGAGGTCATATGCTGCTCAATCAGGACATGTTCTAGATGCAAAGCCTTTGCTACTTCTCCATTAGCAGGAAAGACCATCTCAGGGTTGAATGGGATTCCACCTTTGATGGGTATACCAACTAATGAGGAGTACTCTTCCAATAAAGGGCCTAACTGAAAGTCTTGGAAAGTGAAACATCTCAGTGGTGGATCATAGAACTGAATGCAGGTGTGAATGAGGCTTCTCTGTGATGGGTCCAGATCCATAACCATATCAAGTATATCTCCATAACTATCCCTAAACAATGGTATGTGATCTGGAGTGATCAGGGTTTGAATCCTCCTGATGTCTGATAACTCTGGCTGGAAGAAGTGATAGGTGATGTTGCTCTTTTTAGGAGCCATGATGCTGAGACTGAGTAGAGACAAATGCTGGTGATGGCACTGAAGAAAAAGGGCCACTGACTGGCTGGTGTAGGTGATAGTTGAAGTAGACAGTTGATAACTGAAGCAGATGCTGGTGAAGATAGGTCAGTACTGAAGATGGGGTCAAAACCAAAACCAAATGAAGATGGATACCCTGAAACACAAATAAGCAAATGTCAATATGATGCAATGATTATGTATGCAAATGAAATGCAAGGGTCTGTGACTGAGCTGGATCTGATCAAAATGCCCTGATATAGGTCCAAGTATGTTCAAGAATTCCAGATGGAGGTCTATAAATCCAGTAACCAAGGTGGGGGACTCAAATAAAGAGCCACATATCCAGGGTTTTAGAATCACAAGAACTGTCCCAAATTGAAGTATCCTTAAACAATCAAAGTGACAAGGTATTCTGAGGTCAAGGTACCTGCAAACCTGTAAACAGCCCAACCCCCTCACAGGTGGTGTTCTAAAACAAGGATCCTCAAATTTGGATCAGTTATGAGAAGTGTAAACACTTCTAACCCAGAGGTACAATGTTTACAATACCCATAAAAGTTCCTCCTCTAATTCACCTCAGTTTCTGAAGGTCAATACTAAAGGTCATCCAGACTTAGCAGGCTTCCCAGATAGCCCTAGCATTGCAGGAAATCTGCAACACAGAGTTCTCAAGAAGAAACCTACATCTGAACCGTGTTTCATATTCCCGCACCAGACCGAAATGTAATGGGAAAGAATATGATTCACTCTAGCCTAGGTGTCACTCAGGTCCCAGGTATAGGACCTTAACTCTCAATGAATCACCCACCCACCAAAATAAAGACCAGATCCAGCCAGCAGCATGACAGTATGATATATACAAAAGCAATAAAGAAAGCAGTAAAGCAAATGTACATAAAACAGTAAAAATAAAACAAGTATACAAACACAAATAGCACAAAACACCCCAGTACACAAATCAATCAAGCGCTAGGAGGAACCCACAAAAAGAACCAGAAGCCCTGGTTACAGTATATGGGTCCCCAGCAGAGTCGCCAAGCTGTCGCTCCCCGTAAATGAAGCTAGGTCCAGATAAAGGTACAGACGCGAACGGTCGGCGAAAGGGACAATGAGAACACACAGGCGTGAACTCACTGGAGATGAATAGAGTCGCCAGCTAGGCATTTTTATCCCAAAGGAAAGGTAATGTTGCATAAACCTAGGAAGAGATGGATAAGATGGTTGCGAACCAGAGAGACTGAGAAAGGGGTTTGTTACAACCTGGGAAGGTATTAGCACCCAGATTGTCCGCCGTACTCGACGGGATCCACGCTTAAAAGATTTGTGTTTTAAAGGGGTAGTGTCAGTGCAATCTGTGTATAAAATAGCTGGAAAAGATATACAGGTGTCAGTGTATGATGTATAAGTGATATGAAGTATGAAAGTGTCAGTGTAAGAACAAGAATAAGATGCTCATGATAATGAGGCTCAAAGAATAATGCTGGAAGGAGGGGGAATATACAGAGACTTTTGTTCGATAACTGTTAAGTTATGCCTACGTATCCTCTCGTGCAATGAGGAAGTCAGAACACCGTAGTTCGACCCAAAGAGACTGAAAGATGAATTGACTTGTGAACTGCTTACTTGTCTATGCTCAAGTGTATGATCTGTCTGGCACAGATGCAAACTGTCTTGCATTAGACGGAAGAAGCGAGTTCTCGTTTATGAGTGAGGATGATGAGAAAAGAATCCCGAAGGAGACGATTATTGTTTGTTTTTTTGTATTTTTCAGTCTTTTATTGCTTTTGGATTTGTCATAAGTTAATGAGCTTAAGCCTAAACCAATGGATTTAGTAAACTCATCACATCTTCCCTCTGATTAGGGGTAATGAGAATGCCTTAAGTGTGAAGTCAGCTTCTCACACTTAATCACCATGGAGTAGGATTAAGATCATTAACCTACTTGTGATTATTTAGGTGTTTTGGTGTTTTTTGTTTAGTGTTGAGTAATGAGATTAAGCCATAATCAAGGATTAAACAGACTCATTACACCATCCTAATAGAAGGATAATAGATGAGGGTGTTTAAGCTGAGGAAAACTCCTCACCTTAATCCATGATTAGGGATTAAGCTCATGACAAAACAAGCCTTTGATTAGGTGGATTTTATTTAATGGTATGATGATGAAGTGAGTTTTATGATTTGTAAGACAACTTGAGGGGGACTTGTCCATTAACACTAGGGTTAGTCCTTCTTAACCAGTTAAGGAAGAATTAGAACCCTAATGCAAGGCCCAAGTTACAAGTGTGATGTCTTGATGATTTATTAAGTGAATTGGTTAAGAGATTTAAACACATTAAGGGTTTAACACTTAGGATTAAAGTTATACACTCCATCCTAAGAGAAGGATGCAGGCATAAGCTTAATCACAAAGCCTTAAAGCCTTTAGGGTTTAGTCCCTGCTTATGAGGTGAGAAGAGAAGACTCAAAAGAGACACAAAGGTAAAAACTAAATGGGGAACTAATCAAAACCCTAATCATTGTCATGCTTGGTTGTTCCTAAGGTTTGTGAGGTTTGCAAAAGAAGATCTTCAATGGAACCACCAGGAAGCAGATGAACAGGATCAATAGAAGCAAAGTGACTTGCTTCATTCAAGAAGTCAAGTCACTTGAAGAAAGAAAGTGGGAGGAAGAAGAATGAGCAAGCTCAATCTCAAACACAAACAAAAATGCAGCAATGGATGCAAGGGAGATGAAAAGAAAAGTTATGAGAAGTGAAGGCAAATTCACTTCTCAACATCACTTACCACCTGAAATGTTAGAAAAGAAATGCAATGCAAAGCAAAATGAGATGAGATGACATGAAGAGGAACAAAACCAGGAGCAAATACATGATGCTAATGATGCAATGAGATGCTATAAACATGAGGCAAGGCATGGAGATGTTCATACAAGATCATGGATGCAAATGATGCAAGTTAAGGAGCATGAACTTACATGAAAAGTTATGAAACATACATGGCAAACAAGATGGCAAATATGGGATGCAATGATCAAACATGTCTTCTACATGTCTTAAGATGTCAAATGAACCAAATGGAAGCATGGAATAGCATGGCAAGTCATGTTATGCAAGAGAATGCAAGAAGGATGCAAATGGAAGCCCAAATTAGGGTTTATGGATCAAACAACAAACAAAAACCAAAGACAGAAGCAAACCCTAAGATGAAAAATGGAAAATGCCACTCAAAGAAACCCTAACCCTATACTAAACCAAGGTCCAAAGGGGAGGTCTCAACTCTTAACCAATCTCAAGTTATGAAATTTGCAAGTTATTAGGGTTTTTAGGGCTCCTAAACCAAAGAAATGTCAAACAATTTGAAAATGCTAGATCAAATCATGGCCATTTAATCCTAGAAACTACATGCTAAACACAATGCAATGCAAGAAGAATCAATGTCCAACTCTTCATGAATTGGCAGAAATGAATTTTTGAACTTTGGATCAAATTAATGCATAAAAATGATTTTTATTCAATGAGAAATTCTTAAAATGCATCAAGATCAAAAAAGAAATTTGGTTTGAAGGTTGGACAATGTTTCTAAATGTCTCAGAACATTTCATGAATTTTTTGGTGATTTTTAAATACCTAAAAGTATTTTTAATAAATTAATTTCCATTAATCAATTAAAAATAATCTTTTAAATATTTAAAAATACTTTTTTAATGATAAAAATAAAAATAAAAATATTTTTGTGTCATAAAAATTATTAAAGCTTATGAGAAAAAGTTTCATAATTTTTACACATTTTTTACTATTTTAAAATAATTGTGCAAATAAAAAGAAAAGAAAAGAAAATAAAATGAGTTTAATCTGAATTAAATGAAAGTCAGCTAATCCTATGGTGGAGATTCAAACTGGCCTGCGCGCGAATTGACCTGGCGCCAAATCCTACGGCCGAAATTCAAATTTCGCTAATCAATGCTTAAAACCCTAACCCTGCCGTTAATCACTTTCAGATGACCGGAACAGTGTTCCGGTCATCTTCTCCGTTCACCTCAAAATGCAATCTCTCTCCCCAGGCCATTTTAGAAGCTCTAACTCTCCAGAAATCATCTACTAACTATCCTAAGCACGAATCCAGCATCAAATCATGTTTAAACTCACACACAAACAAGAATCGAAGCAAAGAAATTTCTAGGTCAAACTTTCAGAACACCATAACATACTCATTTCTTGCTCATTTCAAAAAGTAAATAGATCCCAATGATCAGTGCAACATACAAAACAAGATTCTAACAAGAAAATGGAGTTCAGGAAAAAAAGTTCATGGAGTCAACTGAGATGGAGCTTTTGATTCAAGGTCTTTCTGGATGGTTCTTTGGCTCAAACAGGTCCCAATGATCCCCCTTTGAAGCTTTGCACACTTGGTTGGAGTTTAAACAGCCTCTTGAGTGAGTTTGCAGAAGCTCTGACCAAGGGAATGTGAAAATCGTATTTGAGTTATGGAGGGTTTCAGGCCAAAGTAGTGGGTGGTTTCTGGTCAGGGGAGCAAGGTGAGTTGATGTGTGGAATTTGTTTGAGTGTTTATGGCTTGTAGAAGCAGATTCGAAAGCTTTTGCTTTATGGAGTGAAAATGGTGAAATGGAGTTATGGCTTGTTTCAGGCCTGGTTCTTGGTTGCTTTTGACTCAATCAGACATGGTGAGATGATTGGTGAAAATGGTTTGGATGTTTGATGGCTGGGCAGAGAGATTCGAAGCAATTTGCAAAATGGTGTGTTTTGGTGTATGTGATTGTGTGAAGTGTTTCAGCCTTGCTTGGTTTATGAAATGGCTTGCAAATGGATAGTATATTTTAATCCTATAGGTCAGTTGATTTGACATGGCCTATAGTGATTGGTAAGTTTGCTTTTGCTCAAAGTCCACCTTTTGTGTAAGAGAAGTATGGTGTGGTTCTAGGCTAGTACAAGGCATGGGGCTGCGCAGCAAGGGTGAGGGGAAAGGCTAGCCAAAGTCAGCATCCAAGGTTGCAAGTTGTAGGAAGTGTGATCATGAGTTTTGCAAGTTGTTGCTTTATGGTTCACATGTGATTTCCTTATCCCACAAGCCAAAATACATGAGCATTCTTGGTTCAATTCTGATTTTTATGACTTATAGAATGTTTGTGTCATGGTTTGAAATGAACTAGAGGTTACAAAAGGCATTGGTTCATGGTTTTGCAAAATTCTCATTTGAGGCATGCCTTGAAAATCAATGATTTTAGCCAACTTTGTCACACCATAACTTTTGATCCAAGAAGAGTTTGATCATGTTCTTGTACTTTTTGGAAAGGGAAAAATGTAATCTACAACTTTCATGACCAAAGTTTTTCCATTTGAAGCATTTTTGGATCAAGAATCAAGGCTTGAAAAATGACCTAAAATGAAGCATTCTTGAAAAGTCAACTATGCCCAAAAAGTCAACATTTGCAAAAACTCCAAATTCTTGATTTTTGTGGACTTCAACCTTCTTCCATGATCAAATAAAGATCATATACACTCAAAATGATGAAGATCACCCATTGGTTGGGTCATTGGGGGCCTCAGATGCCCTGATTTTACACTGACTTGTCCAGAAAGTCAACCCTTGATCAGATGACTTCCCCATGGAATTTCTTCATGAAAATTGATATGCATACTCCCCATACCATATGGAGACCAATGGAAACAAGAATGACCAAAAAAATTGGAGTTATGGCCTCTGAAACCAAAACCCTAATTTTAGGTCAACTGTGCAGTCAAACTTGGCTCTGCATCCATTCAAACCCTAGTTCTTGTGATTCTTTGGAATTGTTGACTTTGAGAGGATGTAATATGATACTTGAACACATATGGATCCCTTTGAAGTGACTGATGACTTTGGGGTGGCTCAAGGAGCTCTTGGATTGCTCAGATCACAAACCCTAGATGCAGATGACTTAGAACCAATGCAGTGAACCAAAAATGTAATATGAGATGGTATGATTGAATCTATGCACATGAAATGATCACAAGCCATGGTGAAATGGGTGAGGGCAAATTTGGGGTGTTTACAACAGTGTCAGTGTAAGAACAGGAATAAGATGCTCAAGATCATGAGGCTAAAAGAATGATGCTGGAAGGAGGGGAATATACAGAGACTTTTGTTCGATAACTGTTAAGTTATGCCTATGTATCCTCTCGTGCAATGAGGAAGTCAGAACACCGTAGTTCGACCCAAAGAGACTGAAAGATGAATTGACTTGTGAACTGCTTACTTGCCTATGCTCAAGTGTATGATCTGTCTGGCACAGATGCAAACTGTCTTGCATTAGACGGAAGAAGCAAGTTCTCGGTTGTGAGTGAATGAGATGAGAAAAGAATCCCGGAGGAGACGATTATTGTTTGTTTTTGTGTTTTCAGTCTTTTATTGTTTTTGGATTTTGTCATAAGTTAATGAGCTTAAGTCTAAACCAATGGATTTAGTAAACTCATCACATCTTCCCTCTGATTAGGGGTAATGAGAATACCTTAAGTGTGAAGTCAGGTTCTCACACTTAATCACCTTTGGTGTAGAGTTAAGATCATTAACCTACTTGTGATTATTTAAATGTTTTTTTGGTGTTTTTGTTTAGTGTTGAGTAATGAGATTAAGCCATAATCAGGGATTAAACAGACTCATTACACCATCCTAATAGAAGGATAATAGATGAGAATGTTTAAGCTGAGGAAAGCTCCTCAACTTAATCTATGATTAGGGATTAAACTCATGACAAAACAAGCCTTTATTAACTGGATTTTATTTAATGATATGATGATGAAGTGATTTTTAGGGTTTGTAAGACAACTTGAGGGGGACTTGTCCGTTAACACTAGGGTTAGTCCTTCTTAACCAATTAAGGAAGAATTAGAACCCTAATGCAAGGCCCAAGTTACAAGTTTGATGTCTTGATGATTATGAGATGAATTGATTAAAGGATTTAAACACATTAAGGGTTTGACACTTAGGATTAAAGTTATACACTCCATCCTAATAGAAGGATGCAGGCATAAGCTTAATCACAAAGCCTTAAATCCTTTAGGGTTTAGTCCCTGGTTATGAGGTGAGAAGAGAAGACTCAAAGAGACACAAAGGTAAAACTAAGTGGGGAGACTAAACAAAACCCTAATCATTGTCATACATGGTTGTTCCTAAGGTTTGTGAGGTTTACAAGAAAGATCTTCAGAAGAACCACCAGGAAGCAGATGAAAGGATCAAGAGAAGCAAAGCAGCTTGCTTCATTCAAGAAGACAAGTCACTTAAGGAAAGAAAGTGAGAAGGAGGAGAATGAACAAGCTCAAACTCAAACACATGACAAAATGCAGCAAGGATGCATGAAAGAGATGAAGAGAGGTTATGAGAAGTGAAGGCAAATTCACTTCTCAAAGTCACTTACCACCTGAAAAGTTAGAAAAGGAATGCAATGCAATGCCAAATGAGATGAAATGGTATGATGAAAAGCAAAACCAGGAGCACATACATGATGTGAATGATGCTATGAGATGCTGCAAACATGGAACAACACATGGGGATGATCATACAAGCTTATGGATGCAAATGAAACAAATTAAGGAACATAAATACACATGAAAAGTTATGAAATGCAAATGGCATACAACATGGGAAATGCAAGATGCAATGATCAAACATGCTTTCAATATGTCTTAAGATGTTCAATGAATCAAAAGAATGCATAGAATGCTATGGCAAGTCAAGTTATGCAAGCAACTACAAAATGGATGCATATGGAAGTTCAAATTAGGGTTTATGATCAATGCATCAAACAGAAAGCCAAAATCAGAAGCAAACAACATTACAAAAAATTGAAAATGCACTCAAAGGATCCCTAAACCTATACTAACTCACTGCCCAAAGGAGAGGTCTCAACTCTTAACCTAATTCAAGATATGATTTTCCTAAGTTTTCTAGGGTTTTAGGGTTCCTTAACAAGAAAATTACCAAACAAATTGAAAAATGAAAGATCAAATCATGGCCATTTAATCTCACAAACTACATGCTAAACACAATGCAATGCAAAAAGAATCAAGGTCCAACTCTTTAGGGTTAGGCAGAAATGATTTTTGAAAGTTTGGATCAAAATAATGCATCTAAATGATTTTAATTCCATGAAAAATTCTCAAAATGCATCAAGATCAAAAAAGAAATTTGGTTTGAGGGTTGGACAATGTTTCTAAATGTTTTTAAATGTTTCATGAATTTTTGGTGATTTTTAAATACCTGAAAGTATTTTTAATTAATTAATTCTCATTAATTAATTAAAAATAAACTTTTAAATATTTAAAAATACTTTTTTGATGCTAAAAATGAAAATAAAAATATTTTTGGGTTTTAAAAATTAATGAAATCCTTGGTAAAAAATTTCATAATTTTTAAAGGGGTTTTTACTATTTTTAATAAATTGTGGAAAACAAATGAAATAATATGAAAATAAAATGAAATTTAAACTGAAAAAGGAAAAGTCAGCCAATCCAATGGTCCTCATTCAAACTAAAACACGCGCGCATTGACTTGGCGCCGGATCCTATGGCCAGCATTCAAACTCAGCTAATTAATGATTATGCCCTAATCCTGCCGTTAATTACTTTCAGGCGACCGGAACAGTGTTCCGGTCGTCTTCTCCGATCATCCAAAACTTCAAACTCACTCTAAACACTTCTAAAATGAAATCTAAATAAACAGAAATGATCCCCACTCAGTCACGAATCAAAACCCCCATTCAAACAGAATTTATCACTTCTAAACTAGCTGAATCGAATCAAACAAAACCTAGGGCAAAAAGTTTCAAAAACTGATTAAACTCTCATCTCTCCACCATTTTCAAAACCAAAAGCATCAGTGTGATCAGTGAACAACAAAGAACAACTTAGGAACTTTAAAAATCATTTCTGGAAAAAAGTTCTTGAGCTACCTGAGTTTCGAAGCTTTCAATTTTTGCAACTTTCTGACCTCTCCTCTTGATGCAATCCCCTCCACTTGATCCCCTGATGATGCCTGAATGCTTAGGAGGAGTTTATGTTGGCTGGTTGGAGAGTTTGAACAAGTTCTGTTCAAGCTCAGGTGGGAGTCGTGTTTGTGATTCAGGCAGTTTCAGGCAAGGGTGAGGGGTTCTTTGTGCTCAGGATGATGAGTTGAGAAGGTCTGTGAAGTTTGTTCAAGTATTTGTGGCCTGTATGAAGAGTTTCGAAGGCTTTGGCTTTGAGAGTGAAAAATGGGGAAGTTGAGTTCTTGCTGGTTTCAGGCTTATGTCTTGTTGGTTTGGGTTCAGTGAAGCATGGTGAGAAGGTTGGTGAAACTCGTTTGAATGTTTGTGGCTTGTGGAATCAGATTCGAAGGAAAATGCAAGTTGGAGAGAGTTTGTGAATGGTTCGTTCTGGTGAGCTTCAGCCTTGCTTCTTCTTGTGTTTAGCTAGCATTTGATCCACATAAACAAATCTCATTGGTCAGATGATGTGACCTGCCCTTTATTGATTGGTATGGTGCTTTTTGCCAAAATGTCAACTTCTTGTAAGAGAGGCATGGGTTATATTCTAGGCTAGTACAAGGGCTGTGGGCTGCGCAGCATGGTGTGAGGGAAAGGCTAGTGTGATTCAGTATCCAAGGCAGCAAGTGGATGAGGTGTGATGATGGTTTTTGCAACTTGCTCACTTTTAGTTCACATGGAAATATCTTGCCTCACAAGCCATGAAACATGAGAAACTCTTGGTTCAATCTGAACTTTAGGACTTACATGATGCTTGTGTAATGGTTAGACATGAATTAGAAGTCACAAATGCCTTGGTACAAAGTTTTTGCAAGTTTCTCATTTGGTGCATATTTTGAAAATTTGTGATTTTTTCCAACTTTGACACACCATAACTTTTGATCCAAAATGAATTAGGTCATGTTCTTGTACTTTTTGAAAAGGGAAAGATCTAATCTACAACTTTCATGACCAAAGTTTTTCCATTTGAAGCATTTTTGGATCAAAAAGCAAGGGTTGAAAAAGTTGCATAAAATGACATTTCATTAAAAGTCAACCATGCCCTAAAAAGTCAACTTTGCAAAAACTTGTAATTCTTGAATTTTGTGAACTTCAACCTTCTTCCATGATCAAATAAAGATCAAATACACTCAAAATGATGAAGATCAACCCTTGGTTGGGTCATTGGGGGCCTCAGATGCCCTGATTTTGCACTGACTTGTCTGAGAAGTCAACTCTTGATCAGATGACTTCCCCATGGAATTTCTTCATGAAAATTGATATGCACACTCCCTATACCATATAGAGACCAATAGAAACAAGAATGACAAAAAAAATTTGGAGTTATGGCCTCTGAAACCAAAACCCTAATTTCAGGTCATCTGTGCAGTCAAGCCTGGCTCTACTTCCATACTAAACCCAATTCTTGTGGTTCTCTGACATTCTTGACTTTGGGAGGGTATAATATGATGCTTGAACACATATGGATCCCTTTGAAGTGATGGGTGACCTTTGGAGTGGCTCAAGAAGCTCTTGGATTGCTCAGATCACAAACCCTGGATGCAGATGACTTAGAACCAATGCAGTGGATCAAAAATGTGATATGAGATACTATGATTGAGTTTATGCATATGAAATGATCACAAGCCATGGTGTGAATGGGTGAGGGCAAATTTGGGGTGTTTACAGCTGCCCCTATTCAAACATGAGTTAGCTGTGCAGGTTGTAAGCAAAGGCTTAACAGGCAAACAAGATAACTTGTGGTTGAATACCAAAGACAGTCCAAAATTTGCACTCACGGAATGAAGAAGAAAAGGGGTATAGATTGCAAAGGAGAATAAAGTATATTGTAAAGTGTGGGCGACGGAGGACGACCATCGAGCAGAGGACGACTGCTGGGTAAAGAGCAATGATGGGGACGGCCGACATGCTGGAAAAAGTGCGGAAAATAAAGCAATGACGGGGACGGCCGACATGCTGGGGATATAAAGCAAAGACGGGGACGGCCGACTAGCTGGGGAAGATGCGGGAGATAAAGCCAAGACGGGGACGGCCGACAAGCTGGGGATAAAAAGAATTATGATGGGGACGGCCACCAAGATAAAGCTATAAAATTCTCTGGGGATTAATGAAGCATGACGGGGACGACCATCAAGTTCATAAAGTAAAGTAACCAACGATGGGGACGGCCATCGGGCTAAACTGAAAGGAAAAGGGACCACGACGGGGACGGCCATCGGGTTAAAGAATAAATGAAATAAACAGATGATGAGGTACGGTCATCAAAGGTGAAGGACGATCACCTAGCAGGGGACGGCTGCTCTGTGGGCTGAGATGAGGGACGGTCATCTAAGGTGGAGGACGACCACCTGGCAGGGTACGGCTGCCGAAAATATCGCGACATAGGACAAATGCCGGATAAAAGGTCAACGATGGGGACGGCCATCGCACGAGCATGATGGAGGACGACCATCAAGAGGTGGAGGACGACCACCTAGCAGGGGACGGCTACTCTCAAGGTTTGTCATGACATAGGACGAATGTCAGATAACCAAAATCAACAATGGGGATGGCCATTGGATAAAATGATGAAGGACGATCATCAAAAGGTGGAGGACGACCACCTAGCAGGGGACGGCTGCTAAATATCACGACATAGGACGAATGTCAGATAGAAAATCAACGATGGGGACGGCCATCGGATGAGCATGATGGAGGACGACCATCAAGAGGTGGAGGACGACCACCTAGCAGGGTACGGCTGCTCTCAGGGTTTATCATGACATAGGACGAATGTCAGATAAAAGAAAAATTGCTTTGCTGGTGATCTACTGGGGAGTAGTAAACACGGACGAGTGTTTACATCCAAGAAATAAAAGGTATAAGTGTTTTGACGCTGCGTATAGATTAAAGATGCGGACGAGCATCTTTAAGACTACGATACGGACGAGTATCGGGTAGAAACAGATACTGACACGTGTTCAGAGATGATGATACGGACGAGTATCAACTGGTTAACAAGGAAAACGGACGAGTGTTGAATCTGAAGGGGCTCTTCTGGGGAATGGTAGACACAGACGAGTATCTATATCCAAGAAGACATAAGTGTTTGACATAGTGTATGGATTAAAGATGCGGACGAGCATCCTTAAGATTATGATACGGACGAGTATCATGTAGAAACAAACCCTTGACGCATGTTCTGAGATAATGGTACGGACGAGTACCATCTGGTTAACAAAGAACACGGACTAGTGTTGACTCTGAGGGGATTTGAGTGGTATATAAGATACGAACGAGTATCTGTATAAGTATGAGTGGTGTATAGATGAGTGTTTAACTGCTGGGGAGAGTGGCACAGACGAGTGCCAAAAGGAGAAGTATAAACAAGTATATGATGTACAAAGTGTAGGCGACTGCGCTGGGGATATGACACGGACGGGTGTCAAGAAAATTATATATACAAGTATCTGTGAGTGCAAAGAGGATGTCTTTGGCTTTCTGCTGGGGATATGACACGGACGGGTGTCAAAAGTATCTGTAATACAGAGTGTTCAAGCGACTTTACTGGGGAGTACTGACACGGACGGGTGCCAAAGAGAGTATGTACTGGTGCTCGGGAATGTGAGGCAACTGTTTTTTGCTGGGGAATCTCCGCTGGGGATTTTGATGGATTGTTATTTACAAGTGTTTGATTCAAAACACGGCTCATGATTATGCTATGTGTTTGATTTTTGCCGTAATGCTCCGTGCTAGACGGAATGCTACGCTTTGTGGGTGAATATGATGCGAAATGCTATGATTATGCAAAGATACCGATCCGGGATTCGGATCACATTGCTGCGAATATTTTGGGTCGATCTGTTTGAAGTGGACATCCCAGCTGGGGATGAGGTCATTTGATAGATCTGATGAGATGCTATTGCTTGAGGATTCAGGTCACTGATAGACCTGTCTCAGTAATGAGAGACCCAGCTGGGGTTTGCAGAAGCTTTCGTCGCTCTATTGTGATCCCTCCGTGCGTTGCTCTTCTGGATAGAGGCTGAAGCTCTGTGGGGAGATGGTTCTTTGACTTTTGTATTTGGCTGAGGATGGCAACTCGGTTGGGGAGAAAGAGGGATCACCGAAAGATCTCCCTTGAAATTCCGTTGAGGAGGATTCTGACTCAGCCGGGGATGTGGGCGTCTTCTGGTACTGCCCTGTTGGAGAAGTGATGCCTGGCAACTCTGATGGGGAGAAGTGACAAGTGGCAACTCAGCTGGGGACCAGGCACTTTGGGTGCCAAGGCTGAGTGTCGATTTGTCAGCTTGTTGGAGTGAAGCTTTCATGCCCCAAGTTGCTTTCTGGATACCTGCAATCCTGAAAAGATAGAGAAACGCACAAGTAATCCCGAGGTATCCCTTACCGGATTCCGTCATAGGTGTTAGACACTTCTGAGAGTAAGTATATTTCCTGCAAGCACGTTTTTTATTTGAAGATAAACATCCGTATTCTATGCAATCAGTTTTTCTTTTAGACATCAGACATTTTTTGAAAATAAAATGTACAAGACGAGACATGACTGAAAATCTGATTTTATTGATTCGTATGCCCTGAATTGGCGAGATACAGTCAAAGAAACAAATCCCCTGAAATGAGGAGACTGTTACAAATTGAGAAACAAAATGCTTGGCAGTGTTGATGACGCTTTAAGGAGCTTCCTCTTTACTATGACTCGTATGACTTTTGACGTTCTTCTCATCTTGCTTTCTGAAGGAGGCTAATTCCGATTGAAGCTTGATCCTTTCGAAGCTTACCAAGTTGTAAACGATACAGACGAATTCAGAATGCAGTTGTTCGCTTATTCCCTTATTTTGCACGGATCGCCCTTTCGGGTTTTCAATCCATCGGGATACCCATTTTTGCCTGAGCTGTCCAATGCAGCTTTTCAACTCAGCGGGTGTACATTTTTTTTGTTTATTTTCCCTTATTTTTGCCCGAGTCTTCTATTCTGTTTTTGACTCGCCGGGATGCCCTATTTTTGCCTGGACTTACATTCTGTTTTTGTGTCCAGCGGGTCATTTTTCATGCGAAGTATTTTTTAACTGCATCTGAATTCACAGGGGACGGGAAGTCTTCACCATCCATAGTGCTGAGCATCAGTGCTCCACCATAGAAAACTTTCTTTACTATAAATGGTCCTTCATAGTTCGGAGTCCACTTGCCCCTGTGGTCTGTATGAGGAGGGAGGATTCTTTTCAGCACAAGATCTCCTACTTGGTACTCTCGGTGCCTGACTTTCTGATCGAAGGCTTTCTTCATCCTTTTCTGATACAACTGCCCATGACAAATTGCAACCAATCTCTTTTCTTCAATCAAACTCAGTTGTTCGTATCGGGCCCGAACCCATTCTGCTTCACTCAGTTTAACATCCATTAGTACTCGCAGGGAGGGTAATTCAACTTCGACAGGTAGGACTGCTTCCATACCATACACAAGTTGATACGGTGTTGCCCCAGTGGATGTTCTGATTGACGTGCGGTACCCATGCAAAGCAAATGGTAGCATCTCATGCCAGTCTTTATAGGTGACTACCATCTTCTGCACAATCTTCTTGATATTCTTATTAGCCGCCTCAACAGCGCCGTTCATCTTTGGCCTGTAAGGAGAAGAATTGTGATGTTGGATCTTGAAGTCCCGGCACAGCTCTGCCATCATTTTATTATTCAAGTTGGAACCATTATCAGTAATGATCCGCTCGGGAACTCCGTATCGACAGATGATATCCCTCTTCAGAAATCTGGCTACTACATGTCTTGTGACATTTGCATATGAGGATGCTACAACCCACTTGGTGAAATAGTCAATGGCGACCAAGATGAATCTGTGGCCATTTGAAGCAGTTGGCTCAATCTTTCCAATCATGTCAATGCCCCACATAGCAAAGGGCCAAGGTGAAGACATCACATTCAAAGGATTGGGAGGCACATGCACCTTATCCGCATAAATCTGGCATTTATGGCATTTTCTGGCGTAGGCACAACAGTCTGCATCCATTGTGAACTAGTAATAGCCTGATCTTAACAACTTCTTAGCCATGGCATGCCCTCCCGCATGGGTACTAAAGGACCCTTCGTGCACTTCATGCATTAACAAGTCTGCTTCTGTTCTATCAACGCATCTGAGAAGTACCATATCAAAGTTCCTTTTGTACAAAGACCCATCAGTGTTCAGGAAGAAACTACCAGCAAGCCTTCTCAAAGTCTTCTTATCATTGGAAGATGCCCCAGGTGGGTATGTTTGATCCTCCAAGAAGCGCTTAATGTCGTGGAACCAAGGCTTATCATCTTTAACAACATCTGCTGCAAACACATACGCTGGTCTGTCAAGTCTGGACACTGAAATCCGAGGCACAAAGTTGGTAGCTTGAACTTTGATCATGGATGAAATGGTAGCCAGAGCATCTGCAAACTGATTCTCGTCTCGAGGGACATACTCAAGCTTGACTGTTGTAAAGAAAGTCAATAACCTACTTGTATAATCCCTATAAGGTATCAGATGATCCTGGTGGGTGTACCATTTGCCGTTGGTCTGATTGATTACCAGAGCTGAATCTCCGAATACAGTCAATGTCTTGATCCTGAGGTCAATGGCCTCCTCAAGACCCATAATGCAAGCTTCGTATTCAGCTTCGTTATTAGTGCAGTTGAAAGTGAGTTTTGCCGAAAAAGGCATGTGAACTCCTTTAGGTGTAATGAGTACTGCACCAACACCACGACCATTCATATTAACAGCCCCATCAAACATCATAGTCCATTCTTCTTCCGGGTCAGGCCCTTCAGTGTGAACAGGCTCTTCATGATCTTTCGCTTTTATGAACATGATGTCTTCATCAGGGAAGTCCAATCTCATAGGCTGGTAATCATCAATGGGTTGCTCAGCAAGATATTCAGACAATACACTGCCCTTGATGGCTTTCTGAGAAGTGTACTGGATGTCATACTCTGTAAGGATCATTTGCCATCTTGCAACCCGTCCGGTAAGTGCTGGCTTCTCGAATATGTACTTGACTGGATCCATCTTTGAGATCAACAAAGTAGTGTGGGTCAACATATACTGTCTCAGTCAGCGAGCAGCCCACGCTAAAGCACAGCAAGTTTTCTCGAGCAGTGAATAACGTTGTTCACAGTCGGTAAACTTTTTGCTTAGGTAGTATATTGCATACTCTTTTCGACCAAACTCGTCATGCTGGCCCAACACACACCCCATCGACTCTTCTAAAATTGTCAAATACATGATTAGAGGTCTTCCTTCAACTGGAGGCATGAGGATTGGAGGTTCTTGCAAGTATTCTTTGATCTTGTCAAAAGCCTTCTGGCAGTCTTCGTTCCACCTGACCGTTTGCTCTTTCCTTAGTAGTTTGAACAAAGGTTCACAGGTTGCTGTAAGGTGAGATATGAACCGTGAAATGTAGTTCAATCGACCTAAGAACCCTCGAACTTCTTTCTCTGTCTTTGGTGCAGGCATCTCTTGAATAGCTTTGACTTTATCAGGGTCAACTTCAATCCCTTTCTCACTTACAATAAATCCCAGCAGCTTACCAGATCGCACCCCGAATGTGCACTTGTTGGGGTTCAACTTCAGTTGGTACTTCCTCAGACGTTTGAATAGCTTCAGTAGATTTACCAGGTGATCTTCTTCAGTAAGGGACTTGGCAATCATGTCATCCACGTAACATTCGATTTCTTTATGGATCATATCATGGAATAATGTCACCATAGCCCGTTGATATGTTGCACCAGCATTCTTCAATCCGAATGGCATCACCTTGTAACAGAACGTGCCCCAGGGTGTGATGAAGGTTGTCTTCTCCATGTCTTCAGGTGACATCTTGATCTGATTGTATCCTGAAAATCCGTCCATGAAGGAGAATACCGAGAACTGAGCCGTATTATCCACCAATACATCAATGTGAGGTAAAGGGAAGTCATCTTTCGGGCTGGCTCTGTTCAGATCCCGGTAGTCAACACACATTCTCACCTGCCGTCTTTTTTTGGCACAGGTACTATGTTAGCAACCCACGGTGGATAGCTAGTCACAGCCAGAAAACCGGCGTCCCATTGCTTTTGTACCTCTTCTTTGATTTTCATTGCCATGTCTGGGCGGGTACGGCGTAGTTTCTGTTTAACCGGCGGGCATTCCTCTCTCAAAGGCAGCTTGTGCACAACAATGTCGGTGTCCAACCCTGGCATTTCTTGATAAGACCAAGCAAACACGTCCACATACTCTTGAAGCAGGTCAATCAGTTGTCTCTTCACTGAGTCTTGCAAGCAGGCCCCGATTTTAACTCCTTTCACGTCTTCATTTGTACCAAGATTGATCGTTTCAACCTCCTCCTGGTGAGGAGTAATAACCTTTTCCTCTTGTCTTAACAACCTGGCTAGCTCTTCAGGAAGCTCATATTCTTCTTCAACCCCTTCATCAGCTTGATTGATTGGATTGTCAAAGTCATACGAAGTCATAGTCGTGCTGTTGTCGGTGCTGTCTGGAAGGCATTCTCTGCAAGGGTTCAGTTTGTTCATTTTAGTGATTTGATTTTAATCTTGTTTAGAAAAGTAAAGTTGTCATTTTGAAAACATTGCCATTTATTTTTTGTACAAAAAGAAAAATGGAAAAACAGTGAACGGAAAAGAGAAAAGACTCATTTGCAAAAAGATGTCTGATATTTCATTGATTAATCTTGTTGCACAAAAATTTCAGATGGCCCGATTACAAAATGAGTCTTGTCATCTTGGGCAAGATGCAAGACTTTGATGCATGCTATAAAAATACAGGAAATAATAATTACTCTGCATGAGTAACTCTTATAATTTCCTGGGAAGACCAGTTCGAGATACTGCTCCCCGGGATCTTTGGACGGATCCAACTCTCCAGGTTGCGGTCGCCTTCAACCTCGTCTTCCAGATTGTTGACAGCATCAGGGGTGAGCATCCCCCCACTAACAAAGTTGGGCTCCTTTGCAGCCTCTGCTTGATCTTGTTGAGTTGGTTTGTAACCCAACCCAAATCTATCTTCTTTCTTCTCCACACGTAACAGCTTGCCCCAGCCTTGGGCAGTCCCTTCTTCAACAACCTTCCGGGCTTGTTGATAAGATGTCATTGAGGTTCCAGGTACAGCAGATGTTTCGTTTATGTTCAAGGCCTCAAACCCTTGACTCATCGTTTCGTGGATCTCCCCATCCATCTCAATGTATTTGTATGTAGCCAGATGGCTGACAAAGATATCCTCCTCTCCACAAATAGTAACGACTTGACCCTCCCACTCGAATTTTAACTTCTGGTGAAGGGTTGAGGTCACGGCGCCAGCGGCGTGAATCCATGGCCTACCCAATAGACAGCTGTAGGCAGGCTGTATATCCATCACGTAGAAGGTCGTTTTAAAAGTTTGTGGGCCAATCGTTATAGGCAACTCAATTTCTCCCAGAACCGATCTCTTAGAACCATCAAAGGCTCTTACTACCAGGTTGCTGGGATGCAATGCCAATCCGTCATATTCCAGCTTCACAAGAGCCTTTTTAGGTAAGACATTGAGGGATGATCCTGTGTCTACCAGCACATGGGAAAGAACTGCACCTTTACATTCCATGGTAATGTGCAACGCCTTGTTATGGTTGCGGCCTTCCGTAGTCAAATCAGTGTTGGTGAACCCTAGTCCGTGACTAGCATTAACATTTCCAACCACAGCTTCCAATTGATTGACGGTGATCTCTTCAGGCACATAAGCTGCGTGCAACACTTTCAGTAGTGCGTTCCGATGAGCTTCGGAACACATAAGCAATGATAGGATTGAGATCTTGGAAGGCGTCTGGTGAAGCTGATCCACTATTTTGTAATCACTCTTCTTGATGATTCGCATGAACTCATCAACTTCTTGATCAAAGGGTGTTTTCAAAGCTTCTTTAACAATCTGCTCCTCCTGCACCAAGCTTTTCCCTTTTGCCTTGGCAGCAGCTTCTGCTTCGGCAGTGGGTCTTTGAATTTGTGGAGCAAAGAGACGTCCGCTTCGAGTGAAGCCTCCGCCTCCTCCCACATTGTCTATTTGTGGTGCAGGGGTTGATGATTCAAAAGTGATTTTTTGTCCTTCGCAGTATAGATCAGAGCCGTAATGCCAGGGGATGGCATTACTGCTTTCATAAGGTACTGGCCCAGGCACTGTGATAGTGACCGGGCTGATTGCAGCTGCGGAAGGAATTGTGATAGTCTGTGGATCATAATATATTGTGACTGGTGCTCTGACGGGAGTAGCACTTTGTGAGTTGTAGGCAGAATCACTTTCTGGATCGTAATAAATCGTAACTGTTGAGACATCTTCGTGGTTTGTTGCTGATGTTGTAGGAGACTTTGTTGTTGTAGGAGATTCAAAATGAAGTGGTGATGAAGTTGTAGAAGGAATGTTTGCTGATATTTGGTCAGTTGAAATGACAGATGGAACATTTGTTGATGAAGCCGAAGAGTTGTCGGGAACAATTGTTGTTGCAATTGCAGGAGATACTGGAATCGTTGCTGATGGGGTTGCTGGATTTGTTGGAATTGACGTTGTAATCTGAAGCAGGCCATTCTGGATGAGGCCATCTATGCCATCTCTCAAGTTATCACAACCATTCACTGAAATTTTGCAATAAGCACACCCTAGCTCACATCCCGGGAATATTTGACATTCGAGGAGTTGAGCTTTAATCTCCACCAACGGTGTCCGAATTTGACCCACACTGGTTATCAAGTAAGACGGCTTGTCTTCTTCAATAGCATTGATTCTGGGACCTCCGTGGTTTGGCATAGGGTTCTTGTTAACATTTTGTGGCGGTGCGAAGTTTAGAGCTTTAGAGTCTACTAGGTCTTGTACCTTCATGTGCAAAGCTCTGCACTTCTCTGTACTATGGCCAGGCGCATTTGAATGGAAAGCACATCTGGCGTTGGAGTCATAATTTCTGGGTACACTGGCAGGATCTGGAGGTGCCAACGTCCTTAGCTCCACCAGGTTGAGTTTCAGGAGTTGTGGCAGTAATGCGGCATAGGGCATAGGGATCGGATCGATCACCCTATTGGCCTGAGAAGGTCTCTGTTGGAATGGTCTTTGCTGATTGTTGTTGTTGGTGTTGTTGTAGTTTCTCGGAGGATACTGAGTTTGTTGATGGTACTGAGGTTGTTGCTGATAATTCTGTTGCGGAGGTTGATAAGCTGGTTGTGGATGAGCTGGAGCGGGAATGGTGACAGCTGCCACAGACCTATGAACATATTGGGGTCTGCTCCTGTTGGCATGGATAGCATTGGTTTCACCAGTTCTTCTTGGGCCTGCAAAAGGCTTCCTTGTATTGCTGGACGAGCTGGCGCCGTTGTTAGAAATTTTGCCCATTTTTAACAGGCTCTCGATTCTTTCCCCAGCTATGACAACATCTGCAAAGCTAGTAGAAGAGAAAGCAGCCAGCCTGTCAATGTATGTTCCCTGAAGGGTATTCATAAACATATCTGCCATTTCCCTCTCAGACATAGGTGGCTGAACAGCAGCAGCCAATTGCCTCCATCTCTGGGCATATTCTCGGAAACTTTCCCTTGACGACTGTGACATTCCCATTAGGAGGGTCCTGTTGGGTGCCATATCTAAGTTGTACTGATACTGTCTGATAAAGGCCTCTGCCAGGTCCTTCCAACACCTGATAGTTGCTCTTGTCAGATGAGAGTACCATTCTCTTGAAGCTCCCGTCAAGCTATCCTCAAAATAAAACATCCATAGCTTTTCGTCCATGGTATAGGCCTTTAGCCTCCCCAGAAATGATTGTAAGTGGGTCCGAGGGCATGAAGTCCCGTTGTACTTTTCAAAACAAGGAGGCTTGAACTTATGGGGAATCCTGACCCCGTCTACCAAGCCCATGTCCATAACATCAAAACCCAAAGAGTTCTGAGATTCCAAGGATCTTAATTTCTCAGCTATCTCATCCAGCCTTTTGTCATAAGCTTCCTCCCCAGCACCCATTACTGTGAACTGATCCTCCTGGGGGTCTTCTTGCAGTACCCTGCCTGCAGTGGCAGTCCCTTGAACATTAGCAGGAATATTGACCTCTGGATGAAGGTGGGGTCCAAATACTGGGGGATTGACATGAGGTTGGACCCTCTCATTGTTGCTTGTGCCAGCAGTCCCTATATGAGGATCTTCCTGATTTTGCCTTTCCACCATGGCTCTCAATCTTTCTTGTCTCTGAGCCATGTTGTTCATCACTTCCATAAACTGCGTCATCTGGGTTCTCATTTCCAATCTTTCGTTTGCCATTTGATTTCTGACCTCTGCAAGGTCCTGCTGTACCTGATCCATTTGTATGCCCGAAAGGTTGTTACGGGTTAGATATCGGTGCGGACGGTTGAGGGGAAACACCCGGCGTCGAGCAATAGTTCCTGAACATCACAACAGAGTTAGCAACAATAAAACAAAAACCTACAAAACAAACAAAGGGTTAGCATGCAATGCAGTATGCTTATTTGTTTTCAAGGTATCCGGCTTGGCATTCAGTTTTGACCCTTCCAGACCCTTGAAGATGCTGTTGATGTGTCTTTTGAAGAAACTCAGATGGAACAAATCAACACAAATATTACAAAGAAAGCAAATGATACATAGTATGTTTACAAATACAAGCCCTCTGAGGGTTCAAAATACATTATAAGAGAATAAAAGTACATGAAATGAAAACAACAACAAGCAAATAGTCAAACACCAAGACCAAACTCATCCTCCTGAACTTCCTTGAGAAGTGCTTCAGTCACAGGATCAGCTGGACGCTCCGTGAGATTCCTCATAAGGAGGTTTCTGGTAGTAACAGCTGCAGCTAGCTTCTTGTGCTGACTTTGGTCTTTTGACCTCTTCACTCCGGCTCTAATCTTCAACTCTGAGATCTCCCTCTGGGCTGCTGTCAGGGCTTCCTGTTGCCTTTTTGCACTAGCTTCCAGCTGCTCGATCTTATCCTGAGTTCTTTTATCCTCCTGAGTACGAGCTTCGGTGATCCTGACCCACCTAGATTGACTCTCCTTCAGATACAAATCAGTCCTGGCTTTCTGGAACTGGGCTTCCTTGCATGCATTCTTCAAGATCTGCTCTCCAGCCCTAGCCTTCTTGATGTAATCTTCAGACTTCTCAATTCTGGCTAAATGCTCCACTTTCAGCTTCTCTAACCTCTCAATATCCAGCCTACCACCACTCCTCTCCCAGAGGGTCTTCTGTAGAGCCTGAGTCAACTTCTCATTTCTTTTCTTCAATTTCTTAATTTCTTCCAGGCTGACAGTTGCTGCTGGAGTTTGTATGGTAGAGGGTCCGGGTGTGTCCTCGATGGTGAAAGGCATCCCAGAAAGCTGAGCTCTGGCATGAGACCATTCATAGTACTGTGCTGATGCCACATTGTTGCACTTCCCCAGAATGGTTACTCCTTTAGTTTGAACATTATCCCAGGCCCAGGCTGCCTGCCTAACAATAGCCAGATTAGGCTTGTTCTCACAATAAAGAGTCTCAGCCCAGTCTTGTGCCTTAGGAGTGTGGACCAATGCATAGCCCAGTTGTCTTTTGAATAGCAGAGGGTTATAGTTGATGCAACCCTTTACTCCTATCAGGGGTACATTGGGGAACTGCCCGCAACTGGTAATGATGTCCCTGCCCTTGGTGCTTTGAGTGCACCACCTGATATCAGCTGCAGTTAAAGCAGTGAGTCTTCTAGCCCAGTTCTTTGGCTGGTGAGGATTCAAAAATGCATCAGTCTTAGGCAAGTGCTTGAGCAGCCAGGTATGGAACAAAGGAGCACAACACCTCACTAATCTTCCCCTTTGCTTTTCATTCCTTTGATGAACAGAGTAGTAGAAATCTCCCAGTAAGGTGGGCACTGGGTTCTTCAGGATGAAAAGATGGATTGCATTCTTGCTAACAAACTTAGGCTCATCTGCAAAAAGTATAATCCCATATATGCTCAGGGCCAATAAAGCACAGACTGCTTTCCACTCTCCCAAAGAAGCCTTCAGGGTAGCTTGAGAGATCAAGAAATCCAGATGCAGGCCAGAGATTCTAGCCTTTGAAGTCATATGCTGCCCAATCAGAACTGGTTCCAGATGTAAAGCCTTTGCTACCTCTTCATTACCAGGAAAGACCATCTCAGGGTTGAAGGGGACTCCACCCTTGATAGGTATACCAACTAATGATGAGTATTCTTCCAATAGAGGGCCCACCTGAAAGTCCTGAAAAGTGAAACACCTCAGTGGGGGATCATAAAATTGAAGGCAAGTGTGAATCAGGCTCCTCTGTGAAGAGTCCAAATCCATAACCACATCAAGTATATCTCCATAGTGTTCTCTGAAAAGTGGTATATGGTCTGGAGTAATCAGGGTCTGAATCCTCCTGATGTCAGCTAGCTCAGGCTGGAAGAAGTGGTAGGAAATGTTACTCTTTTTAGGTGCCATGATGCTGGGGAAGAGTGGAGACAAGTGCTGATGATAACACTGAAAGATGGGCCACTGATTGGCTGGTGTAGGTGACTGAAGCAGATAGCTGATAGCTGAAGCAGATGCTGATGAGGACAGGTCTATACTGATGATGGGGTCAAAACCAAGCCAAAAATGAAGATGGACACCCTGAAACACAAATAAGCAAATGTCAAAATGATGCAATGATTATGTATGCAAATGATATGCAAGGGTTTGTGACTGAGCTGGATCTGATCAAGTGCTCTGATATAAGTCCAGGTATATTCAAGAAATCCAGATGGAGGTCTATAAATCCAGTAACCAAGGTGGGGGACTCAAATAAAGAGTCACATGTCTAGGTTCTAGAATCACAAGAATTGTTCCAACATGGAGTACTCTTAATCAAATCAAAGTAATAGGGTATGCTGAGGTCAAGGGTACCTGCAAACCTGTAAACATCCCAACCCCCTCACAGGTGGTGTTCTAAAACAAGGATCCTCAGACTTGGATTAGTTATGAGAAGTGTAAACACTTCTAACCCGGAGGTACAGTGTTTACAATAACCATAAAAGTTCCTCCTCTAATTCACCTCAGTTTCTGAAGGTCAGTACTAAAGGTCATCCAGACTTAGCAGGCTTCCCAGATAGCCCTAGCATTGCAGGAAATCTGCAACACAGAGTTCTCAAGAAGAAACCCATATTTGAACCGTGTTTCATATTCCCGCACCAGACCGAGAGGGAATGGGAAAGAATATGAACCACTCTAGCCTAGGTGTCACTCAGGTCCCAAGTATAGGACCTCAACTCTCAATAGAACACCCACCCACCAAAGCAAACAAACAGATCCAGCCAGACAACATGACAGTATGATATATGTAAAGCAATAAAACAACTGTACATAAAGCAAACAAAATAAATACAAATACAAAGCACAAATAGCACCTAACACCCCAGTAAACACAAATCAATCAAGCGCTAGGAGGAACCCACAAAAAGAACCAGAAGCCCTGGTTGCAGTATAAGGTTCCCCAGCAGAGTCGCCAAGCTGTCGCTCCCGATAAGTGGGGACCAGCCCAAATAAAGGTACAGACGCGAACGGTAGGCGAAAGGGACAATGAGAACACACAGCAGTGAACTCACTGGAGATGAATAGAGTCGCCAGCTAGGCATTTTTATCCCGGAGGAAAGGTAATGCTGCATAGACCTAGGAAAAGATGGATAAGACGATTTGCGAACCAGAGAGACTGAGAAAGGGGGTTGGTTACAACCTGGGAAGGTATTAGCACCCAGATTGTCCGCCGTACTCGACGGGATCCACGCTTAAAAGATTTGTGTTATAAAGGGGTAATGTCAGTGCAATTTGTGTTTAAAGAGAGCTGGAAAATGATGTACAGGTGTCAGTGTAAGAAGTGCAAAGTGAGATATATACAGTGTCAGTGTAAGAACAGGAATAAGATGCTCAAGATCATGAGGCTAAAAGAATGATGCTGGAAGGAGGGGAATATACAGAGACTTTTGTTCGATAACTGTTAAGTTATGCCTACGTATCCTCTCGTGCAATGAGGAAGTCAGAACACCGTAGTTCGACCCAAAGAGACTGAAAGATGAATTGACTTGTGAACTGCTTACTTGCCTATGCTCAAGTGTATGATCTGTCTGGCACAGATGCAAACTGTCTTGCATTAGACGGAAGAAGCAAGTTCTCGGTTGTGAGTGAATGAGATGAGAAAAGAATCCCGGAGGAGACGATTATTGTTTGTTTTTGTGTTTTCAGTCTTTTATTGTTTTTGGATTTTGTCATAAGTTAATGAGCTTAAGTCTAAACCAATGGATTTAGTAAACTCATCACATCTTCCCTCTGATTAGGGGTAATGAGAATACCTTAAGTGTGAAGTCAGGTTCTCACACTTAATCACCTTTGGTGTAGAGTTAAGATCATTAACCTACTTGTGATTATTTAAATGTTTTTTGGTGTTTTTGTTTAGTGTTGAGTAATGAGATTAAGCCATAATCAGGGATTAAACAGACTCATTACACCATCCTAATAGAAGGATAATAGATGAGAATGTTTAAGCTGAGGAAAGCTCCTCAACTTAATCTATGATTAGGGATTAAACTCATGACAAAACAAGCCTTTATTAAGTGGATTTTATTTAATGATATGATGATGAAGTGATTTTTAGGGTTTGTAAGACAACTTGAGGGGGACTTGTCCGTTAACACTAGGGTTAGTCCTTCTTAACCAATTAAGGAAGAATTAGAACCCTAATGCAAGGCCCAAGTTACAAGTTTGATGTCTTGATGATTATGAGATGAATTTATTAAAGGATTTAAACACATTAAGGGTTTGACACTTAGGATTAAAGTTATACACTCCATCCTAATAGAAGGATGCAGGCATAAGCTTAATCACAAAGCCTTAAAGCCTTTAGGGTTTAGTCCCTGGTTATGAGGTGAGAAGAGAAGACTCAAAGAGACACAAAGGTAAAACTAAGTGGGGAGACTAAACAAAACCCTAATCATTGTCATACATGGTTGTTCCTAAGGTTTGTGAGGTTTACAAGAAAGATCTTCAGAAGAACCACCAGGAAGCAGATGAAAGGATCAAGAGAAGCAAAGCAGCTTGCTTCATTCAAGAAGACAAGTCACTTAAGGAAAGAAAGTGAGAAGGAGGAGAATGAACAAGCTCAAACTCAAACACATGACAAAATGCAGCAAGGATGCATGAAAGAGATGAAGAGAGGTTATGAGAAGTGAAGGCAAATTCACTTCTCAAAGTCACTTACCACCTGAAAAGTTAGAAAAGGAATGCAATGCAATGCCAAATGAGATGAAATGGTATGATGAAAAGAAAAACCAGGAGCACATACATGATGTGAATGATGCTATGAGATGCTGCAAACATGGAACAACACATGGGGATGATCATACAAGCTTATGGATGCAAATGAAACAAATTAAGGAACATAAATACACATGAAAAGTTATGAAATGCAAATGGCATACAACATGGGAAATGCAAGATGCAATGATCAAACATGCTTTCAATATGTCTTAAGATGTTCAATGAATCAAAAGAATGCATAGAATGCTATGGCAAGTCAAGTTATGCAAGCAACTACAAAATGGATGCATATGGAAGTTCAAATTAGGGTTTATGATCAATGCATCAAACAGAAAGCCAAAATCAGAAGCAAACAACATTACAAAAAATTGAAAATGCACTCAAAGGATCCCTAAACCTATACTAACTCACTGCCCAAAGGAGAGGTCTCAACTCTTAACCTAATTCAAGATATGATTTTCCTAAGTTTTCTAGGGTTTTAGGGTTCCTTAACAAGAAAATTACCAAACAAATTGAAAAATGAAAGATCAAATCATGGCCATTTAATCTCACAAACTACATGCTAAATACAATGCAATGCAAAAAGAATCAAGGTCCAACTCTTTAGGGTTAGGCAGAAATGATTTTTGAAAGTTTGGATCAAAATAATGCATCAAAATGATTTTAATTCCATGAAAAATTCTCAAAATGCATCAAGATCAAAAAAGAAATTTGGTTTGAGGGTTGGACAATGTTTCTAAATGTTTTTAAATGTTTCATGAATTTTTGGTGATTTTTAAATACCTGGAAGTATTTTTAATTAATTAATTCTCATTAATTAATTAAAAATAAACTTTTAAATATTTAAAAATACTTTTTTGATGCTAAAAATGAAAATAAAAATATTTTTGGGTTTTAAAAATTAATGAAATCCTTGGTAAAAAATTTCATAATTTTTAAAGGGGTTTTTACTATTTTTAATAAATTGTGGAAAACAAATGAAATAATATGAAAATAAAATGAAATTTAAACTGAAAAAGGAAAAGTCAGCCAATCCAATGGTCCTCATTCAAACTAAAACACGCGCGCATTGACTTGGCGCCGGATCCTATGGCCAGCATTCAAACTCAGCTAATTAATGATTATGCCCTAATCCTGCCGTTAATTACTTTCAGGCGACCGGAACAGTGTTCCGGTCGTCTTCTCCGATCATCCAAAACTTCAAACTCACTCTAAACACTTCTAAAATGAAATCTAAATAAACAGAAATGATCCCCACTCAGTCACGAATCAAAACCCCCATTCAAACAGAATTTATCACTTCTAAACTAGCTGAATCGAATCAAACAAAACCTAGGGCAAAAAGTTTCAAAAACTGATTAAACTCTCATCTCTCCACCATTTTCAAAACCAAAAGCATCAGTGTGATCAGTGAACAACAAAGAACAACTTAGGAACTTTAAAATCATTTCTGGAAAAAATTTCTTGAGCTACCTGAGTTTCGAAGCTTTCAATTTTTGCAACTTTCTGACCTCTCCTCTTGATGCAATCCCCTCCACTTGATCCCCTGATGATGCCTGAATGCTTAGGAGGAGTTTATGTTGGCTGGTTGGAGAGTTTGAACAAGTTCTGTTCAAGCTCAGGTGGGAGTCGTGTTTGTGATTCAGGCAGTTTCAGGCAAGGGTGAGGGGTTCTTTGTGCTCAGGATGATGAGTTGAGAAGGTCTGTGAAGTTTGTTCAAGTATTTGTGGCCTGTATGAAGAGTTTCGAAGGCTTTGGCTTTGAGAGTGAAAAATGGGGAAGTTGAGTTCTTGCTGGTTTCAGGCTTATGTCTTGTTGGTTTGGGTTCAGTGAAGCATGGTGAGAAGGTTGGTGAAACTCGTTTGAATGTTTGTGGCTTATGGAATCAGATTCGAAGGAAAATGCAAGTTGGAGAGAGTTTGTGAATGGTTCGTTCTGGTGAGCTTCAGCCTTGCTTCTTCTTGTGTTTAGCTAGCATTTGATCCACATAAACAAATCTCATTGGTCAGATGATGTGACCTGCCCTTTATTGATTGGTATGGTGCTTTTTGCCAAAATGTCAACTTCTTGTAAGAGAGGCATGGGTTATGTTCTAGGCTAGTACAAGGGCTGTGGGCTGCGCAACATGGTGTGAGGGAAAGGCTAGTGTGATTCAGTATCCAAGGCAGCAAGTGGATGAGGTGTGATGATGGTTTTTGCAACTTGCTCACTTTTAGTTCACATGGAAATATCTTGCCTCACAAGCCATGAAACATGAGAAACTCTTGGTTCAATCTGAACTTTAGGACTTACATGATGCTTGTGTAATGGTTAGACATGAATTAGAAGTCACAAATGCCTTGGTACAAAGTTTTTGCAAGTTTCTCATTTGGTGCATATTTTGAAAATTAGTGATTTTTGCCAACTTTGACACACCATAACTTTTGATCCAAAATGAATTAGGTCATGTTCTTGTACTTTTTGAAAAGGTAAAGATCTAATCTACAACTTTCATGACCAAAGTTTTTCCATTTGAAGCATTTTTGGATCAAAAAGCAAGGGTTGAAAAAGTTGCATAAAATGACATTTCATTAAAAGTCAACCATGCCCTAAAAAGTCAACTTTGCAAAAACTTGTAATTCTTGAATTTTGTGAACTTCAACCTTCTTCCATGATCAAATAAAGATCAAATACACTCAAAATGATGAAGATCAACCCTTGGTTGGGTCATTGGGGGCCTCAGATGCCCTGATTTTGCACTGACTTGTCTGAGAAGTCAACTCTTGATCAGATGACTTCCCCATGGAATTTCTTCATGAAATTGATATGCACACTCCCTATACCATATAGAGACCAATAGAAACAAGAATGACCAAAAAAATTTGGAGTTATGGCCTCTGAAACCAAAACCCTAATTTCAGGTCATCTGTGCAGTCAAGCCTGGCTCTGCTTCCATACTAAACCCAATTCTTGTGGTTCTCTGACATTCTTGACTTTGGGAGGGTATAATATGATGCTTGAACACATATGGATCCCTTTAAAGTGATGGGTGACCTTTGGAGTGGCTCAAGAATCTCTTGGATTGCTCAGATCACAAACCCTAGATGCAGATGACTTAGAACCAATGCAGTGGATCAAAAATGTGATATGAGATACTATGATTGAGTTTATGCATATGAAATGATCACAAGCCATGGTGTGAATGGGTGAGGGCAAATTTGGGGTGTTTACAACGACCACCTAGCAGGGGACGGTTGCTCTCAAGGTTTATCATGACATAGGACGAATGTCAGATAACCAAAGTCAACAATGGGGACGGCCATTGGATAAAATGATGGAGGACGACCATCAAAAAGGTGAAGGACGATCACCTAGCAGGGGACGGCTGCTAAATATCACGACATAGGACGAATGTCGGATAGAAGATCAACGATGGGGACGACCATCGGATGAGCATGATGAAGGACGATCATCAAGAGGTGGAGGACGACCACCTAGCAGGGGACGGCTGCTCTCAGGGTTTATCATGACACAGGACGAATGTCAGATAAAAAGAAATTGCTTTGCAGGCGATTTACTGGGGAATAGTAAACACGGACGAGTGTTTACATCCAAGAAACAAAAGGTATAAGTGTTTTGACGTTGTGTATAGATTAAAGATGCGGACGAGCATCCCTAAAACTACGATACGGACGAGTATCGGGTAGAAACAAATACTTGACGCATGTTCAGAGATGATGATACGGACGAGTATCAACTGGTTAACAAGGAACACAGACGAGTGTTGAATCTTAGGGGACTCTTCTGGGGAATAGTAGACACAGACGAGTATCGGTATTCAAGAAGACAAGAGTGTTGACATGGTGTATGGATTAAAGATGCGGACGAGCATCCTTAAGACTATGATACGGACGAGTATCAGGTAGAAACAAACGCTTGATGCATGTTCTGAGATGATGGTACGGACGAGTACCAACTGGTTAACAAAGAACACGGACGAGTGTCGAATCTGTGGGGATATAAATGCTATATACAAGATACAGACGAGTATCTGTAGAAGTGTGAGTGGTGTATAGATGAGTGTTTAATCTGCTGGAGAGAGTGACACAGACGAGTGTCAAGAGGAGAAAAATATAGTATAAACAAGTATCTGATATACAAAGTGTCTAGGTTACTGTGCTGGGGAAAGTGACACGAACGAGTGTCAAGAAAGTTATATATATATATAATTATCTGTGAGTGCAAAGGGGACGCTTTGGCTTTCCATTGGGGATATGACACGGACGGGTGCCACAAGGAGTATATACTGATGTTTGTGAATGTAAGGCAACAGCTTTAACTTTAGCTCTCCGCCGGGGAATTTGGGGGGAGTTTTCTGTATATTGTTGACGGATTCTCAATATTCACAAGTGTTTGATTCAGAACATGGCTTATGATTATGTAATATGTTTGATTTTTGCCGTAATGCTCCGTATTAGACGGAATGCTACGCTTTGTGGGTGAATATGATGCGAATGCCATGATTATGCAAGGATACCGATCCAAGATTCGGATCCCGATGCTGCGAAGATCTCTAGTTGATCTGCTTGAAATGGACATCCCAGCTGGGGATGAGATCATTGGTAAATTTGACAAGATGCATCTGCTTGGGGATATAGGTCACTGATAGACCTATCTCAGTTAATGAGGGACCCAGCTAGGAGTTTGTAGAAGCTTTCTTCACTCTGTTGTGATCCTTTCATGCGCTGCTCTTCTGGATAGAGGCTGAAGCTCTGTGGGGAGATGGTTCCCTGACTTTTGTACTTAGCTGAGGAGGAAGAATGGTTGGCACCTCAGCTGGGGAGAAATAGCAAGTGGAAACTCAGCTGGGGAGAAAACACTTTGGGTGCTAAGACTGAGTGTTGATTTGTCAGCTTGCTGGGGTGAAGCTTCCATGCCCCAAGTTGCATTTTGAATACCTGCAATCTTGCGAAGACAGAGAGACGCACAAGTAATCCCGAGGTATCCTTTACTGGATCCCGTTATGAGAGTTCAGACACTCTTGGGAGTAAGTATATTTCCTGCAAGCACGTAGTTTTTATTTTTGAAGATAAGCATCTGTACTCATGCAATCAGTTTTTTAAAGACATCAGACATTCTTTGCAAATAAAAATGTACAAGACGAAACATGACTGAAAATCTGCTTTTATTAATTCATGTGCCCTGAATTGGCAAGATACAGTCAAAGAAACAAATCCCCTAAAATAAGGAGATCGTTATAAATTGAGAAACAAAAAAGGTGCTATGTTGTCGACGCTCCAAGAAGCTTCCCTTTTGCTATGACTCGTATGACATTTGACGTTCTTCTCGTCTTGCTTTCTGAAGAAGGCTAATTCTGACAGAGGCTTGACCCTTTCGAGGCTTACCAAGTTGTAGGTGATACAGACGAATTCAGAATGTAGTTGTTCGCTTATTCCCTTATTTTGCATGGATCGCCCTTTCAGGTTTTCAATCCATCGGGATACCCATTTTTGCCTGAGTTGTCCGATGCGGCTTTTCAACTCAACGGGTGTACGTTTTTTTTGCTTATTTTCCCTTATTTTTGCCCGAGTCTTTTATTCTGTTTTTGACTCGCCGGGATGCCCTATTTTTGCCTGGACTTACATTCTGTTTTTATGTCCAGCGGGTCATTTTTATGCGAAGTATTTTTTAACTGCATCTGAATTCATAGGGGACGGGAAGTCTTCACCATCCATAGTGCTGAGCATCAGCGCTCCACCAGAAAAAACTTTCTTTACTACAAACGGTCCTTCATAATTCGGAGTCCACTTGCCCCTGTGGTCTGTATGAGGAGGGAGGATTCTTTTCAGCAAAAGATCCCCTACTTGGTACTCTCGGTGCCTGACTTTCTGATCGAAGGCTCTCTTCATTCTTTTCTGATACAACTGCCCATGACAGATTGCAGCCAATCTTTTCTCTTCAATCAGACTCAGTTGTTCGTATCGGGACCGGACCCACTCTGCTTCGTTCAGCTTAACATCCATTAATACCCGTAGGGAGGGTAATTCAACTTCAACCGGTAGGACTGCTTCCATACCATACACAAGCTGATACGGTGTTGCCCCAGTGGATGTTCTGATTGACGTGCGGTACCCATGCAAGGCAAATGGTAGCATTTCATGCCAGTCTTTGTAGGTGACTACCATCTTCTGCACAATTTTCTTGATATTTTTATTAGCTGCCTCAACAGCGCCATTCATCTTTGGCCTGTAAGGAGAAGAATTGTGGTGTTGAATCTTGAAGTCCCGGCACAGCTCTGCCATCATTTTATTGTTCAAGTTGGAACCATTGTCAGTAATGATTCGCTCGGGAACTCCGTATCGACAGATGATATCTCTCTTCAGAAATCTGGCTACCACTTGCCTTGTAACGTTTGCATATGAAGCTGCTTCGACCCACTTGGTGAAATAGTCAATGGCAACCAAGATGAATCTGTGGCCATTTGAAGCAGTCGGTTCGATCTTGCCAATCATATCAATGCCCCACATAGCAAAGGGCCAAGGTGAAGACATCACATTCAAAGGATTGGGAGGCACATGCACCTTATCCGCATAAATCTGGCATTTATGGCACTTTCTGGCATAGGCACAACAGTCGGCATCCATTGTGATCCAATAATAACCTGATCTTAGCAACTTTTTAGCCATGGCATTCCCTCCCGCATGGGTACCAAAGGATCCTTCGTGCACTTCATGCATTAACAAATCTGCTTCTGTCCTGTCAACGCATCTGAGGAGTACCATATCAAAGTTTCTTTTGTACAGGGAACCATCAGTATTCAAGAAGAAACTTCCAGCAAGCCTTCTCAAAGTCTTCTTATCATTGGAAGATGCCCCAGGTGGGTATGTTTGATCCTCCAAAAAGCACTTAATGTCATGGAACCAGGGCTTATCATCTTTAACAACATCCGCTGCGAACACATATGCTGGTCTGTCAAGTCTGGACACTGAAATCTGAGGTACAAAGTTGGCAGCTTGAACTTTGATCATGGATGAAATGGTAGCCAGAGCATCTGCAAACTGATTTTCGTCCCGAGGGATATACTCAATCTTGACCGTTGTAAAGAAAGTCAATAACCTCCTTGTATAATCCCTGTAAGGTATCAGATGATCCTGGTGGGTGTACCATTTGCCGTTGGTTTGATTGATTACCAACGGCATGTGAACTCCTTTAGGTGTAATGAGTACTGCACCAACACCACGACCATTCATATTAACAGCCCCATCAAACATCATAGTCCATTCTTCTTCCGGGTCAGGACCTTCAGTATGAACGGGTTCTTCATGATCTTTTGCTTTTATGAACATGATGTCTTCATCAGGGAAGTCAAATCTCATAGGCTGGTAATCATCAATAGGTTGCTCAGCAAGATATTCAGACAATACACTTCCCTTGATGGCTTTCTGAGAAGTGTACTGGATGTCATATTCTGTGAGGATCATTTGCCATCTTGCAACCCGTCTAGTGAGTGCTGGCTTCTCAAAAATATACTTGACTGGGTCCATCTTTGAGATCAATAAAGTAGTGTGGGTCAACATATACTGTCTCAGTCGGCGAGCAGCCCACGCTAAAGCACAACAAGTTTTCTCGAGCAGTGAATAATGTTGTTCACAGTCGTTAAACTTTTTGCTTAGGTAGTATATTGCATACTCTTTTCGACCAGACTCGTCATGCTGGCCCAGCACACACCCCATTGACTCTTCTAATACTGTCAAGTACATTATCAGAGGTCTCCCTTCAACTGGAGGCATAAGGATTGGAGGTTCTTGCAAGTACTCTTTGATTTTGTCAAAAGCCCTCTGGCAGTCTTCGTTCCACCTGACCGTTTGTTCTTTTATTAATAGTTTGAACAAGGGTTCGCAGGTTGCTGTAAGGTGAGATATGAACCGTGAAATGTAGTTCAATCGACCTAAGAACCCTCGAACTTCTTTCTCTGACTTTCGTGCAGGCATTTCTTGGATGGCTTTGACTTTATCAGGGTCAACTTCAATCCCTTTCTCGCTCACAATAAATCCCGGCAGCTTACCAGATCGTACCCCGAATGTGCACTTGCTGGGGTTCAATTTTAGTTGGTACTTCCTCAGACGCTTGAATAGCTTTAGCAGATTTACCAGGTGGTCTTCTTCAGTGAGGGACTTGGCAATCATATCATCCACATAACATTCGATTTCTTTATGTATCATATCGTGGAATAATGTCACCATAGCCCGTTGATATGTTGCACCAGGGTGTGATGAAGGTTGTCTTCTCCATGTCTTCAGGTGACATTTTGATCTGATTGTATCCTGAAAATCCGTCCATGAAGGAGAATACCGAGAACTGAGCCGTATTATCCACCAATACATCGATGTGAGGTAATGGGAAGTCATCTTTCGGGCTGGCCCTGTTCAGATCCCGGAAGTCAACACACATCCTTACTTTGCCGTCTTTCTTAGGCACAGGCACAATATTAGCACCCCACGGTGGATAGCTAGTTACAGCAAGGAACCCGGCGTCCCACTGCTTTTGCACCTCTTCTTTGATCTTCATTGCCATGTCTGGGCGAGTGCGGCGCAATTTCTGTTTAACCGGTGGGCAGTCTTCTTTTAAAGGCAGCTTATGCATAACAATGTCGGTGTCCAACCCTGGCATATCCTGATAAGACCAAGCAAACACATCCATATACTCTTGAAGCAGGTCAATCAGTTGTCTCTTTACTGAGTCTTGTAAGCAGGCCCCGATTTTAACTTCTTTCACGTCTTCATCTGTACTAAGATTAATCGTTTCGACCTCCTCCTAATGAGGAGTGATAACCTTTTCCTCTTGTCTCAACAATCTGGCTAGCTCTTCAGGAAGCTCGTAATCTTCTTCAACCCCTTCATCAGCTTGATTGATTGGATTGTCAAAGTCATACGAAGTCATAGCCGTGTTGTTGTCGGTGCGGTCTGGAAGGCACTCTCTGCAAGGGTTCAGTTTGTTCATTTTAGTGATTAATTTTAATCTTGTTTAGAAAAGTGAAATAAAGTTAACATTTTGAAAACACTGCCATTTATTTTTTGTACAAAAAGAAAAATGGAAAAACAGTGAGCGGAAAAGAAAAAGAGACTCATTTGCAAAAGATGTCTGATATTTCATTGATTAATCTTGTTGCACAAAAATTACAGATGGCCCGATTACAAAATGAGTCTTGTCATCTTGGGCAAGATGCAAGACTTGATGCATGCTTAAAATATACAGGAAATAATAATTACTCTGCAGGAGTAACTCTTATAATTTCCTGGGAAGACCAGTTTGAGATACTGCTCCCCGGGATCTTTGGACGTATCCAACTCTCCAGGTTGCGGTCGCTTTCATCCTCGTCTTCCAAATTGTTGACAACATCAGGGGTGATCATCCCCCCACTAACAAAGTTGGGCTCCTTAGCAGCCTTTGCTTGATCTTGTTGAGTTGGTTTGTAACCCAACCCAAATCTATCCTCCTTCTTCTCTACGGGCAGCAACTTGCCCCAGCCTTGGGCAGTCCCTTCTTCAACAACCTTCCGGGCTTGTTGATAAGATGTCATTAAGGTTCCAGGTACAGCAGATGTTTCGTTTATGTTCAAGGCCTCGAACCCTTGACTCATTGTTTCGTGGATCTCCCCGTCCATCTCAATGTATTTGTATGTAGCCAGATGGCTAACAAAAATATCTTCCTCTCCACAAATAGTAACGACTTGGCCCTCCCACTCGAATTTTAACTTCTGGTGAAGGGTAGACGTAACTGCGCCAGCGGCATGAATCCATGGTCTACCCAACAAACAGCTGTAGGCAGGCTGAATGTCCATCACGTAGAAGGTTGTTTTGAAAGTCTGTGGGCCAATCGTTATAGGCAACTCAATTTCTCCCAGAACTGATCTCTTAGAACCGTCAAAGGCTCTTACTACCAAGTTACTGGGACGTAATGCCAATCCTTCATACTCTAGCTTCACAAGGGCTTGTTTAGGTAAAACATTGAGGGATGACCCTGTGTCTACCAGTACATGGGAAAGAACTGCACCCTTACACTCCAAGGTAATGTGAAAAGCCTTGTTATGATTGCGGCCTTCCGTAGTCAAATCAGTGTTGGTAAATCCTAGTCCATTACTAGCATTAACATTCCCAACCACAGCTTCCAATTGATTGACTGTGATCTCTTCTGGCACATAAGCTGCGTGAAAGACTTTTAGTAGTGCGTTCCGATGAGCCTCGGAGCACATTAACAATGATAGAATGGAGATCTTAGAAGGCGTCTGGTGAAGCTGGTCCACTATCTTGTAATCACTTTTCTTGATGATTCTCATGAATTCATCAACTTCTTGATCAAAAGGTGTTTTCAAAGCCTCCTTAACAATTTGTTCTTCTTGCACCATACTCTTCCCTTTTGCCTTGGCGGCAGCTTCTGCTTCGGCAGGGGGTCTTTGAATTTGCGGGGCAAAGAGACGTCCGCTTCGAGTGAAGCCTCCGCCTCCTCCCACATTGTCTATTTGTGGTGAAGAAGTTGATGATTCGAGAGTGATTTTCTGTCCTTCGCAGTATAGATCAGAGCCGTAATGCCAAGGGATGGCATTACTGCTTTCATAAGGTACTGGCCCAGGCACTGTGATAGTGACTGGACTGATAGCAGCTGCAGAAGGGACCATGATAGTATGTGGATCATAGTATATTGTAACTAGTGCTCTGACAGGAGCGGCATTCTGTGAGTTGTAGGCCGAATCATTTGCAGGATCATAATAAATTGTAACCGTTGAGACACTTTCATTATTCGCTGTTGATGTTGTAGGAGACACTGTTGAATGGATGGGTGTTGCTGTTGTAGGAGATTCTGAATGAAGGGGTGCTGAAGTTGTAGAAGGGATGTTTGCTGATATTTGGTCCGTTGAGGTAACAGATGAAGCATTTGTTGATGAAACTGAAAAGTTGTTTGGAACAATGGTTGTTGCAGTTGTAGAAGACTCGGGAACTGTTGTTAAGGAGATTGCTGGATTGGTAGGTATTGATGTTGTGATTTGAAGCAGGCCACTCTGGATGAGACCATCTATGCCATCTCTCAAGTTATCACATCCATTCACTGAAATGTTGCAATAAGCACATCCTAGCTCACATCCAGGGAACATTTGACATTCAAGGAGTTGAGCTTTAATCTCTACCAAGGGTGTCCGAATCTGACCCACACTGGTTATCAAGTAAGACGGCTTGTCTTCTTCAATAGCATTGATTCTGGGGCCACCATGGTTTGGCATAGGGTTCTTGTTAACATTTGGTGGTGGTGCAAAGTTTAGAGCCTTAGAATCTACCAAGTCTTGTACCTTCATGTGCAAAGCTCTGCACTTCTCCGTACTATGGCCAGGTGCATTCGAATGAAAAGCACATCTGGCGCTGGCGTCATAATTTCTGGGTAGACTGGCAGGATCTGGAGGTGCCAATGTCCTTAGCTCAACCAGGTTGAGTTTTAGGAGTTGTGGCAATAATGTGGCATAAGGCATAGGGATCGGATCGATCACCCTATTGGCCTGAGACGGTCTCTGTTGAAATGGTCTTTGATGATTATTGTTGTTGGTGTTGTTGTAGTTTCTCTGAGGAGGATACTGAGTTTGTTGCTGATAATTTTGTTGCTGTGGTTGATAAGCTAGTTGTGGATGAACTGGAGCGGAATGGTGACTGCTGCCACAGACCTATGAACATATTGGGGCCTGCCCCTGCTAGTATGGATAGCATTAGTCTCACCAGTTCTTCTTAGGCCCACAAAAGGCTTTCTTGTGTTGCTGGATGAGCTGGCACCGTTGTCAGAAATTTTGCCCATCTTTAGTAGGCTCTCGATTCTTTCTCCAACTATAACGACATCTGCAAAGCTGGTAGAAGAAAAGGCAGCTAGCCTATCAATGTATGTCCCTTGGAGGGTGTTCATAAACATATCAGCCATCTCCCTTTCTGACATGGGTGGCTGGACATCAGCAGCTAGCTGTCTCCACCTCTGGGCGTACTCCCGGAAGCTTTCCCTGGATGATTGTGACATTCCCATCAGGAGGCTCCTGTTGGGTGCCATATCCAAATTATACTGGTATTGACTAATAAAGGCCTCATCCAAGTCCTTCCAACACCTGATGGTTGCTCTGGTCAAATGAGAGTACCATTCCCTTGAAGCTCCTGTTAAGCTATCCTCAAAATAAAACATCCATAGCTTTTCATCCATGGTGTATGCCTTCAACCTCCCCAGAAAGGATTGTAAGTGGGTCCGTGGGCAGGAAGTCCCGTTGTACTTCTCAAAGCACGGTGGTTTAAATTTGTGGGGAATCCTGACCCCGTCCACTAAGCCCATGTCCATAACATCAAAACCCAAGGAATTTTGAGACTCCAAGGACCTTAATTTTTCAGCAATTTCATCCAGCCTTCTGTCATAGGCCTCATCCCCAGCTCCCATCACTGTGAACTGATCTTCCTGGGGGTCTTCTTGCAGTACTCTGCCTGTAGTAGCATTCCCCTGTACATTAGCAGGGATGTTGATCTCTAGATGAAGGTGGGGCCCAAATACAGGTGGGTTGATATGAGGCTGCACCCTCTCATTGTTGCTTGTCCCACCAGTCCCTAGATGGGGATCTTCCTGAGTCTGCCTCTCTACCAAGGCTCTTAATCTCTCTTAGCTTTGTGCCAATCCATTCATCACCTCCATAAATTGTGTCATCTGATTCCTCATTTCCAATCTCTCATTGGCCATTTGGTTCCTGACCTCTGTAAGGTCCTGTTGTACCTGGTCCATCTGTATACCCGTAAGGTTGTTGCGGGTGGGATATCTGTGTGGACGGTTGAGTGGGAACACCCGACGTCGAGCAATAGTTCCTGAACCACAACAGAGTTAGTAACAAAACAAACAAAACCTACAAAACAAGATAAAAGGTTAGTATGCAATGCAGTATGCTTATTTGTTTCCAAGGTATCCGGCTTGGCACTTGGTTTTGACCTTTCCAGACCCTTGAGGAAGATGCTGTTGATGTTGCTTGAAGAATTCAGATAAAGCAAACCAAAACATATATTACAAAAAGGTAAATGATACATAATTTGTTTCTTTTTACAATACATGCCCTCTGAGGGGTCAAAATACAACACAAAAAAGGAAAAGCACAATGAAATGAAAGCAACAACAAGCAAAAGTCAGACACCAAGACCAAACTCATCCTCCTGAACTTCCTTGAGAAGTGCTTCAGTCACAGGATCGGCTGGACGCTCTGTAAGGTTCCTGATAAGGAGATTCCTGGTAGTAACAGCTGCAGTTAGCTTCTTGTGTCGACTCTGGTCTTTTGACCTCTTCACACCAGCTCTGATCTTCAACTCTGAGATCTCTTTCTGGGCTGCTAGCAGGGCTTCCTGTTGCTCTTTTGCACTAGCCTCCAACTGCTCAATCTTGTCCTGAGTCCTCTTATCTTCCTGAGTACGAGCTTCGGTGATCCTGACCCACCTAGCTTGACTCTCCTTCAGATACAAATCAGTCCTGGCCTTCTGGAACTGAGCCTCCTTGCAGGCATTCTTCAAAATCTGTTCTCCAGCCCTTGACTTCTTGATGTAATCCTCAGACTTCTCAATCCTAGCTAGATGCTCCCCCTTTAGCTTTTCTAACCTCTCAATGTCCAGCCGACCATCACTCCTTTCCCAAAGGGTCTTCTGTAGAGCCTGAGTCAGATTCTCATTTCTCTCTTTTAGTTTTTCAAACTCCTCTAAACTGACAGTGATAGGAGGTGCTGTGGATGGCCCTGGTGCATCCTCAATGGTGAAGGGCATCCCAGAAATCTGTGCCCTGGCATGAGACCACTCATAGTACTGTGCTGAGGCCACATTGTTGCATCTTCCCAGAATGGTTACCCCTTTAGTCTGGACATTGTCCCAAGCCCAGGATGTTTGCCTGACAATAGCCAGATTAGGCTTAATCTCACAGTAAAGGGTCTCAGCCAAGTCTTGTGCCTTAGGAGTGTGGACCAATGCATAGCCCAGTTGTCTTTTGAATAGCAGAGGGTTATAGTTGATGCAACCTTTTACTCCTATCAGGGGTACATTGGGGAACTGCCCACAACTGGTAATGATGTCCCTGCCTTTTGTGCTTTGAGTGCACCACCTGATATCAGCTGAAGTTAAAGCAATGAGTCTTCTAGCCCAATTCCTCTGCTGGTAAGGGTTCAAATATGCATCAGTCTTAGGCAAATGCCTGAGCAACCAGGTATGGAAAAGGGGAGCACAGCACCTCACCAATCTTCCTCTTTGCTTTTCATTCCTTTGGTGGACAGAGTAGTAGAAATCTCCCAGTAAGGTGGGCACTGGGTTCCTCAGGATAAAAAGATGGATTGCATTCTTGCTAACAAACTTAGGCTCATCTGCAAATAAAATGACCCCATATATGCTAAGGGCCAATAAAGCACAGACTGCCTTCCACTCTCCCAAGGAGGCCTTCAGGATGGCCTGAGAAGTCAAGAAATCCAAATGTAGACCAGAGATTCCATCCTTGGTAGTCATATTCTGCCCAATCAGAACTGGTTCCATATGTAATGCCTTTGCTATCTCTTCATTACTGGGAAAAGCCATCTCAGGGTTGAAGGGGACTCCACCCCTGATAGGTACACCAACCAATGATGAATACTCCTCTAATAAAGGCCCCAACTGAAAATCCTGAAAGGTAAAGCACCTCAGAGGGGGGTCATAGAACTGCAGGCAAGTATGAATCAGGCTCCTCTGTGAATGGTCCAAATCCATAACCACATCAAGTATGCCTCCATAGTGTTCTCTGAATAGTGGTATATGGTCTGGAGTAATCAGGGTCTGAATCTTCCTGATGTTAGCCAACTCAGGTTCAAAGAAATGGTAGGAGATATTACTCTTCTTGGGTGCCATGTTGCTGAAGAAGAGCTGAGACAGATGCTGAGAATAACACTGAAAATGGGCCACTGACAGGCTGGTGCAGGTGACTGAAGCAGGTAGCTGATAGCTGAAGTAGATACTGATGAGGATAGGTCTATGCTGATGATGGGGTCAAAACCAAGCCAAAATAAAGTATGGATACCCTGAAAAACAAATAAGCAAATGTTAAAATGATGCAATGATGATGTATGCAAATGATATGCAAGGGTTTGTGACTGAGCTGGATCTGATCAAGTGCTCTGATATAGGTCCATGTATGTTCAAGAAATCCAGATGGAGGTTCATAAGTCCAGTAACCAAGGTGGGGGACTCAAATAAAGAGTCACATGTCCAGGGTTAAAATCACAAGAACTGTTCCAAAATGGAGTACTCTTAATCAAAACAAAGTAACAGGGTATGCTGAGGTCAAGGGTACCTGCAAACCTGTAAACAGCCCAACCCCCTCACATGTGGTGTTCTAAAACAAGGATCCTCAGACTTGGATCAGTTATGAGAAGTGTAAACACTTCCAACCCGGAGGTACAGTGTTTACAATAACCATAAAAGATCCTCCTCTAATTCACCTCAGTTTCTGAAGGTCAATAGTAAAGGTCATCCAGACTTAGCAGGCTTCCCAGATAGCCCTAGCACTACAGGAAATCTGTAGCACAGAGTTCTCAAGAAGAAACCCATATCTGAACCGTGTTTCATATTCCCGCACCAGACCGAAATGGAATGGGAAAGAAGATGAACCACTCTAGCCTAGGTGTCACTCAGGTCCCAGGTATAGGACCTCAACCCTCAATAGAACACCCACCCACCAAAGCAACAAAACAGATCCAGCCAGCACAGTATGACAGTATGATATATGTAAAGCTATAAAGAAAGCAGTAAAGCAACTGTACATAAAGCAAATATAAATACAAATATACAAACACAAATAACACATAACACCCCAGTAAACACAAAATCAAACAAGCGCTAGGAGGAACCCACAAAAAGAACCAGAAGCCCTGGTTGCAGTATAAGTGTCCCCAGTGAAGTCGCCAAGCTGTCGCTCCCCACCAAATGAAGCCGGGTCAAATGGGGTACAGACGCGAACGGTCGGCGAGAGGAGGATGTGGGAACACACAGGAGTGAACTCACAGGGAATGAAAAGAGTCGCCAGCTAGGCATTTTTATCCCGGAGGAAAGGCAATGCTGCATAGACCTAGAAAGATATGGATAAGACGGTTGCGAACCAGAGAGACTGAGAAAGGGGGTTGGTTACAACCTGGGAAGGTATTAGCACCCAGATTGTCCGTCGTACTCGACGGGATCCACGCTTAAAAGATTTGTGTTTTAAAGGGGTAGTGTCAGTACAATCTGTGTATAAAAAGAGCTGGAAAAGGATGTACAGGTGTCTGTGTTAAAGAAGTGAAAAATTTGATATATACAGTTTCAGTGTAAGAACAAGAATAAGATGCTCAAGATCATGAGGCTATAAGAATAATGCTGGAAAGGGGGGGAATATACAGAGACTTTTGTTCGATAACTGTTAGGTTATGCCTATGTATCCTCTCGTGCAATGAGGAAGTCATAACACCGTAGTTCGACCCAAAGAGACTGAAAGATGAATTGACTTGTGAACTGCTTACTTGTCTATGCTCAAGTGTATGACCTGTCTGGCTTAGGTGCAAACTGTCTTGCATTAGACGGAAGAAGCAAGTTCTCGTTTATGAGTGAAGATGATGAGAAAAGAATCCCGGAGGAGACGATTATTGCTTGTTTTTGTTGTTTTTGGTTTTTTATTGCTTTTTGAATTTGTCATAAGTTAATGAGCTTAAGCTTAAACCAATGGATTTAGTAAACTCATCACATCTTCCCTCTGATTAGGGGTAATGAGAATACCTTAAGTGTGAAGTCAGCTTCTCACACTTAATCACCATGATGTAGGATTAAGATCATTAACCTACTTGTGATTATTTAGATGTTTTTGTTGTTTTTGTTTAGTGTTAAGTAATGAGATTAAGCCATAATCAAGGATTAAACAGACTCATTACACCATCCTAATAGAAGGATAACAGATGAGAATGTTTAAGCTGAGGAAAGCTCCTCAACTTAATCCATGATTAGGGATTAACTTCATGACAAAACAAGGCCTTTATTAAGTGGATTTTAGTTAATGATAAGATGATGAAGTGAGTTTTATGATTTGTAAGACAACTTGAGGGGGACTTGTCCATTAACACTAGGGTTAGTCCTTCTTAACCAATTAAGGAAGAATTAGAACCCTAATGCAAGGCCCAAGTTACAAGCTTGATGTCTTGGTGATTATTATGTGAATTGATTAGAGGATTTAAACACATTAAGGGTTTAACACTTAGGATTAAAGTTATACACTCCATCCTAATAGAAGGATGCAGGCATAAGCTTAATCACAAAGCCTTAAAGCCTTTAGGGTTTAGTCCTTGATTATGAGGTGAGAAGAGAAGACTCAAAAGAGACACAAAGGTAACACTAAGTGGGGGACTAATCAAAACCCTAATCATTGTCATGCTTGGTTGTTCCTAAGGTTTGTGAGGTTTACAGGAGAAATCTTCAATGGAACCACCATGAAGCAGATGAAGGGATCAGGAGAAGCAAAGTAACTTGCTTCATTCAAGAAGACAAGTCACTTGAAGAAAGAAAGTGAGAAGAAGAAGAATGAGCAAGCTCAATCTCAAACACATAACAAAATGCAGCAAGGATGCATAAAGGAGATGAAAAGGAAATGTGAGAAGTGAAGGCAAATTCACTTCTCAAAGTTGCTTACCACCTGAAAAGTTAGTGAAAGGAATGCAATGCAAAATGGAATGAAATGGCATGATGCAAATCAAAACCAAAAGCAAATATGAGATGATAATGATGCTATGAGATGATGCAAACATGAATCAAGGCATGAGAATGATCATACAAACATGTGGATGCAAATGAAGCAAGTTTAGAACCATGAACATACATGAAAAGTTATGGAATGCAAATGGCATACAAAGTGGCAAGTGCTAGATGTGATGATCAAGCATGCTTCTAATATGTCTTAAGATGTCTAATGAAGCAAATGGATGCACAAAATGCTATGGCAAGACATGGTATGAATGCAAATACAAGATGAATACAAAAGGAAGCCCAAATTAGGGTTTATGATCAATGCATCAAACAAAACCCAAAATCAGAAGTAAACATCAAGATAAAAAATTGAAAATGCAATCAAAGGAACCCTAAACCTACACAAACTCACTGCCCAAAGGAGGGGTTCTAACTCTTAACCTAATGTAAGTTATGAATTTCCTAAGTTTCCTAGGGTTTTAGGGTACCTTACCAAGAAAAATGCCAAACAAATTGAAAATGGAAGATCAAATCATGCCAATTTAATCTCACAAACTACATGCTAAACAAAATGCAATGCAAAAAGAATCAAAGTCCAACTCTCAATGGTTAGGCAGAAATGATTTTTTGGAGTTTGGATCAAAATAATGCCTTGAAATGATTTTAATTCCATGAAAAATTCTCAAAAGACATCAAGATCAAAAAAGAAATTTGGTTTGAGGGTTGGACAATGTTTCTAAATGATTATGAAGGTTTCATGAATTTTTTGGTGATTTTTAAATACCTAAAAGTATTTTTAATTAATTAATTCTCATTAATTAATTAAAAATAAACTTTTAAATGATTTAAAAATCTTTTTTAATTCAAAAAATAAAAATAAAAATGTTTTTGGTTTCTGAAAATTAATAAAAGTTTATATAAAAATTTTCAGAATTTTTGAAAGGGTTTTACTATTTTTAAATAAATGTACAAAATAAAATACAAGAAATGAATTAAAAATGAAATAAAAGGGAAAGTATGCGCAATGGAGAGCTAGGATTGATTCTGGGGAAGGACCTGTTGACTGCGCGCGCAATCCAAAGGCTGAAATTCAAACTGGCCAGATTAATTATAAACTTAATTAATTAAGATAATGACGTGGATTAGGGTTAAGTGAGGCAATCCAGGCCATTGAACGCACGCGGGAATTGACCAAGTCAGCTCATCCAACGCTCAGAATTCAAACTCTCATTAATTACAGGGATTAGCCCTAATTATTTTCAGGTGGCCGGAGAAGACCTCCGGTCGTCTTCTCCGGTGGGAATCCCACCTGAAAATCTCTAAAATCCTCAAAACCTCACAAAAATGAAAACTAAAGGCCCAGAAATCATCCCCACACATCACTGAATCAAAACCCCTAATCAAAACTCATTTCTTATTCACTAATCATGCGAATAGAAGCCAAACATTTCTAGGTCAGACAAGTTTCAGAACAAGATTAAATGCTTATTTCTCAACCATTTTCAAAACTAAGAACATCAGAGTGATCAGCAAAGCATGAGGAACAAATTAGAAACTTAAAAACTCATTTCTGGAAAAAAAGTTCTTGGTATACCTGAGCTTTGAGCTTTCTCAGTTTGCAACTTTCTGACCCTCTCTCTTTGCGCAAACCACTCCTCTTAGGCCCCTGATGAAGTCTTGATGCTTAGAAGAAGTTTATGGTGGCTGGTTTGGAAGATGGCAGAGGTTCTGCTCAATGGGGGGTGGTGATCGTGTTTTTGATTCAATGGCCTTCAGGCTGTTTTGAGGTTTGGTTTGTGTTCAGGAAGGTGTGTTGAGTTGATTGGTGAAGTTTGTTTTTGTGTTTGTGGCCTGTGTGATGAGTTTCGAATGCTCTTGCAAGATGAGGTGAAAATGAGAATGCTGAGTTATGGAGTGTTTCAGGCTTTTGTTCTTGTTGCTTTGGCTTGCTTTTGGCTTGTATAAACAATTGGGATTGGTCAGAAGATGTGATGTGTGCTTTATTGATTGGTATGGGTCTTTTTGCCAAAATGTCAAAGTTGGTGTAAGAGAAGTATGGGCTACTTTCTAGCCAAGGATAAAGGGTGTGTCCTGCGCAGCATGATGAGGGGAGATGCCTAGGGTGGCTCAGCAGGCTAGCCAGCAAGTGGATGATAAACTATGATGAGTTTTGCAACTTGCCTTGCTTGTGATCTTTATGAAATATCTTGATCCATAGGCCACAAAAGTGAGAAGTTTCTTGGCCCATTCTGGTTTTTAGGTCTTGTGTGATCATGTTGTGAAGTTTAGAAGTCCATTTGATGACTAAATTTGCCTTGAGAAGTGAATTTGCAACTTTGCCTCTTTGGTGAAAAACTTCAAATTTTGTGATTTTTGCCAACTTTGACAAGCCATAACTTTTGATCCAAAATGAATTAGGTCATATTCTTGTACTTTTTGAAAGGGGAATGATCCATTCTACAACTTTCATGACCAAAGTCTTTCCATTTGAAGCTTTTTTGAATCAAAAAGTAAGGGTTGAAAAAGTTGCCTAAAATGACAATTTCATTAAAAGTCAAACTTGCCCAAAAAGTCAACTTTGCAAAAGACTTGAACTTCTTCAATTTTGTGAACTTCCAACATCTTCTATGATCAAATAAAGATCATATACAGTCAAAATGATGAAGAACACCCTTTGGTTGGGTCATTGAGGGCCTCAGATGCCCTGATTTTGCACTGACTTGCTTGAAAAGTCAACTATTGATCAGATGACTTCCCCATGGAATTTCTTCATGAAAATTGATATGCATACTCCCTATACCCTATAGAGACCAATAGAAACAAGAATGACCAAAATATTTGGAGTTATGGCCTCTGAAACCAAAACCCTAATTCTAGGTCATCTGTGCAGTCAAGCCTGACTCTGCTTCCATACCATCCTCAGTTCTTGTGATTCTTTGACATTCTTGACTTTGAGAGGATATAATATGATACTTGAACACACATGGACCCCTTTGAAGTTATTGATGACCTTTGGAGTGGCTCAAGAGGCTCTTAGATTGCTCAGATCACAAACCCTAGATGCAGATGACTTTGAATTCATGCAGTGAATCAAAACTGTGATATGAGATGCTATGATTGAGTTTATGCATATGAAATGATCACAAGCCATGGTGTGAATGGGTGAGGGCAAATTTGGGGTGTTTACATCTTGGAACAAATAAAACAAAGTTTCCTAAATAGTCTCCCGCCTAATTTAGTAACTTATGTACTTATGTAGATGCAAAACATGTTCCAGAAAATAGCCTTCATGGTCAAATTCACAGTCACCTTTAGCACAATAAACCCGGGAAGGAGTACACACAACCCAAACATCACCATCAGTATTTTGGTGTACACAAGGAAGAAGATAACCAAAACATTAAATACATTCAAGTTACTCCCCCTAAACACATCAACTAATACTTTCCACGGATGGAAAAATCTTCCTCGTAATAGGAAGAAGAAACTTTTCCCAACCTGCAAGTAAACTTATATCTTGAACAAATTAGTTTCAAGATATTATAAACACAAATAGAATAAGCCATATCAATTAGAAACACATATAGTAGAAGCTACAACATAAAACACTAAACAAGACCAAGAACAAATTATGAATATAGAATGTTGGAACATTGTGGACAACATTTTGCATCAAAAGAAGAAAAAGACAACAAAACAAAGCAGATAATGCCACCACTCCCTGCAAACAATAGCAAGACACACACACGCACACACACACACACACACACACACACACATTTTTCTTCCCTATTTAACCAAAAATTTACAAAACAAGGTGAAATAACAGAAACCGACCCAAACAGACACAACCAAACCCCAAAAATGGTTACAAACTAGAATTTTGCAACCACTTCAGAAACACAAAAGGGAAACACTTATACTAAAATACAAAAAACAAATGACTTACACCAGACAAAAACACATGAACACACCAGTTTCTCAACTTAAACCAGTGAAAAGAAAAAGAACACATTGTGAAGATCTTCGAGAGATGATGGTGACCTATAAATACTAGAGGTTACATAGAGAGTAAGGAATCTAGAATGTAATAATAGACCAGTCAATAGGAGCAGTTACTAGAAAATGATAACTTCAGTCTTTAGAAACTGAGCACCATCCACCAAAGCATATTGACTCCCCTACTGAAAATGAAAATTCTATCACGTAACCACTCCACCAAAACATGTTTACCACATATGATTTTAAAAGCACTCAGTCACACCATCCAAAAGTAACCTCTTTACACACCTTCCAAAGAGAACCCGTCCAGGCTAGGAGAAATATCTTGACATGTTGATTAATATTACAAACCACCACTTATTGCATCCTTTTACAAACAAACTCATGTTGGAGAACCAACTTCTTCAACATTATATCAATAGTCTTACTTATCCAGGACAAAAGTAAGTTTGACAAGATAATCCATCATAAGAACCAATCAAAGCCACACACAAACAGAGTTTCCATGCTCTATTTAAAAACAACTTCTTACATTTTAGTTCAACTTAAATTCAGAAAACAAGCAGTGTCAAGACATCATATGTGATATCATTCAAACACAACTAATACTTCCCTTTTTTTAGCCTAGACATGACTAACCAGTAACATCCCACATCATCCAACATTGTTCAATAGATCATTCCCAAGAATCAATAACAATCCTAGCTTACGAGAACAAAATATCACACTATCACAAATCCAGAACTACACCCATACTTACAGGGTAATAGCACATCAGACTAAACCATATCTAAACACCTTGTCTGACATCACAACCTCATTAAAGCTTTGTTCAAGTGCAAGTACACACATCAGGAAAACTCAGTCTTCCTTGGTCACACAAACACAAAACTCCCCCTTAAGGAGAAATCACACATCAAATGCATGCATATCAACACCTTAACACCCCTTATTCCACAAAATTTCTCCTCAGTGGAGAACTAAAACACAATGTTGCAAATTTTCATCATTAATACATCACATCCACTTACTTCTCCCAAACACAAGCATACTTGTTCCTAATAGAGATCATTACCCAGGAAACACATGGTCCTCTTAACTCTTTAATTGACCAAAATGTCATGACCTCTAGGTTTTAAATCATACACATACTTTATAACAGTAGATAAATACTTCCACAATATTCATTCTCAATAAGATGCAGAATAATTTAGTCTCCTTAAGAAGTATATGCATCATACAAGCCCAAGCATTTTTCAAAACAACAAACATCAAAATATATGATCTGACATCCTTCTTCTACACACCACAATGTGATCTACCATAATTTAATCTCTAACAAGCACTTATACACACCATACTTTAACTTATTCATAAAATTCAGAATATGATGGTGAGTAACACACTCCACACCATGAACTCCAAATATATCCCATGGATAAATAACTTCCTTTTCAGGAGAGATAATCAACATAGATGATGCTCCAACAGTAGTTTAAACATCAATCTCAAAACCAAGAGTTGAACCATCTACTTTATTTCAAGAGACAACACACATAGAAAATATTATCTACATAGTAATCCATACACATCCCTTTTCAAGAGACACAAGAGAAAACTGCTGAAGTCCCCAGCAACTGTTGATCCTCCTTCAAACAAAAGCATGATAAACATTTATTCCCCCTAACTATTTACATACTACAAGCAAATACAAACAACCACTCTCCCCAAACATGACATGATGTCATGATATCTGATCCAACATCATAAATCATATTAACGCTCGACTCCCCCTTACACTAGAATACACATTAAGCCCACAAAGCACAGAGTAACCAACCTACTTGCACAAAGAAGGAGCTCCAACAAAAAAGTTATTTAGTTCTATTATGGTAGATTTAAATTCTCATCACCTGCTCTCCTCCATAATACTATGTCAAAAAATATAGACCATCTCACCACCAATCTCTTATGTATCTCTCTTTCTTACACACTTGTTCTCTTTTAAGCCAAATTTCTTGCTAGTATCAATCTTATAACTCTCCATCCTTCAATAACTAAGGGGTTCTTAACTACACCACATTTCTATAACATATCCAAAAACCGCAATACCTTTTCTTAGGGTAACTCTATAATAGATAATGTTCAGGGCTTTATCCCGATGAAAAAATTAACCAAGAACCAAAATTCCACCAGAATTTTGGAGAGACCTCTTTTTGCATTCTGCAACCCTATTGTGCATGACCAAGCTCAACATTATTAATGTTCTCAAACTCATTTCAAAAGTTACTCTAGATACTAACATAAATACTTTTCTTCTTATCAAAAAGCTTCACCTAGCACAATCCACAATTAAGAGAGGAGGTACAACAATAAAAACAAGGATTAACATTTCATCAGGAGATGACTATAGAATCCTGGGATAATAAGCTCTGTAAACACCCCAAATTTGCCCTCACCCATTCACACCATGGCTTGTGATCATTTCATATGTATAAACACAATCATACCATCTCATATCTCAATTTTGAGTCACTGCATTGGTTCTAAGTCATCTGCATCTAGGGTTTGTGATCTGAGCAATCCAAGAGCTTCTTGAGCCACTCCAAAGGTCACCAATCACTTCAAAGGGATCCATGTGTGTTCTTATATCATATTATATCCTCTCAAAGTCAAGATTTCCAAAGAATCACAAGAACTGGGATTGGTATGGATGCAGAGCCAAGTTTGACTGCACAGTTGACCTAAAATTAGGGTTTTGGTTTCAGAGGCCATAACTCCAAATTTTTTGGTCATTCTTGTTTCCATTGGTCTCCATATGGTATAGGGAGTGTGCATATCAATTTTCATGAAGAAATTCCATGGGGAAGTCATCTGATCAAGGGTTGACTTTCTGGACAAGTCAGTGCAAAATCAGGGCATCTGAGGCCCCCAATGACCCAACCAATGGGTGATCTTCATCATTTTGAGTGTATATGATCTTTATTTGATCATGTAAGAAGGTTGAAACTCACAAAAATCAAGAATTTGGAGTTTTTGCAAATGTTGACTTTTTGGGCATAGTTGACTTTTCAAGAATGCCTCATTTTAGGTCATTTTTCAAGCCTTGATTCTTGATCCAAAAATGCTTCAAATGGAAAAACTTTGGTAATGAAAGTTGTAGATTACATCTTTCCCTTTTCAAAAAGTACAAGAACATGATCAAACTCTTCTTGGATCAAAAGTTATGGTGTGACAAAGTTGGCAAAAATCATTGATTTTCAAGATGTGCACCAAATGAGAATTTTGCAAAACCATGAACCAATGCCATTTGTAACTTCTAATTCACTTCAAACCATTACACAAACATCCTATGTGACCTAAAAATCAGAATTGGACCAAGGTTTTACATGGTTATGGTTTGTGTAACAAGACTTTTCTCATGAAGTTTCAAAAAGTAACAAGTTGCAAAACCACTCATCACACTTCACCCACTTGATGCATTGGCTGCTGAACCTTCCCAACATCACACACACATCATGCTGCGCAGCCCATGCTTCTTGTACCAAGCTATAGCTCAAGCCATGCCTTCCTTACACAAAGTGGACTTTTTTGCAAAAGCAAACTTACCAATCAATAGGGGCCAGGTCACATCATCTGACCTATGGGATTAAAATATACTTTTCATTTGCTAGCCAAACATAACAAGAAGCCATGCTGAAACTCTTCACAACAACACATACACAAAAACACTCCATTTTGCATTTTGCTTCGAATCTGCCTGCACAACACAAAAACACTCAAACCATTTTCACCAATCATCTCACCATGTCTGATTGAGTCAAAAGCAACCAAGAACCAGGCCTGAAACAAGCCATAACACCACTTCACCATTTTCACCCCAACTTGCAGTTTCATTCGAAACTCTCTCCACAGCTCACAAACATCCAAACCAACTCCATAAACCTTCTCTACTCATCATTTGGACCACAAACAACCCTTAACCCTTGCCAGAAACAGCCAGAATCACCATTGCCATGTTCAACTGAGCTTGAGCAGAAGTTACTCAAACTCTTCATCCAGCCAACATAAACTCTTCCTAAGCATTCAAGGATCATCAGGAGGCCAAGTAGAGTGGATTTCACCAAGAGAGGAGGTCAGAAAGTAGCTGAGTTGAAAGCTTCGAATCTCAGGTAGCTCAAGAATTATTTTTCCAGAAATCATTTTTTAAGTTCTTAATCTGTTCTATATGTCTTCCTGATCATGAATATGCCTTTGGTTTTGAAAATGGTGGAGAGATGAGAGTTTACCATGCTTCTGAAACTTTTTGCCCTAGAAATAGATTGCTTCGATTCAGCCATTGTAGGGATGATAAATTTGTTTTGAGTTAGGGTTTTGATTCGTGAGTGAGTGGGGATCATTCCTGTGTTCTTAGTTTTCATTTTAAATACGTGTGGAGAGAGTTAGGGATTTTGGGTGAACGGAGAAGATGACCGGAACACTGTTCCGGTCATCTGAATGTGTTTAACGGCGAGATTAGGGCATAAGCATTGATTAGTGAAATTTGAATCTGAGCCGTGAGATGTGGCGCGCAGTCAACTCCCGCGCGTGTGACTTTGAATCCAGGCCATCAGATCTGTTGACTTCTCTTTAATTCATTTAAAATTCATTTATTTTCATTTTCTTTTCATTTGTTTTGCATAATTATTTTAAAATAGTAAAAAATGTGTAAAAATTATGAAACTTTTTCTCATAAGTTTTAATAATTTTTATGACACAAAAAATATTTTTATTTTATTTTTATCATTAAAAAAGTATTTTTAAATATTTAAAAGATTATTTTTAATTGATTAATGGAAATTAATTTATTAAAAATACTTTTAGGTATTTAAAAATCACCAAAAAATTCATGAAATGTTCTAAGACATTTAGAAACACTGTCCAACCTTCAAACCAAATTTCGTTTTTGATCTTGATGCATTTTAAGAATTTCTCATTGAATAAAAATCATTTTTATGCATTAATTTGATCCAAAGTTCAAAAATTCATTTATGCCAATTCATGAAGAGTTGGACATTGTTTCTTTTTGCATTGTTTTGAGTTTAGCATGTAGTTTCTAGGATAAAATTGCCATGATTTGATCTTGCATTTTCAATTTGTTTGGCATTTCTTTTGTTTAGGAGCCCTAAAAACCCTAATAACTTATAAAAATCATAACTTGAGATTGGTTAAGAGTTGAGATCTCCCCTTTGGGCATTGGTTTAGTATAGGTTTAGGGTTTCTTTGAGTGGCATTTTCCATTTTTTGTCTTAGGGTTTGCTTCTGTTTTTGGTTTTTGTTTGTTGTTTGATCCATAAACCCTAATTTGGGCTTCCATTTGCATCCTTCTTGCATTCTCTTGCATAACATGACTTGCCATGACATTTCAATCATCCATTTGATTCATTTGACATCTTAAGACATATAGAAAGCATGTTTGATCATTGCATCTTGCATTGGCCATGTTGTTTGCCATGTATGTTTCATAACTTTTCATGTAAGTTCATGCTCCTTAACTTGCATCCATGATCTTGTATGAACATCTCCATGCCTTGCCTCATGTTTGTAGCATCTCATAGCATCATTATCATCATCAACATGCTTCTGGTTTTGTTTCTCATCATGTCATCTCATCTCATTTTACATTGCATTGCATTTCTTTTCTAACCTTTCAGGTGGTAAGTAACTTTGAGAAGTGAATTTGCCTTCACTTCTCATAACTTCTCCTTTCATCTCTCTTGCATCCCTTGCTGCATTTTTACATGTGTATGAGTTTGAGCTTGCTCATTCTTCTCCTTCCCACTTTCTTTCTTCAAGTGACTTGACTTTTTGAATGAAGCAAGTTGCTTTGCTTCTCTTGATCCTTTCATCTGCTTCCTGGTGGTTCCATTGAAGATTTCTCTTGAAAACCTCACAAACCTTAGGAACAACCAAGCATGACAATGATTAGGGTTTTTGATTAGTCCCCCCTCTTAGATTTTACCTTTGTGTCATCTCTTTGAGTCTTCTCTTCTCACCTCATAAGCAGGGACTAAACCCTAAAGGCTTTAAGGCTTTGTGATTAAGCTTATGCCTGCATCCTTCTCTTAGGATGGAGTGTATAACTTTAATCCTAAGTGTTAAACCCTTAATGTGTTTAAATCTCTTAATCAATTCACTTAATAAATCATCAAGACATCACACTTGTAACTTGGGCCTTGCATTAGGGTTCTAATTCTTCCTTAACTGGTTAAGAAGGACTAACCCTAGTGTTAATGGACAAGTCCCCCTCAAGTTGTCTTACAAATCATAAAACTCACTTCATCATCATACCATTAAATAAAATCCATTTAATAAAGGTTTGTTTTGTCATGATTTTAATCCCTAACCATGGATTAAGTTGAGGAGCTTTCCTCAGCTTAAACATTCTCATCTATTATCCTTCTATTAGGATGGTGTAATGAGTCTGTTTAATCCCTGATTATGGCTTAATCTCATTACTCAACACTAAACAAAAACACCAAAAACATCTAAATAATCACAAATAGGTTAATGATCTTAATCCTACACCAAAGGTGATTAAGTGTGAGAATCTGACTTCACACTTAAGGTAATCTCATTACCCCTAATCAGAGGGAAGATGTGATGAGTTTACCAAATCCATTGGTTTAGACTTAAGCTCATCAACTTATGACAAAAATCCAAAAGGCAATAAAAGACTGAAAACTCAAAAAAACAAATAATAATTGTCTCCTCCGGGATTCTTTTCTCATCTCATTCACTCATAAACGAGAACTTGCTTCTTCCGTCCAATGCAAGACAGTTAGCACCTGAGCCAGACAGGTCATACACTTGAGCATCGACAAGCAAGCAGTTCACAAGTCAATTCACCTTTCAGTCTCTTTGGGTCGAACTACGGTGTTCTGACTTCCTCATTGCACGAGAGGATACGTAGGCATAACTTAACGGTTATCGAACAAAAGTCTCTGTATATTCCCCCTTTTTCCAGCCTTATTTCTTTAAGCCTCATTGGTCTTGAGCACTTCACTCTTGTTCTTACACTGACACTTCTCTTATACACTTCACATTTCTTTTACACTCACACTTGCATTCTTTCCAGCCTTGATACACAAATTGCACTGACACTACCCCTGTAAAACACAAATCTTTTAAGCGTGGATCCCGTCGAGTACGGCGGACAATCTGGGTGCTAATACCTTCCCAGGTTGTAACCAACCCCCTTTCTCAGTCTCTCTGGTTCGCAACCGTCTTATCCATCTTTTCCTAGGTTTACGCAGCATTACCTTTCCTCCGGGATGAAAATGCCTAGCTGGCGACTCTATTCATCTCCAGTGAGTTCACGGCTGTGTGTTCTCATTGTCCCTTTCGCCGACCGTTCGCGTCTGTACCTTTATCTGGACTTAGCTTCATTTATCGGGAGCGGCAGCTTGGCGACTCTGCTGGGGACCCTTATACTGCAACCAGGGCTTCTGGTTCTTTTTGTGGGTTCCTCCTAGCGCTTGATTGATTTGTGTTTATTGGGGGTGTTATGTGCTATTTGTATGTGTATATTTGCTTTATTTACTGCTTTCTGTACAGCTTTATTTATTGCTTTCTTTACTGTTTTTTCATTTATCATACGGTCATACTGCTGGCTGGATCTGTTGTCTGCTTTGGTGGGTGGGTGTTCCATTGAGAGTTAAGGTCCTATACTTGGGACCTGAGTGACACCTAGGCTAGAGTGAATCATATTCTTTCCCATTCCATTTCGGTCTGGTGCGGGAATATGAAACACGGTTCAGATATGGGTTTCTTCTTGAGAACTCTGTGTTGCAGATTTCCTGCAGTGCTAGGGCTATCTGGGAAGCCTGCTAAGTCTGGATGACCTTTTAGTATTGACCTTCAGAAACTGAGGTGAATTAGAGGAGGAACTTTTATGGTTATTGTAAACACTGTACCTCCGGGTTAGAAGTGTTTACACTTCTCATAACTGATCCAAGTCTGAGGATCCTTGTTTTAGAACACCACCTGTGAGGGGGTTGGGCTGTTTACAGGTTTGCAGGTACCTTGACCTCAGAATACCTTGTTACTTTGATTGTTTAAGAATACTTCAATTTGGGACAGTTCTTGTGATTCTAAAACCCTGGACATGTGGCTCTTTATTTGAGTCCCCCACCTTGGTTACTGGATTTATAGACCTCCAACTGGAATTCTTGAACACATTTGGACCTATATCAGAGTTTTGATCAGATCCAGCTCAGTCACAGACCCTTGCATTTCATTCGCATACATAATCATTGCATCATATTGACATTTGCTTATTTGTTTCAGGGTATCCACTCTCATCTTTGGTTTTGGTTTTGACCCCATTCTTCAGCATTGACCCATCTTCATCAGCATCTGCTTCAGCCATCACCTGCACCAGCCAATCAGTGGCCATTCTTCAGTGTTATCATCAGCACCTATCTCCACTCATCTTCAGCATCATGGCTCCTAAAAAGAGCAACATCACCTATCACTTCTTCCAGCCAGAGTTATCAGACATCAGGAGGATTCAAACCCTGATCACTCCAGATCACATACCATTGTTTAGGGAAAGTTATGGAGATATACTTGATATGGTTATGGATCTGGACCCATCACAGAGAAGCCTGATCCACACCTGCATTCAGTTTTATGATCCCCCACTGAGATGTTTCACTTTCCAAGACTTTCAGTTGGGCCCTCTATTAGAATAATACTCATCATTGGTTGGTTTGCCTATCAGGGGTGGAATCCCTTTCAACCCTGAGATGGTCTTTCCTAGCAATGGAGAAGTAGCAAAAGCTTTGCATCTGGAACTTGTTTTGATTGAGCAGCATATGACTTCTAAAGCTGGGATCCCTGGCTTTCATCTGGATTTCTTGATCTCTCAAGCTACCCTGAAAGCTTCTCTAGGAGAGTGGAAAGCTGTTTGTGCTTTACTGGCCTTGAGCATATATGGAATTGTATTGTTTGCAGATGAGCCTCGATTCATTAGCAAGAATGCAATCCATCTGTTCATCCTGAAGAACCCAGTGCCAACTTTATTGGGGGATCTTTACTATTCAGTGCATCAGAGGAATGAAAAGCAGAGGGGGAGATTAGTGAGGTGTTGTGCTCCATTGTTCCACACTTGGCTTCTCAGGCATCTACCCAGGACAGATGCATTTCTGAACCCTCATCAGCAGAGCAACTGGGCTAAGAGACTCACTGTTCTAACTTCAGCTGACATCAGATGGTGCACTCAGAGCACCAAGGGCAGGGATGTCATCACCAGCTGTGGGCATTTTCCCAATGTGCCTTTAATAGGAGTTAAGGGTAGTATCAATTACAATCCTCTGCTGTTCAGAAGGCAACTGGGCTATGCACTGGTCCATACTCCTAGGGCACAGGACTTGGTTGAGACTCTTTATTGTGAAAACAAGATTAGTCTGGCTATTGTTAGGCAGGCAGCCTGGGCCTGGGATAATGTTCAAACCAAGGGAATAACCATTCTAGGGAAGTGCAACAATGTGGCATCGGCACAATATTATGAATGGTCCCGTGCCAGGGCCCAGTTCTCTGGGATGCCCTTTACTATAGAAGATATGCCTGAGTCGTCTTCAGCACCACCCCCTGCCACTATCAGTTTGGAGGAGTTTGAGAGCTTAAAGGAAAGAAATGAGAAGCTAACCCAGGCTTTGCAGAAGACCCTCCGGGAGAGGAGTGAAGGTATGAGGGAGATTGAAAGGTTGGAGAAAATGAGAGTAGATCACCTGACTAAGATTGAGAAATCTGGGGATTACATTAAAAAGTCAAAGGCTGGAGAACAAATTCTGAAGAATGCTTGCAAGGAAGCCCAGTTCCAGAGAGCAAGGACAGACTTGTATTTGAAGGAGAGTCAAGCCCGGTGGGTCAGGATCACCGAGGCTCGTACTCTAGAGGACAAGAGAGTTCAAGACAAGATGGAGCAACTGGAAGCAAGTGCAAAAGAACAACAAGAAGCCCTGGCAGCAGCCCAGAGGGAGATATCAGAACTGAAGGTCAAAGCAGGGGTGAAGAGGTCAAAGGACCAAACTCAGCACAAGAAGCTAACAGCAGCTGTTACGACCCGGAATCTCCTCATCAGGAATCTCACGGAGCGTCCGGCTGATCCTGTGACCGAAGCACTTCTCAAGGAAGTTCGTGGGGATGAGTTTGGTCTTGCTGTTTGACCATTTGTTTGTTGTTGCTTTCTTTCCGTGTACTTTTATTTTCTTGTAATGTATTTTGACCCCTTAGAGGGCTTGTGTTGTAAAATGAACAAGTTGTATTATTTCACCTTCTGTAATATATTTGTGTTAGTTTGCTTCATCTGAGTTTTTCTTCAAGCAACAACAACAGCATCTTCAAGGGTCTGGAAGGGTCAAAACTGAAGGCCAAACCGGATACCTTGAGAACAAATAAGCATAACTGCATTGCATGCTAACCCTTTGTTTGTTTTGTAGGTTTTTGTTTTGTTGTTGCTAACCTCTGTTGTGATGCCTCAGGAACTATTGCTAGGCGCCGGGTATTTCCCCTCAACCGTCCGCACCGTTATCCAACCCGAAACAACCTTCCGGGCATTCAAATGGATCAGATGCAGCAGGACCTTACTGAGGTCAGAAATCAAATGGCAAATGAAAGGCTAGAAATGAGGAATCAAATGACTCAGTTTATGGAAGTTATGAACAACATGGCTCAGAGCCAGGAAAGATTGAGGGCCATGGTGGAAAGGCAGAATCAAGAAGATCCACATATAGGGACTGCCGGTACCAGTAACAATGAAAGAGTCCAACCTCACGTCAACCCTCCGGTATTTGGACCACACCTCCATCCTGAGGTCAATATTCCAGCAAATGTTCAAGGGACTGCCACCGCAGCTAGGGTACTTCAAGAGGATACCCAGGAGGACCAATTCACAGTAATGGGTGCTGGGGAAGAAGCTTATGATAGGAGATTGGATGAGATAGCTGAGAAGTTGAGGTCCTTAGAATCTCAAAACTCTTTGGGCTTCGATGTCATGGACATGGGCTTGGTAGACGGGGTCAGGATCCCCCATAAGTTCAAGCCTCCTTGCTTTGAAAAATACAACGGGACTTCATGCCCCCGGACTCATTTACAGTCATTTCTGGGAAGGCTGAAGGCCTATACAATGGATGAGAAGCTCTGGATGTTCTATTTCGAAGACAGCTTAACCGGAGCGTCAAGAGAATGGTACTCTCACTTGACAAGGGCAACTATTAGATGCTGGAAGGACCTGGCAGAGGCCTTCATCAGACAGTATCAGTATAACTTAGACATGGCACCCAACAGGACCCTCCTAATGGGAATGTCACAGTCGTCAAGGGAAAGTTTCCGAGAATATGCACAGAGATGGAGGCAACTGGCTGCTGCTGTTCAACCACCTATGTCTGAACGGGAAATGGCAGATATGTTCATGAACACCCTTCAGGGAACATATATTGACAGGTTGGCTGCTTTCTCTTCCACTAGCTTTGCAGATGTTGTCATAGCCGGGGAGAGAATTGAAAGCTTGTTAAAAATGGGAAAGATCTCAGACAACGGTGCAAGCTCGTCCAGTAGTACAAGAAAGCCTTTTGCAGGCCCGAGAAGAACTGGCGAGACCAATGCCATCCATTCAAACAGGGGCAGGCCCCAATATGTTCAAAGGTCAATAGCAGCAGTCACCATTCCTGCTCCAGCTCATCCTCAACCAGTCTATCAACCTCCGCAGCAAAACTATCATCCGCAACCTCAGTACCATCAGCAAAATCAGTATCCTCCAAGGAATTACAACAACAGCAACACCAACAACAACAGTCAACAAAGGCCATTTCAGCAGAGGCCATCTCAAGCTAATAGGGTGATCGATCCAATCCCTATGCCATATGCTACCCTGCTGCCTCAACTCTTGAAACTCAATCTAGTTGAGCTAAGGACGTTGGCACCTCCAGATCCCAACAGTCTACCCAGGAACTATGACTCCAACGCTAGGTGTGCCTTCCATTCAAACGCACCTGGCCACAGTACAGAAAAGTGCAGAGCTCTGCATATGAAGGTACAAGACCTGGTAGACTCCAAGGCTCTGAATTTCGCACCACCACCCAATGTAAATAAGAACCCAATGCCAAACCACGGTGGTCCTAGAATTAACGCTATTGAAGAAGACAAACCGTCTTATTTAATAACCAGCGTGGGTCAGATCCGGACACCGTTGGTAGAAATCAAGGCTCAACTCCTGGAATGTCAAATGTTCCCGGGGTGTGAGTTGGGTTGTGCTTACTGCAATATCTCTGTAAATGGGTGCGATAATTTGAGGAATGGCATAGACAGCCTTATTCAGAGTGGCCAGCTTCAGATCACCACATCATTTCCAACAAATCCAGCAATCTCATCAGCAACGGTTTCAGAACCTCCTACAACTGCAACAACTATTGTTCCTAACAATTCTTCGGTTTCATCAACGAGTACTTCATCTGTCGTTTCAACTGATCAGATATCAATGAATGTTCCTTCTACAACTCCAGCACCACTCCATTTTGAAGCTCCTACAACAACAACATCCATTCTTCCACCATTATCTCCCACAACACCAGCAACAAATCATGAAGATGTCTCAACTGTCACCATATTCTACGATCCTGAAAACAACTCCGCCTACAACTCAGAAGGTGCTGCTCCCACTAGGGCACCAGTCACAATTTATTACGATCCACAGACTATTACAGTTCCTTCAACAGTTGCAGTCAGTCCATTCACTATCACGGTGCCTGGACCAATACCTTATGAAAGCAGCAATGCCATCCCCTGGCATTACGGCTCTGACCTGTACTGCGAAGGACAAAGAATCACTTTTGAATCATCAACCCCTGCACCGCAAATTGACAATGTGGGAGGAGGCGGAGGCTTCACTCGAAGCGGACGTCTTTTCGCTCCACAAATTCAGAGACCCACTGCCGAAGCAGAAGCTGCTGCTAAAGCAAAAGGAAAAAGCTTGGTGCAGGAAGAGCAGACTGTTAAAGAAGCTTTGAAAACACCCTTCGATCAAGAGGTTGATGAGTTCATGCGAATCATCAAGAAGAGTGATTATAAAATAGTGGATCAGCTTCATCAGACGCCTTCCAAGATCTCAATCCTATCCTTGCTTATGTGCTCCGAAGCCCATCGGAATGCACTACTCAAAGTCTTGCACGCAGCTTACGTGCCTGAAGAGATCACTGTCAATCAACTGGAAGCAGTAGTGGGAAATGTTAATGCTAGTCACGGACTAGGGTTCACCAATACTGATTTGACAACGGAAGGCCGCAACCACAACAAAGCCTTGCACATAACCATGGAATGCAAAGGTGCTGTCCTTTCCCATGTGCTGGTAGACACGGGGTCATCCCTTAATGTCCTACCTAAAAAGGCTTTGGTGAAGCTAGAGTACGACGGATTGGCATTGAGACCCAGCAACCTGGTGGTAAGAGCTTTTGATGGCTCAAAGAGATCGGTTCTGGGAGAGATTGAGCTGCCCGTAACGATTGGCCCGCAGACTTTCACAATTATCTTCTACGTGATGGATATACAGCCCGCCTACAGCTGTTTATTGGGTAGGCCATGGATTCACGCCGCTGGCGCCGTGACCTCCACCCTTCACCAGAAGTTAAAATATGAGTGGGAGGGTCAGATCGTTACAATCTGTGGAGAAGAGGACATTTTTGTCAGCCACCTGGCTACTTATAAGTATATTGAGATGGATGGGGAGATCCATGAAACAATGAGCCAGGGGTTTGAAGCCTTGAATGTCAATGAAACATCTGCTGTGCCTGGTACTTCTATATCATCATACCAACAAGCCCGGAAGGTCGTTGAGGGAGGAAACGCCCAAGGCTGGGGCAAACTGCTATCGGTGGAGAAGAAAGAAGACAGATTTGGGTTGGGTTACAGACCAACTCAACAAGATCAAACAGCGGCTGTGAAAGAGCCCAATTTTGTGAGTGGGGGGATGCTTACCCCTGATGCTATCAACTGTCTGGAAGATGAGCTGGAAGAAGAACGCAACCTGGAAAGCTGGATTCGTCCAAAGATCCCGGGGAGCAGTGTCTCGAACTGGTCTTCCCAGGAAATTATAAGAGTTACTCATGCAGAGTAATTATTATTTCCTGTATTTTTATAAGCATGCATCAAAGTCTTGCATCTTGCCCAAGATGACAAGACTCATTTTGTAATCGGGCCATCTGTACTTTTTGTGCAAACAAGATCAATTAATGAAATATCAGACATCTTTTTGCAAACGAGTCTTTTTTCTTTTCCGTTCACTGTTTTTCTATTTTTCTTTTTGTACAAAAAATAAATGGCAGTGTTTCAAAATGACAACTTTTATTTCACTTTTCTAAACAAGACTAAAATCAGATCACTAAAATGAACAAACTGAACCCTTGCAGAGAATGCCTTCCTGACAGCACCGACAACAGCACGGCTATGACTTCGTATGACTTTGACAATCCTATCAATCAAGCTGATGAAGGGGTTGATGAAGAATATGAGCTTCCTGAAGAGCTAGCCAGGTTGTTAAGACAAGAGGAAAAGGTTATTACTCCTCACCAGGAGGAGGTTGAAGTGATTAATCTTGGTACAGATGAAGACGTGAAAGAGGTTAAGATCGGGGCCTGCCTGCAAGACTCAGTGAAGAGACAACTGATTGACCTGCTTCAAGAGTATGTGGACGTGTTTGCTTGGTCTTACCAAGATATGCCAGGGTTGGATACCGATATTGTCGTGCACGAGCTACCTTTGAGAGAAGAATGTCCACCGGTCAAACAGAAGCTGCGCCGTACTCGTCCAGACATGGCCATGAAAATCAAGGAGGAGGTACAAAAGCAATGGGACGCCGGGTTCCTTGCTGTGACTAGCTACCCGCCGTGGGTTGCTAACATAGTACCTGTGCCTAAGAAAGACGGAAAAGTAAGAATGTGTGTTGATTACCGGGATCTGAACAGAGCCAGCCCAAAAGATGATTTCCCTTTACCTCACATTGATGTATTGGTTGATAATACGGCTCAGTTCTCGGTATTCTCCTTCATGGATGGATTTTCAGGATACAATCAGATCAAGATGTCACCTGAAGACATGGATAAGACAACATTCATCACACCCTGGGGCACGTTCTGTTACAAGGTAATGCCATTTGGGCTCAAGAATGCTGGTGCAACATATCAGCGGGCTATGGTGACACTATTCCACGATATGATCCATAAAGAAATAGAATGCTATGTGGATGATATGATCGCCAAGTCCCTTACTGAAGAGGACCATCTGGTAAATCTGCTCAAATTGTTCAAGCGTCTGAGGAAGTATCAACTGAAGCTGAACCCCAACAAATGCACATTCGGGGTGCGATCTGGTAAGCTGCTGGGATTTATTGTAAGCGAGAAAGGGATTGAAGTTGACCCTGATAAAGTCAAAGCCATCCAAGAGATGCCTGCACCGAGGACTGAGAAAGAAGTTAGAGGGTTCTTAGGTCGATTGAACTACATTTCGCGGTTCATATCTCACCTTACAGCAACCTGTGAACCCTTGTTCAAGTTGTTAAGAAAAGAACAGACGGTCAGGTGGAATGAAGACTGCCAGAAGGCTTTTGACAAGATCAAAGAATACTTACAAGAGCCTCCAATCCTTATGCCTCCAGTTGAAGGAAGACCTCTGATAATGTACTTAACAGTATTAGAAGAGTCAATGGGGTGCGTGCTGGGCCAGCATGACGAGTCTGGTCGAAAAGAGTATGCAATATACTACCTAAGCAAAAAGTTTACCGACTGTGAACAACGTTATTCACTGCTCGAGAAAACGTGCTGTGCTTTAGCGTGGGCTGCTCGCCGACTGAGACAGTATATGTTGACCCACACTACTTTATTGATCTCAAAAATGGACCCAGTCAAGTACATTTTCGAGAAGCCAGCACTTACCGGACGGTTTGCAAGATGGCAAATGATTCTCACGGAATATGACATCCAGTACACCTCTCAGAAAGCCATCAAGGGCAGTGTATTGTCTGAATATCTTGCTGAGCAACCCATTGATGATTACCAGCCTATGAGGTTTGACTTCCCTGATGAAGACATCATGTTCATTAAAGCAAGAGACCATGAAGAGCCTGTTCACACTGAAGGGCCTGACCCGGAAGAAGAATGGACTATGATGTTTGATGGGGCTGTTAACATGAATGGTCGTGGTGTTGGTGCAGTACTCATTACACCCAAAGGAGTTCACATGCCTTTCTCGGCAAAACTCACTTTCAACTGCACTAACAACGAAGCTGAATACGAAGCTTGCATTATGGGTCTTGAGGAAGCCATTGACCTCAGGATCAAGACATTGACCGTATTCGGAGATTCAGCTTTGGTAGTCAATCAGACCAACGGCAAATGGTACACCCACCAGGATCATCTGATACCTTACAGGGATTATACAAGAAGGTTATTGACGTTCTTCACAACAGTCAAGCTTGAGTATATCCCTCGGGACGAGAATCAGTTTGCAGATGCCTTGGCTACCATTTCGTCCATGATCAAAGTTCAAGCTGCTAACTTTGTACCTCAGATTTCAGTGTCAAGACTTGATAGGCCAGCATATGTATTTGCGGTAGATGTTGTCAAAGATAATAAGCCTTGGTTCCACGACATTAAATGCTTCTTGGAGGATCAAACATACCCACCTGGGGCATCTTCCAAGGATAAGAAGACTTTGAGAAGGCTTGCTGGTAGTTTCTTTCTGAACACTGATGGGTCTTTATACAAAAGGAACTTTGATATGGTACTCCTCAGATGCGTCGACAAGACAGAAGCAGATTTATTGATGCATGAAGTGCACGAAGGCTCCTTTGGTACCCATGCTGGGGGACATGCAATGGCTAAGAAGTTGTTAAGATCAGGCTATTATTGGATCACAATGGATGCAGACTGTTGTGCCTACGCCAGAAAATGCCACAAATGCCAGATCTACGCAGATAAAGTGCATGTGCCTCCCAATCCTTTGAACATAATGTCTTCACCCTGGCCCTTTGCCATGTGGGGCATTGATATGATTGGCAAGATTGAGCCGACCGCTTCAAATGGCCACAGATTCATCTTGGTCGCCATTGACTATTTCACCAAGTGGGTTGAAGCAGCCTCATATGCAAACGTCACAAGACAAGTGGTAGCCAGATTTCTGAAGAGAGATATCATCTGTCGATATGGAGTGCCCGAGCGAATCATTACTGATAATGGTTCCAATCTAAACAATAAAATGATGGCAGAACTGTGCCGGGACTTCAAAATTCAACATCACAATTCTTCTCCTTACAGGCCAAAGATGAATGGCGCTGTTGAGGCGGCAAACAAGAATATTAAGAAGATTGTGCAGAAGATGGTAGTCACCTACAAAGACTGGCATGAAATGCTACCGTTCGCCTTGCATGGGTACCGCACGTCAATCAGGACATCCACTGGGGCAACACCGTATCAACTTGTGTATGGTATGGAAGCAGTCCTACCGGTTGAAGTTGAACTACCCTCTCTGCGGGTATTGATGGATGTTAAGCTGAACGAAGCAGAATGGGTTAGGGCCCGATACGAGCAACTAAGTCTGATCGAAGAGAAAAGGTTGGCTGCAATCTGTCATGGGCAGTTGTATCAGAAAAGAATGAAGAAGGCCTTCGATCAGAAAGTCAGGCACCGAGAGTACCAAGTGGGAGATCTTGTGCTGAAAAGAATCCTCCCTCCTCATACAGACCACAGGGGCAAATGGACTCCAAATTATGAAGGACCATTCGTGGTAAAGAAAGTTTTCTCTGGTGAAGCACTGATGCTCAGCACCATGGATGGTGAAGATTTCCCGTCCCCTGTGAATTCAGATGCAGTTAAAAAATACTTCGCATAAAAATGACCCGCTGGACATAAAAACAGAAAGTAAGTCCAGGCAAAAATAGGGCATCCCGGCGAGTCAAAAACAGAATAAAAGACTCGGGAAAAAATAAGGGAAAATAAATAAAAACGTACACCCGCTGAGTTGAAAAGCCGCATTGGACAACTCAGGCAAAAATGGGTATCCCGATGGATTGAAAACCCGAAAGGGCGATCCATGCAAAATAAGGGAATAAGCGAACAACTGCATTCTGAATTCGTCTGTATCACTTGCAACTTGGAAAGCTTCAAAAGGATCAAGCTTCGATCAGAATCAGCCTTCTTCAAAAGCAAGATGAGAAGAACGTCAAAAGTCATACGGGTCATAGTGAAGAGGAAGCTCCTTAAAGCGTCATCAACACTGCCAGCATTTTGTTTCTCAATTTGTAACAATCTCCTCATTTCAGGGGATATGTTCCTTTGACTGTATCTCGCCAATTCAGGGCATATGAATTAATAAAATCAGATTTTCAGTCATGTCTCGTTTTGTACATTTTATTTGCAAAAAATGTCTGATGTCTTAAAAGCAAAAAAACTGATTGCATAAGTACAGATGCTTTTCTCTAAAAAAATAAAAACACGTGCTTGCAGGGAATATACTTACTCTCAGAAGTATTTAAACTCCTATGAAGGAATCCAGTAAGGGGTACCTCGGGATTATCTTGTGTGTTTCTCTATCTCTTTTCAGGGTTGCGGGTATCCAGAATGCGGCTTGGGGCATGAAACCTCATCCCAGCGAGCTGGCTAGTCAACACTCATTCTCAGCACCCGAGGTGCTCTCTCCCCAGCTGAGTTACCAACAACATTCCCCAGTTGTATTACCAATCGTTCCTCCTCGACAGAATGCAAAGTCAGGGAATCATCTCCCCACAGAATCCTCAGCCTCTATTCAGAAGAGCAACGCATGAAGGAGTCACAACAGAGTACGGAAGGCTTCTACAAACCCCAACTGGGTCCTATATTACAAGGATATGTCAATCAGTGACCTAGATCCCCAAGCAGGTGCATCTCATCAGATCTGTCAATAATTTCACCCCCCAGCTGGGATGTCCGTTTCAAGCAGATCGATCAAAGATCTTCGCAGCAACGGGATCCGAATCCCGGTTTTGGTATCTTTGCACAATCATAGCATTTGCATCATATTCACCCACAAAGCGTAGCATTCCGTTTTAACACGGAGCATTACGGCAAAAAATCAAATGCATAGCATAATCATGAGCCATGTTATGAATCAACACCTGTGAATGATTACAGTTCATCAACATACAGGAGAAAAATCCCCACCAGAGTTCCCAGCAAAAGCAGTTGCCTCACAAATCACGAACACCAGTATATACTCCTTTTGACACCCATCCGTGTTATATCCCAGCAGAAAGCCAAAGACATCCTCTTTGTACTCACATATACTTATATATATATATATATACATTTCCTTGATATCCGTCCATGTCATTTTCCCAGCACAGTAACCTAAACACTTTGTACATCAGATACTCAGTTCATACTATACTCTTCTCCTTTTGATACTCGTCCGTGTCGCTCTCCCCAGCAGTTAACTACTCATACTGCTCAGATACTCGTCCGTATCTTGTATATACCTTTTATATCCCCTCAGATTCGACACTAGTCCTTGTTCTTTGTTAACCCGTTGGTACTCGTCCGTACCATCATCTCAGAACATGCGTCAAGCGTTTGTTTCTACATGATACTCGTCCGTATCATAACCTTAAGGATGCTCGTCCGCATCTTTAATCCATACACCGTGTCAAACACCTGTATCTTCTTGAATAAGGATACTCGTCTATATCTACTATCCCCAGAAGAGTTCTTTCAGATTCAACACTCGTCCGTGTTCTCTGTTAACCAGTTGATACCCGTCCGTATCATCATCTCTGAACACGTGTCAGTTTGTTTCTACCCGATACTCGTCCGTATCGTGGTCTTAAGGGTGCTCGTCCGCATCTTTAATCTATACACAACACCTAAACACTTATGCATTTTTTCCTGGTTGTAAACACTCGTCCGTGTTTACTGTATCCCCAGTAGATCGCCAAGTAAGCACTTTTCTTTTTGTCTGACACTCGTCCTGTGTTATGATAAACCCCGAGAGCAGCCGTCCCCTGCTAGGTGGTCGTCCTCCACCTCTTGATGGTCGTCCTCCATCATGCTCATCCGATGGCCGTCCCCATCGTTGATTTTAGCAGCCGTCCCCTGCTAGGTGGTCGTCCTCCACCTTTTGATGATCGTCCTTCATCATTTTATCCAATGGCCGTCCCCATTGTTGATTTTGGTTATCTGACATGCGTCCTATGTCATGATAAACCTCGAGAGCAGCCGTACCCTGCTGAGTGGTCGTCCTCCACTTCGTGATGGTCGTCCTCCATCATGCTCATCCGATGGCCGTCCCCATCGTTGATTTTCGGCAGCCGTCCCCTGCCAGGTGGTCGTCCTCCACCTTTGATGGCCGTCCCCATCATATTTCTTTTATTCCCCAACAGAGCAGCCGTTCCCTGCTAGGTGATCGTCCTTCACTTTTGATGGTCGTACCCCATCATCTGTTTATTTCATTTATTCTTTAACCCGATGGCCGTCCCCGTCGTGGTCCCTTTTCCATTTCTTTTAGCCCGATGGCCGCCCCCATCGTCGGTTACTTTGCTTTATGAACTTGATGGCCGTCCCCGTCATTGCTTTATTTTTAGCACTTTCCCAGCATGTCGGCCGTCCCCGTCATTACTATTTACCCAGCAGTCGTCCTCTGCTCGACGGTCGTCCTCCGTCGCCCACACTTTACAATATACTTTGCTTTCTTTTACAATCTATATCCCTTTTCTTCTTCATTTCTGTGAGTGCAAATTTTGGACTGTCTTTGGTATTCAACCACAAGTTATCTTGTTTGCCTGTTAAGCCTTCGCTTATAACCTGCACAGCTAACTCATGTTTGAATAGGGGCAGCTGTAAACACCCCAAATTTGCCCTCACCCATTCACACCATGGCTTGTGATCATTTCATATGTATAAACACAATCATACCATCTCATATCTCAATTTTGAGTCACTGCATTGGTTCTAAGTCATCTGCATCTAGGGTTTGTGATCTGAGCAATCCAAGAGCTTCTTGAGCCACTCCAAAGGTCACCAATCACTTCAAAGGGATCCATGTGTGTTCTTATATCATATTATATCCTCTCAAAGTCAAGATTTCCAAAGAATCACAAGAACTGGGATTGGTATGGATGCAGAGCCAAGTTTGACTGCACAGTTGACCTAAAATTAGGGTTTTGGTTTCAGAGGCCATAACTCCAAATTTTTTGGTCATTCTTGTTTCCATTGGTCTCCATATGGTATAGGGAGTGTGCATATCAATTTTCATGAAGAAATTCCATGGGGAAGTCATCTGATCAAGGGTTGACTTTCTGGACAAGTCAGTGCAAAATCAGGGCATCTGAGGCCCCCAATGACCCAACCAATGGGTGATCTTCATCATTTTGAGTGTATATGATCTTTATTTGATCATGGAAGAAGGTTGAAACTCACAAAAATCAAGAATTTGGAGTTTTTGCAAATGTTGACTTTTTGGGCATAGTTGACTTTTCAAGAATGCCTCATTTTAGGTCATTTTTCAAGCCTTGATTCTTGATCCAAAAATGCTTCAAATGGAAAAACTTTGGTCATGAAAGTTGTAGATTACATCTTTCCCTTTTCAAAAAGTACAAGAACATGATCAAACTCTTCTTGGATCAAAAGTTATGGTGTGACAAAGTTGGCAAAAATCATTGATTTTCAAGATGTGCACCAAATGAGAATTTTGCAAAACCATGAACCAATGCCATTTGTAACTTCTAATTCACTTCAAACCATTACACAAACATCCTATGTGACCTAAAAATCAGAATTGGACCAAGGTTTTACATGGTTATGGTTTGTGTAACAAGACTTTTCTCATGAAGTTTCAAAAAGTAACAAGTTGCAAAACCACTCATCACACTTCACCCACTTGATGCATTGGCTGCTGAACCTTCCCAACATCACACACACATCATGCTGCGCAGCCCATGCTTCTTGTACCAAGCTATAGCTCAAGCCATGCCTTCCTTACACAAAGTGGACTTTTTTGCAAAAGCAAACTTACCAATCAATAGGGGCCAGGTCACATCATCTGACCTATGGGATTAAAATATACTTTTCATTTGCTAGCCAAACATAACAAGAAGCCATGCTGAAACTCTTCACAACAACACATACACAAAAACACTCCATTTTGCATTTTGCTTCGAATCTGCCTGCACAACACAAAAACACTCAAACCATTTTCACCAATCATCTCACCATGTCTGATTGAGTCAAAAGCAACCAAGAACCAGGCCTGAAACAAGCCATAACACCACTTCACCATTTTCACCCCAACTTGCAGTTTCATTCGAAACTCTCTCCACAGCTCACAAACATCCAAACCAACTCCATAAACCTTCTCTACTCATCATTTGGACCACAAACAACCCTTAACCCTTGCCAGAAACAGCCAGAATCACCATTGCCATGTTCAACTGAGCTTGAGCAGAAGTTACTCAAACTCTTCATCCAGCCAACATAAACTCTTCCTAAGCATTCAAGGATCATCAGGAGGCCAAGTAGAGTGGATTTCACCAAGAGAGGAGGTCAGAAAGTAGCTGAGTTGAAAGCTTCGAATCTCAGGTAGCTCAAGAATTATTTTTCCAGAAATCATTTTTTAAGTTCTTAATCTGTTCTATATGTCTTCCTGATCATGAATATGCCTTTGGTTTTGAAAATGGTGGAGAGATGAGAGTTTACCATGCTTCTGAAACTTTTTGCCCTAGAAATAGATTGCTTCGATTCAGCCATTGTAGGGATGATAAATTTGTTTTGAGTTAGGGTTTTGATTCGTGAGTGAGTGGGGATCATTCCTGTGTTCTTAGTTTTCATTTTAAATACGTGTGGAGAGAGTTAGGGATTTTGGGTGAACGGAGAAGATGACCGGAACACTGTTCCGGTCATCTGAATGTGTTTAACGGCGAGATTAGGGCATAAGCATTGATTAGTGAAATTTGAATCTGAGCCGTGAGATGTGGCGCGCAGTCAACTCCCGCGCGTGTGACTTTGAATCCAGGCCATCAGATCTGTTGACTTCTCTTTAATTCATTTAAAATTCATTTATTTTCATTTTCTTTTCATTTGTTTTGCATAATTATTTTAAAATAGTAAAAAATGTGTAAAAATTATGAAACTTTTTCTCATAAGTTTTAATAATTTTTATGACACAAAAAATATTTTTATTTTATTTTTATCATTAAAAAAGTATTTTTAAATATTTAAAAGATTATTTTTAATTGATTAATGGAAATTAATTTATTAAAAATACTTTTAGGTATTTAAAAATCACCAAAAAATTCATGAAATGTTCTAAGACATTTAGAAACATTGTCCAACCTTCAAACCAAATTTATTTTTTGATCTTGATGCATTTTAAGAATTTCTCATTGAATAAAAATCATTTTTATGCATTAATTTGATCCAAAGTTCAAAAATTCATTTATGCCAATTCATGAAGAGTTGGACATTGTTTCTTTTTGCATTGTTTTGAGTTTAGCATGTAGTTTCTAGGATAAAATTGCCATGATTTGATCTTGCATTTTCAATTTGTTTGGCATTTCTTTTGTTTAGGAGCCCTAAAAACCCTAATAACTTATAAAAATCATAACTTGAGATTGGTTAAGAGTTGAGATCTCCCCTTTGGGCATTGGTTTAGTATAGGTTTAGGGTTTCTTTGAGTGGAATTTTCCATTTTTTATCTTAGGGTTTGCTTCTGTTTTTGGTTTTTGTTTGTTGTTTGATCCATAAACCCTAATTTGGGCTTCCATTTGCATCCTTCTTGCATTCTCTTGCATAACATGACTTGCCATGACATTTCAATCATCCATTTGATTCATTTGACATCTTAAGACATATAGAAAGCATGTTTGATCATTGCATCTTGCATTGGCCATGTTGTTTGCCATGTATGTTTCATAACTTTTCATGTAAGTTCATGCTCCTTAACTTGCATCCATGATCTTGTATGAACATCTCCATGCCTTGCCTCATGTTTGTAGCATCTCATAGCATCATTATCATCATCAACATGCTTCTGGTTTTGTTTCTCATCATGTCATCTCATCTCATTTTACATTGCATTGCATTTCTTTTCTAACCTTTCAGGTGGTAAGTAACTTTGAGAAGTGAATTTGCCTTCACTTCTCATAACTTCTCCTTTCATCTCTCTTGCATCCCTTGCTGCATTTTTACATGTGTATGAGTTTGAGCTTGCTCATTCTTCTCCTTCCCACTTTCTTTCTTCAAGTGACTTGACTTTTTGAATGAAGCAAGTTGCTTTGCTTCTCTTGATCCTTTCATCTGCTTCCTGGTGGTTCCATTGAAGATTTCTCTTGAAAACCTCACAAACCTTAGGAACAACCAAGCATGACAATGATTAGGGTTTTTGATTAGTCCCCCCTCTTAGATTTTACCTTTGTGTCATCTCTTTGAGTCTTCTCTTCTCACCTCATAAGCAGGGACTAAACCCTAAAGGCTTTAAGGCTTTGTGATTAAGCTTATGCATGCATCCTTCTCTTAGGATGGAGTGTATAACTTTAATCCTAAGTGTTAAACCCTTAATGTGTTTAAATCTCTTAATCAATTCACTTAATAAATCATCAAGACATCACACTTGTAACTTGGGCCTTGCATTAGGGTTCTAATTCTTCCTTAACTGGTTAAGAAGGACTAACCCTAGTGTTAATGGACAAGTCCCCCTCAAGTTGTCTTACAAATCATAAAACTCACTTCATCATCATACCATTAAATAAAATCCATTTAATAAAGGTTTGTTTTGTCATGATTTTAATCCCTAACCATGGATTAAGTTGAGGAGCTTTCCTCAGCTTAAACATTCTCATCTATTATCCTTCTATTAGGATGGTGTAATGAGTCTGTTTAATCCCTGATTATGGCTTAATCTCATTACTCAACACTAAACAAAAACACCAAAAACATCTAAATAATCACAAATAGGTTAATGATCTTAATCCTACACCAAAGGTGATTAAGTGTGAGAATCTGACTTCACACTTAAGGTAATCTCATTACCCCTAATCAGAGGGAAGATGTGATGAGTTTACCAAATCCATTGGTTTAGACTTAAGCTCATCAACTTATGACAAAAATCCAAAAGGCAATAAAAGACTGAAAACTCAAAAAAACAAATAATAATTGTCTCCTCCGGGATTCTTTTCTCATCTCATTCACTCATAAACGAGAACTTGCTTCTTTCGTCCAATGCAAGACAGTTAGCACCTGAGCCAGACAGGTCATACACTTGAGCATCGACAAGCAAGCAGTTCACAAGTCAATTCACCTTTCAGTCTCTTTGGGTCGAACTACGGTGTTCTGACTTCCTCATTGCACGAGAGGATACGTAGGCATAACTTAACGGTTATCGAACAAAAGTCTCTGTATATTCCCCCTTTTTCCAGCCTTATTTCTTTAAGCCTCATTGGTCTTGAGCACTTCACTCTTGTTCTTACACTGACACTTCTCTTATACACTTCACATTTCTTTTACACTCACACTTGCATTCTTTCCAGCCTTGATACACAAATTGCACTGACACTACCCCTGTAAAACACAAATCTTTTAAGCGTGGATCCCGTCGAGTACGGCGGACAATCTGGGTGCTAATACCTTCCCAGGTTGTAACCAACCCCCTTTCTCAGTCTCTCTGGTTCGCAACCGTCTTATCCATCTTTTCCTAGGTTTACGCAGCATTACCTTTCCTCCGGGATGAAAATGCCTAGCTGGCGACTCTATTCATCTCCAGTGAGTTCACGGCTGTGTGTTCTCATTGTCCCTTTCGCCGACCGTTCGCGTCTGTACCTTTATCTGGACTTAGCTTCATTTATCGGGAGCGACAAGCTCGAGCAAGTAAACTTAGGGGCACTTAGAAAACAACCTTCATTTGACATTACTTTCTCCATAAGGTAATCATATGATAGACACAAACAATTGGAAGATCACTCGGATCCAATTGACACTCCTCCAAAAGGGTCTTCAATAAGTCAGTGTGAATGTCCGACACATTTATCCTTGACTTTCATATTCACAAACTCTAATTAATATGCCTTTCACAGTCCTTCGGTAGATTTCATGCCACAAGCTTCTACATAGATAATACAGAAGCCACACTCTTGTACTACTACTTATTTATATAAAAATTAAATTGACCTAAAGAATAGTCACCAGGCATAGAAAACATGCCACAAGCTTCTACATAGATAAGACAAAAGCCACACTCTTGTACTCCTATTTATTTAGATAAAAAAATAAACAAACCTAAAGAATATTCACCAGGCCTGATGAGTCTTGATCATTATCTTCACTAGCATACTCATCCAGGACAAGTCTCTTGGATAAAGACCACATAAACCTGCCAACCAAACATCTCTTCAAGAAAATTATTGAGAGAGTCCCCAACACTTTTGATCATAACACATGTGTTTAATTGTATGAACTCATGCCACACAACTCCTTAGGCTCAGGAATACACAACTTAGAATTACAACAGTCAAAACACAATCTTCTTCAATAACCAAAACCACACACTTTATGGTGATACATTTCCACAAGATGATGTCCTTTCCAAAGACCAAAGACCGCCTAGCCCCAAAATAAACTCCCTAAAGCTCACCCCACACTGACTAATGTTCCATCTCTGATGCCAATTAAAATTCTGGAACTCCGATACCAAATGTTGAGACAAATGTCACAACATCTAGTAATCAACTTAGTGTATATACAACACACACATAATTACTCATTCAATATTCTGGAAAAGTATATTCAATCTGATATACTATAATCACAGTAAGATGTCATGACAAATGTTGAGACATCTGCAGACTTACAATAACAGATTGTCCTTTCAATCAGATGGGACAGAAAATTATTTTCTTAAGGATAATTAACACAGAGAAATATTAACCCAGATCGGTGCAACATCACCTACAACTGGGGGCTACCAAGACAGGAAGGAAATCCACTATCAGTAGTATCAATTCAGAGTTAAACCACTCAGTTTACAACTCTTCACTTAATCACTACCAAATGCAACTTCTACCTAGGAACTCTTAGATATGAGAATCCTCTGTCACTTCCCCTTAATCACTCATAGTGATATCAACAGTCCCAGTTCAAAGGAATGTCTCAAGAAACCAAAAAACAAAGACTTACTCTCTTTCTTTTACAATATAAGATAAATAATGTTGATAATACTAATACTCAACTCTTTGTTTAAAAGCATTAGAGTGAGAACAACGACATTATGTCTACCATAGTGTATCAAAAGATACAAAGGGTGAGTTACAACGATTTAACCCGAGACACTCTTAAAACCCTAATCCTTATTTTACAATCTTGCAAAATCTAACTATTAAATTAGGTTAGGATTCCTTTTAAATACACTTCTTTAATATATGGGTTTCAGATATTTTATCCAGAAGATTCTTGATCCACAAGCTAATTGATTCATTAAAGTTTCCATAAATCTTGGAACAAATAAAATAAAGTTTCCTAAATATTTTCCTGCCTAATTTAGTAAATTTTATACTTTTGTAGATGCAAAACCTGTTCCAAATACAATCTCATTAACCTGCAAAATACAGTGAGATGATTCCATAAGAAATCTCACTAAAACACAATATGTCTGTCAAGATATAAATATATCATAATTGATGGTGTTAACATGTCATGATATTTTGTAGGACATTTGCTCACAAGTATTCAAGATTATCATGTAAGAACATCTCATACAACATCTTGTTGTATACCATGTTTTAGCAAAATTGTTTCCAACTTTACAAACAATGAATCATTAATCTTTTCCTTTGACAAATTGAACCTTCAAAATCTCTGATGTCTTTGAAATTGAGATGGCCAAGTCTATAATGTCACATTCATTCATCTCTATTGGCTACAGTTGCAAGACACTTATGCTCCATCACATTAAGCTCAATCTTAACAGTTTTATTCTGAGACATTAGAGCCTTCTAGATCAACCTACCACATGCGTAGAGAATTCTCATCATCTTGTCTTCAATAGTTGCCTTATAGTTCTTTTCAACCAACTGTGCCATACTAAGAAAATTTCTCTTCATGCTTGGCGTGTATAACACATTTGAAATTACCTACCTTTTGTCATCTTTCTTCATAATCATAACATCTTCAATACCTTCAGCTACTAGAGTATTATCAGTTGCAAATTTCACTAAGTTCTTCATTGAGGGCTTCATTTTGAACATCCTAAGTCCAAGTACCATTGGTCATGTAATCTATCTTCATCTCTCATTATAACCATCAACAATGTCTCTCCTTCTTAATGTTTCACCAAATTTGCATTAGTTTCTTGATTCTTATTTTTTTTCAAGACAATAATTAAAATAGTGACTATACTTCTGACTATTGTAACACTGAATGTGACTCTTGTCAAGTTTTTGACCACCACCTTTTCCTCTACTTGCAGCACCACCTCTTTGGTTGCCTTGATTCCAAGGTTTTCTTTGATTCAACAAGTTTCCTTCCTGTTGATTTCGACCAGTCAAATTATTGTAGCCTCCTCTACTTTTGTTGTCATTCTAACTTCCTTTGCCCTTCTTTTCTTTTGCTGATTGCGCCTGCAAAGCCATGTCACTCTTCGGCTTGCCTGCAACTTTTATAGTCATTCTTTGTTCATGAGATTCAAGCGTCCCTTAAAGCTCTCCATTTGTCAATGTTGTTAAAACTTTCGACTCTTCTATGGCTACTATCATGTGATTGATCTTGGAACTCTTGTGATTTTATTCACATACTTTGAAGAATCTGTTATGCTTTCACTTTCTTCCATCTGAAACAATCCATAGATTCTCTTGTGAGTTTGTAACCTCACCTCTTTCACCTTCTTTACGCCTCTTAATGATTTTTCCAGAATTTCCCATTCTACTTTCGCTGATTCTACATCACTAACCTTCTCAAAATTATCTGGATTAACGCATTGATGGATTATACATAGAGATTTATAATCTTTCTTCTTCATTTTTGTGTTCAGTTTTTTCTTGATTCATCGTGTCTTTTGCAAGCGTTGTTACTTCTTCCTTCACAAGATCCCAAAGATCTTTATAATAGAAAACCATCTTTATCTTCTTGCACAAATTATCTTAATTATCTTTCTTGAGAATTGGAAGATTTGCTGGAAAATTTCCATTTGAATGACTAAACGGCATCCAATTTTCTTCCCACAAATTGTTCAAACTAGAGCTCTAGATACCTGATGTTGAAATTCACCCAGAGCTATAAACAAATTCCGAACATTTCTTTATGAACAAGAATCAATCAACTTATTGAATCCCTTTCTTTTTCTTCACTCTTCACTCGAGTGAAACAATCACACCTTGATTGTAAGAAAGATTTTGCGCATCAATTGTTAAAAGGAAGAAGAAAGAAAATTTAAAGATAGAAGATTAGGGTTTAAAGACGAATAAGATGAATATCTGCAGAGAAACTCTTTTCTCACAAACTGTAATTCTCAATTTTATTGCAACTGCAATATTCTAAAGCGTGTTACAAAATAGGGGTTACTCCCTCTATTTATAATTGAGCTTGCTTTCTCTCTAAGCTAACCAAAAATACACAAAAGTCCAAAAAATATCATTTTCTTATAAGCCATATTGATTGAAAAAGGAGAAAAAGGGGTTCTCCAACCCAAAATACAAGAGCTTAGCAAAACAAGGAAAAGAGAAAGTTCCTATAAACAAAAATCAAACGGAAAGCTAATCCATTCGACACAGGAAGCAAAACTAATCCTACAAAAAATCAAGCCGATGATTTACCCAATCGTATAAAGAACAGTTTCTACGGCCTATCTTTAACCACCTCCAAGAAAGGATCACAATATGGAAGAAAAGCTCATTGACGTCGAAGGGGACTTCATTGAAAAAGATCTTGTTTCGCACATTCCAAATTCCTCAAATAGAGATCAACCAAATAAAACATTTCATGTCCTCCTTAGCCTTATCTGTCATTGCCAAAAACCATAAAAGTGCGTGTTTCCTAACCGAATCTGCTTGTATCGGATTAAAATCAAACCAAACAAAGATTTTCTCCCAAAGAACAATGATCTTTGGACAAGATATGAAAAGATGAAATGCCACTTCTTCCTCTGGGTTACAAAAAACACAAAGCCTATCTTCTTCATTAACTATAATTCCGCGAACTCCTAAATTATCCCGAGTTGGTAAGTGGTCCAAAGCGAGACGCCACCCAAAAACCTTGATTTTCAATGTAACACTAGTTTTCCAAAGAACAAGAAGAAACAACCTAACCTCTTCCAAAAACTGAGCATTAGGATGCTGAAAATTAATGATTTTGTAAATTGATTTTACCAAAAAACCAACTGATGGATCCACAACCCAATGCCACGAGTCGTCGTCGCAGGAAACAAAATACTGTAGCCTACCTGCAGGCAGCATGTTCACGTCGACATGTAATGGATCAAAATTCCACAACCATTGACCTTGGAGCTAAACCCCCAAGTCTGCCACTGTAACAGAGTGACTAGCTGCTGCATCACAAACAAGCGGAAATGTTGTTCTAGCTGAAACAACCTCGCACTAATTAGAGTTCTAAAATGAGACAACTGCACCACTACCCATTATTTGTTTCATGCAAGAATGAAACGAGATCTCCATCGAAAACACCTTAATATTCAACAAGTCGTTTAACCATAAAGAAGTCTTAGACGAATACGGAGCCACGTCATAATCAAAGATCCACTTGCACAAAATACCGTACTTACCGACCATGAAAGATCTCCAAATTCCAGTCCCTTTATTGAGAAATTTCCACAACCATTTGGAAAGAAGAGATTTATTAAACAAACCGATATGTTTAATTCCTAATCCTCCTTGATCTTTGGGCCTGCATAAGTCACTTCATTTAACCCAAGCTATTGCATTGCCATATTTTAAACCTGACCAAAGAAACTGACGTTGGATTGCTATAATGGCTTTCAAAATCTTCGTAGGTGTCGTATAAAACGATAAAAGTGGATAGGCATGTTAGTTAGCACAGAGTTAACTAAAGTTACTCGGCCTCCCATCGAAAGATGTCTCGCCATCCAAGTGTTTAACCTCCCCTTTAGGCAGCTGATAATCTGATTCCAAAATGATTCTTTTCTATGATTCCCGCCAATAGTTAAACCAAGAAAGTTAAAAGGGAGAAGTTCTGCCTTACATTGGAGGAAATTTGCAGCAGCATCAATAAAACCATCTTCAAAGCCTACTCCAAGAATACAACTTTTGGAAAAATTAATTTTTAAACCCGACACCAACTCGAAACCACGTAAGACGAATTTGAATGCCTACAAATCTGGATAATTTCCATTTCTAAATAAAAGTGTTTCGTCAGCGAACTGGAGGAGCTCAATAGAAGAGTCTTCAAAAGTACGAAACCCCGAGAGCATATTAAGAGTCTTCGCTTTTTGAGACAGGACTTCCAACATTTCAGCAATCAAAACGAACAAAAATGGAGCTAAAGGGTCTTCCTGCTTTAGACCCCTCTCTGCTTTGAAGTCCTTAGAAGGGTTTCCATTGATTAAAACCGACAAAAAACTAGAACAAACTACTCATTTGATCCAATTAGTTCCAAAGTTCATGGTCATAAGAACTTGAATAAGAAAACTCCAATCCACACAATCATAGGCTTTAGAGAAGTCAACCTTAAAGAGGAGGCACTTCCTTTTATCTCTTTTCGCCAAATCGATAATTTCGTTGGTAAGAAGTACTCAGTCCAAGAGGTTCCTACCCGAAATAAAAGTCGTTTTGCGATGACGAAATTAAACAAGAAATGATAGGGGCTAGTCTTTTGTACAAGAGCTTGGACACCACTTTCGGCACACATCCAACAAGAGAGATATGCCTAAAGTCCATGAAAACGAATGGGCTGCTGACTTTAGGGATGAGGGCTAAGAAAGAGGATGAAAAATCCTTAGGCAAATACCTTGTAACCGAGAAATGAAGAACACAGTTGACGAAGTTTTCACCTACTATATCCCAACAAGACTTAAAGAAGCCAAAAGATAATCCATCGGGACCGGGTGATTTCGAACAATCGCAATAAAAAAAATCTGCCTTAATTTCTGATCTTGTAAACTCAGCATCCATAATAAGTTTATCAGCTAGACTGAGTTTCTGAACCGCTGAAAGATCCATGCAAGGCCTAAACGAATACGCCATTTGGTATTTGTTCTTGAAGTGCACATATGTTGCTTCCTTAATAACCACAGGGTCCTCAAGGATATTTTCTTCTGAATTGATAGAAGATATGGTGTTTAGTCTATGTCTTTGTTTAAGGGTAGAGTGGAAGTCTCGAGTATTGAGGTATCCCTCCTTCAACCACTTTGATCTTGATTTTTGAAAGATCATACTATCTTTCAATCTAAGATCACTCCAAAATTTCTCCTGGGCTTTGAACCTATCTCTGCGAGATTCTTCCGAAATATCATCGTAACCATTAGCTAAATTCGTATCAAACCCATTAAGGATATCCACTTGGTTCTCAATATTAAGATCAAGTCTTCCAAAAACCTTATTGGTCCAATCCTTAAGATAATTCTTCAAGGCTGCGAGTTTCTGTTTAAAGACGAACGTAGGCGAGCCACTGAACAACATAGAACACCATTTATCCTTCACAAAGTTAAAGAAGTCTTTATGCTGAGTCCAAGAATTAAAAAATATGAACGGTTTCGGTCTGGAATTAACCAAAGAGTGCTTGATCCGAAGAGGAAAATGGTCAGAGATATCACGCTTCCCCACTAATTGAGTACTAAAATCCCAAACATCAACAAGCATCTCATCAATAAAGAACCTATCGAGTTTTCTATAGTTCAAACCATTGGAATTAAACCACGTAAATCTCTTTCTGGCAAACGGCAAATCGATTAAACCCAATTCCAAAGCAAAATAATTGAATTCAGAACATTTCTTGCTAGAAGAATTTCCTATACCTTTTCTCTCCTCGCTAATTCTAACCGAGTTAAAGTCTCTTGCGATAACACATTTTCCTTCCGACTGAGAATTTTTAAATTCGATGAGTTCTTTCCAAAATCTCCTCTTATCTCTCAGACCACAAGGTGAATACACATTCACAACAAACAAGTTAACGTTTTTCCATAATAGGTTAGTACACAAGAAATCATAACCTAAATAAGTAAAGACATGATTAAATAAGTTCCTCCTCCAAATTGTTAATATCCCTCCAAATAATCCTACTAAGTTGCTAGCAGACCACCCGAACTCATCATTACCCCACAACCCTCGAACCTCAACCTCCTGCATACAAGTTACTTTTGTTTCTTGCAAAAAACAAACATCAGCTTTACCTTCTAAAAGGATTTTACGAATACGCTTCCTCTTAGAAAGTAAACCACACCCTCACACATTGAAAGACACAAAAATCATTGACCAAAGTTGTCAACATCCCTCTTACAATCAACTATCTTCCTATCCAAGTCTTCTGAATTCCGAATGATATCAACAAAAGCATCATCTTCATTTTCAGCATTTATGCTCAGCCTTTGAATAGAGTTCCATACCTTTCTAGGGACCCCCTCTAAACCATCCTTACACTTACAATTACTCATGATAATATCAGAATCATCAATTGAGCAGCCATCATAATCTTGAGGTAAGGAAGAATTTCCATTAGCAACAGGCATATCAGGGTAACACAGATTCGTTTTAGACTTGACTTTGCCGCCCTTTAGTTTAGATCTAGTCAAAGGTTCGGATGAAGAATTTTTCGGAGGGTAGAGTAGAAAGAGGGGGTAAATGGAATCTGTAAGTTATCATAAAAAAAAGAGAGTGACTTTTTCTTTTTTTTCCCTCAGTTAGAGGCCTATATCCCTCTAAGCTGCAAACTACAAGAGAGATCGGATCCCCCGGGTTGGAAGGCCCAACATCATCCTAAACAGGCCCTACCCGCTTGACCAAGCCCAAAGAAAAAGCACCACCAAATTCGATTGCAGCATGAGCCTTGGTAGAAGACAGGTTACAAAGACCTACTGCTAGAAAAGTTTCCTTGTGGATAAATGAATTATTCTAAGGATAAACAACACCCTGTTCCAAAATGTCCACAGGATGGTCAGCAACATTAACCAAAGAATCACTCACATGGGAACCAGCATGTGACTCACAACTCCCAAGAAAATCCACAGAATTATCGGACCCATACTGATTGTCAACCACCCTCTGAGGGGAAGGACTTGTCCTATCACATTCAACCTCATAGTCCAAGGAATCCTCATAAGTAGCTTCATTGCCGGAATCCAAAAAATCAGATGATACATCTCTTTGTTCATCATCGAAAAAATCTAAAGCTGCGGGACTTGGAGACACTTCACTTAAATTGATCTTGAATTCATGGCTGTAAACACCCCAAATTTGCCCTCTCACTTTCATCATACCTTGACTTATGTTTATTATCATTGCATAACCAATCATCACACTTCACAATACATAATCATCCTTAACATTTCATCTGCATAGCTACATCTAGGGTTTGTGATCTGAGCAATCCAAGAAGTAATATGAGCAATCTCCAAGGTCTTAAAGCATGCCAAGAGGGTCCTTGAGTAGTCTATGATCATTTTATGCCCCCATGGGTCATTTAAAGTCAAGAAATGTCAAAACATTGCAGAGGTATGGAAGCTAAGTTGAGGCTCCTACACAGATGACCTAAAAATAGGGTTTTGGTTTTGAGGCCTTTACACTCAATTTTTTTGGCCATTCTTGATTCTATTGGTCCATATATGTTATAAGGATATTGTGAATCAAATTTCATGGAAAAGGTCAATGTGGAAGTCATCTGATCAAATGGTAACTTCTTGAGCAAGAAAAGTCAGATTCTAGGCATCTGAGGCCCCCGACAAGGGTTCCAAAGGGTCATCATCATCAATTTGAGGTCCTATGATCTTTATTTGATCATTGGAATGCTTGGAAGTTCAAAAATTGAAGAAAAATGAACAAAGCCAAAACTTGCCAAAAATGGAAATGACTTGTAATGTAAACTTTCTATTTTGGGAAAGATTTTCAACCTCCTCTTTCTTGATCAAAAAGGTTTCAAATGAAATTTATTCAAACATGAAAGTTGTAGATTGGATCCTCCCATTTTCAAAAAGTACATAACTCATTCTAATTCATCCTAGAACTCAAGTTATGGCCTTGCAAAGTTGGCAAAAATCACATAATTTCAAGGTTCATGTTAAAGAGGATTTTGTGCATTTTGTTATTTCAAGCATTCACATGACTTCTAATGTGCACAAATATGTTACAACATGTCAAGGCAGCATCCAAAGATTAGAATTGGCCCAAGAATTTGGCACTTTCATGGCTTGATACATGAGAAATTCAACATGACCAATTATGCATAAAGCTTGTTATCTCTTCATCTATGCATTACAGCTGCATTTCTTTGATCCAAGGGCCCTCCATGAACCATGTTGAGGCAATCTATGCTCAGAATCCCTTGCTGCAATAGCCCATACCTCAAGTACAAAGAATTTGATTTTTTTGCATTTTCTCCCATACCAATCACACAGTGCCAAACCAACTTCCCTGACCAATGGTATGGCTTACATGAGCCCTCAAGGCTATAAATATGCAAGCTTCATGGCTGGAAAGAAGACACAAGCTCAGATTGCCAAAATTACCTTGAAATTGTGTCTCTTCGAAACACACAATCCAGCCAACAAAAACCAAAATTTCTTTCACCATTCAACTCCTTATAACCTAAGGAACAAATCCCACCCATCACCATAGCCTGAAACAAGCCCAAACACAAACACGATTTCTGCTTTGTCAGAACTGAAACTCATAAACCAGCCATTATAAACTCCATTCAAGCATCACAATAGCACAAGGGGGACCAAAGGAGGTGGATCGCACAAAGGAGAGGCCCAGAAAGCTCCATTTCAAAGAACTCCATCTCAGGTAACCTTCATGAACCTTTTTTTTCTAGAAGCATGATTTTAAGTTCTAGAATGAATCTACATGCTTCCCTGATCACCCTGATATGATTAGAATTGAAAATAGGTTAGAAATGAGGATTTCATGATGTTCTGAAATTTTTGACCTAGAATTTGTTTGCTTCGATTCAACTTAATGATGCATGATAAATGAATTTTGTTTGTTGATTAGTGATGTATGATGTTAGGAGAGTGTTTCTGGGCAAGAAAATTGGAGTTTAGAAGCTTGTATAGGATTCTAGAAATTTTGGTTGCCGGAGAAGATGACCGGAGCTCATCTTCGGTCACCTGAAAGTCATTAGGGTTTGTTTGCCAGTTTGAATCTCAGCCCTTAGATGTTTTTTAGATTAGTGTATGGACGGCTTAGATTAGTTCATTAAACCCTAATTTCACTTAATTAAATTAATTATAATTAATTAGGTCAGATTAAATATGGACCATTGGATAGCGCACGAATCTCATGTTTAAACCACAGCCTTAGATCTTGCCTAACTCTGGACAATGTGACTTTCATCCTCAGCCTTTAGATCCTCCCCCTAGTCATCTGGACCATTAGATGCGCATACTTTTCCATTTTCTTTTCTTTTCTTTTCTTTTATTTTGTTTTATTTTGTTTTATTTATTAAAAATACCAAAAACAATTTAAAAATTCTGGAAATTTTTCTCACCACTTAAAATAATTTTCAGAAACCAAAAATATTTTTATTTTTATTTTTTCATTAAAAAATGCATTTTTAAATAATTTAATTGTATGTTTTAATTAATTAATTCCATTTAATTAATTAAAAATACTTTAAAGTATCTAAACATCACAAACAATTCAGAGAGGTTCTTTAAACATTTAGAAACATTTACAAACTCATCCCACAAATTTCTTTTTGGTTTTGATCAAACTTTGCCAATTTTCTTTGAATTAGGGTTTCTAAATTTCTTATTTTTAAACCTTAACTTCAAAAATTCATAACTTTCAAACCAAGATGAGTTTGCATTTGATTCTTTTTGCAATCTTTCACATTTGACCTCTAGTTTCTAAATATATTTTTGTCACATTTTTATCTTGCCTTTTCAAATTGATGTGCATTTTCCCTTTGAAAAGTATCCAAAACCCTAACCAATCTTAGGTACACCATTACTTGAATTTGGTAAACCTTTAGACCTCCCCGTCTGGATGGTGATTTCATGAGTGCTTAGGGTCCCCTTGGATGCATTTTCAATTTTTTATCTCCTGATTTGTTTATGCTTTTGAATTTGTACATATCTTGCTTTCATAACTAACCATTTCAGGTGCATTAAGTTAATCAGGATGTGGATGTGCATCCATATCCAAACTCTATTTCTCTCTTTATTTTTATGCATTTTGTTTGTGTTTGAAGTGAATCTCATTCACTCATATTCTCTCTTGTTCCTAGGTTACTTAACTTCTTCATGAATTAAGTAACCTAATCCTTCTCTCTCTCTCCCTCTCTCTTTTCATCTGCTTCTCTTCCTTGGTGGCCATCTGAAGACTTCTCTTGATGCCTCACAAACCATAGGAACATCCAAGCATGATAACTTTAGGGTTGTACATATTCCCCCCTAGTTTTTACCTTTTGAGTCTCCTTGAGTATCTCTCTCTCATCTCATAATCAAGGCTAAACAGTTAAAGTTTTGGGACTCTGTATTAGGGTTATGCCTGTATCCTTATCTTAGGATGGAGTGTATAACTTTAATACTTAATGTTAAACCTTTAAGTTATTTACACCTCCTAATCAAAACACCTAATAATCACTAAGACTTAAGCTTGTAACTTGGGCCTTATATCAGAGGAATGAGAAACAAAGAGGAAGACTGGTGAGGTGTTGTGCACCTCTTTTCTACAGTTGGTTGATGAGACACATGCCGAAGACGGAAGCTTTCCTGAACCCACATCAGTCAAAGAATTGGGCTAAGAGAATGATTTCCCTTACTTCAGAAGATATCAGATGGTGTACTCAGAACACCAAGGGTCGAGACATAATAACCAGTTGTGGGAAATACCCAAATGTGCCACTTATTGGAGTAAAAGGTTGCATCAACTACAATCCTTTACTTTTCAAGAGACAGTTGGGATATGCTTTGATACATCCACCTAGGGAGCAGGACTTGGCAGAGTCTCTCTACTGTGCTTTTCATAATAATCATGCCATTGTCCGACAAGTAGCCTGGGCTTAGGACAACATACAGACTAAAGGAACTGCTATTTTGGGGAGGTGCAACAACATAGCCTCTGCTCAGTACACTGAATGGTCACGCCTCAGAGGACAAATTACTCGTATGCCATTCACCCTGGAAGATGTACCAGAGCTATCAGCAGTTGAGCCCATAGCCACAGTCAGTATGGAAGAGTTTGAGAAGTTGAAGGAAAGAAATGCCCAGCTAGCTGAAGATTTGAAGAAGACCCTTTGGGAAAGGAATGATGGTCGTCTAGACATTGAGAGGTTAGAAAAGTTGTACATCGAACATGTAACCAAAATTGAGAAGATTGATGACTACATCAGGAAGGCCCGAGCAGGGGAACTTGTGTTGAAGAATGCATGCAAGGAAGCAAAGATTCAAAAGGCAAGAGTTGAGCATTATCTGGAAGAAAGCCATGATAGATGGGTCAGAATAACTGAGGCTCGTCTAAAAGAAGACCAGAAGATACAAGCCAAGATAGAGCAGTTAGAAGCTAATGAGAAAAGAAGCCAAGAGGCACTGATAGCAGCTCAGAAGGAGATCTCAGAGTTGAAACTCCGGGCGGGGTTAAAGAGATCCAAAGAACAGGAAAAGTATCAGAAGATGACAAATGGCATTGCAACCAGAAATATTCTCATCAGAACCCTCATAGAACACCGAGTTGGACCGGTGACTGATGCTCTCCTGAAGGAAGTCAGGGAGGATGCATATGGATTAGATGTTTGATTTTCTCTTTGTGCTAGTTTTTGTATTTTAGCTCACCATGGTGAATTTCTTGTTGTACTCTTGAATTGATTGTATTTTGATTCACCATGGGATTTTGTTTGTAATTCATGAACCATTTGTATTTTGGCATTGCCATTTGCATTTTTGTATGGTTATGGATTGGATTTTCTTATGCTTCAAACATCTTCATCTTCTCAAGAGAGGTCTGGAAGGTCAAAACCAAGAACCAAACCGGATACCCTCTGAAGACAAATAGACATATTGTATTGCATGCTAACTTCATATCCTTTGTTTTGCAGGTGTTTTGTTGTTGTTTTCTCACTTTGTTGATTGTTTCAGGAAATATTGCTCGCAGGAAGGTCTTCCCCGTCAATCGCATCCACAGATATCCAACTCGACACAACCTTTCGAGTCTACAAATGGATCAACTACAGCAGGAACTGACATATGTGACGACTTAGATGACTGATGTAAGGACAGAAGTAAGAACCCAGATGAATCAATTCATGGCTGTGATGACTGGGCTGGAACAGACCCAGGAAAGATTAAGGGAGTTATTCGAGCGGCAAACTCCAGAAGATAACCATGCAGGCACTGGGGGTACAAGTAACAATGTGCGCGATCAGCCACAAACGACTCCGGTGGTGTTTGGACCTCACAACAATCCTGAAGTTAATATCCTTGGAAATACCCAAAGGAACACTGGAGATCGTATTCTGCAGGAAGATCCTCAAGACGAGCAGTTTACAATGTTAGGTGTTAGGGCTGATGAAGCTTATGATTGTCGTCTGGACGAGATATCAGAGAAGCTAAGATCCTTGGAATCCCAAAACTCTTTGGGATTTGATGTGATGAATATGGACCTAGCCGAGGGAGTAAGGATTCTCCACAAGTTCAAACCTCCATGTTTTGAAAAGTATAATGGTACCTCCTGTCCTCGTACCCATTTGCAATCTTTTCTGGGAAGATTGAAAGCGTATACCATGGATGAGAAACTATGGATGTTTTACTTTGAAGACAGTTTAACTGGGGAATCCAGAGAATGGTATTCACACCTATCAAGGGCTACTGTCAGGAACTGGAAAGATCTAGCTGAGGCCTTTATACGCCAATATCAGTACAACCTGGATATGGCATCCAATAGGACTCTCTTGATGGGTATGTCTCAGTCTTCAAGGGAAAGTGTTCGTGAGTATGCTCAGAGATGGAGACAACTTGTTGGCGCTGTCCAGCCACCTATGTCTGAAAGGGAGATGACTGATATGTTCATGAATACCTTGCAAGGGACCTACATTGATAGAATTATTGCTTTCTCTTCCACTAGCTTTGCTAATGTGGTTATAATGGGAGAGGGAATCGAAAGCCTATTGAAGATGGGTAAGATTTCCGACAATGGTGCTAGCTCCAGCAATGCAAGGAAACCCTTCTCAGGACCAAGAAGAATAGGAGAGACCAATGTAGTGCATGTTAATAGAGGTAAAGCCCAGTATTTGCAAAGATCAGTGGCCTCAATCACCATTCCTACTCCAGCACCTCAGCAACAACAGTTCCCACAACAACAACAAAGATCTTACAACAACAACAACCAACAACAACTTCCTTTCCAACAAAGGCCTTCTCAAACTAACAGGGTGATCAATCCCATCCTGATGCCCTATGCAGCTTTACTCCCGCAACTATTGAAGTTTAACTTGACTGAACTGAGGACTTTGGCTCCACCAGATCCTCCGAATCTTCTAAGGAATTATGATGTCAACGCCAGATGTGCTTTTCACTCCAATGCACCTGGCCATTCAACAGAGAAGTGCAGGGCCCTGCACATGAAAGTCCAAGATCTGATTGACTCCAAAGCTTTGAATTTTTCACCTCCACCAAATGTCACCAAGAATCTAATACCGAATCAAGGTGGGATGAGCATTAATGCTATTGAGGAGGACCAACCAGCAACTCTGATTGATGACATTGCAAATATTCAAACACCATTGGCCAAAGTGAAAGCTCAGCTATTGAAGTGCCAAGTGTTTCCGGGTTGTGAGGCCCATTGTGAAGTTTGCAAAATTTCCACCAATGGTTGTGCAAATCTGAAGAATGGTATCAGCAGTCTTATCAGAGAAGGCATTCTACAGATCACATCAACAATTCCATCTGCTACAAAGGCAACAAAAATCTCTTCTACAACACCAGCAAAAGTCATTTCAATGGAATCGACTACAACAACAGCAAACACCAGTGACGACATCTCAACAGTTACCATCTATTATGATCCAACAACCATCTATGTTCCGGAATCTCTCAACAACAACTTTCAACAACACCCTCATCAACAACTTCCTGCACCTGCACTATCTTCAATCAAACCTCCTGTCACCATCTATTATGATCCACAGACTATCACAACACCTTCTTCTGCTGCAATTAGTCTGGTGATCATCACGGTGCCCGGACCAGTTCCTTATGATAACAACAATGTTGTACCTTGCATTATGGTTCGGATCTTTACTGTCATGTAAAAAATATTACTTTTGACTCCTTAATACCTGTACCACAAGTTGACAATGTCGGGGGAGACAGAGGCTTCACTCGAAGCGGACGTCTCTTCGCTTCACAGTTTCCCAGAGTTAATGTTGAAGCAGAAGCTGCTGCTAAAGCAAAAGGCAAAAATGTGGTTCCAGAAGAACCTGATGTAAAAGAAACTCAGAAGACACCCTTTGATCAGGATGTAGACGAGTTTATGAGGATTATCAAAAAGAAGTGACTACAAAGTGGTAGATAAGCTCCATCAAACACCCTCCAAGATCTCCATACTATCTCTGCTCATGTGTTCTGAGGCTCACCAGAATGCACTACTCAAGGTCTTGCATGCAGCTTATGTGCCGGAAGAGATCACGGTCAATCAGTTAGAAACGGTGGTCGCAAATGTCAATACTAGTCATAGACTAGGTTTCACCAATGCTGATTTGAATACGGAAGGGCGTAATTACAACAAGGCTTTGCATATCACTTTGGAATGTAAAGGTGATGTACTCTCTCATGTCCTTGTTGATACCGAATCATCACTCAATGTGTTACCAAAGAAAGCATTAGTCAAGCTGGAGTATGATGATCTTGCACTCCGTCCGAGCAACCTAGTTGTTAGAGCTTTTGATTATTCTAAAAGATCGGTTCTCGGAGAGATTGAGCTACATGTGGTAATTGGCCCACAAGTTTTCAAAACTACCTTCTATGTGATGGACATACAACCTGCCTACACTTGTTTGTTGGGTCGACCTTGGATCCATGTCGCCGGCGCAGTAACGTCAACCCTTCACCAGAAGTTAAAATATGAGTGGGAAGGCCAAATCATCACCATTTGTGGAGAAGAAGACATCTTTGTCAGTCACTTGGATACGTACAAGTACATAGAGATGGATGGGGAGATCCATGAAACCATGAGTCAGGGTTTTGAAGCCTTGAACGTCAACGAAGCTACAACTGAGGTGTTTGCTGCATCCCAAGAGGAAATGATGGGCACCTCAATTGCTTCCTACAAACAGGCTCGGAAGGTTGTGGAAAAAGAGAATGCCCAAGGCTGAGGCAAGCTGCTAAAGATTCAGATGAAAGAAGACAAATTCAGTTTAGATTACAGACCATCCCGACAAGTTCCAGAGGAGGCTGCTGAAGCTCCCAAGTTCATAAGTGGGGGATACTGACCCTGGATGCTGTCAACACTTTGGAAGACGAGGCTGAGAGCGACTACAACCTGGAAAGTTGGATCTGTCCAAGAGTCCCGGACCAACAAGTCCTCAACTGGTCTTCCCAGGAAATTATAAGGGTTACTGCTGTAGAGTAATTATTATTTCTTGTTTTAAGCATGCATCAAAGTCCTGCATCTTGCCCAAGATGTCTTGGACTCATTTTGTAATAGGGCCATATGTATTTTGTGCAAATTGAATATTAATGAACAATGGACATCTTTTTGCAAACGATCTTCTTTTTTCGCTCACTGTCTTTTCATTTTTGTTATTTTCGCACAAAACAATAAATGGCAATGTTTTTCTCAATAATAACTCCATTCACTTTTTCTAAATAAGATAAAATCAATCACTAAAATGAACCAAATCTCAACCCTTGCAGAGATAACCCTCTAGATTGCACCGACAACGACACTGCTATGACCTCGTACGACTTCGACAATCCGATTAATCAAGCAGATGAAGGGGTTGAAGAAGACTACGATTTACCTGAAGAGCTAGCCAGGTTATTAAGATAAGAGGAAAAGGTGATTGCTCCTCATCAGGATGAGGTTGAGACTATAAATCTTGGTACCAAGGAAGATGTGAAAGAGGTGAAGATTGGAGCCAGTCTGCAAGCTCCAGTAAAAGAACAACTTATCAGTATGCTGCGAGAATATGTCAATGTGTTCGCTTGGTCCTACCAAGATATGTCGGGCTTGGATACAAATATTGTCATGCACAAGTTTCCATTAAAAGAGGATTGGCCTCCATTCAAACAGAAGTTGCGCCGTACTTGCCCGGACATGGCCATGAAAATCAAAGAGGAAGTACATAAGCAGTGGGACGCCGATTTTCTTGTTGTAACTAGTTACCCTCCGTGGGTTGCTAACATTGTACCCGTACCTAAGAAGGATGGCAAGGTGCATATGTGTGTTGATTACCGGGATCTGAACAGATCAAGCCCAAAGGATGACTTCTCATTACCTCACATTGATGTATTGGTAGACAACACAACTCAGTTCTCGGTATTTTCATTCATGGACGGATTTTCTGGATACAATCAGATCAAGATGTCACCCGAAGACATGGAGAAAACAACCTTCATCACACCCTGGGGCACTTTCTGCTACAAAGTAATGTCGTTTGGTTTAAAGAACACTGGCAACATATTAACAGGCTATGGTAGCATTATTCCACGATATGATCCATAAAAAAATTGAGTGCTAAGTGGATGACATGATTACCAAGTCCCAAACAGAGGAAGAGAATTTGATAAATCTGTTGAAGCTGTTCAAGCATCCGAGGAAGTATCAGTTAAGGTTGAACCCCAACAAATGCACATTCGGGGTACGTTCTGGTAAGCTGCTGGGTTTTATTGTAAGCGGAAAAAGAATTGAGGTTGATCCCGACAAAGTCAAAGCAATTCAAGAAATGCCTGCACCTAAGACTGAGAAAGAAGTTCGAGGGTTCTTAGGTAGATTGAACTACATTTCAAGGTTCATATCTCATCTCACTACAACCTGCGAGCCCTTGTTTAAACTGATAACAAAGGAACAAACAATCAGGTGGAACGATGATTGTCAGAAAGCTTTTGACAAGATCAAGGAGTATCTGAAATAACCTCCAATTCTCATGCCTCCAGTTGAAGGAAGACCTCTAATAATGTACCTGACAATATTAGATGAATCAATGGGGTGTGTGTTGGGCCAGCATGACGAGTCTGGTCGAAAAGAGTATGCAATATACTACCTAAGCAAAAAGTTTACCGACTGTGAACAACGTTATTCACTGCTCGAGAAAACTTGTTGTGCTTTAGCGTGGGATGCTCGCCGACTAAGACAGTATATGTTGACTCATACTACCTTGTTGATCTCAAAGATGGACCCCGTCAAATACATGTTTGAGAAGCCAGCACTTACCAGAAGGGTTGCAAGGTGGCAGATGATTCAAACAGAATATGATATTCAGTACACCTCTCAGAAAGCCATCAAGGGTAGTGTATTGTCTGACTATCTGGCTGAGCAACCCATTGATGACTACCAGCCTATGAGATTTGATTTCCCTGATGAAGACATCATGTTCTTAAAGTCAAAAGATTGTCAAGATCCTATTCACACTAAAGGGCCTGATCCAGAAGAAGTATGGACTATGATGTTCGATGGGGCAGTTAATTGTAACGGTCGTTGAGTTGGTGCAGTGCTTATTACACCCAAAGGAGTCCATATGCCTTTCTCAGCAAGGATTACCTTTGCCTGCACTAACAACGAAGCAGAATACGAAGCTTGCATCATGGGTCTTGAGGAAGCCAATGACCTCAGGATCAAAACCTTGAATGTATTCGGAGATTCAGCTTTGGTGATCAACCAAACTAATGGCAAGTGATATACTCATCAAGAGCATCTGGTTCCCTACCGTGACTATACGAGGAGACTGTTGAATTTCTTCACAACATTCAATCTTGAATACATCCCTCAAGATGAGAATCAGTTTGCAGACGCTTTGGCCACTATTTCATCTATGATCAAAGTACAGACTGCTAACTATGTACCTCAGATTTTAGTATCCAGACTGGACCGACCAGTATATGTCTTCTTTGTGGACACTATTTCCGACAACAAACATTGGTTCCACGACATCAAATGCTTCTTGGAGACTCAGACATACTCACCTGGGGCATCGTCTAATGATAACAAGACATTGAGAAGGCTAGCCGACAATTTCTTCCTCAATACTGATGGCTCCTTATACAAGCGGAACTTCGACATGGTCTTGCTCAGATGTGTTGACAAGAAGGAAGAAGACCTACTAATTCATGAAGTACACGAGGGTTCTTTTGGTACCCATGCCGGAAGACATGCAATGACGAAGAAATTGCTAAGATCAGGTTACTATTGGATCACAATGGATGCATATTGTTGTGCCTATGCCAGAAAGTGCCATAAATGCCAGATCTACGCAGACAAAATGCATGTGCCTCCCAATCCTTTGAATATATTGTCTTCACCCTGGCCCTTCACCATGTGGGGCATTGATATGATTGGAAAGATCGAGCCAACTGCTTTAAATGGTCACAGATTCATCCTGGTAGCCATTGATTACTTCACCAAATGGGTTGAAGAAGTTTCGTATGCAAATGTCACTCGTCAAGTGGTAGCCTGTTTTCTAAAGAAGGATATCATTTGTCGATATGGAGTTCCCGAGCGAATCATTACTGATAATGGTTCAAACCTTAACAACAAAATGATGACAGAGCTATGCCGGGATTTCAATATCCAACATCACAACTCTTCTCCTTATAGGACAAACATGAATGGCGATGTTGAAGCGGCTAACAAAAACATTAAGAAGATTGTGCAAAAGATGGTAGTCACATAAAAAGACTGGCATAAAATGTTACCATTCTCCTTGCATGGGTACCGAACTTCCATCAGGACATCTACCGGGGCAACACCTTATCAGCATGTGTATGGTATGGAAGTAGTCCTACCTGTTGAAGTTGAATTACCCTCCTTGCGGGTAATGATGGATGTAAAACTGGACGAAGCAGAATGGGTCCGATCTCGTTATAACCAATTGAGCCTGATTGAAGAAAAGAGACTAGCAGCTATCTGTCATGGTCAGTTATATCAGAAACGGATGAAGAAAGCCTTCGATCAAAAAGTCAGACCTCGGGTATATCAAGTGGGAGAGCTTGTACTGAAAAGACTCCTTCCTCCTCATACAGACCACAGGGGCAAGTGGACGCCTAACTATGAAGGTCCCTACGTGATAACTAAAGTCTTCTTAAGAGGAGCACTGATGCTCGCAACCATGGATGGCGAAAAATTCTTATCTCCCGTGAATTCAGATGCAGTTAAAAAATACTTCGCATGAATGACCCGTTGGACATAAAAACAGAATGTAAGTCCAAGCAAAAATAGGGCATCCCGGTGAGTCAAAAACAGAATAAAAATACTCAGGCAAAAATAAGGAAAAAAATTGAGAAAAAATGTACACCCGCTGAGTTGAAAAGCCACATCGAACAACTCAGGCAAAAAAAAAGGTATCCCGATGGATTGAAAACCCGAAAGGGCGATCCACGCAAAATCAGGGAATAAGTGAACAACTGCACTCTGAATTCGTCTGTATCACTCACATAACATGGCAAGCTTCGAAAGGACAAAGCGTCGATCAGAATCAACTTCCTTCAGAAAGCAAGATAAGAAGAGCGTTTAGGTCATACAGGTCATAGCAAAGGAAGATCGAAGCATCAACTTCACCATTACTAAATAGAAATTTTATTTTCTCAATTTTGTAGGAATATCCTCATTTCAGGGATTAGCTTCTCCAAATGTACTCGCCTATTCAGGGCACACAAATCAATAAAGTCAAATGTTCATTCACACTTTGTTTTGTACCTTTTTGTTTTGTTTGCAAAATGTCCAAAGTTTGAAATACAACATTTGCATGAAAACATATAAGCCATTTTCAATAAATGCTTGCAGGAAATATGTGCTCTTAATAAAACCTAATTCCTATGACGGAATCTAGTTTAGGATACCTCAGGGCACTTGTGTGTTTCCTTTTTTTAACAAATCACAGGTACTCAAGGCAGACAACCTTTCACAACATGGGGCATATCAGGCACTATATCCCCAGCCAAGCCGATAGTCACATCATCAGAATGACCCTTTGACGAAAGTATTCCCCCACAGAGTTTTTATCCACTCAGAGTATCCCCCACAAAGCTGGTTCTCCGGAAGATTACTTCCCAAAAGTTCTCTCCTCCCCAAGAAGGATCTCCAAAGCAATGCCTAAATCACTTTTCCACAACGAGTTTCCAGATCTCCTCATCCACAACATTGGACCCCCACAAAATTCTTCCCTCAGAGTTCTCCAGAAAGATCGTACAGTGATCCTTTCTCCCCACAGATCGGGCAGTGATCTGTTCTCCCAGCAAATTTCAGATCTCGGATCTCATTTCTCTCATTTCCATAATCATGGCATTCGCATCATTCCTCCCCAAACAGAGTGTATCATTCCATCCAATACGGAGCATTACGGAAAAAATCAAACATTTGCATAATCATAAGCCAGCTTCGAGCCAGTCACCTGCAAATACCAAAATCACTCCTCCAGCAATACGCAAAACTTATCCCCTGCAGATAAAAGCCAAAATACCCTTTTGCACTCTCAATACAACTGCTTGTACGTACTTACACACAATCCTTCTGGTACTCGTCTGTATCCTACTTATACATAATTCTTTGATACTCGTCCATATCTTACACATTCTCTCCAGCAAACTAACATTCGTCCGTGTTCCTTGTTCAAATAGTTGATGCTCGTCCGTATCATCTTAAGAACGCGTCGGCGTTTGTTTCTATCGATACTCGTCTGTATCGTGGGTCTAAGGATACTCGTCCGTATCTTTAATCTATACACACTGTCAAAATACTTACCATTTTATTTTAGGGCTTAAACACTCGTCCGTGTTTATCTGTCCCCCAGAAGTCACCAACAAAACAACTTTTTATCCGACATTCGTCCAATGTCGTGATTTTTTTAGCAGTCGTCCCCGACTAGGTGATCATCCTTCACCTTTTGATGACTGTACCTTATTATTCATCTGATGGCTGTCCTCATCGTCGATCTTTTTATCTGGCATCTGTCCTATGTCGCGATAATCCTCAACAGTCGTACTCTGCTAGGTGATCGTCCTTCACCTTTTGATGACTGTCCCTCATCATTTTATCCGATGGCCATCCCCATCATTGATCTTCCTATCCAAAATTCTCCCTATGTCGTGATATCTTTTAGCAGTCGTCCCCTTCTAGGTGATCGTCCTTCACCTTTTGATGACCGTCCCTCATCATTGATTTATTTATTCTTCACCCGATGGTTGTCCCCGTCGCAATTTATTTATTCTTCAGCCTGACAATCGTCCCCGCTAGTGCTTTTAAATCCCCAGTAAAGTCACTTTTCTTTACCCGATGGTCGTCCCCGTCGCAGATTATTTGTTCCCCAGCATGATGGTCGTCCCCGTCAGTGTGTTTCTCACCGTTTTTATCCCCAGCAGTCGTCATCTGCTCGATGGTCGTCCTCCGTCGCTATCATTTGATATTCAGTCTATACTGTCTGTTACAATTTATATCCCTTTTCTTCTTATAATAAAGAGTGAAAATTTTGGACTGTCTTGGTATTCAACCACAAGTTATCTTGTTTGTCTGTTAAGTCAGGCGCTTACATCCTACACAGCTAACTCATGCTTGAAAAGGGGAAGCTGTAAACACCCCAAATTTGTCCTCTCACTTTCATCATACCTTGACTTATGTTTATTATCATTGCATAACCAATCATCACACTTCACAATACATAATCATCCTTAACATTTCATCTGCATAACTGCATCTAGGGTTTGTGATCTGAGCAATCCAAGAAGTAATCTGAGCAATCTCCAAGGTCTTAAAGCATGCCAAAAGGGTCCTTGAGTAGTCTATGATCATTTTATGCTCCCATGGGTCATTTAAAGTCAAGAAATGTCAAAACACTGCAGAGGTATGGAAGCTAAGCTGAGGCTCCTACATAGATGGCCTAAAAATAGGGTTTTGGTTTTGAGGCCCTTACACTCAAAATATTTGGCCATTCTTGATTCTATTGGTCCATATATGTTATAAGGAGTTTGTGTATCAAATTTCATGGAAAAATTCAATGTGGAAGTCATCTGATCAAATGGTAACTTCTTGAGCAAGAAAAGACAGATTTTGGGCATCTGAGGCCCCCAACAAGGGTTCCAAAGGGTCATCATCATCAATTTGAGGTCCTATGATCTTTATTTGATCATTGGAATGTCTGAAAGTTCACAACATTGAAGAAAAATGAACAAAGCCAAAACTTGCCAAAAATGGAAATGACTTGTAATGTAAACTTTCTATTTTGGGAAAGATTTTCAACCTCCTCTTTCTTGATCAAAAAGGTTTCAAATGAAATTTCTTCAAACATGAAAGTTGTAGATTGGATCCTCCCATTTTCAAAAAGTACAAGAACTCATTCTAATTCATCCTAGAACTCAAGTTATGGCCTTGCAAAGTTGGCAAAAATCACATAATTTCCAGGTTCATGTCAAAGAGGATTTTGTGCATTTTGGCATTTCAAGCATTCACATGACTTCTAATGTGCACAAATATGTTACAACATGTCAAGGAAGCATCCAAAGATCAGAATTGGCCCAAGAATTTGGCAATTTCATGGCTTGATACATGAGAAATTCAACATGACCAATTATGCATAAAGCTTGCTATCTCTTCATCTATGCATTACAGTTGCATTTCTTTGATCCAAGGGCCCTCCATGAACTATGCTGAGGAAATATATGCTCAGAATCCCTTGCTGCAATAGCCCATACCTCAAGTACAATGAATTTGACTGTTTTTGCATTTTCTCCCATACCAATCACACTGTGCCAAACCAACTTCCCTGACCAATGATATGGCTTACATGAGCCCTCAAGGCTATAAATATGCAAGCTTCATGGCTGGAAAGAAGACACAAGCTCAGATTGCCAAAATTACCTTGAAACTGTGTCTCTTCGAAACACACAATCCAGCCAAAAAAAACCAAAATTTCTTTCACCATTCAACTCCTTATAACCTAAGGTACAAATCCCACCCATCACCATAGCCTGAAACAAGCCCAAACACAAACACGATTGTTGCTTTGTTAGAACTGAAACTCATAAACCAGCCGTTATAAACTCCATTCAAGCATCACAATAGCACAAGGGGGACCAAAGGAGGTGGATTACACAAAGGAGAGGCCCAGAAAGCTCCATTTCAAAGAACTCCATCTCAGGTAACCTTCATGAACTTTTTTTCCAGAAGCATGATTTTAAGTTCTAGAATGAATCTACATGCTTCCCTGATCACCCTGATATGATTAGAATTGAAAATAGGTTAGAAATGAGGATTTCATGATGTTCTTAAATTTTTGACCTAGAATTTGTTTGCTTCAATTCAGCTTAATGATGCATGATAAATGAATTTTGTTTGTTGATTAGTGATGTATGATGTTAGGAAAGTATTTCTGGGCAATAAAATTGGAGTTTAGAAGCTTGTATAGGATTCTGGAAATTTTGGTTGCCGGAGAAGATGACCAGAGCTCATCTCCGGTCACCTGAAAGTCATTAGGGTTTGTTTGCCAGTTTGAATCTCATCCCTTGGATGTTTTTTAGATTAGCGTATGAATGACTTAGATTAGTTCATTAAACCCTAATTTCACTTAATCAAATTAATTATAATTAATTAGGTCAGATTAAATATGGACCATTGGATAGCGCGCGAATCTCATGTTTAAACCACAACCTTAGATCTTGCCTAACTCTGGACAATGTGACTTTCATCCTCAGCCTTTAGATCCTTCCCTCAGTCATCTGGACCATTAGATGCGCATACTTTCCCATTTTATTTTATTTTATTTTATTTTATTTTGTTTTATTTTGTTTTATTTTGTTTTATTTATTAAAAATACCAAAAACAATTTAAAAATTCTGGAAATTTTTCTCACCACTTAAAATAATTTTCAGAAACAAAAAATATTTTTATTTTTATTTTTTCATTAAAAAATGCATTTTTAAATAATTTAATTGTATGTTTTAATTAATTAATTCCATTTAATTAATTAAAAATACTTTAAAGTATCTAAACATCACAAAAAATTCAGAGAGGTTCTTTAAACATTTACAAACATTTACAAACTCATCCCACAAATTTCTTTTTGGTTTTGATCAAACTTTGCCAATTTTCTTTGAATTAGGGTTTCTAAATTTCTTTTTTTTCAACCTTAACTTCAAAAATTCATAACTTTCAAATCAATATGAGTTTGCATTTGATTCTTTTTGCAATCTTTCACATTTGACCTCTAGTTTCTAAATATATTTTTGTCACATTTTTATCTTGCCTTTTCAAATTGATGTGCATTTTTCCTTTGAAAAGTATCCAAAACCCTAGCCAATCTTAGGTAAACCATAACTTGAATTTGGTAAACCTTTAGCCCTCCCCCTTTGGATGGTGATTTCATGAGTGCTTAGGGTCCCCTTGGATGCATTTTCAATTTTTTATCTCCTGATTTGTTTATGCTTTTGAATTTGTACATATCTTGCTTTCATAACTAACCATTTCAGGTGCATTTGGTAAGTTAATCAGGATGTGGATGTGCATCCACATCCAACCTCTATTTCTCTCTTTATTTTTATGCATTTTGTTTGTGTTTGAAGTGAATCTCATTCACTTATATTCTCTCTTGTTCCTAGGTTACTTAACTTCTTCATGAGGTAAGTAACCTAATCCTTCTCTCTCTCTCCCTCTCTCTTTTCATCTGCTTCTCTTCCTTGGTGGCCATCTGAAGACTTCTCTTGATGCCTTAAAAACCATAGGAACATCCAAGCATGATAACTTTAGGGTTGTATATAGTCCCCCCTAGTTTTTACCTTTTGATTTTCCTTGAGTCTCTCTCTCATCTCATAATCAAGGCTAAACAGTTAAAGTTTTAGGGCTCTGAATTAGGGTTATGCATGTATCCTTATCTTAGGATGGAGTGTATAACTTTAATATTTAGTGTTAAACCTTTAAGTTGTTTACACATCCTAATAAAAACACCTAATAATCACTAAGACTTAAGCTTGTAACTTGGGCCTTATATTAGGGTTACATCTCTGCCTGGTGGTTCAGATGGACTAACCCTAGTGTTCAATGGACAAGCCCCCCTCATGCTATAGTCTTGCAAAAATAAAAAAAACACTTCTTCATCCAACCTTTAATTAAAATCCATTTAATAAAGGCTTGTTATATAATGAATTTAATCCTTAACCATGGATTAAGTTGAGGTATCTTCCTCAGCTTAAGTGTTCTCATCTATCATCCTTCTCTTAGGATGGTGTAATGAGTTCACTAATCTTTGATTGGAGATTAAACTCATTACTTAATACTAAACAAAAAAACCAAAAACACTTAATAATTACCAAAGTAGGTTAATGAGCTTAATCCTATATCATCATGGTAATTAAGTTGGGATCTTCATCTCATACTTAAGTAGGCTCATTATCCCTAATCAGGGAGGATATAATGAGTTTACAACCTTTGATATAGGCTTAAGCTCATTATCCTACGCAGAACACCAAAAACAATAACAAAACACAAAACACAAAAACAAACAATAAACGTCTCCTCCGGGATTCTTTTCTCATCACATTCACTCTGAAAACGAGAACTCGCTTCTTCCGTCTAACGCAAGACAGTTAGCACTCGAGCCAGACGAGTCATACACTTGAGCATAGACAAGCAAGCAATTCACAACAAAATCATCCTAGTCTCTTTGAGTCGAACTACGGTGTTTTGACTTCCTCATTGCATGAGAGGATACGTAGGCATAACTTAACAATTATCGAACAAAAGTCTCTTTGTTTTCCCCCTCTCCTCTTCTCAGTTTCTCTTTCCTTAGCCTCAGTTTTGAGCACTCGCTTTCTTCTTGCACTGACACTTTCTACATACTTCTCTCCCTAGATTTTTTCATGCACAGTTTAGCACATACACCTATCCCCTTTGAAACACAATCAAGTAAGCGTGGATCCCGTCGAGTACGACGGACGATCTGGTTGCTAATACCTTCCTAGGTCGTAACCAACCCCCTTACTCAGTCTCTTTGGTTCGCAACCGTCTTATCCACACCCTTCCAGGTTTATGCAGCATTACCTTTTCTTCGGGATAAAAATGCCTACCTGATGACTCTATTTCAACCTTAACCTCCAACATCGTCGACGGTTCGCGTTTGCACCAGGATGAAAATACGGGGAGTGACAATGACCATTAACCTTAACAAAATAATAATCCTTTAGAGTCTCAAACGACTTTGTTTTGATAAGAAGTTTGGCTTCATCAAGTCTTCCTTTCCTAAGAGTAAACAAATCTGCTTTAATAAAAACACCAACGCTCTCCACGATATAACTAAACCCGTCATTGTTCCAGATGAAACTTGGGATTCCTCTGCATAAAACCCAAGCAAATCTGAATTCATCCACTACTCCAAGGCTCCATGGGATGAAACTCGAGAACCTCAAATCACACCACTCTTTAGCTTCTTCAACAAAACTCTGCAGAGCTCCTTGTTCTTTACATTCAAATAAGCAGAGACTAGCACCTAAGGGTATATCCAGGATATCAAAAAAGCCCTCTTCATACAAATCCTTCTGAATCAAAAAAGGGTTAAAGTCGTTGTGAACGTTCCCTACAAAACAATCCTTATGCAGCGAAATGTCTTGATCCTCCAAGAGAACTCTGCAAAGAGGTTGAGGAGGGGGAGGTTCATCTTCTTTAACAACAATGTTAGAATTTAACAATGCCTCAACGAAAGACCCATTAAAACCATATTTAACAACTCCTTTGGTAGGCCTTACTGGTTCAAAAGCGGCATTCCTTGAAACCCTCTGAAATCTAGAAACATTTTCCTGGATTTTCCTTCTTTCCAAGAAAATGCTATCCAGTTTAATCGCAAGAATACGCGAGTCGTGGACTTTACGAAAATGCGCAAAGTCGAACCTTAAACCTCTATTGTCCCTTCTAGCAAGTATGAAGACCTCCGATATTACTCCATAAACAGCAAAGACTTCAAAGAGATCATTTGCGAGAACGTTGTCCGGAAAACTCGAGATAAAGAATGAACCAGTAAATTCGGCCCTACCCTCCCATTTTCCTTTGTTTTCCTTCCAGACAGAGAACATAAGATTTCCACCTCTATTCATCTTATAAGAAACTTGTTTCCAATCCATAAGAAGAACCAAGAATGTAGAACACAAACAACATACCGCAAGAAGCTTAAACCAATTCAGTAAATTCTAATCAACACCAAGGCCCCTAGCCCTAAGGCTATGAGTTTAAGCCAAAAATGCTAACAAGAGTAACTAAATTAGAGCAAAGCTTCCATGGAATCTGAGAGATTAAGAGCGATTATGGAAGAAAACTTAAAGAGAAGGAGGACTCTCTCTCTCATCAATCACTTTAAAAATTTCTTTATATATTTATTAAACAAACCGATATGTTTAATTCTCAATCCACCTTGATCTTTGGGCCTGCATAAGTCACTCCACTTAACCCAAACTATTGCATTGTTGCCATCTTTTAAACCTGACCAAAGAAATCGACGTTGGTTTCAAAATATCTAATTTAACTAATACCATTAAAATAGACATTTCAACCCACTATAAACTAATTTCAACACATCTCAATTACAATCAAACAACATATTTCGACACAAGGAATTACAAATTAACAAACATATATTTTAATTTACTATTAGGTAGTAGTAAATTGTTAACAGAATTTACTTTTGGTTAGAAGGGTAACAAATAAACAATATTGTGCATCTTGAAATATAAGTATATAATAATTTAAAATTTGCAACATCATACACTTACAATTTGAGATCTTTAAAGTGATTTCTTTGAAATATAATCCAATTTGATTCCTTTAGATAAGTTATAGCCAGTTAGTATATAAGAGTCCATTTATGTTACTACTGAATAGAAAATGTCAAAATCAGCAACACAGTAGTTACAATGTAGCAAGAATCTAGGTGACAGAGTAGGTTTTATGGTAGACCCTGATTCCCTTGTAGTAACTATGAGAAAGTGAAAAACTCCAGCTACCAAGGGGTTTAACAGTGAAATTAGTTCCCTTTCAGCCGTTAGATGTTGGTAGAATAATCATGGTTGAATGGTGGTCAAAGTTGTTAGTTTGACTCTCTGGCCCAATGAAACTGAGTGAATAGCGATTGATATTTCATTACACGATGACAGGTTCGTGGTTTTTCTGCATAGTAACTGTAAACTGTGTCCTTGAATGGTTCCATTTTAAGATGGATCAATGTCCCAAAACGATGCAAATTATAGCTTCTGTGAAATACAATACTAGTAGATAGGTACCCAGCACAATAACTACTTCGACCGTTATTAATTATGAACGATGCAAATCATAATTCCTGGAAAAAATATTAAAGAAGTAAAGTTTATGTTAATTATGATTTATAATTTCTTGTACTTAATTTGTTAGATTAAGAACTGATAACTATTTTTTTTTAGATTATAAAAAGTTTAGGTGAGTTGATTAGCAAAATTAGGGTTATAAAAAAGTATATATTGTCAAATCGGATGTGGGAGTTGGAACAAACAGTAATAAATTTTAACAATGGTGTATTAAGGATACATCGATGGCGTTTAATAATAAATTCAAATCTCATGGTTAATTATTTTTTGATATAATTTCTTGTTAAATTTAAATGACTTAAAATAAATAATATTTTAATGTGATGTAATAATAATTAATTTCTGGTTAGATTGGGCATTCATTTTTTAAATATTGAGTCAAATTGGTTTTAAAGTTATATTTTGCAATTGGATTCTCACATTTTTGAAATTAGTAAAACTATTCATTTGTAATTTTTATTAGGAAGATCTTATATCCTAAATATAGAGTCTCTAACAGATTAGCCGGACTATTGGTTTTACCATTGGTCATCATACCCCATTTGACTACCATGAAGAATTCATTTTTAAATGCAAGCCCAAATTTATACATCCAGACCATCTTAGACAAGGTAATAACTAAGATATCTTCATGGAAATCACATATTCTTTCCAAGATGGATCATATTTATTTGGTTAGATCATTCTTCCATGAAATTCAACTTTATAGTCTCTAAATTTATAAGAGATATGTAGAAACTTTAATTTGATTGAATAATTGCATTATAAACTTTATACGGATCACATTGACACAAGAAAGCTTGTCATTCTCTCATAGGAGAATCCTTATATGTCTAGGTGTTCTTGGTCTAAGGAACATGAAGAGTATTGTTCTGGATTGTGCCTCTAAGACGCTATTGGACATAAGCCCAAACCTGTCGGGCAGAGGCCTAATCAGTCGGGCAGAGAACCCGACAGTCGGGCAGAAGCTCAACCTCGCGGAGACTGCGTCTCCCCCACGTGCGCCATGTCACCCAACTATCCACCATTATCTCCTAAAATGCAGGGATAGTTGGACTAAGGAAAAGACCATGTGCTAGGTCTTACACGCTCCTACGCATATCTTGGTAGTTCTTCCTTGGGCCTAGCTAATCCATCCCCAAGAAAGGACCTTTGCCCAGCGCTGGCAGCACATATAAATACCCATTTTCACTAAAGGGTCAGATATTCTGAACTTATCACCACTTACCATTTTCTCTGTACCTATACTCACTTAAGCATCGGAGTGCCTTGCAGGTACATCCTTCATCTTTCTATCAACTGTTACGTTCGCAACCTAACACTTGGAAGGTCAGTCTGATCAGGTAAGATCAGTGGCGTCGTCTGTGGGTACCTAGATCTCCCATTCTTCCACATCAGAAGATCAAAGCTCATCCATTCTTCGCCATTCCAGCATGGCCAGCGAACACGGTGCCAACCACACTTTGGATCCCGTCGACTACACCACTGAGGACAACCTGGTCGTCAGCCACGAGTCTGACGTGCTTGACGACCAGCCCTCCACCCCATCACTTGAGCCCGAGGACAATGGTGTTCCTCAACCTCAGCCAGCAACTGCTTTCCATCCCATACCGGTGCCAATCGAAGGAAACCCCACCATGATAGGCATGGTGCACGCTCTGAATCAGATCAACTTCCTACTCTCTCAACTGCACGGGAGGATAATAGCACTGGAGACCGAGCGACAAACTGGGCTTCCCCGACGGGAGCAGGGACCTCGACCCGAGAGACGCCAACTAGAAACGACCAAGAAGCGGGAACGTTCGCCTCCTCGTCGAGGGCGGCGTTCCCTCGAGTGAAAGAAGAATCGGCCCAGGGGGCGTCTTGATCGAGTTGACAACCAACAAAGGAGTTCTCCTCGGCGAGATCAAAGTCCGAGGAACGAAGGCTGCTCCCCACTGAGGTGTGATAAAGATGACCCCCACTGCCCTCTTTCACAGACTATTATGGAGGCATCACTCCCGAAGGGCATGGAGAAACCCCCGAACCTAACACTTTATGACGGGATGACTGACCCCGATGATCATGTCGACAACATTAACGATATGCTCGACTACCGCAACGACATCACCAGGAACATCAAGTGCAGGCTATTCTCGACAACCCCCAGGAAAGGAGCCATGGCATGGTACAAAAGACTGGCACCAGAGTCCATCACATCCTGGAGGAGCATGAGGTTGGCATTCACATAGCATTTCACCGCCTCTCGACGCCACCCCAAGACCGAAGCGACCCTTGAGGCCATCGTACAAGGGAAGAACGAAACATTGTGCTCGTATATCGAGCGATTCAACCAAGAGGTCGTCAAGGTGGATACAACTAATTACATGAAAAAGTATCTCCTCGAAAACGGACTCCTTCCCGGGAGAAAACTCAATAGAGTAGTCGGGATATAACCTCCTCGCACCCTTGAAGTGCTTCTTCACAAAGCTCAAGCATACATCCGGTACAAGGAGAAACAAGTTGCTCACAATGTCCGGAGCAACCGCGGTCATGATGACGCCAAAAGCTCAAAAAATGAAGACTACACTGTTCCCTGACGCACAGGGGACAAAAGGAGAGACAATAAGCCTCGCGAGATCCGCGAAGGAAGAGGACCTGCAGGGCGATTCTTCGAATACACATTATTAACCGCTCCCCGCAAGCGCATCCTCGCTGAGTGCATCAACTTTGAGTTCAAACAGGCTAGGGAAAGGTTCCCCAAACCTACAACACCCAAGCCCCACATTGACAAATCTAAATACTGCCGTTTCCATAGGAGCCACGGGCATGTGACCGAAGATTGTGTCCACCTCAAGGATGCGATCGAAATTATGATCAAAGAGGGTCACCTCAAATGATACGTCAAGAGAAGCGATACTCCCCGGCGCGAGGAACAGTCCACGAAACGAAATCGCGAAGACTCCCCGGACAACGACTCTCCCTTCCAAAAGGCGATGTGCGTATCACGGACAGAAGACTTCCACCTCCCCGATGTCAACATGGGAGGACAACTTGCTGCTCACTGTCGCTCCCGAAGATTTGCATCCAGGTACAGACGCGAACGGTCGGCGAAGGGAACAGTGAGAACACACAGCCGTGAACTCACTGGGGATGAATAGAGTCGCCAGCTAGGCATTTTTATCCCGGGGGAAAGGCAATGCTGCATAGACCTAGAAAGAGATGGATAAGACGGTTTGCGAACCAGAGAGACTGAGAAAGGGGGTTGGTTACAACCTGGGAAGGTATTAGCACCCAGATTGTCCGCCGTACTCGACGGGATCCACGCTTAAAAGATTTGTGTTTTAAAGGGGTAGTGTCAGTGCAATCTGTGTATAAAATAGCTGGAAAAAGATGTACAGGTGTCAGTGCAAAAGAAGTGAAGTGTATAAATGTACAGTGTCAGTGTAAGAGTGAAATGCTCATGATAATGAGGCTTAAAGAACAAAGCTGGAAAGAGGGGGTATAGACAGAGACTTTTGTTCGATAACCGTTAAGTTATGCCTACGTATCCTCTCGTGCAATGAGGAAGTCAGAACACCGTAGTTCGACCCAAAGAGACTGAAAGATGAATTGACTTGTGAACTGCTTGCTTGTCTATGCTCAAGTGTATGACCTGTCTGGCTCAGGTGCAAACTGTCTTGCACTAGACGGAAGAAGCAAGTTCTCGATTGTGAGTGAAGATGATGAGAAAAGAATCCCGGAGGAGACGATTATTGTTTGTTTTTGAGTTTTCAGTCTTTTATTGCTTTTTGAAGTTTGTCATAAGATAATGAGCTTAAGCCTAAACCAATGGATTTAGTAAACTCATCACATCTTCCCTCTGATTAGGGGTAATGAGAATTACCTTAAGTGTGAAGTCAGATTCTCACACTTAATCACCTTTGGTGTAGGATTAAGATCATTAACCTACTTGTGATTATTTAGATGTTTTTGTGATTTTGTTTAGTGTTAAGTAACGAGGTTAAGCCATAATCAGGGATTTAACTGACTCATTACACCATCCTAATAGAAGGATAATAGATGAGAATGTTTAAGCTGAGGAAAGCTCCTCAACTTAATCCATGATTAGGAATTAAACTCATGACAAAACAAGCCTTTGATTAAGTGGATTTTATTTAATGGTATGATGATGAAGTGATTTTTATGATTTGTAAGACAACTTGAGGGGGACTTGTCCATTAACACTAGGGTTAGTCCTTCTTAACCATTTAAGGAAGAATTAGAACCCTAATGCAAGGCCCAAGTTACAAGTGTGATGTCTTGATGATTATTAAGTGAATTGATTAAAGGAGTTAAACACATTAAGGGTTTAACACTTAGGATTAAAGTTATACACTCCATCCTAATAGAAGGATGCAGGCATAAGCTTAATCACAAAGCCTTAAAACCTTTAGGGTTTAGTCCCTGATTATGAGATGAGAAGAGAAGACTCAAAGAGACACAAAGGTGAAAACTAAGAGGGGGACTAATCAAAACCCTAATCATTGTCATGCTTGGCTGTTCCTAAGGTTTGTGAAGTTTACAAAAGAAGGATGAAAGGAGAAGCTCCATGGTGGCCTAAGCACACCTCAAGTAGAAAAATGAATAACAGAAGATGAGGGATAAGATGAGATGAGAAAGAAGGATTGGATGAAATAGAAATAAGATAAAGAGAAGAGAATGTGATATGGAATAAGATGACAATGCACAAACAGAGCCTACACCAGTAGGACTTCCAGATGCAGCAGCATGCAAAAAGTAAAGTCGATCCTCAGTGGTACCTAACGGAGAAGGTCCATTGCCTCTTCAATACGTGCCACGAAAATTCAAGCAAGATGTCAGAAGCTTCACCAGTATGTCAAAGTCTCACACTCGAAGCATGCATCAAGATTAAGCCAGTAAAAGCACAAAAACTGACAAACACTTAAAGCACAAATTTTACAAAGTTATATATACAAAAATATTTATGTTAAAATCTAATAAGTAAATAAAAAGGTGAACTAAATCTAATTAGAATTTTCTACTCATTCTCAAATTAAATATAGTCAAAATTAAAGTCAAAATTAATATCAAGAATTAGTCACAATTAGATACAAACACAAATCAAGAATTATAAAGAGTAAGATAAAGCATTAAAGACAAGTGAATTCAAAAATTAATCAAGAATAAATGAAAAAAATAAGCATCAAGAATAATCATACAAATATGAGAAATGTCATAAACTAACTAAATGTTAGATAGAAATGAAGACATGAGAAATCTCATTAAACCAAATGACATTATATTAAACCATAATATTTTAGTTAAAAAATCTTATAATAAAAAAAATAAAAAAATAACAACTACGTAAACAGTGGGTATTAACATTCATAGAAATCACATTAAAACTACTAATGATGGACCTTTTTTCAAAATGAATAACAGTAAGAATTTTGAAAGAAAAAGAAATAAGTTATGTTTGTATAATGCATCCACAATATAAGATAAACTCATACAATCAAAATTCAATAAAAAGAATTCTAAGCATAAACTATCTATTTTACCAATATTCAAAAATAAATAAATAAATAAATCTACACAACATATATCCAACCTTAACCACGATACCATGTACGTGTAAAAGAAAAAATGCAGTCTGTGAATTTGAAATTTTAAAACAGTGTGGTGAGCAAAACGAGTATTAACATTTTGAAAATCAAAGAATTACATGCTTATCAATTCATATATGGAACAAACAATTTGGATTAGCAACTTAATGAAACCAAATCTTACAAACTCAGTCATACTCCATTTTATGAATTCTTCAAAAGCCGTGTAATCCAAAACCATATTCTATTTGCTTGGCCTACCTGCATAAAGAAACTCAAGGGTGCAACACCAACAACTTAACCGAAATCGAAAGACAAAGTGAAACACAACAATAAAGTTTTAAACCAAAATGTTAACACAATGTGATGTCTACACCAGATCCAAACACCAAATTACAGCAGCAATGATTCAATACTATTTACATCTATGCAAGTTTCTAACAGTCAAGAATATAAGTAAAAATCTAACCAAAAAAAAACTGCAACAGGTTTGAATCAAGAATACGTCATGTAGTGCACTCATCATAATAGACAAGTTTAAGATAAAATATTACCCACCGAATAAACTTGATGCTGCTTCCAACTTGTTTTATCACTCAAAATAAATCACAGCGGTGCACCGTGCAATGTCGTTTGGAGATTGAAGTGTCTTCATTTCTGCAGTTGAAGAGGAATGAGAAGGAACAGGGTGTTGGAAGCTTTGCCGTCGAACTGGAGGGTGGAGCGAGAACGGACAATGGTGGTGTGAGCAGAGTAGTATGGATATTGGTTGTTGTGATGATGTTGATTTTTTTCAAATCTGTGTTGTTGTTGGGAAAGATAGAAAAAGAGAAAAGGTTATGGTATGAACAAAAGGGCGCAGCCCCCCTTTTTTGCTGCTGAATTTTTTTTCTCTCTTTTCAAGGGTCAAAGTCTTCTCTTTTATATCTAGGTCAAACTCAAGCTCTTAATGGGCCTTGGCATGGGCCTGGTGGCAAAGTACCTTTTTTATGACAATTTGGCTAATGAATTATAACAAAGAAAAAAGTAAATGAATTTTGAAATATATTTTGGAATGAATTGGAAAAATGGTTAATTGGGCTAATAAATGAAAAAAATAAAAATGGATTTAGTTTATGAAACAAAATGGATAAGAAAAAAGTTTATTGACAAATGGAATTTGGATTGGAATTAATTTTGGAAATGACTTAAAAACAATATGTCTTGGAATGTGAAAATGAAGGGAATATAGAAAAAAAAGAAAAAAAAGGAAAGAAAAGATATGACGGATTAGAGGTATAGAAATGGTTCGAAAATATGAAAGGAATTCAGGGGAAGAAAAAGAAAGAGATAATGGACGATGAGCTGATTTTTTATGAAAAGAGCAAGCTACCACCATCATGCACACTCTCATGCAACATACTGCAATAATCCACACGCTTTTGATAAAACAAAAAGCACTGCCAATGCAATCGGAACACCATGTGAACCAATCAACCTCTGAGTTTCTAATCCAATGGACCCTTAATATTTTCAAAATCATACGGATCATTCTCTTGGGAAAATAAACCCACAATTGTACACCATGAACGAACGGATAGACAAACTGGCCCAAAACCTCTTATGGACCACAACTTGACGATCACACCACACAACTTGACTTGAACATGCACTGTTCGATAAATCAACCACTGAATTGATGACGGCCCGGATGCATAGCAAATAGTCCTTTCAGACGTGAAATCCTTGAAGATCACTGTTTCAGGGAAATAAACCCTAATCCAGCGATATGAGGAGAATGATACCACTGATGGCTGCATAGCTGAAACTTGAGTTCTATGATAATCCACAAACAGGGATATGAAACCCTAATCTTCAGACAATAACGATCCCATGTCTCAGGAGCTTATGCAAATGATATGAATTCTAAATGTTAATGACCAAATGGAAATGCAAATGAGATGCAAATGAAAGACAGGCGAAGAAAGGAAATCAGAGGGCAAATTTGGGGTGTCTACAGCTGCCCCTATTCAAACATGAGTTAGCTGTGCAGGATGTAAGCTACGGCTTAACAGGCGAACAAGATAACTTGTGGTTGAATATCAAAGACAGTCCAAAATTTGCACTCACAGAATGAAGAGAAAAAGGGATATAGATTGTAAAGTATAATAAAGTATATTATAAAGTGTGGGCGACGGAGGACGACCGTCGAGCAGGGGACGACTGCTGGGTAAATAGCGATGACGGGGACGGCCGACATGCTGGGCAAAGTGCGGGAAATAAAGCAATGACGGGGACGGCCGACATGCTGGGGATAAAAGGTAAAGCCAAGACGGGGACGACCGACTAGCTGGGAAAAATAAGAGATTATGATGGGGACGGCCATCACGATAAAGTTGTAAGATTCTCTGGGAATTAATGAAACATGACGGGGACGGCCATCAAGTTCATAAAGCAAAGTGACCAACGATGGGGACGACCATCGGGCTAAAAAGAAAAGGGACCACGACGGGGACGGCCATCGGGTTAAAGAATGAATGAAATAACGATGATGAGGTACGGTCATCAAAGGTGAAGGACGATCACCTAGCAGGGGACGGCTGCTCTGAAGGTTTGTCATGACATAGGACGAATGTCAGATAACCAAAATCAACAATGGGGACGACCATTGGATAAAATGATGAAGGACGATCATCAAGAGGTGGAGGACGACCACCTAGCAGGGGACGGCTGCTAAAATCAACGATGGGGACGACCATCGGATGAGCATGATGGAGGACGACCATCAAGAGGTGGAGGACGACCACCTAGCAGGGTACGGCTGCTCTCAGGGTTTATCATGACACAGGACGAATGTCAGATAAAAAGGAAAAATTGCTTTGTCGGTAATCTACTGGGGAATAGTGAACACGGACAAGTGTTTACATCCAAGAAACAAAAGGTATAAGTGTTTAGATGCTGTGTATAGATTAAAGATGCGGACGAGCATCCCTAAGACTACGATACGGACGAGTATCGAATAGAAACAAATACTGATGATGATACGGACGAGTATCAACTGGTTAACAATGAACACGGACGAGTGTTGAATCTGAAAGGACTCTTCTGGGGAATAGCAGACACGGACGAGTATCTATATTCGAGAAGACATGAGTGTTTGACACGGTGTATGGATTAAAGATGCGGACGAGCATCCTTAAGACTATGATACGGACGAGTATCATGTAGAAACAAATACTAGACGCAATGTTCTGAGATGATGGTACGGACGAGTACCAACTGGTTAACAAAGAACAAGGACTATTGTTGAATCTGCGGGGATATAAATGGTGTATACAAGATACAGACGGGTATCGGTATAAATATGAGTATGAGTGGTGTGTAGATGAGTGCTTTAACTTGCCGGGGGGAGTGACACGGACGAGTATCAAAAGGAGAAAAGTATAGTATAAACAAGTATCTGATATACAAAGTGTTTGTGTAACTGTGCTGGGGAAGGTGACACGGACGAGTGTCAAGGAAATGTATATATATATGTATATCTGTGAGTGCAAAGGGGATGTCTTTGGCTTTCTGCTGGGGATATGACACGGACGGGTGCCACAAGGAGCATATACTGATGTTTGGGAGTGTAAGGAAACTGTTTTAGCTTTAGCTCTCCGCTGGGGAATTTGGGAAGCATTATGTATGCTGCTGACGGGTTGAAAGCTTTTAACTCTGATGGGAACGAAGTGTTGGCAACCTGATGCCTGTTGGAGAGGTTTTCACTGGAGGAAAGACGACTCTGTGTGAGGTATACTTCGTTTAACTGCTTTGAACATCTGTTGAGGATCTGATCATCCTGCTCTGACTCCACTGGGGAGAATTTCTTCTTGCTCTGCTGGGGAAATCCCTTGGAAATGAGAATCCCGATGACTCTATGGGGAAAGATCATCTTTAGACTTGGCTAGGGAAGATGCTTGATCACACAATCCTGCTGAGGAGGGAATTCTGATAATTCTAACTTTGTGGGGAAATATGGCCTTCAGCTGCCTGTTGGGAAAACTTCATTGTGGACAGATAGGTCCGCTTGGGGATGAGAACGATTCAATTAGCCTTGAAGTTCTGTTGGGGATATCGTCTGCTCTAATTCAGCTGGGGATGTCAACCTTCATGGTTGAGAAAAAGATTTGGCAATGCTCTGCTGAGGAGAGACTTTGTTGGAGAATTAGAGATCGAAATAAGCCAAATTAAGCCTCATGTATAGCACGATGACTGTGTTGGGAAGATATGCCAATGAAAATTGGCTTTGACTGAATGCGAATAACCAACTCCTCATGAGGGAATCTTGTCGGCTGAAAGAAGATCTTTATGCTCGGGGAAGAAATAAACTTCCAATGCCCTGCTGGTAAAATAAATACCAGACATTCCCTGAGAATTAACACAGTGCTTCAAACTTCTGAGCTCAACAAAAGCATTACTGATCATCCTGAGTGAACTATCATTCCCTTAACTCCTCAATTATACCATACTGCATCATCCATAACAAGATTGTCTTCAGAGGATTTTACAGAAGACTTGGCATCCAGAATTGCCCCAGTGTCTTCAAACTCTCGCAGAAAATCAACAAGTCTTGAGATAACTGCCCCAGATTACGTCTTGAAATGATTCTTGCCCCACATCAGAGCTAAAGCAGAAACCATGCGGTATGAAGATGCAATGCAAATGATGCAAGATGCAGACATATGCTCATAACCAAGGATATGAAACAAGGATGGTTGGGCGCTAGGGCCAGGTTGATAGATATATATATTTTTTGGTTGCCAAGCAATTGGACTTTTGAAGGTGAATTACCAGACGAGAACTGGTTTATTGAAATTAGGCCAACAGGCGAGAACTGATGGGAAAAGAATAAGTCGTCAGACGAGAACTGACTCCTTGGGTTCATTGTCAAACGAGAATTGACTCTGAAAAAAGAATGACTACCAGACGAGAACTGGTGTTCAACAGGTTAAATGAAAAGGCGACCAGACGAGAACTGGTTAAAAGATTCGCCTACCAGACGAGAACTGGTATTTGAAATGGGTTGGCCAGACGAGAACTGGACTTTGGGTTTGTCTGCCGGACGAGGACTAGACGTTCAAATGGCTTGCCAGACGAGAACTGGACTTTAAATGGTTTGCCAGACGAGAACTGGGCTTTGAAAAGGCTTGCCAGACGAGAACTGGACTTTGAAAAGGCTTGCCAGACGAGAACTGGACTTTGAAAGGTTGATAAGTTGGGGTTACGAGGCCCTGGATGTGAGATTGATGTTTGTGGGGAGTTATGCTCAATGCAATTATGATGCACATGCTCTATGTGCGACATAAATAACGTATGCAAATGATTTATGCAATGATTATGAAAGGCTATGAGAACTCCCGAGGATGGGAAGAAAAGGTCTTATGTAGCTTCTGGTTGAGAAAGGTTACAAAGGCGACGGTGGGTAGCATGATTTCCCGACACTCGTCTTGAACTCTGAGATTACTGATACACTTGCTCTGCATAGCTAAAATTTGCCCCTGTTGGGTGAGTCTCTGAACTGACTATCACTAATTATCCAATTCTTGGCATGGAGGACTTGGATGTCCTCTCAAGGAGAGTTGCACTTAGTGAACTCTGGAAGTGTCCTGCCCCGGTATGAGCGTGGAAGCGACTTGACTCATTCTGACTGAGCATTGGAAGAATTCATCCTTGGTTCACAGAAACTCCGGGTGTCCTGCCCCTGCTTGGCAGATTCAGCTCTGATCAACTGACTTTGAATGACGTTCCTCGATCAACTGATGCTTGGGAACTCTCTTTACCCTGACAGATTCCTTGGTCAACAAAACCACTGGATAACATGCCCCTGACTCATAGGCCTGCATGATGCGCTTGATTCTGGTCATCATTGTTGAATAATCAAGTTTTCTCATGATTTCTCTTTGTATGAACTTTCCTGATGACACAGGCTGACTTGCAATTAAAACTGTTCATTTATAAATGGTAATTTTAATGCAGTACACATGCAAGTTTGGAAATTTATTTATTTTGATGTTGTGACAGTGTGTGACGAATGGACGATTAGTCCAAACGTAGTGTTGGGTTAGCAAATCGTTAGGAGTCAGTTTACGCAACCTTGTCGTAGTATGCTTTCAAAACTGAACCTGATTCAATTAGGACTTTCAAGGGTTATAACGTGGTCTGGTTCACGGTTTTAGAAAGATTTATGGCTCAAAGCTTATCTGTGCCCACCCATTCTCCTTGATGTTCTCCAGTCCTATGTTCAGCTAATTCGACTTAAGCGCTCGCTTCTCACAAGGGTTTTGTAATGATTGAGGAACCAATGACGTTGATGGTTTAAGCACCAATGAGGTTTCTTGGAGTAACAGTCACCCATTTTGACTTTGTGTCTGTAGTCACACGACTTTGTTCTAATGGAAGATTCTCTTTCATTTTTTTTTACTCCCTAACTTTTGCCTGGACTGGTTCTCTTTTTTTGAATTTTTCGATTTCGAAGTCCAGCGGGATGCCCTAACTTTTGCCTAAGTCATATATTTTCACACATTTTTTCGACTTAGCGGGCTTTATTTCCTTCTTTTTTTCTTTGATTTTTGTTGAACAAATCGTGTGACACTGGCTTGTCATGACTTGCTGAAAGGGTTGACTGCCTCATTCCTTTGTTGGTGAGGGATAACCATTATGGTTTCACGTCCCTTGACCTCTTGAGGTGTAATGAATAAAGGTAATGGATCCTCGGATGCACCCTCCTTTGGAAATTTGAATGCTCGATCAAATTAACTGATAACTACCCTGCCCCGGGTTGAATGTGAGGGTTTTTTGTTTTTGTTTAGAAAAGAAACTCCTGCTTCAAGGCTCAAAGGGGGTTGACGAAGGTCTATCTCCCTTATATCTCCGGTGTTTGGGAATTGAAGCAATGCCTGTACATCGTCAACAGGTTCTACTCTGAAAGCATACCTTCAACAATTATGGGTATTCAGTTGTCATCATCCTCCCTCAAACCTGCTAAACAACAGTGAAATAAATGGGAGGTATATGGATGCAATTTTTTGTTTTTGTTTTTTTCCTTTTTTTTCTTTTTTCAATGCAAGTAAAGAAAAATGAGCGAATGCGACATAATTGATTCAAAAGTGCAAGATCACTACATTAACAATACCATTCAAAAATAACATTGCTTAAAAGACAAGTAGCTGATAACAGGAAAGAAACTACAATGCAAATGATAAAAGGATACAATGATCACCAACTCTGATGACATACTGTTGTCTGGACCACTGAAATCAGGAGACGCTCCTCCGAAGTCTTCGAACTCAAACAGGTGAGAGGTTGACATGCACAACCAAGCTTCCTTCTGGAAAGGAAATGTAGCCCTTGTCTATCAATTGTTGGACCTTGGCTTGAAAAGCTTTGCAATCTTCAGTTGAATGCCCCATTGATCCACCATGATACCCGCACTGCTCATGAGGATTGTACCCTGGAGGGTACGGCCCTGGTAACGGCTTGAGAAGCTTAGGAACCACCAAAGAGCTCTGAATTAGATGCGGCAAGAGTTCACTGTATGCCATGGGGACTGGATGAAGAGGAGCAATCCTTCTTTCCAGATTGTTACGAGGCCTAGGCTGGCTCTGAAGTTGATTCTGAGGTCTTCGACCATGAGATTGCAGATTTGTACGAGGAGGAGTCCAGGACTTCTGATATGGTGTTCTAAGCATTGCCGAATGCCCATAAGAGTAACCAGACACGGGAATAGATGGTCTCTGAGAAGATGTTGGTCCAGAATATTCGATATTTGCCATGACGGCACCGACGTCATTCCATTCTTCCTCTTGGGAGCTAACAATAGACTCACTTTCACTAGCTGGGATATTCGAAAAGTCCTGGATCTTTCCACTTTTGAGCAGACTCTCAATACGTACTCCAACTATCATCAAATCAGAGAAGCTTGTCATCCCAATGCTACTCATTCTTTCCAAGTATGGACCCTGCAAGGCGCCCACGAACAGGTCAATTAATTCTCTGTCTGAAAGTGGTGGTTGCACTTGGGCTGCCAATTCTCTCCACCGCTGTGCATATTCTCTGAAAGATTCACCACTCCTCTGGGATAGGCTCTGCAAGTGCGTGCGATTGGGCGCCATGTCCATATTGTACTGGTATTGCTTTACGAAAGCTCTGGATAAATCATTCCAAGATCGGATATGACTGCTTTCCAAATCCAAGTACCAACTTAAAGATGCCCCACTTAAACTGTCCTGAAAACAGTGAATCATCAGCTTATCATTGCGGGCATGAGAAGTCATTTTTCTACAGAACATCACCAAATGACGCTTTGGGCAACTGACACCAGTGTATTTCTCAAACTTCAGAGTTTTGAAATCTGGAGGAATGACAAGACCAGGCACCAGACACAGGGTTAGAGCATCAAAACCGAAGGCATCAGGATCCACTAAGGCTTTGAGTCGCTCGTCCAACACACGAAATCTTTCAGCAGGATCAATAGCTTGAGGATCCTTGGTTTTCACAAGAGGGATTGCCCCTTGGAAGTCTGGCATAGGGAAGGCAAAACTCTGATAATTTGTAGTATCAGAAGAAGATGAAGGTCCACCTCGGACAGCAGATGGTTCAGGTACATTCTGATTCACGATCGGGGTCTGTACAGGCTGAGCTTGAGCAAGATTGTTCACTTGTGGAAGATCCTCATCAGGAGAAAGACCATACAAAGGATTGGTCATTGAAGTGAAACCAGGCGGAAAATCAACATTCTGAAGGTTGTTTTCTGACATGGCTACTGACGGCTTCCAAACTGACCTTTTTAACTCTTGGCACTGCTCAGTCTAGCTTCACACACTCTGTCGTCTTCTAACTGTTACCACTTGTTCAAACCGAGTACCGGGAAATCAGCTGGCTGGTCATGGACAAAAGAGGAAGGATGAGCTCTCTGGAGGAGGAAAATGCAATGCAGATGCAAATGCGAAATGCAATATGATGATGCAAAAGATGCAAAGACATGGGATCACAGTTGGAAACTGCCTGGAATCTGGAATACTGCCGAGAATCAAGTGTCTGTAACCACAAGATCTCTGTATAGTAGCCCGAAATAGTAACCGAAAACCAGAGGTCAATGACTTCAGGATCATAGTGACTGGATCAAGCAATTGTACTGGTAATGAAGGTATGTTGAGGTCAAGGGTTCCTGCAAACCTGTAAACAGCCCAACCACCTCACAGGTGGTGTTCTAAAACAAAGATCCTCAGACTTGGATCAGTTATGGGAAGTGTAAACACTTCCAACCCGGAGGTACAGTGTTTACAATAACCATAAAAAATCCTCCTCTAATTCACCTCAGTTTCTGAAGGTCAATACTAAAAGGTCATCCAGACTTAGCAGGCTTCCCAGATAGCCCTAGCATTGCAGGAAATCTGCAACACAGAGTTCTCAAGAAGAAACCCATATCTGAACTGTGTTTCATATTCCCGCACCAGACCGAAATGGAATGGGAAAGAATATGATTCACTCTAGCCTAGGTGTCACTCAGGTCCCAGGTATAGGACCTTAACTCTCAATAGAACCCCTCCCACCAAAACAAAACCAGATCCAGCCAGCATGACAGTATGATATATGAAAAACTGTAAAGAAAGCAATAAATAAAGCTGTACAGAAAGCAGTAAATAAAGCAAATATACAAACACAAATAGCACATAACACCCCCAATAAACACAAATCAAACAAGCGCTAGGAGGAACCCACAAAAAGAACCAGAAGCCCTGGTTGCAGTATAAGGTTCCCCAGCAGAGTCGCCAAGCTGTCGCTCCCGAAGATTTGCATCCAGGTACAGACGCGAACGGTCGGCGAAGGGAACAGTGAGAACACACAGCCGTGAACTCACTGGGGATGAATAGAGTCGCCAGCTAGGCATTTTTATCCCGGGGGAAAGGCAATGCTGCATAGACCTAGAAAGAGATGGATAAGACGGTTTGCGAACCAGAGAGACTGAGAAAGGGGGTTGGTTACAACCTGGGAAGGTATTAGCACCCAGATTGTCCGCCGTACTCGACGGGATCCACGCTTAAAAGATTTGTGTTTTAAAGGGGTAGTGTCAGTGCAATCTGTGTATAAAATAGCTGGAAAAAGATGTACAGGTGTCAGTGCAAAAGAAGTGAAGTGTATAAATGTACAGTGTCAGTGTAAGAGTGAAATGCTCATGATAATGAGGCTTAAAGAACAAAGCTGGAAAGAGGGGGTATAGACAGAGACTTTTGTTCGATAACCGTTAAGTTATGCCTACGTATCCTCTCGTGCAATGAGGAAGTCAGAACACCGTAGTTCGACCCAAAGAGACTGAAAGATGAATTGACTTGTGAACTGCTTGCTTGTCTATGCTCAAGTGTATGACCTGTCTGGCTCAGGTGCAAACTGTCTTGCACTAGACGGAAGAAGCAAGTTCTCGATTGTGAGTGAAGATGATGAGAAAAGAATCCCGGAGGAGACGATTATTGTTTGTTTTTGAGTTTTCAGTCTTTTATTGCTTTTTGAAGTTTGTCATAAGATAATGAGCTTAAGCCTAAACCAATGGATTTAGTAAACTCATCACATCTTCCCTCTGATTAGGGGTAATGAGAATTACCTTAAGTGTGAAGTCAGATTCTCACACTTAATCACCTTTGGTGTAGGATTAAGATCATTAACCTACTTGTGATTATTTAGATGTTTTTGTGATTTTGTTTAGTGTTAAGTAACGAGGTTAAGCCATAATCAGGGATTTAACTGACTCATTACACCATCCTAATAGAAGGATAATAGATGAGAATGTTTAAGCTGAGGAAAGCTCCTCAACTTAATCCATGATTAGGAATTAAACTCATGACAAAACAAGCCTTTGATTAAGTGGATTTTATTTAATGGTATGATGATGAAGTGATTTTTATGATTTGTAAGACAACTTGAGGGGGACTTGTCCATTAACACTAGGGTTAGTCCTTCTTAACCATTTAAGGAAGAATTAGAACCCTAATGCAAGGCCCAAGTTACAAGTGTGATGTCTTGATGATTATTAAGTGAATTGATTAAAGGAGTTAAACACATTAAGGGTTTAACACTTAGGATTAAAGTTATACACTCCATCCTAATAGAAGGATGCAGGCATAAGCTTAATCACAAAGCCTTAAAACCTTTAGGGTTTAGTCCCTGATTATGAGATGAGAAGAGAAGACTCAAAGAGACACAAAGGTGAAAACTAAGAGGGGGACTAATCAAAACCCTAATCATTGTCATGCTTGGCTGTTCCTAAGGTTTGTGAAGTTTACAAAAGAAGGATGAAAGGAGAAGCTCCATGGTGGCCTAAGCACACCTCAAGTAGAAAAATGAATAACAGAAGATGAGGGATAAGATGAGATGAGAAAGAAGGATTGGATGAAATAGAAATAAGATAAAGAGAAGAGAATGTGATATGGAATAAGATGACAATGCACAAACAGAGCCTACACCAGTAGGACTTCCAGATGCAGCAGCATGCAAAAAGTAAAGTCGATCCTCAGTGGTACCTAACGGAGAAGGTCCATTGCCTCTTCAATACGTGCCACGAAAATTCAAGCAAGATGTCAGAAGCTTCACCAGTATGTCAAAGTCTCACACTCGAAGCATGCATCAAGATTAAGCCAGTAAAAGCACAAAAACTGACAAACACTTAAAGCACAAATTTTACAAAGTTATATATACAAAAATATTTATGTTAAAATCTAATAAGTAAATAAAAAGGTGAACTAAATCTAATTAGAATTTTCTACTCATTCTCAAATTAAATATAGTCAAAATTAAAGTCAAAATTAATATCAAGAATTAGTCACAATTAGATACAAACACAAATCAAGAATTATAAAGAGTAAGATAAAGCATTAAAGACAAGTGAATTCAAAAATTAATCAAGAATAAATGAAAAAAATAAGCATCAAGAATAATCATACAAATATGAGAAATGTCATAAACTAACTAAATGTTAGATAGAAATGAAGACATGAGAAATCTCATTAAACCAAATGACATTATATTAAACCATAATATTTTAGTTAAAAAATCTTATAATAAAAAAAATAAAAAAATAACAACTACGTAAACAGTGGGTATTAACATTCATAGAAATCACATTAAAACTACTAATGATGGACCTTTTTTCAAAATGAATAACAGTAAGAATTTTGAAAGAAAAAGAAATAAGTTATGTTTGTATAATGCATCCACAATATAAGATAAACTCATACAATCAAAATTCAATAAAAAGAATTCTAAGCATAAACTATCTATTTTACCAATATTCAAAAATAAATAAATAAATAAATCTACACAACATATATCCAACCTTAACCACGATACCATGTACGTGTAAAAGAAAAAATGCAGTCTGTGAATTTGAAATTTTAAAACAGTGTGGTGAGCAAAACGAGTATTAACATTTTGAAAATCAAAGAATTACATGCTTATCAATTCATATATGGAACAAACAATTTGGATTAGCAACTTAATGAAACCAAATCTTACAAACTCAGTCATACTCCATTTTATGAATTCTTCAAAAGCCGTGTAATCCAAAACCATATTCTATTTGCTTGGCCTACCTGCATAAAGAAACTCAAGGGTGCAACACCAACAACTTAACCGAAATCGAAAGACAAAGTGAAACACAACAATAAAGTTTTAAACCAAAATGTTAACACAATGTGATGTCTACACCAGATCCAAACACCAAATTACAGCAGCAATGATTCAATACTATTTACATCTATGCAAGTTTCTAACAGTCAAGAATATAAGTAAAAATCTAACCAAAAAAAAACTGCAACAGGTTTGAATCAAGAATACGTCATGTAGTGCACTCATCATAATAGACAAGTTTAAGATAAAATATTACCCACCGAATAAACTTGATGCTGCTTCCAACTTGTTTTATCACTCAAAATAAATCACAGCGGTGCACCGTGCAATGTCGTTTGGAGATTGAAGTGTCTTCATTTCTGCAGTTGAAGAGGAATGAGAAGGAACAGGGTGTTGGAAGCTTTGCCGTCGAACTGGAGGGTGGAGCGAGAACGGACAATGGTGGTGTGAGCAGAGTAGTATGGATATTGGTTGTTGTGATGATGTTGATTTTTTTCAAATCTGTGTTGTTGTTGGGAAAGATAGAAAAAGAGAAAAGGTTATGGTATGAACAAAAGGGCGCAGCCCCCCTTTTTTGCTGCTGAATTTTTTTTCTCTCTTTTCAAGGGTCAAAGTCTTCTCTTTTATATCTAGGTCAAACTCAAGCTCTTAATGGGCCTTGGCATGGGCCTGGTGGCAAAGTACCTTTTTTATGACAATTTGGCTAATGAATTATAACAAAGAAAAAAGTAAATGAATTTTGAAATATATTTTGGAATGAATTGGAAAAATGGTTAATTGGGCTAATAAATGAAAAAAATAAAAATGGATTTAGTTTATGAAACAAAATGGATAAGAAAAAAGTTTATTGACAAATGGAATTTGGATTGGAATTAATTTTGGAAATGACTTAAAAACAATATGTCTTGGAATGTGAAAATGAAGGGAATATAGAAAAAAAAGAAAAAAAAGGAAAGAAAAGATATGACGGATTAGAGGTATAGAAATGGTTCGAAAATATGAAAGGAATTCAGGGGAAGAAAAAGAAAGAGATAATGGACGATGAGCTGATTTTTTATGAAAAGAGCAAGCTACCACCATCATGCACACTCTCATGCAACATACTGCAATAATCCACACGCTTTTGATAAAACAAAAAGCACTGCCAATGCAATCGGAACACCATGTGAACCAATCAACCTCTGAGTTTCTAATCCAATGGACCCTTAATATTTTCAAAATCATACGGATCATTCTCTTGGGAAAATAAACCCACAATTGTACACCATGAACGAACGGATAGACAAACTGGCCCAAAACCTCTTATGGACCACAACTTGACGATCACACCACACAACTTGACTTGAACATGCACTGTTCGATAAATCAACCACTGAATTGATGACGGCCCGGATGCATAGCAAATAGTCCTTTCAGACGTGAAATCCTTGAAGATCACTGTTTCAGGGAAATAAACCCTAATCCAGCGATATGAGGAGAATGATACCACTGATGGCTGCATAGCTGAAACTTGAGTTCTATGATAATCCACAAACAGGGATATGAAACCCTAATCTTCAGACAATAACGATCCCATGTCTCAGGAGCTTATGCAAATGATATGAATTCTAAATGTTAATGACCAAATGGAAATGCAAATGAGATGCAAATGAAAGACAGGCGAAGAAAGGAAATCAGAGGGCAAATTTGGGGTGTCTACACTCACAGCTCGTGGGAGGATTTCCCCACAACCTTGGTCATCTCTGAAGGAGGAGTAAACAACGAGAATGCCGCCATTTCTGTGAAGCGTAAGTTCGATGAGCTTTTATTGACCGTGCCTGAACAGTTGGCAACCTTAATAAAATATCGGGGAAGATCCAACCCGATATCATTTTTTTCTCGAAGAACTGCATGGTGGGTCACCTAATTTGAGCATCCTTATACTGATACGGGCCAAAATGGTGCGCTTCGATGTCCGACGTATCTTGGTCGACCAAGGCAGCTCAGTGGACATTATGTATGTCCATCTGTTCAAGACTCTCAAGTTGGACAAACCAAACCTGTCCCCCTACGTTAGGTCTGACCTCTAAGGATTTAACGGGGCAACCACAAGACCATGGGGATACGTGGAGCTCCTCGTCACATTCGGAGAGCAGGAAACAACCAGAGAAGTCAAAGTCCAATTACTAGTGATATAATGCACTTCCCTCTACTACTGCATACTTGGTCGACCCACTCTGGCCGAGTTGCCGGAGGTCCCATCTACCGTCCACTTGAAAATGAAGTACTACACCAAGTTGGATCGCATGGTCATAATCCACTGTGACATCAAAGGACAAGCCATAATCAACACCTCCAAGAGCAGCAAGAAGCCTAGAATCGAAGAGCATCCACCTCCACCACAAATCAATTATGTCGAGATGGAAAACCGCCTTGGCGAAGAGGACACCGAAGCACCGGCCCCCGAAAACAGGCGGACAATCACTTACCCAATCCGCCCAATCCCCGACTGAGAGTTCGAGCTTGTTCCCCTTGGCAACAATCCTGTCAGAGCTATGAAGATAGGTATCGAACTACCATCGGCAACAAGGGAACAACTTGCAACTTGTCTCAAGGAGAACACGGCCCTGTTCGCGTGGAACGCTGCTGAGATGCCCGAGCTCGACCCTGAGGTCGCTTGTCATCAATTAGCTTTAGATCCGGCCATTAGGCTTGTAGCACAGTGTAGGCCCAAGCAGTCTCCCGAGAAAGTGGAGGCTGCCGAGCAGGCTGTAAAAGACCTCTTAGAGGCAAATTTTATTTCTGAATCCCAATATACAACCTAGCTCTCTAATGTAGTTCTCGTTAAGAAAAATAATGGAAAATGGTGAATGTGTGTTGAATATACTGATCTCAATAGGGAAATGCCCCAAAGATGCTTTTCTCTTTCCTAATATAGATAAACTGGTCGACAATTCTGCAGGTTTTAAACTCTTGTCTTTTATGGACGCATATAGTGGATATAATCAAATCCTTATGTTGGACACATACAAGAGATACACGGCCTTCATGACCCTAACGGGAAATTACTACTACAATATGATGCCCTTCGGACTGAAGAATGTCGGGGACACATACCAACGCATAATGAACAAAGTCTTCCGAGGAGAGATCGGGGACATGCTCGAGGTCTACATGGACGACATGATCGTAAAGTCGCATGAAGAGGTCGACCATGCCCACCATCTCCGAAAAGTATTTGAGCAGGCGAGGCAATGCAAAATAAGGTTCAACCCTGAAAAATGCACTTTCGACGTCCGGGCAGGGAAATTCCTCGGCTTCTACCTCACCGAACAAGGAATCGAGGCCAACCCCGACAAATGTTGAGCATTTTCGAAATTCCCAAACCCAAACTCGAAGAAGTCCATTCAATCTCTTAATGGCATGCTCGCCTCCTTGTCCCGTTTCGTCGCCAAGTCCGCACAACACGCCCTTCCTTTCTTCAAACTACTATGAAAAGAGGCCACCTTCGAGTTGACTGAAGAGTGTGAACAAGCGTTACTCCACATAAAAAGGGAACTCTCTGAACCACTGGTCCTATCACGACCACTGGAAAAAGAAACTTTATGCTTATACCTGTCCGTAGCAACTGAGGCGGTCAGCGGCGTCCTCATCCGTGAAACTGCTAATGAGCAAAATCCTATATGTCGCTCCCTGGATTTCCATCCTGGTACAAACGAGAAAGTGGTGCAGAAAAGGTAGAGTCGCCAGCCAGACATTTTTATCCCGAAGGAACGGGAATGGTAATATTGCACAAACCAGGGAAAAGAAAGGAAGGACAAAGGTCCTGCGAACCAAAGAAACTGGGTTCGGGAGTCGGTTACGACCTGGGAAGATATTAGCACCTTAGATTGTCCGTCGTACCCGACGGGATACACACTTGCAAAGAAACTATTTCAAAGGGTGAAGAAATGAAAGTTGCCTCAAAAAAGAAAGACAAAAACTGGATGAGAAAAGAAAAGAAAGGGGGAAAATGTAGGGAAAATAAAAGAGTGCTCGAACGGGACCTACCCTGCTGCCTACGTACCTCATCTGGACATGAGGGTCAGAGTCGTCGTAGTTCCCTAACTAGGGGTGGAAAAGATTGCTTGTGTTTTAAAATTTTTGAACTGCTTATGTCAATGCTCAGGTGTTGCAGGCTCGTCTGGAACGAGTGCGTTACCGTCGTTCAAAGTGACAAGTAGGAGCAGGTTCTTACGATGAGCGAAGGTGATGAGAAAATAAGTCCCAAAGGAGAGACGCTTGTTGTAACACCCATTTTTCCCTATTAAATCAAATAACTATTTTGTTAAGAAAAATCAGAGTTTTTATCAAAAGTGGAATGCTACCTTTTTTCAAAAGAAACACAATTACAGTTATTCATTAAAACAGCGGAAAATATATTTTTATTCATCATACGACAATTCGCCAAACATCCACAATATTCATCAATTCTCTTGATTTATAATTTTCAACAAAATGTGATATGTAACTATTACTAACAAGAATAAATAAACAACAAATATCCCCATTTCCTGTGTTACGTATCAGAGCGACTCCTAGGACTCGACCAAACAACTTGTACTCCAAGCGTACTCAAGTACCTAAAACATTTGTACTTCCGAAGAAGCACAGACGAACCAAACAACAAAGGGGTGAGAAAACAATTCAATATTTTAACGGTGCATATAACATCTTAAAGGATATTCTCACACAATCCATCAACATATATCACATATCATATTTCACATGTAATTCATTTAATAAAATGCAAAATGACTCAATGACACAATGCAATTGCGGTACCGACTTCAACAATGGTTCATCGATTCGAACCCGGATGCATCGCTTACGCTCCTACTGAGACACAATCATCCCCCACCCATTGATTCAAAATGAATCCGAATAACCACTTACGCTCCATCCGAGACATGATTATTCCACCAACATGTATGCGTATGCAAGACTCGATTACACATACATCAACATACATAAACATGAACAAAACCATTCATGATACGATCCTCCTGATCTTCACATTCACCAATCATACAGTCAATATAATTCATATCATCCAAAACAGAGTAATTACACATAATTAACACAATCTCATTAGATTCTTTTAACAAAATTATTCATTTAAAAACTATCATAAAAAGAAAACGTAACTATTACCTACGGGTCATCAGGTCCTATAACTATTCGTAAGTACTATCTTCAAACTAAAAGAACGAACATTGTCCCAGCTACATCATATTCAGTCCTAGACACTATTAAAGAATTAGATAAGTATTTTAGTAATTTTCAGAAAATAAAAATAAAAATATATAATTTCTCACGCTCCAGGTCTCGCAGAGCGAGGCCTCTACTCGCTCAGCGAACAACTCTCAGGATTCCCACTTTCCCTCGTTCGCTGAGCGAGCACTGTGATTTGTCCAATCGCTCTCTACGCTAAAACTCCAACCTGCTACGGATTCTCACACCAGTCTGAAATCAGTTCTATTTATTTCATTCTTAGCACCCAAAACAGTCCAATTTTCGTGCTTAACACTATTTTATGCCTCTAACATTAATCAATCACCTAGTCTAACATTTACAAATCAAATTAGTAAAATTCTAGGTTTTCTTCATCTTCTCCAATTACTCTATTCTCAATAACATTCATAACTCAATCTTCATAACACACATATATGCAATTCAACATCAAATACCAAACACACATAATCAATCATCATATTATCCATACTCATATCACAATTTCATCACAATCAATAATAACATACAATCCCTAAGAGAGTATGGAACTCCCAATTACCCTCATATGCTAGATCACCAATATAAAACCCTTTCTCCCTCTTACCTCGAATTCAATGGATTCCTTGCAACCTCTTGATCTTGGGGCTTTAGGTCTCTTGCATTTCCCCTTCCTTTCCTCTTTCTCCAGAGTCAATTTCCTCTTTCTTCCACCAAAAACATGATGAATGAAAATGACTCCCTTTTCTCATCTTATAAAATATATCATTTTACCACGTTGCCCCTTAGACCTCCAATACTTATTATTTTATTTATTTAATAACAATATTCAAATAATACCACATTATTATCATATTATTATTTAAATAAAACAATTCATTTACTTACAATTTCAAAAATACCACCCATATTCATAATAATTATTTTATTTAATAATTTTTGAAATCGGGGTATTACAACTCTCCGCCACTTATAATATTTCCGTCCTCGAAAATTGTACTTAGTGGAACTACTTAGATATACTCTCGCACCTAGCTAATCACTCCCTTTCCATAATCGGAAATTCTATAATTACTCTGAAACAACAATATTAGTGCCAAGAAAACTACCACAACAACAAAAACACCACAATCATCAATTCAAAACACACAGATATGCACCTGAAATAGAACACAACAAAAATCGTTACCATCACCATAGGTAACACTCCCCTAATCCCCATCATAGGAATTAGTTACTCGCACTTGTACCATCACCATAGATAACGAGGCGACAACAAGGGCCGACACCAAAATTTCACGATATACATCGTCTAGCTATAACAACACTAATAACAGACTAACCTTGTAGTTCCTCCATCGAAATTACATAATCATAACCCATCAATGAAGCACATATATCACATATATTAATATCTCTGCATATCCCGCAATTCTCTATATGTAGATAACCTCTAACCATTACCCATCCATTCTGGGATGTCCAATTGTCCCAATACCTCAATAGGTCTTATCGCTCAATATCTTGGGTCTTTACTAGCCATTTACGTAGAAACAATTACACCATTTCACTCTTCTGTTACGCACTCTGATTACTCGTAGCCACCTGTTCCATGAAGTTTACATCTAAATTTAACTATTTCTAACCTTCACCACAATTATAACAATTCACTTAACATACCTCAATATCCAAATGCAAGTCCCTTGACTGCTAACTCAATTTCAACTCTTTAACTATCAATGCAAACATAGGAAAATTCCTGACTCCCTACCTCAGACATTGCGACCATTTTAGTTGTTTCATACTCCACTCTTCTCGATCAACTCAGAATTGTATGCTCATGTAATTACCAAACACTTCAATTTCCAATTGTAGCAACAATATTATCAGATATTCAACATCATTTTACTCTTATCCACTTCCAATCCATGGGTAAGATAAATACTTTCATAATTCCTCTCTCATCGTATAATACCAACTATGACTTAATGATCAAGTACTGATAACCTATCAAATTATCAAATCATTATCCAACATTCTATCCACAGCTTGCCAGAATCAAACAAAATCATATTGTAACCGTAGTTAATTCTTACTCCGACTCTCCAGCGCTCTCCCTCAAAACAACCATTCTCAACGAACGACTTATCTTTCACAAGTTATCTGAACAACAAAATACGAACTTGGAAAACTTTTTATAACCTGCAATAACAACCAACTAAGTCCAAATACATTCTAACCTCTTATAACTTACTTGTTTCCATCCTTGTAGACACACATCTACTTCGGACAGACTCATACTCATATTTTCCTCTGAACAACACAATCGAACACATCCACACCTGTTCATAAAAATCAGTTTTGATAGCTTAGTATATAACTCTATCTTTTCCAATTCTTATACTTCAATTTCCAACATTCCACAAATCCTTTTTCTACTTTCATCATAGATCAGGACATCTTCCAAAAGTTATCATCTCCAAATTATTCAAATAAATATGAAAGGTACAATCTATACTCCATATCTATTGTAATACATATCAGTCGTCACTATCTTCTACACCACATCCATGGTCATTTCATAGTTTTCCATTACTTCTACTCCCTCGTTGGTTCATCCTTCCAACGTTTCAAATTCCATATTAATTAGACCCTTAATTCATAAATTCCATAAAGGTAAATATTGCACACTATCTATTTTACTTTTGTCTTAATAGTCCAACACATACAACGATACTTATATTTCTCTCGCTTCATCCCATAATAACCACAACATATAGTTTTTAATTGATCTCGTAACTCAGGGTCCACCGTTTCCAAAAACAATTACGAAATTATCTATACTTTGCATCCCATATACCGCACTCCTAAGGAAACGAATCAACACCACTACATTGCGAAGACACACGATTATAATTAATTTACGACAAAAATCACACCTTCATACTTTCGAAGACTCATTCTCCTCAGATCATACCATGCCAAATCATAACTCAATACTTAGATCCAAAAATCTCCATTCCACATCTTTCATAGAAGTAAATTCATCCAACATGACCTATCAACATTTGGTTCTAATTACCACATTCCCGTTATACTATTCTTACAAAGTTCCAACTAACTCAAGGTTCTGGTAGGCACGATAATCCAACTCACAACAAGAACAACACTACGGATGAATTCCAGCTCACTCTTGATCCTTTATCAATCGAATCCAATTTATTCTCATTACAATGGTGAATTCTTATAATATTCACCAATCAACATGCAACTTTATATTTCCACCTTTCTATATCAATAACACCGAATTTTTCCAAGAAGGCACCCTTTCTCCCACAATTCCTTTTTGTCGATGAATCCTCCCATTATTCCTCTTAGCACCAGGGCCGACCAAGGAATAGTTCCATATTTACTTATAACAACACCTCCAATATATTCTTCAAAACATAATTACAATTCGTACTCTACAAACGGTCCATTGTCGTAACCTTACTCCCAATCAATACCATATATGCAACCAAATCAAACATCAGAGTCCCCTCTCAAAAGTTCCTCTACATACTCAGTAGATATAACATTCAACTTTACACAATCGTCGATCTCAGATTCACTTCTTACTCAGTGAGGAGTACCCATTAGTAATATCTAATCAACTTGCTCAATCTTCAAATCCATCTCTTTTCCAGATACTGGAATCCACATCTATTCTTTTAAACCACTCATAACTCTGGCTTAACTCCAAACAGTCTACTGAACATACTATCTCAGCTGAAAAATATGTCTTTTGCATCCAACACGATTCCGTCTACTATTAACAAGGGATTGAGGGTGATCAGTTCCTCAATTTGTCAATAGATAGCCGACAATCATGATGGTCATAAACCATATCTCCCAACTCTAATAGCGTTCATTGCATCTTGTGAACTAATTTTCTTCACGAGGGAATCCTTAGTTAACGCCAACCTTAGCAACCTTTGCACCACTTCAATTCCAACACACCATAAGCCAACACTCCAGAGAAGCAATAGCTTCTCCCCCACTTATTCTCAACTACACCTACAAACAAACAGTTAGAGGAAAAGAAAGTACCGATAGTGTACCACACACCTATCACGTACTCGGGAATAAATGACACACGACAACCTGGCCGGACGGACCGACCTGCTCTGATACCAATTGTAACACCCTTATTTTCCCTATTAAATCAAATAACTATTTTGTTAAGAAAAATCATAGTTTTTATCAAAAGTGGAATGCTACCTTTTTTCAAAAGAATCATAATTACAGTTATTCATTAAAACAGCGGAAAATATCTTTTTATTCATCATACGGCAATTTGCCAAACATCCACAATATTCATCAATTCTCTTGATTTATAATTTTCAACAAAATGTGATACGTAACTATTACTAACAAAAATAAATAAACAACAAATATCCCCATTTCTTGTGTTACGTATCAGAGTGACTCCTAGGACTCGACCAAACAACTTGTACTCCGAGCGTACTCAAGTACCTGAAACATCTATACTTCCTAAGAAGCACAGACGCAACCAAACAACAAAGGAGTGAGAAAACAATTCAAAATTCTAACGGTGCATATAACATCTTAAAGGATATTCTCACACAATCCATCAACATATATCACATATCATATTTCATATGTCATTCATTCAATAAAATGCAAAGTTACTCAATGACACAATGCAAATGCGGTACCGAATTCAACAATGGTTCATTGATTCGAACCCGGATGCATCGCTTACGCTCATACTGAGACACGATCATCCCCCATCCATTGATTCACAATGAATCCGAATAACCACTTACGCTCCATCCGAGACATGATTATTCCACCAACATGTATGCATATGCAAGACTCGATTACACATACATCAACATACATAAACATGAACAAAACCATTCATGACACGATCCTCCTGATCTTCACATTCACCAATCATACAGTCAATATAATTCATATCATCCAAACCAGAGTCATTTGACATAATTAACACAATCTCATTAGATTCTTTTAACAAAATTATTCATTTAAAAAAAATCATAAAAAGAAAACGTAACTATTACCTATGGGTCATCAGGTCCTATAACTATTCGTAAGTACTATCTTCAAACTAAAAGAACGAACATTGTCCCAGCTACAACACATTCAGTCTTAGACACTATTAAAGAATTAGATAAGTATTTCAGTAATTTTCAGAAAAAAAATAAATATATAATTTCTCACGCTCCGGGTCTCGCTGAACGAGGCCTCTGCTCGCTAAGCGAACAACTCTCGGGATTCCCACTTTCCCTTGCTCACTGAGCGAGCACTGCAATTTGTCCAATCGCTCTATGCGCCAAAACTCCAACCTGCTACGAATTCTCAAACCAGTCTGAATTCAGTTCATTTTATTTCACTCTTAGCACCCAAAACAATCCAATTTTCGTGCTTAATATCATTTTATGCCTCTAACATTAATCAATCACCTAGTCTAACATTCACAAATCAAATTTAGTAAAATTCTAGGTTTTCTTCATCTTCTCCAATTACTCCATTCTCAATAACATTCATAACTCAATCTTCATTACACGTATATATATATATATATATATATATATATATATATATATATATATATATATATATATATATATATATATATATATATATATATATATATATATATATATATATATATATATATGCAATTCAACATAAAATCCCAAATACACACAATCAATCATCATATTATCCATACTCATATCACAATTTCATCATAATTAATAATAATATACAATCCCTAAGAGAGTAAGGAACTCCCAATTACCCTTCTATGCTAGATCACCAATATAAAACTCTTTATCCCCCTTACCTCGAATTCAATGGATTCATTGCAACCTCTTGATCTTGGGGCTTTAGGTCTCTTGCATTTCCCTTTCCTTTCCTTTTTCTCCAGAGTCAGTTTCCTCTTTCTTCCACCAAAAACACGATGAATGAAAATGACTCTCTTTTCTCATCTTATAAAATAATATCATTTTACCACCTTGCCCCTTAGACCTCCAATACTTATTATTTTATTTATTTAATAACAATATTCAAATAATACCACATTATTATCATATTATTATTTAAATAAAAAAAATTCCTTTACTTACAATTTCAAAAATACCACCCATATTCATAATAATTATTTTATTTAATAATTTATGAAATCGGGGTGTTACACTTGTTCTTTGTCCAATGTTTTTTAAGAATTTTCTGCTTTGAGGTTTGCATAGGTAAGTGTACCTAAGTCTTACTCAATGGGATGTGTACTTCTTACATCATCCCGAAACGGAATGCGCAAGAAGCCCACCTATCTATGGGGGAAATCCCCAAATCTAGTCCCACAAGTGAAGGCTCAGACACACTGACCTACTGACATTTATTAAGTGTTTTTGTAATTTTTGATTAAGAAGTATTTTTTAGGTTTTCTTTGTGAAGTAGTCTCATGCTAAGACTTATCCACCATGATGGATATCCTACACCTCGCCCCGAAATGGAACGTGTGCAAGTATCTCACAGCAAAGTCTTATGGTGCATGAAAAGACTTGTTATTTACTAAGTGATTTGAGATTATTGTTTGGAGATGAGAAGAGAGAGAGCACCAAAAGGATCTCAAAGGTAAAAACTAAAGGGGACTAATAATCCTAGATGTTATCATGCATGAGAGTCCTAGGTTAGTGTGGCTTAATTTCTATCCTAATGAAAAAGAAGGAAAGAAGAAGAAAAGAAAGAAGAGGAGAAGAAGACGTTAGAAGACAACTTACTTCTCTAAAGAAGTTAAGTTGTTTCTAAGAGGGAGTGATGAAATTAAGCATACATAGCATAAGGCTACGACAATCACAAATTGAAAGTATAAATAGATGAAGGAAGAAATTGTATGTGGAATGCCCTCCCACACACATGACTTACCAAAAACCCTCTACAAAATAAAGGTTAGTGAACCACATAAACATTAAGTGAAAATAAGAAGAGTCAAACAATACAAAAACCAAAGATGAAGGTCATAAACCATACTACAATCACAAGTTCAAAACCTAAACCCCAGAGGTGACCTATAACATCTACCAAGAAAATCTAATAGGATTATATAAATTCCTTCCTCAAACTACGTTAAAAGGATGGAAGAAAGAGGCACAAAAAGCTACCTAAGAGGCAAGGCACCAAAAAAATAGAAAATATCATGAGAAAATTATGAAATTAGGTTTCCAAAGACCACAACCAGAAGCAAACAATGTGACAAAATGGCTCTCAAAAATTCACAATCAAACTCCACCAAATGGTCGTACAAAGTTGCTAAAGAACAAACAACAAACTCGCACAAACATGACTTGCAAAACTATGGATAAAATGAGGTTAAAAATATAAAAAATATATTTTTATGTTCTTTTCTGAGTGCTTAAAAAGTTGTAAAAAGAATGGTGTGAAAATGTTACTTGAGATGAACGAAATAAATTCTACAAACTAAGGTGTTATTGTGGAAATTAATCATAAAAGAAATTAAATGGAAATTCAAAATAAAAATGCGAAAATATCAAAAATCAAGAAATAAAAACATGGAATAATTATAAAATGAGTTAAGATGTTAAAATATTTTTTATGGAATTTTCTAATGTGTTTTATTATTTTCTATGAATTAAAAATGGAAAGGTGTGAAAATAAATTAAGAAAACAAAGAAAAGAGGGTGGGGTGTAGCATTAGTAATAAAACAGTTAGAAAAATAAATTGGGCTGATAGTGGGGTGCAAATAAGAAAGCGTTGCAAGCCTAAAACAAAGAAAAGTTGGGGTGCATTGTATGTGGAGCGGTCAACGGATTTGACCTCATACAAGTCACATGATCTGAAGAATCTCCTAGTGGCTGCATCAAGCGGAACACGAAGCGAGGGAATACGAATCTATGGTACACGAGCACGCATGGGATTGACACAGAGGGGTCCTATCGGACGGTGACAAGTGTCACCGCTGGTATAGACGGAGATCAAAAGCAATCAGATCTTATCCTTATCTTTATTCTTATTCTTCTATGATATTAATCCACAAACGGATTAAAACCATTCAAGAACTTAAAAAAAACAAGCAAAATAACTCTCTCTACACACAACCTTCTTCTCTTCTTCTTCAACATACCGCCGCCACCGGAACCTCAACCTCGCCGGCCAACCCTCTATGACCACCAAACCACCACACAAACCTCACTAGTTTTCCTTCCTCTTTCTGAATCTACCATTAATTTTGTCTAAGAACCTCTCAATCGATCGGATCGAAAGCTCAGAACAACATGAACAAGATCACAAAAATGAAATACACACACATCTTCAAACAAGATTGCAAAATCGTGTACCTATAACGACGCTGAAGGTGGATCTCCATATACATCTTCGAATCGCTTGTAATTCTTTGTGTTCCGATTGATGAAGGTTTGATGAATACGACGATGTTGTTTCAAGTTGACGACATGATGAACTCATATCCTTTGTTGAAGATCATTGATATGTCCCGCTTTATTTTTGTGCGATTCGACCTGTTGCGATTGAAATTATTGTGAGGATTCTGCCGTTGAATCGATGAGGTTGCAGGTGTAATGTTGAAGAAGAAGAAGAACGGATTTGGCCTTTTTATTTGTCTTCCATGACCTCACGTTGAAGAGCTTTGTATTGATGAGATTAGTGAATTCAAATCGGTTATGGTGTGTTGAGAAAGAATGAATTCGGTTCCGTTACGGAAAATAAGTTGAAGAGAAGCGATTCTCTCTTTTTATTGGTGATGTAGAAGATGATGCATGTTGTTATTTGCGGGATTCGAGAGAAGTGAATTCTGCTTGTTGTTATGAAGATGATGAACGAAGAGTATTAGAGCAGTTGTGAAAAGTGATGAAAAAAATGGAATTTGGTTACGATGATGATGTTTTTGATTCTGGTTTTCTATGTGATAAAGAAAATGAAAATTTTGTTTTGTTGTTGGTGTTGGTGTTGAAGAAGAGAGTGATTCGGTTTTTGTGTGCTATTGAGGATGAAGGAGAATGAATTTTTTGAGAGATGATGAACGTGATTCGAAAATATTTGTTATCAGGTGTGAATTAATGCATTTTGTGCTCGATTTTTTCATCCGTGTCAAACTGAATTTTGTCCACTTCCTTTTTCGTATTCATGAATTATGCGTTTGTTGTGTGTATATAGTGTGTGTACGTGAATTCAGCTGCTAGAAATGTGGTTTTGCGCGTTGTTTTGGTTGGGAAAGAAGTAAATTCCAGTAGCGTAGCAACTTCCAAACGTTTTTTTTATTTTGTTGTCTCTTTTTGTAAAAAAAACAATGGGCTTAAGGATGTATTTCTCATAACAATTTTTTTATGAATTTTCTAAAATGGACATGAAACATGGGCCTTGTGAAGACTTCATTTGGGATGAGAATGGTGTTGATCCTTTGTTTATATGGTAATGGATTGGTGGAGTTTTCTTTAAAAAGATGGACATGAGTATAGAAAATGATTGGATATATGTTTAGACTAAAAAAATGGATTGAAATGAATGAATAATGAGTAATAATAATAAAAAAGGATGTAGGTTTAAAATGGATATGGGAATGGAATATTGGAAATAAATTCGAAAACTTGGTTTTGGGTTAGAATTAATCGAATAAAATGAATCGGCCACCATTAACACGCACATAGCCAGAAACTTTATTCATCAATTCACTCAACTCAACCATTCTTGCATCGCTTCCACGGAAACTACTTAATCAGATAGAATACCACTACCTTTGAACAATTCACAAGTGAAACAACGATCATTCGAATAAATCATTCTCTAAGCGTCTGACCAGAATCACTTCAAATTAATCTGAATCGTTCTCTAGAAAAATAAATCCGCAGATGCATACAATTGAACCTATAATCATGATAAGCTTGAATCCTTGAACCCAAAACTATCACTTGAACCACTTCCTGGTAAACTAATGACTTTTGCATAAAACACAACTCGACTTTGAATACGCGTCTCCTGAAAAATAACCGCAAGCACATATAACTTGCAAATGAAACGACCTCCTGATAGTTTGACCAAGATTAGATCAAACGTTCATCTGAATTGAATCGTGAACTGAACAACCACACTTGAATTAAAACAATTTTAGCTTATGTTATGCTATGGATGATATGCTTCATATTTCTATGTAATGATGCAATGAGAAATATTAGAATGATATGCTAAATGCTATAAAAAAGAGAGGGCACATTTGGGGTGTTACAGCTGCCCCTATTCAAGAATCTGCTAATCTGAAAATGTCGAGAGCATCAGCTATCAGCCATTCGAGATAAACTGTGATTGAATACCGAAAGAACCCGGAAATTTGCACTCTGATGGAGAAGAAGAAAAAGGAAACAAACCCCACCAAAGAAACCCTACTTGGAGAACTTTGATGTGGATAAAAGTAAACAAAGCTAAACACGAAGAAATTTCTTTTGAACGACGCCAGGAGACTAGTGGCTTGCCACAACGACGGTGGACTTTAATGGTGTTGCAATATCGAGTAATTTACAACCCAAACAAGATCATGCGATCTGATATGAGAATGTGTAGCGGTAAAATCATGAGTGTAAGCTATTGGTTAACTTAACTCAAGGAAAACATAGTCGTCACCGCGCTTTTATTTTATTCCAAATGGAAAAGGGAAAAAGAGAGAATAAAACCTAATGAATCTAAAAGCAAAAGCTAAAAGAAACGAACAGAGAACGGGTAAGGGGATAGGTTACAAATTGGGAAGGTTTTACGCACCCAAAATGTATGTGGTACTCCATGGGAGCCCTTTGAAATATTTACTGTTTTTTGGTTTGAAAAAGGTTTGTTTGAAACGGGATTGAAAAGATGAGAAGAAAAATGTTTTTTAAGATTTTTGTGTTTAAAGAGACGATTGTCTCATGCCTACGTACCCACAAAGTGCAATGCAAGATCAAAACCTCGTAATTCGTGGTACAAAATGTGAAAAGAAACAATGTGTTGAATTGATTTTAAAATGTAAGATAAGTCGTCATTCTTTAGAGAATAATTCCACTAAAAAGAATGAATCATATCTAAACATAAAATGGTTAAAAAGAAAAGTGCACAAGGACACAAAAACAATTGAATGAGTTTTGCATTTTTTAAAGTCTTGAAAAGAAAGTTTCGACATGCTTATGTGGTTTATCATTTATTGAGAAACGAAATGAAAAGGTAAAACTGCATGACCTAAGTCAAGGTTTGATTGTGAAAACGTTTTGAAGTTTGAAAACAAAGAAGCTTTTTGAAAATAGGAAGAAGATTTGAAAATTTAAGAAGGGGAGGAAATGAAGTGACTATCCTAAGACTTTAAAGTAAAAGTTAAGGGAAGAACGATCAAACCGTATGGTGAACATTCTTTGAAACATTAGGACTTCCATCTTCAAAAACAAGTGAACCAAATCCGCTAAGGTCTTCAATCCATAATAACTCAAGCAAAGGGCAAGATCCTAAAATCTAAGTCCAAAACTCCAAGTCCAATGCTAAGGATGATGCCCATAGTCCAAAATTAAAGTCACAAGTCTTTTAGAAGTTTAATCCTTTATTAATGTTTTTGTGTCCAAATGGACAAAAGGAAAATCAACAAAATAAGAGAAAATAATAAACATGATATGGATGAATAAAGCATAATAAAGCAAATAGAATAAAAGTAATAAAAGTGAAAGAAATTAAATGTTAGTAGCAAAAGAAATAAAAATGCAAGAATCTAAAATATTAATAATAATAATAATAATAATAATAATAATAATAATAATATAATAATATTTACATAATAATGGTATGGTGAACTTAATCAACCACAACCAAAAGAGTAACCAAAATCGAAAGGCAACCGGATCCGCTTAGCATCTTACATTATAGCGATTAATGAAGGCAAATTGAACTGAATTCAATGAAATTTGAAAGGCGATTAGGAGACCCAAAGCACCTACGCATCAAACATTCATAAGTCTCGATTCTTAATGCAATATGATTAACCACTTTGGGATTACGTGATCAACAAGAGATCCGGTCCACAAAAGTGCAAGTACCCAAATAGATTTTTATTTCGAAGTCGGGACACATTTAGATCTATGTTAAGCAATCGTCGAGTAATTTACGAAGTAATTACCCTACAAATGAGGTCGGCCACCACCAATTAAGGTGCATAATGTTGGTGCTAATGCATGCGAGATAAACAATATGTAAATCGCTATCCAGACGCAATACCGTACGAAAATAAAGGTGAATACCAAATTGAGCCGTACTCAGTATTCTTCCATCCTTAAGCTCAATTACTCATCTCGGTGGATTCAAGCATAAAAATGTATCACTAATGCAAAGTACCTTAAATGGATTGAATAATCCACTTAAAGGTAGTTTTGAATTAATGAACATTAACTACTCTAATCTACACCCAAAGTTCATTGAAATTAAAGAGAAATCACTCCCAAAAGTGCTTCCCAAGGTAAAAATAAAAAGGAGGAAGAAGAAGAAGAAAGAGGAACCAAAAAGGGGCTTGAAACAAGCCAAAAACACCATTCTGACTTGCGTTAACCGGTTAACTACTTGGTTAACCGGTTAATGCAGGCAAAACCTGCACAATTTTAAAACTTGTTAACCGGTTAACCAAATGGTTAACCGGTTAACGCTGTACCAGAAGCAGAAAAATGCAGAAAATTCAGCATGATCCATTTTGAAACCTTTTCTCAAACATTTGATGATCATGATCTGAATTTGCACGAATTTTAAAACCAAAATACAGTGGAATCCCTGCAATCAAACAACAAATAAAGATCCAAAGGATCTAGAAGCAAAGGCACCAAAGATCTACATCTTGAATGTTGATGGTGAATATGGGTTTATGGAGAAAGATGAATTACCAAAAGCACTTCTTCAAATTGGACCAAATCAAGCTTAGATCTACTGAAACTGATGGACAAAAGAAGGAAAGGATGAATGTTTAGCTCAAGTTAGTCAAGAATTCAATGTGAATTCTTGATAACTTCAAAATAAAGAAAGTGAGCTTTGGAGAATTTTGGTGTTGGGGAAGTATTTTGCAAGAGGTTTTGTGGCTATCAAAAGCTTGGTGAATGAATGAAATTATGGTTCTATTTAAAGACTTTATGTATGGGAATTTGGTGGAATAGAGCTTGCTTTGGTAATTTGAATTTAGGTTTGGTAATTAGAATTTTGGTGGGAAATGGAAAAGAGTGGTGATTAATAAGGGTTTATGGTAGGAAATGATCAAAGTGATGTAGAGAAATCAGAAACCAATGGATCTAGAATATTCCAATTAAATCAATGATCTAAGGGTGGTGAATTTGAATGAAATATTCAAATTTCGCACCGGTTAATCGGTTAACTAAATGGTTAACCGGTTAACCAAGCCAAAATTTGAATATTTTATTCAAATGAGGTTGCTTAGTTGTTTTGCCCCGATTCTTCTTGTACGTCGAAGAAGACATGGAAATAAACACATGAACCTTGGAAATCCTTTGAATGAATCAATTAACTTGGGAAATCCTTGATCAGATAAATTTGAATTATTTATGGATCAACTTCGACTTTTGTCTGTGAAATTTCGCTCGAGTTGCAGGACTGCTATTTTTTGGCATTTTCAATGGTTCCTCTTCCTGAAAAAGGTTAGTAAAAGGAGACAAAAAATATTTTTTTGGATTTTTATTAATGGTTAGTAAAATAAACAAAATGAAAGCAAATAAAAAACGGTGATCCCTTGTGAGGCATAAACTTGCACCCGAGAAGGATAAACGAACCAGTGCGCGAACTTGTTTTTATGCAAGATGTAGATGAGATGCGAAAAATCTTAGGGTCAAAAATATGGGTATGACAGATGCCCCTATTTAAGTTTCTTTAATCCAGAGATATGAATATTGACATCTTCATTTCAGTAAGATGGAAGATACTTAAATATCAAGAACCCAAGTTTTGGTCCTAAGATGCCAAAAATGGAATGAAATGGAATGAAACGAGATGAAATGATATGAAAACATATGAGATGTATATGAAATGCAGAGAAACCAGTAAGGAACAAGACGATACAAAATAAATGATGGGGATAAGGAGAATGAAACTCCGACCGGGAAAACATCATGCTAGAGACCACAACATGGCTCAGCTGAGGCGAAAATATCCAAGAATGGCAATTGGACAAAAAGGATCACAACATCCAAAAATGGCACTGAATGAAGTGAGAAAAAGTCCTGAAAAAGTACATCAGAAGCATTCAAGGATGACATTACTGACTTTACTATGGACATCTGAGAATGGCAATCGGAAAAAGGTAATCACAATATCTGAGAATAACAATTAGATAAAAATGTGAATCACAATATTCAGGAACAAATCTGAACAAATCTGAATGAAATGGGAAAAGTTCAGGAAAGTACACCAAGTCAATGATGACTCCAACATGGAAATCCGAGAATAGCAATCGGAGGGGAAAGTGATCACAACGTCCGAGAATAGCAATCAGATAAAAATGTGAATCACAACATTCAGGAACAAAACTGAATGAGATGGGAAAAAGTTCGGGACAATACATCAAATCAATGATGACTTCACTATGGACATCCGAGAATAGCAATCAGAAGGAAAGTGATCACAACATCCAAGAATAGCAATCAGATAAAATGTGAATCACAACATTCAGGAATAGAACTGAATGAGATGGGAAAAAAGTCCGGGACAGTACATCAAATCAATGATGACTTCACTATGGACATCCGAGAATAGTAATCGGATAAAAAAGGTGTAAAATCTGAGAAAAAAAACAGGTAGGTGAAGAAAAGGTTCTGGAGAGGCAATGATAAATGCCAAGTAAGTTGGACTTTGATCACAAGGTAAGATGTTGAAAACAACAGGACCTCGAGAAACGCATAATGAGGACTAACACACTCATATATGCAATCATATACGAAACTAGGGAATAACACACCCAGGAACATAATATGAGAGAAAATACTTGACAACCAGTTTAGACTCTTAGAGGAGTGGAAAAGGATGGAAGACTGATTCCTCAACATGGAGATCATTGGCATTCTGCTCGGAGATTAGAGATGCTACTGTTCTTGAACAAATCTCGGTCACACCGGTAAATTGTATCAAATTGAAAATCTTTTTTTTAGAAAAGTCATGAAAAGATGCTTGGAGATTCTTGAAGAAGATTGTCCCAAGTTCAATGACTGATGAGGGTAAACTGATAATGGATTCAGTTCCTGACTACTGTCGGAGAAAATTGATCAAATCTTGAAATAACTGTTGAGAGGAATAAACTGATCATGGCTTCAGTTCTTGAAATGAATGTTGAAAAGATAAACCTAAGTATGAAAGTTGAAGAGAATCTTCTGACTAACCAAATCTGAGAATAACTTGCACTGAGCAACAACTCTTGAACCATAGGACCTGGGAAAAACTTGCCCCTTGGTAGGATCACTAACCAAGTTTCTTAACTGTTTGAAAATTCCTTGAAGAGGAAAGTTTGTTTGCAAATAAAAAGTGTTTGTACAAACCTGGTAATTTCAATGCAAAGTTCATGCAAAATTTTGAAATCAAAAATCAAATTTTAGAATGAAATTTTATTGATGAAAACATTGTCAAAACACGAAGGTTGAGACAAAATGAAAGATAAAACAAAGTTAAGAAAACAAATGATTAGTAACGAACTTGGGAGTCATTTTACACAACCTTGTTGTAGTATGCTTTTCAAAAGAAACCTGGATTTAATTAGGACTTTTGAAGGTTGTAACGTGGTATGGTTCACGGTTTATAAAACAAAGGATATAAGTTCAAAGTTTATTGGTACCCAACCCAACATCATGATGAACTCCAGTCCTACATTCAATTAATTCAGCCTATGCATTCAAGTTCCAAGACATTTGGGGTTGCACATATGAAGATGGTTCATAAGCCAAGAGATTTTGAGATAGCAGTCACCTTTCTCCCTTTTGTTATTTCTGGTGAGGACTTTGGTCTACTCATCTTATTCTTTCAAGGATTTTGATGACCTCTTGATTGATCTTTCTTTTTATTATCCCTAACTTTTTGCCTGAACTGTGTCATTTGAACTTACAGTCAGCGGGATGCCCTAGTTTTTGCCTAAGTCTCCTTCATAGGTTTTGACTTAGCGGGCTTTGATTTTTTTTATCATCATTTTTTCAATATCATTTTTTTGAAAGATAATAACTGCTTGGCTTAATGATTACGACGAACCATCATTAGCTTTTGAATTGGGAGACATCTTCAACACTTCTTTGATGTGTGTGAAGGAAAACTTGAGATTGCAACCTTTATTGAAAGGTGTCTTGCATGATTCTCTTGTACTTGAATGCACATTCGAATTAATTGAGAAATACCCATCCCCGGGTTAAAATTGCGGGTTTTTTTCGAATAGAAAGAAACTCCAACTTCAAGGCTCAAAGGGGTTGACAAGGGATTAACTTCCTTATTTCTCTAGTGTTTGGGATTTGAAACAATGCCTGTATATCATCAGCCAAGTCTTAATTGAAAGCATACCAACAACAAATATGGGTTTTCGTTTTCATCATTCTCCCTCCAATCATTGTAAAAACTTGAGAAAAAGATAAATGAACTTGAAATGTAAAGCATAAAGATGCAAATAACGAATGAAATTGAATCAAAACAAAGCAATGCTCATTTCATTAAAATCAACATGAAAGAACAAACAAAGTTTAAAAGAAAACAAGTCAATACAATTGAAGAAAATTGCAAACATAAAGAAACAATGGCCTAGTGATCCATTAGCAACAAGGATGAGTTGTCCCGTCTGAGATTTTGGCCTTGAAGATAATCTGACAGTTGAAATCTTCTCAAGATTCACTTCTCAAGCTTCGGTAAAGGATTGTTGACAACATTAGGATTAATGTCATGAAAGGAAAGGATGTTGTTCCTGATAAGTTCTTGCACTTTAGCCTTCAATGCAAAGCAATGTTCCAAGTCGTGACCAGTTCCACCTTGATGAAACTCACAGCAAAGATCTTATCTATAGTTAGCTGGAAGAGGATCTGGAACAGCAGGCGGAGGCCTAGTAGTAATCATACCATTCTTAATCAAGGAAGGATACAAATCAGTGTAAGTCATCGGGATAGGGTTAAAGTTTTGCCTATTGTGATACTGATTTTGTCCAACAACAAGATGAGTAACATTAGCTTGAGATCAAACTTGAACTTGAGCCTGAGCTTGAGCTGGTTGAGCTTTGACAACAGGAGCAACTGCAGCTACGTATGGTTGAACGTATCGTTGTTGCGGACGATAAGGCTTCCTCTCAGTTGAAACATCATAAGCATCACCATCTCTTCTCTTTTGAAAGTTCCCAAGAGACTTTCTTGCAGCATTATAAGATTCAGCATTGGTAATCTTACCTTTCTTGATACCTTCTTCTAGTCTTTCTCCAATAGTGACTAGATCAGAAATACCAAATGAAACATTTCCTACCATTTTCTCCCAAAAGAATGGTTGAAGAGTGTCCATGAACAAATCAGTTAATTCTTTCTCGGGCAAAGGTGGCTCCACTTGAGCGGCTAGCTCTCTCCAATGTTGAGCGTACTCTTTGAATGATTCTTTCTCTTTCTGTGACATGTTTTGAAGTTGACGATGGTCATGTGCCATGTCCAAATTGTACTTATACTGCCTTACGAAAGCATCAGATAAATCCTTCCAGCTTCGGATGTGACTCTTCTCAAGTCCTACATACCACTTCATAGAAGCACCACTCAGACTATCTTGAAAATAGTGAATAAGCAGCTTGTCATCCTTGGCATGCGCAACCATTTTGCGACAATACATCAGCAAATGAATCTTTGGACAAGTATTCCCATTGTATTTCTCGAGTACAGGAACTTTGAACTTATCAGGAAGAACCAAGTCGGAAACCAAACACATGTCTATCGCAGCAGCACCGAAGACATCTTTTCCTTCTAAACCTCTTACCCTCTTCTCAAGAGTCAAGCATTGCTCTCTGAATTCATCCATATATCCAGGTTCACCCTGACTTTCAGCTTGTGGACCAGCAGCATGGTACAAAAAAGGAGAATGCTGATAAGTAGTTTGAGCGGTAGCTGCACAACAGGTTGAGGTTCGACAAATGTTGGAGCTGAAAAGAATGGCACAACAGATGGACCAACCATTTAAGCAGTAGCAGCATCTGACACGTAATCCGGAGGTAACCTAAATTATGGCCAAGTAGAAGCCGGTTGCTGAATCATAGGAAGGTCAACAACAACAGTAAAGACTTCAGAGATAACAGTCCTTTGAGGTGGTTCACCTCGAGCAATCAGAACTTGCATCATTTCAGTGAGCCTGGTCATACTAGTTTTCAGCTCATCAATCTCCATTCGTACTTCCAGATTATGTTGTTCTTGGTTTTCCATTCTCAATCTGATAGCTCTCAATTTGTTAGCAGCTCTAGTACCGTATTTGTGGTGAGGAGATAGCTTGACGAATCAACAGACAACTGAAGAAGGAAACAACCGGGATGAGTTCCCACACAACTCGGATGAATGCGAGAATATGTGAAGATGCAATGATATGCAATGTTCACTTCCATTTTCAGAAAAACAACTCGATTATTGCTAACATGGTCAACATCGAGAATACGGTCATGAAAAATCTTGACAAAAAAGAATATTTACTTTTTCCAATATTTGCAATAATCGGAATTATTTTCCTTGAGAAATGGTTGTGATGATATTCATAATGAATATGTAGATGCAAAAACCACAAACAAGATCACACAAAGCACACAGGTTCAGAGGTTCAGATCACGAGCATGGAGTCAAGGGATAAGAACCAACAACCCACAAAGGTATGTACTAAGATTTGTCTTCATTGTACCTGCAGAAAACCAAAAGGGTGCTAACAGAAGTTCCCGGAGTTAACAGCCATCTTTAGAATATTATCGGTACGTTGGATTACTCCCCAACCGATAACATTCTTAAAATTGACCTTGTCCGAGTGTAGTATCGCGTGACAACCACCTTAGGTTTACACCCGGATAGTTTCCGCACTACATTCCTAAATTGGCTTGGATGGGTTAAAGGTTCTACGGTCCTCAGTATGATCAGCTCAAGGTTGGAAAATAAGGCCACGTATGATTGCTCATCATGACATTGATAATCCAAGAGAGCCTAACCGAGTGGAGATTATCAATTTGATATCGCTTTGGACTAATCCATCGCGTATCGCTTCGAATATCGTCGTCCTATCATAAGTTCAACTCAGATCCGGGTTAGAATCTATCTCACTCACAAAGGATCACCAAAACCGAAACAGAATAAACAAATAACAAACAAATCAAACCAAAGCAGTAAATAAATCAAAGTAGGCCGAATCCACTTAGAGATTGACTCCCTAGCAGAGTCGCCACTTTTGTGTAGTGGTAAAATCATGAGTGTAAGCTATTGGTTAACTTAACTCAAGGTAAACAGAGTTGCCACCGCGCTTTTATTTTATTCCAAATGGAAAAGGGAAAAAGAGTGAATAAAACCTAATGAATCTAAAAGCAAAAGCTAAAAGAAATGAACAGAGAACGGGTAAGGGGATAGGTTACAAATTGGGAAGGTTTTACGCACCCAAAATGTTCGTGGTACTCCACGGGAGCCCTTTGAAATATTTACTGCTTTTTGGTTTGAAAAAGGTTTGTTTGAAAAGGGATTGAAGAGATGAGAAGAGAAATGTTTTTTAAGATTTTTGTGTTTGAAGAGACGATTGTCTCATGCCTACATACCCACAAAGTGCAATGCAAGATCAAAACCTCGTAGTTCGTGGTACAAAATGTGAAAAAAAACAATGTGTTGAATTGATTTTAAAATGTAAAGATAAGTCATCATTCTTTAGCGAATAATTTTGCTAAAAAGAATGAATCATATCTAAACATAAAAATGGTTAAAAAGAAAAGTGCACGAGGGCACAAAAACAATTGAATGAGTTTTACATTTTTTAAAGTCTTGAAAAGAAAGTTTCGACATGCTAATGTGGTTTAACATTTAGTAAGAAACAAAATGAAAAGGTAAAACCGCATGACCTAAGTCAAGGTTTTATTGTGAAAACATTTTAAAGTTTGAAAACAAATAAGGTTTTTGAAAATAGGAAGAAGATTTGAAAATTTAAGAAGGGGAGGATATGAAGTGACTATCCTAAGATTTTAAAGTAAAAGTTAAGGGAATAACGATCAAATCGTATGGTGAACATTCTTTGAAACAATAGGACTTCCATCTTCAAAAACAAGTGAATCAAATCCGCTAAGGTCTTCAATCCATAATAACTCAAGCAAAGGGCAAGATCCTAAAATCTAAGTCCAAAACTCAAAGTCCAATTCTAAGGATGATGGCCATAGTCCAAAATTAAAGTCACAAGTCTTTTAGAAGTTTAATCCTTTATTAATGTTTTTGTGTCCAAATGGACAAAAGGAAAATCAACAAAATAAGAGCAAATAATAAACATGATATGGATTAATAAAGCATAGTAAAGAAAATAGAATAAAAGCAATAAAAGTGCAAGAAATTAAATGTTAGTAGCAAAAGAAATAAAAATGAAAGAATCTAAAATATTAATAAAAATAATAATAATAGTATAATAATATTTACATAATAATGATATGGTGAACTTAATCAACCACAACCAAAAGAGTAACCAAAATCGAAAGGCAACCGGGTCCGCTTAGCATCTTACACTATAGCGATTAATCAAGGCAAATCGAACCGAATTCAATGAAATTTGAAAGGCGATTGGGAGACCCAAAGCACCTACGCATCAAACATTCATAAGTATCAATTCTTAATGCAATATGATTAACCACTATGGGATTACGCGATCAACAAGAGATCCGATCCATGAAAGTGCAAGTACCCAATTAAACTTTTATTTCGAAGTCGGGACACATTTAGGTCTATGTTAAGCAATCGCCAAGTAGTTTACAAAATAATTACCCTACAAATGAGGCCGGCCACCACCAATTAAGGTGCATAATGTTCATGCTAATGCATGCGAGATAAACGATATGTAAATCGCTATCCGAATTTAATACCGCACGAAAATAAAGGTGAATACCAAATTGAGCCGTACTCATGGTATTCTTCCATCCTTAAGTTCAATCACTCATCTCGGTGGATTCAAGCATGAAAATGTATCACTAATGCAAAGTACCTTAAATGGAGTGAATAATCCAGTTAAAGGTAGTTTTGAATTAATGATTATTAACTACTTTAATCTACACCCAAAGTTCATTGAAATTAAAGAGAAATCACTCCCAAAAGTGTTTCCCAAGGTAAAAATAAAAAGGAGGAAGAAGAAGAAGAAAGAGGAACCAAAAAGGGGTTTCAAACAAGCCAAAAACACCATTCTGACTTGCGTTAACCAGTTAACCAATTGGTTAACCGGTTAACACAGGAAAAACCTGCACAATTTTAAAACTAGTTAACCGGTTAACCAAATGGTTAACCGGTTAACAGTGTATAAGAAGCAGAAAAATGCAGAAAATTCAGCATGATCCATTTTGAAACCTTTTCTCAAACATTTGATGATCATGATCTGAATTTGCACGAATTTTAAAACCAAAATACAGTGGAATCCCTGCAATCAAACAACAAATAAAGATCCAAAGGATCTAGAAGCAAAGGCACCAAAGATCTACATCTTGAATGTTGATGGTGAATATGGGTTTATGGAGAAAGATGAATTACCAAAAGCACTTCTTCAAATTGGACCAAATCAAGCTTAGATCTACTGAAATTGATGAACAAAAGAAGGAAAGGATGAAGGTTTAGCTCAAGTTAGTCAAGAATTCAATGTGAATTCTTGATAACTTCAAAAGAAAGAAAGTGAGCTTTGGAGAATTTTGGTGTTGGGGAAGTATTTTGCAAGTGGTTTTGTGGTTATCAAAAGCTTGGTGAATGAATGAAATTATGGTTCTATTTAAAGACTTTAGGTATGGGAATTTGGTGGAATGGAGCTTGCTTTGGTAATTTGAATTTAGGTTTGGTAATTGGAATTTTGGTGGGAAATGGAAAAGAGTGGTGATTAATGAGGGTTTATGGTAGGAAATGATCAAAGTGATGTAGAGAAATCAGAAACCAATAGATCTAGAATATTCCAATTAAATCAATGATCTAAGGGTGTTGAATTTGAATGAACTATTCAAATTTCGCACTAGTTAACCAAGCCAAAATTTTAATATTTTATTCAAATGAGGTTGCTTGGTTGTTTCGGCCCGATTCTTCTTGTACGTCGAAGAAGACATAGAAATAAACACATGAACCTTGGAAATCCTTTGAATGAATAAATTAACTTGGGAAATCCTTGATCAGATAAATTTGAATTATTTGCGGATCAACTTCGACTTTTGTCTGTGAAATTTCGCTCGAGGTGCAGGACTGCTATTTTTTGGCATTTTCAATGGCTCCTCTTCTTGAAAAAGGTTAGTAAAAGGAAACAAAAAATATTTTTTTTTGGATTTTGATTAATGGTTAGTAAAATAAACAAAATGAAAGCTAAGAAAAAATGGTGATCCCTTGTGAGGCATAAGCCTGCACCCGAGAAGGATAAACGAACAAGTGCACGATCTTGTTTGTATGCAAGATGTAGATGAGATGCGAAAAATCTTAGGGTCAAAAATTGGGGTATGACATAATGGTATCAAGTGATCCATTCGAAATAATTCTGTTGACATGGGACAAGGAAATCAATAAGATTAGTCCGTTGACACTGGACAACGCGATCAAACTAATATTTGATTTGAGAAGAAAGTAACAACTCTATAGGGGATAATACCATTTGCAACTCCGTCGGGGATTAGAATGCTATGACTAGCATTCTGCTGAGCAACGAGATCAAGACATTCTGACAATACTTGGCTTTGGATGAGGAATGTGAGCAACTGTCTGCATCACTTGTAACACTGGCCAAAAATAAATTAGCGACCTCTTTGGGGAATATTTCAATGACGGTTGCATCCTAATCCTGAAACCCTGCGGGGAATGATGATCTTCCGACTCGGCTAGGGAGATGCTTCATCAGATAATCATGTTGGGGAAAAGAATTTGACCATTCTGACCTCTATGGGGAATTAAGCCTTTAGTATCTTGCTGGGAACCGCCCACTATGAAATGATGATTCCGCTTGGGGATGAGAACCGTTAAACTTAAATTGAAGCTCTGATGGGGATACCACCCTATTCTGACTCAGTTGGGGAAGGTTCCATTTTGGACTTTAATGGGGATGTTGGGGATCACCCTTCTGTTGGAGATAAGAGTTGTAAAGTGTCTCTCGTTGGGGAGAAGAACCTTCTTGGGGAATACCATTAGGTGACATCTTGCATTTTCTGTAATAGTTGATTGCTTGAAGATCGATTCAAGAGGATTTTACAGAAAACTTGGCATTCGAAATGCTTCAATGTTTTCAAACTCTTGGAAAGATTCGTCGAATCTTGACATAGCTTCCCCATATTGCATGGTCTGTGAAATAATTCATCTCACGAGGACTCCTGAAAAACCTCATATCACATATGAGATATTATGCACCGTGTTCTGAACCCTGGATAGGTCTACCAATTGTCAAGAGGGAAGAACGTCTCATAACCCCGAAGAAACTTCAATCTCGCTTTTGAACTCAGTTGAGACTGTTACTTATAAGCAACGGATATGCACACATGCCCCGAGCAGAAATGAACCAAGTATGGTTGGGCCAGGATGATATGATTGATTGATTTTCATTTTTATGACGGACTCACTGGGTATCAACTTAAGGGTTGAAGAAGTGAAGATTATGATATCGACTCAAAGGTCATAAGAAACGGTAATATCGACTCAAGGGTCGAGGCAACAAAGTGACAATAACGACACAAGGGTCGGAGAATAAAGCAACAACATCGACTCGAGGGTCGAGGAAACGGGACAACAATGTTGACTCAAAGGTCAAGAAAACCATGATATCGACTCGAGGGTCGAGCAAATAGAACAACAACATCGACTCTAGGGTCGAGGCAATAAAACGACAACATCGACTCGAGGGTCGAGGAAATAAAACGACAACATCGACTCGAGGTTCGAGGAAATAAAACGGCAACATCGACTCGAGGGTCAAGGAAATAAAATGGCAATATCGACTCGAGGGTCGAGGAAATAAAGCAGCAACATCGACTCAAGGGTCAGGGAAATAAAACAACAACATCGACTCGAGAGTCAAGGGAATAAGGCAGAAACATCGACTCGAGGGTCGAGGAAATGAGACAACAACATCGACTCGAGGGTCGAGGAAACGATAATATCAACTTAAGGGTCGGGGAAATAAGGCAGCAACATCGACTCGAGGGTCGAGGGAACTAAAGCAACAATATTGACTCGAGGGTCGAGGAAATAGAACAACAACACCGACTCGAGGGTCGAGGAAAATGGACGACAACATCGACTCAAGGGTTGAAGAAATAAGGCAACATCAACTCGAGGGTTGAGGGAACGATAATATCGACTCGAGGGTCGGAGAAATAAAGTGACAACATCGACTCGAGGTTCGAGAAAATGAAGGCAATGATATCGACTCAAAGGTCGAGGCAACAAAAGCAATGATATCGACTCCAAGGTCGAGAAACAAGGGTGTTGGTATCGACTCGAGGGCCGTAAACAAAAGTGATGATATCGACTCAAGGGCCGAAGAAAACACCGATATCGACTCCAGGGTCGTAAGAAACAACAAAGCGAAGATTGCCACACTCAACTTGAAATGAGAAGTTGGACGCGTATAGATGCAACTGATCCTAGTTGAGGAGGTGCCAACGAAGATTGGAGTTTACCCTCGAAGATACAAATGACTATTGGTCTTTAGCTGTGAAGATGCCAATAACTACTGGTCTTTAGCCTTGTATGATGATCAGATGAAGAAACCATAATGATTGAGGAAAATTATCTGATCAGGGAAGCACACTTCCTGCACCCTATTGGGATCAAACAACAGACGTTCATTCTGAGAATTTCCTTGCATATTGTATTATTGTCTCAAGAGGATTTTACACAAAACCTAGCATCCAAAATGCTTCAGTGTTTTCAAACTCTTGCCTAGATTCGTTGGATCTCGAATTAACTACATCTGACTGTATGGTCCGTGAATAAATTTTCCCCAAGATCTTGCATCATCAAGAGGTGTTCTGCCCCAGTATTCTGAACCTTGAGTAGGTGCCACTGATTAACCGTCTTACGGAGAGAGTAACTTCTAGTGCTCTTAGGGTGGCATGCCCCGGTACAAGCCTTGCTCTGGAGAAAATGCCCAGGCTAACTACTCTGTGAGAGATTTAAGTCTCGAAGTGATTGCCCCAGTTTGGATGAATTTAACCCAGCTAGTTGGAAAAGTCCCTATTCAATGGAGTTTCTTGGAAAAGTGCACTTTGACATGATTGTCCTTCAGAGGTTTCAGGCTTCTCAATTAGGCAAGATCAAACTTCTGGACTGAGTTTCCATATGTGATAATCTTTGATGTCAAACAAATGTATGCAAGCAGAAAAGGTTTTGTTTTGAAAATAAAAATTCTAATGCAACACATGTTAATCTTGAAGTTCTTATTGAAAAGATGTCGCAAACCTTTGTGAGTGACTCACTGGTTAAGATATGGCATGGAATTTTGAAAGAAATCATGCACATGCAATACCAACAAAGATCTTTTAGCAGAACTCGTAGGAGTCAGGAACATTATCTTATGGTAGTACACTCTCGAATTAACCTTGTTTCAGTTAGGACTTTTGAGGGTTGTATCGTGGCCTGGTTCACGGTTATAGAAACAAAGGATATAGGCTCGAAGTTTATTTGTGCCCACCACTCTTCGTGATGTTCTTCTATTCCTAATTTCAGCTAGCTTTCACAAGCACTCACCTTTCCTAAGGGTTTTGTGTTGGTTGAGGAACCATTGCTACTAACAGTTTAAGCACCATCGAGGTTGATGGAGTAACAATCACCCCTATTGTCTTTTGTGTCCGTATCACACGAATTTGTTCTTGCTTAAGGATATTTCTTGTGTAATCCTCTTCACATTTCAACTTTTCCATTCTTTTTCTTTTGTTTATCCCTAACTTTTGCCTGGACTGATCCTTTTGAATCTTTTGATTTTGAAGTCCAGTGGGATGCCCTAATTTTTGTGTGTTTTCAAGTTTCGACTTAGCAGGCTTTTTTATTTTTCTTTTTTTTCAATATTTTTGAACAAATCGTGTGACACTACTTATCTTGATTGGTTTGTAAGGGTCGTGACTGTCTCACTTTTCATTTAATAAGGGATAACCATTGTGGTTTCCGGACTTTGGACCTCTTGATTTGGTACAATGAAAGGTAATGGATCCTTAGATACGAAATCCTTTAGGAAAGCCTGAACGTTCGGTCCAACTAGCTGACATCTACCTTGCCCCTAGGTTAAATGTAAGGGTCTTTTTAATGGAAAAGAAACTCCTACTTCAAGGCTCTAAGGGGTTAGCGAGGGTCTATCTCCCTTATATCTCTGGTGTTTGGGAATTTGAAACAAAGCATGTACATCATCAACAAGGTCTTATTCAAAAGCACACAATCAGAGATTTTCGTGTTTTCATTTCGTCATCCTCCATCACAGAGTTTAAGAACAACAATTGGTATTGCAATGCACATACACAAAATTAAAAGTAAATACGAATGAATTACTTCAAGAAAACATGTGCATTTCATTAATTAACAAACAAACAAGTTTCATGCAAGCATACAAATGCTTAAGCAAACAAATAAAAGCTACAAATGAAAATGCAATGAAGAAACTAAACATTGCCATCGTCGAGGAGACTTGACTCCGTCTGGACTTATCAGTCTTGAATACTTTCAATAGTCAACAGCTTTTCCGATGGACTTGCAATCTTCAATCAAATGGCCACATGCCTAGAACCAAACTTCATTCTCAATTATTTTGACCTTAAGCCTCTTTAGCTAAACGTTGACACGAGACGTCTGAAAGAGAAGAGTAACACTGAGATGAAGTTGACACATAAGGTTGCTCGGAAAGACCTGCAGATCTTCTGCCTACGTATATCCACTGACCAAAGACCAATGAAGAATCAGAGCGACATAGTTCCCCTCAACAGGGATGAAAATGCAGTACATAAACTAACCATCCTAATAGCTGCTCTTCAAAATCAATCTGAGAATAACCTTCACACCTATCCTCAATAATTTCCTCCATAACATGAGCTGACGAACCCATATAACCAAGTGAAGAATTATTGATTTTAATGCCCTGAGGCATCACTGAAATTAACCTAGACTCAATCAAATCCTGAACCTTATCCCTGAGTGGCTTGCATTCTTCAGCTGAATGTCCTGGTTCATTTCCATGGAATCTACATTGAACATTGGGATAAAAACTTGGCGGATATGGAAAAGGAACCGGACCCGGTTTCTTCGACACTATAAATCCACTATCAATCAGGCGTGGAAGTATCTGACCATATGGCACTGGAAATGGATCAAAATACCTTTTTGGTCTCTTAGTATAGTAATGACGCCTCTGCGGAGTATGCTTCTATTGACATGGTTGTTGTTGATATTAAGGAGGTTCACTATTAATAGACACCTGACATACAAATTCAGAAGGTTGCTGACTCTGAGCAGTTGAGATGCACGGGTACTGTTGATAAGTCAATGGAGTTTCTGGATCTTCCCAGATGGCATCAATTACATCCTTTCTTGTAAACTACCAAAAGATTCATTCTCTCTAGTTGGAACATCTGAAATACCTTAGATCTTTCCCATCTTGATAAAGCCCTCAATGCATTCTCCAATTACCATCAAGTCAGAGAAACTCGACGTTCCACTGCCACTCAACTTCTCCAAATATGGTCCTTGCAAGGTCTCTATGAAAAGATCAACCAATTCTCTGTCTGACAATGGGGGTTGAACACGAGCAGGTACCTCTCTCCACCTCTGGGCATACTCTTTGAAAGATTCACCATCTTCTTGGGATAAACCTTGCAAATCCATGCGACTAAGAGCCCTGTCAAGATTGTAGTCGTACCGTTCCACAAAGGCATTGGCTAGATCTGACCTTGACTGGATACGAATACTCTCTAACTTCATGTACCAACTCGATGATGCCTCAATCAAATTGTATTGAAAGAAGTGAATCATCAATTTTTCATTATGCTCATATGAGGTCATCCTTCTGCAAAACTTCACCAAATTTTGCCTTGGAGAACTATCCCTTTTGAACTTTTCAAACTTCGGTACTTTGAACTCTAGAGGTATTACAAGGTCATGTACCAGACACATGTTCGCAGCATTTAGATCAATAACATTACGACTTTGAAGGGCTTTAATCTCCTCCTCCAACACAGAAAATTTTTCTTCCATCTAAACAACTCGTGGATCTTTGAATCTCATCACAGGGGTTGCTTCCTAGGAACCTGGCATAGTGAAAGAAAAATTGTGATAGTCTGCGGCATCCATAGAAGAAAAATGTCCACTTCGGGTGACTAGACGCTCTCGAACATCTGGGTTCTCAACAGGGATCTGCGCAAGCTGAGCTTAGAGAAATTACGGCCAGTTTGCCTTGCCAAGGTTGTCATAGCCTCCAAAAGTTGGTCCCACTGACCTCTCGTCAACCTAACATATGCTATTGTTGCAAACTATTTTTTCTCTCTAGGGTCCATGATCCTTCCAAAAGTTGCTTCAAGTCTAATACAAGATTTGGGATCTCAAGTGTAGATTGCGAATAAAGAATGGATGAGCCCTGCTTGCGGAACAGAAATGTAATGCAAATGCTATGAGATGCCATGTTCGGTTACTTCCGGGGAATTTATCTACTTTGATTCGCATTTTGATACAAAAGAAAATCCAACAGCATAATTCAGATATGAGATCCTCGGAAATAACTGAACATGCATGCTGAAATGCTATGATGGCATGTATGCAATTGGAATGTGATCAGGGATTGGTATCTGTCTAGATACGGGATACTGAGCCAAGTGTCTGAAGCCACAATCTCTCTGAATAAAAAATATCAGATAAGAACTCAGAACCAAAGATCAAGAACTCCAGAACCATAATAACTGGATCAAAACATAGGATCACACTAGTAGTACAGGGTATGTTGAGGTCAAGGGTTCCTGCAAACCTGTAAACCCCTCCCATCTCACGTGTGTGCTTCGGGTCAAACATCACGGACTCTCAAACCCGAGCAGCAATAATACATTCACCATTTCCGAGAAATGGCTCATGACCAGATCAGGGAATCCGTTAATCATTATGTACTACTCAGGGAGGTCTCAGCTGGAGTCTGGGAAAAACAAACATCCTTTATAAGTCCCCAGCTTCAAGCGTTGAAATCAAGAAACAATAGTAAATTCAGCCCATAGGATATAATATTATCATCATACAACCAGATGCTTTAACTGAGTTCCTATAAGAGAACCATGTCATCCTATGCAAGTTCCAAGTGGGCCTTCGGGTGCGAATGGGTTTGCCACAGAATATGGTCTGCCATTGTTACCACTAAAGAGGGGTGTTTCCACAAGGTTCTCAATGATTGGTCCCCAGCCGCACAAAACTATAAAGGCCGAGTAATGAAGTAGAGAAAACCCCTATATTAAGACACTTCCAAGACTGTCGTGAATCTGGGTGTGAACGCACCAATACCCCCATGACAAGATACCATGGGGCCACAATGATTGCTCACGCTAAGTCCTAGGGTGCTCTCAGGCCGTGTGCTTGGCCAATCTCATCTCACAAATCACAAGTAACCCCCCAAGTCCCACCAAATAGAAAAAAACTAGTCCATACAGTCCAGTATAATATATGATGCATGAAAATAAATACTGAAAACTGTAAATAAAGGTGTAAATAAAACTATAAATAAACAACAGTAAAATACACAAGCAACATCAAATAATCAAACACACAAAGAAATAGAAACATGCAAGCTCTATGGGAGACTCTCAAGGGGAAACCAGAGATTTTGGGTTCAGTCCCTAGCAGAGTCGCCAGCTGTTGCTCCCTAGATTTCCATCCTAGTATAAATGCGAAAATGGCGCAGAAAAGGTAGATTTTCCAGCCAGGCATTGTTATCCCGAAGGAATGGGAATGGTAATTCTACATAAACCAGGGTAAAAAAAGGAAGGACAAAGGTCTTGCAAACAAAAGAAATTGGGTTTGGGAGTCGGTTACGACCTGGGAAGGTATTACTACCCCAGATCATTCTCCGTACCCGACAGGTTCAACGCTTGCAAAGAAACTGTTTCAAAGGGTGAAGAAATGAAAGTTGCCGCAAAAAAGAAAGACTGAAACTGGATGAGAAAAGAAAAGAAAGGGGGAAAATGTAGGGAAAATAAAAGAATGCTCGAACGGGCCCTACCCCGCTGCCTACGTACCTCATCTGAACATGAGGATCAGAGTCACCGTAGTTCCCCTAACTAGGGGTGGAAAAGATTGCTTGTGTTTTAAAAGCTTGAACTGCTTATGTCAATGCTCAGGTGTTGCAGGCTCGTTTGGCACGAGTGCGTTACCATCTTGCAAAGTGACAAGTAGGAGCAGGTTCTTACGATGAGTGAAGATGATGAGAAAAGAAGTCCCGAAGGAGAGACATTTGTTCTTTGTCAAATGTTTTTTAAGAGTTTTCTGCTTTGAGTTTTATATAGGTAAGTGTATCTAAGTCTTACTCAATGGGATGTGTACTTTTTACATCATCCCGAAACGGAATGCGCAAGAAGCCCACCTATCTATGGGGGAAATCCCCAAATCTAGTCCCACAAGTGAAGGCCCAGGCACACTGACCTACTAGTATTTATTAAGTGTTTTTGTGATTTTTGATTAAGAAGTGTTTTTTAGGTTTTCTTTGTGAATTAGTCTCATGCTAAGACTTATCCACCATGATGGATATCCTACACCTCGTCCCAAAATGGAACGCGTGCAAGTATCTCACAGCAAAGTCTCGTGGCGCATGATGTCGCTCCCGATAAATGGGAAAATGGCCCAAATAAAGGTACAGACGCGAACAGTCGGCGAAAGAGACAATGAGAACACACAGCAGTGAACTCACTAGAGAAGAAAAGAGTCGCCAGCTAGGCATTTTTATCCCGGAGGAAAGGCAATGCTGCATAGACCTAGAAAGATATGGATAAGACGGTTACGAACCAGAGAGACTGAGAAAGGGGGTTGGTTACAACCTGGGAAGGTATTAGCACCCAGATTGTCCGTCGTACTCGACGGGATCCACGCTTAAAAGATTTGTGTTTTAAAGGGGTAGTGTTAGTGCAATATGTGTATAAAATAGCTGGAAAAGAATGTACAGGTGTCAGTGTAAAAGAAGTGTAAAGTGTGATATATACAGTGTCAGTGTGAGAATGAAAATGAAATGCTCAGGAGTATGAGGCTTAAAGAATGAAGCTGGAAAGAGGGGGAAAATGCAGAGACTTTTGTTCGATAACTGTTAAGTTATGCCTACGTATCCTCTCGTGCAATGAGGAAGTCAGAACATCGTAGTTCGACCCAAAGAGACTGAAAGATGAATTGACTTGTGAACTGCTTGCTTGTCAATGCTCAAGTGTATGACCTGTCTGGCTCAGGTGCAAACTGTCTTGCATTAGACGGAAGAAGCAAGTTCTCGTTTGTGAGTGAATGAGATGAGAAAAGAATCCCGAAGGAGACGATTGTTGTTTGTTTTTTTGAGTTTTCAGTCTTTTATTGCTTTTGAGAATTTGTCATAAGTTAATGAGCTTAAGCCTAAACCAGTGGATTTAGTAAACTCATCACATCTTCCCTCTGATTAGGGGTAATGAGGATACCTTAAGTGTGAAGTCAGCTTCTCACACTTAATCACCTTTGGTGTAGGGTTAAGATCATTAACCTACTTGTGATTATTTAAATGTTTTTGGTGTTTTTGTTTAGTGTTAAGTAATGAGATTAAGCCATAATCAAAGATTAAACAGACTCATTACACCATCCTAATAGAAGGATAATAGATGAGAATGTTTAAGCTGAGGAAAGCTCCTCAACTTAATCCATGATTAGGGATTAAACTCATGACAAAACAAGCCTTTGGTTAAGTGGATTTTAGTTAATGATAAAATGATGAAGTGAATTTTATGATTTGTAAGGCAACTTGAGGGGGACTTGTCCATTAACACTAGGGTTATTCCTTCTTAACCAATTAAGGAAGAATTAGAACCCTAATGCAAGGCCCAAGTTACAAGCTTGATGTCTTAGTGGTTATAATGTGAATTGATTAGAGGATTTAAACACATTAAGGGTTTAACACTTAGGATTAAAGTTATACACTCCATCCTAATAGAAGGATGCAGGCATAAGCTTAATCACAAAGCCTTAAAGCCTTTAGGGTTTATTCCCTGATAATGAGATGAGGAGAGAAGATTCAATGAGACACAAAGGTAAAATCTAAATGGGGGACTAATCAGAACCCTAATTATTGTCATGCTTGGTTGTTCCTAAGGTTTGTGAGGTTTACAAGAAAGATCTTCAGAGAAACCACCAGGAAGCAGATGAAAGGAGCAAAGAGAAGCAAAGTAACTTGCTTCATTTAAGAAGACAAGTCACTTGAAGAAAGAAAGTAAGAAGAAGAAGAATGAGCAAGCTCAATCTCAAACACATACAAAAATGCAGCAAAGATGCATAAAAGAGATGAAGAGAAATTATGAGAAGTGAAGGCAAATTCACTTCTCAAAGTCACTTACCACCTGAAAAGTTAGTGAGAAAGATGCACTGCAATGCAAGATGAGGTGAAATGACATGATGAGAAACAAAACCAGAAGCACATACATGATGTTAATGATGCTATGGGATGGTGCAAACATGAATCAAGACATGGAGATGATCACATGGACAAATGGATGCAAATGGAGCAAGTTAAGAACCATGAACATACATGAAAAATCATGAAGTGCAAATGGCATACAACATGGAAAATGCAAGGTGCAATGATCAAACATGCTTTCACTATGTCTTAAGATGTTCAATGAATCAAAAGAATGCATAAAATGCTATGGCAAGTCATGTTATGCAAGCAAATGCAAGATGGATGCATATGGAAGCCCAAATTAGGGTTTATGATCAAAGCATCAAACACAAACCAAAATCAGAAGCAAACACCAAGATAAAAAATTGAAAATACATTCAAAGGATCCCTAAACCTATACTAACTCAGTGCCCAAAGGAGAAGTTCCAATTCTTTACCTAATTCAAGTTATGATTTTCCTAAAATTTTTAGGGTTTTAGGGTTCCTTAACAAGAAAAATACCAAACAAATGGAAAATGAAAGATCAAATCATGGCCATTTAATCTCACAAACTACATGATATGCTAAACACAATGCAAAAAGAATCAAAGTCCAACTCTCAATGGTTAGGCAGAAATGATTTTTGGAAGTTTGGATCAAAATAATGCATCAAAATGATTTTAATTCCATGAAAAATTCTCAAAATGCATCAAGATCAAAAAAGAAATTTTGTTTGAGGGTTGGACAATGTATCTAAATGTTTTTAAATGTTTCATGAATTTTTTGGTGATTTTTAAATACCTAAAAGTATTTTTAATTAATTAATTACCATTAATTAATTAAAAATAAACTTTTAAATATCTAAAAATATTTTTTGAATGCAAAAAATAAAAATAAAAATATTTTTGGTTTCTGAAAATTAATAAAAGTTTATACAAAAATTTTCAGAATTTTTAGAATGATTTTACTATTTTTAATAAAATGGAGAAGTTAAATGAAATAATATGGAAAATAAAAATGAATTAAAGCTGAAAAAAGAAAAGTCAACCCATCTAAGGGTCCAGATTCAAACTCACACGCGCGGGAGTGGACCTGGCGCGCATCTGGACGGCCTACATTCAAACTCACTAACCCTAATTAATTAGCCCTAATTCAGCCTTAATGACTCTCAGGTGACCGGAACAGTGTTCCGGTCATCTTCTCCGATCACCCAAAATCACAAACTCATTCTACACACAATGAAAATGAAATCCAACAGCCCAGAACTCTTCCCCACTCAAAAACGAATTAAACCCCCCATTCAAACAACATTTATCATTCAGAAACAAGGAGAATCGAATCAAACATGTTCTAGGGCAAAAAGTTTCAGAGACTGCATACATACTAATTTCTCACTCATTTTTGAAAACAACCACATATTCATGATCAGGGAAGCATGTAGAAGCTATTAAGAACTTAAAAATCCATTTCTGGAAAAAAAAGTTCATGAGGCTACCTGAGTTTGAAGCTTTTCAGTCTGCAACTTTCTGGCCCCTTCTCCTTGTGCAATCCACTCCTATGACGTCCCTTATGCTTCTGAAAGGCTTGGAACAAATTTATTTCGGCTGGTTTGAGAGTTTACAGAAGTTCTGCTCAAGCTCAGGTGAGAATCGTATTCCTGGTTCTTTGAGTTTCAGACTACTTTGATGGTTGGTTTGGGTTCAGTGAAGCATGGTGAGAAGGTTTGTGAAGTTTGTTTCTGAGTTTGTGGCCTGAGGAGAGTGTTTCAAATGCTTTTGCTCTATGGTGTGAAAATGAGAATGTGATGCTATGGCTTGTTTCAGGCTGGCTTGTTATGTGCTTTTGCTTGCATTTGATTAACATAAACAAATCCTATTGGTCAGAAGATGTGACATGCCCTTTTGTGATAGGTATGGTTACTTTTGCAAAAGGTCAACTTTTGTGTAAGAGAAGCATGGGTCATGTTCTAGCCAAGTACAAGGTGGGTGTGCTGTGCATCATGGTGAGGGAAAAGGCTAGGGTTGATCAGCAAAGTAGCTAGCAAGTGGATGAGAAGTTATCATGTGTTTTGCAACTTGGTCCACTTTTGGTTCTTCATGAAAAAGTCTTGCTTCACAAGCCATACAACATGTGATCCCTTGGCCTATTCTGATTTTTAGGACTTGTGTGATGTTTGTGTAGAGGTTAGACATCAATTTGAAGTCACAAATTGCCTTGGTACAAGAATTTGCAAGTTTTTTCATTTGGTGCATAACTTGAAATTTAGTGATTTTTGCCAACTTTGATGAGCCATAACTTTTGATCCAAAATGAATTAGGTCATGTTCTTGTACTTTTTGAAAAGGGAAAGATCCATTCTACAACTTTCATGACCAAAGTTTTTCCATTTGAAGCTTTTTTGGATCAAAAAGTAAGGGTTGAAAAAGTTGCCTAAAATGACATTTCCATTAAAAGTCAAACTTGCCCAAAAAGTCAACTTTGCAAAAGACTTGAAATTCTTGAATTTTGTAAGCTTCAAACCTCTTCAATGATCAAATAAAGATCATATACACTCAAAATGATGAAGAACACCCTTTGGTTGGGTCATTGGGGGCCTCAGATGCCCTGATTTTGCACTGACTTGTCCAGAAAGTCAACCTTTGATCAGATGACTTGCCCAAGGAATTTCTTCATGAAAATTGATATGCATACTCCCTATACCATATAGAGACCAATAGAAACAAGAATGACCAAAAAATTTGGGGTTATGGCCTCTGAAACCAAAACCCTAATTTTAGGTCACCTGTGCAGTCAAGCCTGGCTCTGCTTCCATACCAATCTCAGTTCTTGTGATTCTTTGGTATTCTTGACTTTGAGAGGATATAATATGATGCTTGAACACACATAGACCCCTTCGAAGTGATTGCTGACCTTTGGAGTGGCTCAAGAAGCTCTTGGATTGCTCAGATCACAAACCCTAGATGCAGATGACTTAGAACCAATGCAATGACTCAAAATTGTGGTATGAGATGATATGATTGTGTTTATGCATATGGAATGATCACAAGCCATGGTGAAATGGGTGAGGGCAAATTTGGGGTGTTTACATCTACCCCTATTCAAACATGAGTTAGCTGTGCAGGATGTAAGCAACGGCTTAACAGGCGAACAAGATAACTTGTGGTTGAATACCAAAGACAATCCAAAATTTGCACTCACAGAATGAAGAAGAAAAGGGATATAGATTGTAAAAGATAATAAAGTATATTGTAAAGTGTGGGCGACGGAGGACGACCGTCGAGCAAAGGACGACTGCTGGGTAAAGAGCAATGACGGGGACGGCCGACATGCTGGAAAAGTGCGGAAAGTGAAGTAATGACGGGGACGGCCGACATGCTGGGGATAAAAAGAATTATGATGGGGACGGCCATCAAGCAAAGCTGTAAGATTCTCTGGGGATTAATGAAAAATGACGGGGACGGCCATCAAGTTCAAAAAGTAAAGTAATCAACGATGGGGGCGGCCATCGGGCTAAACTGAAAGAAAAAGGGACCATGACGGGGACGGCCATCAGGTTAAAGAATAAATGAAATAAACAGATGATGAGGTACGGTCATCAAAGGTGAAGGACGATCACCTAGAAGGGGACGGCTGCTCTGTTGGGTATAAGATGAGGGACGGTCATCTAAGGTGGAGGACGACCACCTGGCAGGGTACGGCTGCCGAAAATATCGCGACATAGGGCGAATGCCGGATAAAAGGTCAACGATGGGGACGGCCATCGGACGAGCATGATGGAGGACGACCATCAAGAGGTGGAGGACGACCACCTAGCAGGGGACGGCTGCTCTCAAGGTTTGCCATGACATAGGACGAATGTCAGATAACCAAAATCAACAATGGGGACGGCCATTGGATAAAATGATGAAGGATGATCATCGAGAGGTGGAGGACGACCACCTAGCAGGGGACGGCTGCTAAATATCACGACATAGGACGAATGTCGGATAGAAAATCAACGATGGGGACGGCCATCGGATGAGCATGATGGAGGACGACCATCAAGAGGTGGAGGACGACCACCTAGCAGGGTACGGCTGCTCTCAGGGTTTATCATGACATAGGACGAATGTCAGATAAAAAGAACATTTGTTTTGTTGGCGATCTACTGGGGAATAGTAAACACGGACGAGTGTTTATATCCAAGAGACAAAAGGTATAAGTGTTTAGATGTTTGTGTAAAGATTAAAGATGCGGACGAGCATCCTTAAGACTACGATACAGACGAGTATCGGGTAGAAACAAATACTGACACGCGTTCAGAGATGATGATACGGACGAGTATCAACGGGTTAACAGAGAACACGGACGAGTGTTGAATATGAGGGGACCCTTCTGGAGAATAGTAGACACGGACGAGTGTCTATATTCAAGAAGACAAAGAAGTGTTTGACACAGTGTATGGATTAAAGATGCGGACGAGCATCCTCAAGACTATGATACGGACGAGTATCAAGTAGAAACAAACGCTTGACGCATGTTCTGAGATGATGGTACGGACGAGTACCATCCGGTTAACAAAGAACAAGGGCTAATGTTGAATCTGTGGGGATATAAATGGTGTATACAAGATATGGACGAGTATATGTATAAGTGCGAGTGGTGTATAGATGAGTGCTTAATCTGCTGGGGAGAGTGACACGGAAGGGCGTCAAAGAGAAGAGTATAGTATAAACAAGTATCTGATATACAAAGTGTTTATGTTGCTGTGCTGGGGTAAACGACACGGACGGATGTCAAGGAATTGTATAAGTATATGTGAGTGCAAAGAGGATGTCTTTGGCTTTCTGCTAGGGATGTGACATGGACGGGTGCCACAAAGAGTATATACTGGTGTTTGTGTATGTAAGGCGACTGTGTTTGCTGGGGAATCTCCGCTGGGGACTTTGGGGGGAGTCTTCTGTATATTGATGGAATGTCATTATTCACAAGTGTTTGATTCAAAACATGACTTATGATTATGCTATATGTTTGATTTTTGCCGTAATGCTCCGCACTAGACGGAATGCTACGCTTGGTGAGTATGATGCGAATGCTATGATTATGCAAGGATATCTATCTGGGGTTCGGATCCCGTTGCTGCGAAGATCTTTGATCGATCTGCTTGAAATGGACATCACAGCTGGGGATGAGATCATTGGTAGATCTGACGAGATGTTATTGCTTGGGGGATATAGATCATTGATAGACCCATCCCTGGTGATGAGGGGACCCAGCTGGGGTTTGTAGAAGCTTTCGTCACTCTGTTATGATTCCTCCATGCGCTGCTCTTCTGGATAGAGGCTGGAGCTCTGTGGGGAGGTGGTTCCCTGACTTTTGTATTTGGCTGAGGATGAAATGGCAACTCGGCTGGGGAGGAAGAGAGATCACTGAAAGATCTCCCTAGAGATTCTGTTGAAGAGTATTCTTGACTCAGCCGGGGATACAGGCGCTTTCTAGTACTGCCCTGTTGGGGAAGTGATGCCTGGTAACTCTGATGTGGAGAAGTAACAAGTGGCAACTCAGCTGGGGAGAAGACACTTCGGGCACTAAGGTTGAGTGTTGATTTGTCAGCTTGCTGGAGTGAAGCTTTCATGCCCCAAGTTGCATTCTGGATACCTGCAATCCTGCAAAGATATAGAAACGCACAAATGATCCCGAGGTATCCCTTGCCGGATTCCGTCATAGGAGTTAGACACTTCTGAGAGTAAGTATATTTCCTATAAGCATGTGTTTTTATTTTGAAAATAAGCATCTGTATTCATGCAATCAAACCTCTGGAGACATCAGACATTTTGCAAGTGAAAATAAAATGGACGAGACGAAACGTGACTGAAAATCCGATTTTATTAATTCAAATGCCCTGAATTGGCAAGTTACAGTCAAGGAAACATATCCCCTAAAATGAGGAGATTGTTACAAATTGAGAAACATAATGCTGGCAATGTTGACGACGCTTTAAGGAGCTTCCTCTTTTACTATGACTCGTATGACTTTTGACGTTCTTCTCGTCTCGCTTTCTGAAGAAGGCTGATTCTGATTGAAGCTTGATCCTTTCGAAACTTACCAAGTTGTAGGTGATACAGACGAATTCAGAATGCAGCTATTCGCTTATTCCCTTATTTTGCATGGATCGCCCTTACGGGTTTTCAATCCATCGGGATACCCATTTTTGCCTGAGTTGTCCAATGCGGCTTTTCAACTCAGCGGGTGTATTTTTTTTTGTTTATTTTCCCTTATTTTTGCCCGAGTCTTTTATTCTGTTTTTGACTCGCCGGGATGCCCTATTTTTGCCTGGACTTACATTCTGTTTTTATGTCCAGCGGGTCATTTTTATGCGAAGTATTTTTTAACTGCATCTGAATTCACAGGGGACGGGAAGTCTTCACCATCCATAGTACTGAGCATCAGTGCTCCACCAGAGAAAACCTTCTTTACTACGAATGATCCTTCATAATTTGGAGTCCACTTGCCCCTGTGGTCTGTATGAGGAGGGAGGATTCTTTTCAGCACAAGATCCCCTACTTGATACTCTCGGTGCCTGACTTTCTGATCGAATGCTCTCTTCATTCTTTTCTGATATAACTACCCATGACAGATTGCAGCCAATCTTTTCTCTTCAATCAGACTCAGTTGTTCGTATCGGGCCCGAACCCATTCTGCTTCACTCAGTTTAACATCCATCAGTACCCGTAAAGAGGGTAATTCAACTTCAACAGGTAGGACTGCTTCCATACCATACACAAGTTGATACGGTGTTGCCCCAGTGGATGTCCTGATGGACGTGCGGTACCCATGCAAGGCAAATAGTAGCATTTCATGCCAGTCTTTGTAAGTGACTACCATCTTCTGCACAATCTTCTTGATATTTTTATTTGCTGCCTCAACAGCGCCATTCATCTTTGGCCGGTAAGGAGAAGAATTGTGATGTTGAATTTTGAAGTCCCGGCACAATTCTGCCATCATTTTGTTGTTCAGGTTGGAACCATTATCAGTAATGATTCGCTCGGGAACTCCGTATCGACAGATGATATCTCTTTTCAGAAATCTGGCTACCACTTGCCTTGTAACGTTTGCATAAGATGCTGCTTCGACCCACTTGGTGAAATAGTCAATGGCGACCAGGATGAATCTGTGGCCGTTTGAAGCAGTCGGTTCAATCTTGCCAATCATGTCAATGCCCCACATAGCAAAGGGCCAGGGTGAAGACATCACATTCAAAGGATTGGGAGGCACATGCACCTTATCTGCATAAATCTGGCATTTATGGCATTTTCTGGCGTAGGCACAACAGTCAGCATCCATTGTGATCCAGTAATAGCCTGATCTTAACAACTTCTTAGCCATGGCATGCCCTCCCGCATGGGTACCAAAGGATCCTTCGTGCACTTCATGCATTAACAAATCTGCTTCTGTCCTGTCGACGCATCTGAGGAGTACCATATCAAAGTTCCTCTTGTATAGAGAACCATCAGTATTCAGGAAGAAGCTACCAGCAAGCCTTCTCAAAGTCTTCTTATCATTGGAAGATGCCCTAGGTGGGTATGTCTGATCCTCCAAGAAACACTTAATGTCATGGAGCCAAGGCTTATCATCTTTGACAATGTCTGCTGCGAACACATATGCTGGTCTGTCAAGTCTGGACACTGAGATCTGAGGTACAAAGTTGGCAGCCTGAACTTTGATCATGGACGAAATGGTAGCCAGAGCATCTGCAAACTGATTCTCGTCCCGAGGGATATATTCAAGCTTGACTGTTGTAAAGAAAGTCAATAACCTCCTTGTATAATCCCTGTAAGGTATCAGATGATCCTGGTGGGTGTACCATTTGCCGTTGGTTTGATTGATTACCAGAGCTGAATCTTCGAACACGGTCAATGTCTTGATCCTGAGGTCAATGGCTTCCTCAAGACCCATAATGCAAGCTTCGTATTCAGCTTCGTTGTTAGTGCAGTTGAAAGTGAGTTTTGCCGAGAAAGGCATGTGAACTCCTTTAGGTGTAATGAGTACTGCACCAACACCACGACCATTCATATTAACAGCCCCATCAAACATCATAGTCCATTCTTCTTCCGGGTCAGGCCCTTCAGTGTGAACAGGCTCTTCATGATCTTTTGCTTTTATGAACATGATGTCTTCATCAGGGAAGTCAAATCTCATAGGCTGGTAATCATCAATAGGTTGCTCAGCAAGATATTCAGACAATACACTGCCCTTGATGGCCTTCTGCGAAGTGTACTGGATGTCATATTCTGTAAGGATCATTTGCCATCTTGCAACCCGTCCGGTAAGTGCTGGCTTCTCAAATATGTACTTAACTGGGTCCATTTTTGAGATCAACAAGGTAGTGTGGGTCAACATATACTGCCTCAGTCGGCGAGCAGCCCACGCTAAAGCACAACAAGTTTTCTCGAGCAGTGAATAACGTTGTTCACAGTCGGTAAACTTTTTGCTTAGGTAGTATATTGCATACTCTTTTCGACCAGACTCGTCATGCTGGCCCAGCACACACCCCATTGAATCTTCTAATACTGTCAAGTACATGATTAGAGGTCTTCCTTCAACTGGAGGCATAAGGATTGGAGGTTCTTGCAAGTATTCCTTGATCTTGTCAAAAGCCTTCTGGCAGTCTTCATTCCACCTGACCGTTTGTTCTTTTCTCAACAATTTGAACAAGGGTTCGCAGGTTGCCGTAAGGTGTGATATGAACCTTGAGATGTAGTTCAATTGACCTAAGAACCCTCGAACTTCCTTCTCTGTCTTTGGTGCAGGCATCTCTTGAATAGCTTTGACTTTATCAGGGTCAACTTCAATCCCTTTCTCGCTCACAATGAATCCCAGCAGCTTACCAGATCGCACCCCGAATGTGCACTTGTTGGGGTTCAACTTCAGTTGGTACTTCCTCAGACGCTTGAATAGTTTTAGCAGATTTACCAGGTGATCTTCTTCAGTGAGGGACTTGGCAATCATGTCATCCACGTAACATTCGATTTCTTTATGGATCATATCGTGGAATAATGTTACCATAGCCCGTTGATATGTTGCACCGGCATTCTTGAGCCCAAATGGCATTACCTTGTAGCAGAACGTTCCCCAGGGTGTGATGAAGGTTGTCTTCTCCATGTCTTCAGGTGACATTTTAATCTGATTGTATCCTGAAAATCCATCCATGAAGGAGAATACCGAGAACTGAGCCGTATTATCCACCAATACATCAATGTGAGGTAAAGGGAAGTCATCTTTCGGGCTGGCTCTGTTCAGATCCCGGTAGTCAACACACATTCTTACTTTGCCGTCCTTCTTAGGCACAGGTACTATATTAGCAACCCACGGTGGATAGCTAGTTACGGAAAGGAACCCGGCGTCCCATTGCTTTTGTACCTCTTTCTTGATCTTCATTGCCATGTCTGGGCGAGTACGGCGCAGTTTCTGTTTATCCGGTGGGCATTCTTCTCTTAAAGGCAGCTTGTGCACAACAATGTCGGTGTCCAACCCTGGCATATCTTGATAGGACCAAGCAAACACGTCCACATATTCTTGAAGCAGGTCCACCAGTTGTCTCTTCACTGAGTCTTGTAAGCAGGCCCCGATTTTAACTTCTTTCACGTCTTCATCTGTACCAAGATTAATCGTTTCGACCTCCTCCTGATGAGGAGTGATAACCTTTTCCTCTTGTCTTAACAACCTGGCTAGCTCTTCAGGAAGCTCATATTCTTCTTCAACCCCTTCATCCGCTTGATTGATTGGATTGTCAAAGTCATACGAAGTCATAGCCGTGCTGTTGTCGGTGCAGTCTGGAAGGCACTCTCTGCAAGGGTTCAGTTTGTTTATTTTAGTGATTTGATTTTAATCTTGTTTAGAAAAGTGAAATAAAATTGTCATTTTGAAAACACTGCCATTTATTTTTTGTACAAAAAGAAAAATGGAAAAACAGTGAGCGGAAAAGAAAAAGACTCATTTGCAAAAGATGTCTGATATTTCATTGATTAATCTTGTTGCACAAAAATTACAGATGGCCCGATTACAAAATGAGTCTTGTCATCTTGGGCAAGATGCAAGACTTTGATGCATGCTATAAAATACAGGAAATAATAATTACTCTGCATGAGTAACTCTTATAATTTCCTGGGAAGACCAGTTTGAGATACTGCTCCCCGGATCTTTGGACGGATCCAACTCTCCAGGTTGCGGTCGCTTTCATCCTCGTCTTCCAAATTGTTGACAGCATCGGGGGTGAGCATCCCCCCACTAACAAAGTTGGGCTCCTTAGCAGCCTCTGCTTGATCTTGTTGAGTTGGTTTGTAACCCAACCCAAATATATCCTCTTTCTTCTCCACAGGTAACAGTTTGCCCCAGCCTTGGGCAGTTCCTTCTTCAACAACCTTTCGGGCTTGCTAGTATGATGTCATTGAGGTTCCAGGTACAACAGATGTTTCATTTATGTTCAAGGCCTCAAACCCTTGACTCATTGTCTCGTGGATCTCCCCATCCATCTCAATATATTTGTAGGTAGCCAGGTGGCTAACAAAAATATCCTCCTCTCCACAGATAGTAACGACTTGGCCCTCCCACTCGAATTTTAAATTCTGGTGAAGGGTTGAGGTCACGGCGCCAGCGGCGTGAATCCATGGCCTACCCAATAGACAGCTGTAGGCAGGCTGTATATCCATCACGTAGAAGGTCGTTTTGAAAGTTTGTGGGCCAATCGTTATAGGCAATTCAATTTCTCCCAGAACCGATCTCCTGGAACCATCAAAAGCTCTTACTACCAGGTTGCTGGGACGTAATGCCAATCCGTCATATTCTAGCTTCACAAGGGCTTTTTTAGGTAAGACATTGAGGGATGATCCTGTGTCTACCAGCACATGGGAAAGAACTGCACCTTTACATTCCATGGTAATGTGCAAAGCCTTGTTATGATTGCGGCCTTCAGTGGTCAAATCAGTGTTGGTGAACCCTATTCCATGACTAGCATTAACATTTCCAACCACAGCTTCCAGCTGATTGACGGTGATCTCTTCTGGCACATAAGCTGCGTGCAAGACTTTTAGTAGTGCGTTCCGATGAGCCTCGGAGCACATAAGCAATGATAGAATGGAGATCTTAGAAGGCGTCTGGTGAAGCTGGTCCACTATTTTGTAATCACTTTTCTTGATGATTCTCATGAATTCATCAACTTCTTGATCAAAAGGTGTTTTTAAAGCCTCTTTAACAATTTGCTCTTCTTGCACCAAGCTCTTACCTTTTGCCTTGGCAGCAGCTTCTGCTTCGGCAGTGGGTCTTTGAATTTGTGGAGCGAAGAGACGTCCGCTTCGAGTGAAGCCTCCGCCTCCCCCCACGTTGTCTATTTGTGGTGCAAGGGTTGATGTTTTAAGAGTGATTTTCTGTCCTTCGCAGTATAGATCAGAGCCGTAATGCCAAGGGATGGCATTACTGCTTTCATAAGGTACTGGCCCAGGCACTGTGATAGTGACTGGACTGATTGCAGCTGCAGAAGGGACCATGATAGTCTGTGGATCATAATATATTGTGACTGGTGCTCTGATGGGAGTGACATTTTGTGAGTTGTAAGCAGAATCATTTTCAGGATCATAATAAATTGTAACTGTTGAGACATTTGCTGCTGAAGTTGTAGGAGACATTGTTGGAAGGATGGGTGTTGTTGTTGTAGGAGTTTCTGAATGAAGTGGTGCTGAAGTTGTAGAGGGGATATTTGCTGATATCTGATCCGTTGAAGTAACAGATGAAGCATTTGTTGATGAAATCGAAGAGTTGCTTGGAACAATGGTTGTTGCATTTGTAGAAGACACGGGAATTGCTGCTGATGAGATTGCTGGATTGGTAGGAATTGATGTTGTGATTTGAAGCAGGCCACTCTGGATGAGACCATCTATGCCATTTCTCAAGTTATCACAACCATTCACTGAAATGTTGCAATAAGCACACCCTAGCTCACATCCCGGGAACATTTGACATTCGAGGAGTTGAGCTTTAATCTCCACCAACGGTGTCCGAATCTGACCTACACTGGTTATTAAGTAAGACGGCTTGTCTTCTTTAATAGCATTGATTCTGGGACCTCCGTGGTTTGGCATAGGGTTCTTATTAACATTTGGTGGTGGTGCAAAATTCAGAGCCTTAGAGTCTACCAAGTCTTGTACCTTCATGTGCAAAGCTCTGCACTTCTCTGTACTATGGCCAGGTGCATTTGAATGAAAAACACATCTGGCGTTGGAGTCATAATTTCTAGGCAAACTAGCAGGATCTGGAGGTGCCAACGTCCTTAGCTCAACCAGGTTGAGTTTCAGGAGTTGTGGCAGTAATGTGGCATGTGGCATAGGGATCGGATCGATCACCCTATTGGCCTGAGAAGGTCTCTGTTGGAACGGTCTTTGCTGATTGTTGTTGTTGGTGTTGTTGTAGTTTCTTTGAGGAGGATACTGAGTCTGTTGCTGATAATTTTGCTGTTGTGGTTGATAAGCTGGTTGTGGATGAATTGGAGCAGGAATGGTGACTGCTTCCACAGACCTATGAACATATTGGGGTCTGCCCCTGTTGGTGTGGATAGCATTGGTCTCACCAGTTCTTCTTTGGCCCACAAAAGGCTTCCTTGTGTTGCTGGATGAGCTGGCACCGTTGTCATAAATTTTGCCCATCTTTAACAGGCTCTCAATTCTCTCTCCAGCTATCACGACATCTGCAAAGCTGGTAGAAGAGAAAGCGGCCAGCCTGTCAATGTATGTTCCTTGGAGGGTGTTCATAAACATATCTGCCATCTCCCTCTCTGACATAGGTGGCTGGACAGCAGCAGCCAATTGCCTCCACCTTTGGGCGTACTCCCGGAAGCTTTCTCTAGATGATTGTGACATCCCCATCAGGAGGGTCCTGTTGGGTTCCATATCCAAATTATACTGGTATTGTCGGATGAAGGCCTCTGCCAAGTCCTTCCAACACCTGATGGTTGCTCTAGTCAGATGGGAGTATCATTCCCTTGACGCTCCAGTTAAGCTATCTTCAAAATAAAACATCCATAGCTTCTCGTCCATGGTATATGCTTTCAACCTCCCCAGAAAGGATTGTAAGTGGGTCCGTGGGCAAGAAGTCCCGTTATACTTCTCAAAACAAGGAGGCTTAAACTTATGGGGAATCCTGACCCCGTCCACTAAGCCCATGTCCATAACATCAAAACCCAAAGAGTTTTGGGACTCCAAGGATCTTAATTTTTCGGCAATTTCATCCAGCCTTCTGTCATAGGCCTCACCCCCAGCACCCATTACTGTGAACTGATCCTCCTGGGGGTCTTCTTGCAGCACTCTGCCTGCAGTGGCAGTCCCTTGTACATTGGCAGGAATGTTGATCTCTGGATGAAGGTGGGGCCCGAATACAGGGGGGTTGACATGAGGTTGGACCCTCTCATTGTTGCTGGTCCCTGCAGTCCCTAGATGAGGGTCTTCCTGATTCTGCCTTTCTACCATTGCTCTCAATATCTCTTGGCTCTGAGCCATATTGTTCATCACTTCCATAAATTGTGTCATCTGAGTCCTCATTTCCAATCTTTCATTGGCCATTTGGTTCCTGACCTCTGCAAGGTCCTGTTGTACCTGGTCCATCTGTATGCCCGGAAGATTGTTACGGGTTGGATATCTGTGTGGACGGTTGAGTGGAAATACCCGACGTCGAGCAATAGTTCCTGAATATCACAAAAGAGTTAGCGACAACAACAAAATAAACCTACAAAAGAAAAACAAAGGTTAGTATGCAATGCAATATGCTTATTTGTTTCCAAGGTATCCGGCTTGGCACTTGGTTTTGACCTTTCCAGACCCTTGAAGATGCTGTTGATGTTGCTTTAAAGGAAACTCAGATTGGAACAAACTGATACGTATATTACAAAAAGCAAATGATACATAGTTTGTTCTTTACAAAACATGCCCCGAGGGGTCAAAATATAACATAAGAAAATAAAAGTACATGAAATGAAAGCAAAAACAAGCAAAAGTCAGACACCAAGACCAAATTCATCCTCCTGAACTTCCTTGAGAAGTGCTTCAGTCACAAGATCAGCTGGACGCTCTGTGAGATTCCTGATAAGGAGATTCCTGGTAGCAACAGCTGCAGTTAGCTTCTTGTGCTGACTCTGGTCCTTTGACCTCTTCACTCCAGCTCTAATCTTCAACTCGGAGATCTCCCTCTGGGCGGCTGCCAGGGCTTCCTGTTGCTCTTTTGCACCAGCTTCCAGCTGCTCGATCTTGTCCTGAGTCCTCTTATCTTCCAGAGTACGAGCTTCGGTGATCCTGACCCACCTAGCTTGACTCTCCTTCAGATACAAGTCAGTCCTGGCTTTCTGGAATTGGGCTTCTTTGCAGGCATTCTTCAAGATCTGCTCTCCAGCCCTAGACTTCTTGATGTAATCCTCAGACTTCTCAATTCTGGCTAAATGCTCCACTTTCAGCTTCTCCAACCTCTCAATATCCAACCTACCATCACTCCTCTCCCAGAGGGTCTTCTGTAGAGCTTGAGTCAACTTCTCATTTCTTTCTTTCAATTGCTCAAACTCCTTTAAACTGATAGTGACAGGAGGTGGTGCTGAGGATGGTCCAGGTATATCTTCCATGGTGAAGGGCATCCCAGAAAATTGAGCCCTGGCATGGGACCACTCATAGTATTGTGCTGATGCCACATTGTTGCACTTCCCCAGAATGGTTACTCCTTTAGTTTGAACATTGTCCCAGACCCAGGCTGCTTGCCTGACAATAGCCAGATTAGGCTTGTTCTCACAGTAAAGAGTCTCAGCCAAGTCTTGTGCCTTAGGAGTGTGGACCAATGCATAGCCCAGTTGTCTTTTGAATAGCAGTGGGTTGTAGTTGATGCAACCCTTCACTCCTATCAGGGGTACATTGGGAAACTGCCCACAACTGGTAATGATATCCCTGCCCTTGGTGCTCTGAGTGCACCACCTGATATCAGCTGAAGTCAAAGCAGTGAGTCTTCTAGCCCAGTTTCTCTGCTGATGAGGATTCAAAAATGCATCTGTCTTGGGAAAATGCTTGAGAAGCCAAGTATGGAACAAAGGAGCACAACACCTCACTAATCTTCCCCTCTGCTTTTCATTCCTTTGGTGCACCGAGTAGTAGAAATCCCCTAATAAAGTGGGCACTGGGTTCCTCAGAATGAAAAGGTGGATTGCATTCTTGCTAATGAATCTAGGCTCATCTGCAAATAATATAATCCCATATATGCTCAGGGCCAATAAAGCACAGACTACTTTCCACTCTCCCAAAGAAGCCTTCAGGGTAGCTTGAGAGATCAAGAAATCCAGATGCAGGCCAGAGATTCCAGCCTTAGTAGTCATATGCTGCCCAATCAGAACTGGTTCCAGATGTAATGCCTTTGCTACTTCTTCATTACTAGGAAAGACCATCTCAGGGTTGAAGGGGACTCCACCCCTGATAGGTATACCAACCAATGATGAATACTCTTCTAACAAAGGGCCCAACTTAAAATCCTGAAAAGTGAAACACCTCAGAGGGGGATCATAGAACTGCAGGCAAGTATGAATCAAGCTCCTCTGTGAAGGGTCCAAATCCATAACCACATCAAGTATGCCTCCATAGTGTTCCCTGAACAGTGGTATATGGTCTGGAGTAATCAGGGTCTGAATCCTCCTGATGTCAGCTAGCTCAGGCTGAAAGAAATGATAGGAGATATTACTCTTCTTAGGTGCCATGTTGTTGAAGAAGGGTTGAGACAGGTGCTGATGATAACACTGAAAATGGGCCACTGACTGGCTAGTGCAGGTGACTGAAGCAGGTAGCTGATAGCTGAAGTAGATGCTGATGAAGATAGGTCTATGCTGATGATGGGGTCAAAACCAAGCCAAAAATAAAGTATGGATACCCTGAAAAACAAATAAACAAATGTTAAAATGATGCAATGATGATGTATGCAAATGATATGCAAGGGTTTGTGACTGAGCTGGATCTGATCAAGTGCTCTGATATAAGCCTAGGTATGTTCAAGAAATCCAGTTGGAGGTCTATAAGTCCAGTAACCAAGGTGGGGGACTCAAATAAAGAGTCACATGTCCAGGGTTTAGAATCACAAGAACTGTTCCAACATGGAGTATTCTTAATCAAATCAAAGTAACAGGGTATGCTGAGGTCAAGGGTACTTGCAAACCTGTAAACAGCCCAACCCCCTCACAGGTGGTGTTCTAAAACAAGGATCCTCAGACTTGGATCAGTTATGAGAAGTGTAAACACGTCTAACCCGGAGGTACAGTGTTTACAATAACCATAAAAGATCCTCCTCTAATTCACCTCAGTTTCTGAAGATCAATACTAAAGGTCATCCAGACTTAGCAGGCTTCCCAGATAGCCCTAGTACTGCAGGAAATCTGCAACACAGAGTTCTCAAGAAGAAACCCATATCTGAACCGTGTTTCATATTCCCGCACCAGACCTAGATGGAATGGGAAAGAATATGAACCACTCTAGCCTAGGTGTCACTCAGGTCCCAGGTATAGGACATCAACTCTCAATAGAACACCCACCCACCAAAGCAAACAAACAGATCCAGCCAGCACAGTATGACAGTATGATATATGCATAAAGCTATAAAGAAAGCAATAAAACAACTGTACATAAAGCAAATAAACAAAACTAATATACAAACACAGACAGCACATAACACCCCAGTAAACACAAATCAAACAAGCTCTAGGAGGAACCCATAAAAAGAACCAGAAGCCCTGGTTACAGTATAAGGGTCCCCAGCAGAGTCGCCAAGTTGTCGCTCCCGATAAATGGGAAAATGGCCCAAATAAAGGTACAGACGCGAACGGTCGGCGAAAGAGACAATGAGAACACACAGCAGTGAACTCACTAGAGAAGAAAAGAGTCGCCGGCTAGGCATTTTTATCCCGGAGGAAAGGCAATGCTGCATAGACCTAGAAAGATATGGATAAGATGGTTGCGAACCAGAGAGACTGAGAAAGGGGGTTGGTTACAACCTGGGAAGGTATTAGCACCCAGATTGTCCGTCGTACTCGACGGGATCCACGCTTAAAAGATTTGTGTTTTAAAGGGGTAGTGTTAGTGCAATCTGTGTATAAAATAGCTGGAAAAGAATGTACAGGTGTCAGTGTAAAAGAAGTGTAAAGTGTGATATATACAGTGTCAGTGTGAGAATGAAAATGAAATGCTCAGGAGTATGAGGCTTAAAGAATGAAGCTGGAAAGAGGGGGAAAATGCAGAGACTTTTGTTCGATAACTGTTAAGTTATGCCTACGTATCCTCTCGTGCAATGAGGAAGTCAGAACACCGTAGTTCGACCCAAAGAGACTGAAAGATGAATTGACTTGTGAACTGCTTGCTTGTCAATGCTCAAGTGTATGACCTGTCTGGATCAGGTGCAAACTGTCTTGCATTAGACGGAAGAAGCAAGTTCTCGTTTGTGAGTGAATGAGATGAGAAAAGAATCCCGAAGGAGACGATTGTTGTTTGTTTTTTTGAGTTTTCAGTCTTTTATTGCTTTTGAGAATTTGTCATAAGTTAATGAGCTTAAGCCTAAACCAGTGGATTTAGTAAACTCATCACATCTTCCCTCTGATTAGGGGTAATGAGGATACCTTAAGTGTGAAGTCAGCTTCTCACACTTAATCACCTTTGGTGTAGGGTTAAGATCATTAACCTACTTGTGATTATTTAAATGTTTTTGGTGTTTTTGTTTAGTGTTAAGTAATGAGATTAAGCCATAATCAAAGATTAAACAGACTCATTACACCATCCTAATAGAAGGATAATAGATGAGAATGTTTAAGCTGAGGAAAGCTCCTCAACTTAATCCATGATTAGGGATTAAACTCATGACAAAACAAGCCTTTGGTTAAGTGGATTTTAGTTAATGATAAAATGATGAAGTGAATTTTATGATTTGTAAGGCAACTTGAGGGGGACTTGTCCATTAACACTAGGGTTAGTCCTTCTTAACCAATTAAGGAAGAATTAGAACCCTAATGCAAGGCCCAAGTTACAAGCTTGATGTCTTAGTGGTTATAATGTGAATTGATTAGAGGATTTAAACACATTAAGGGTTTAACACTTAGGATTAAAGTTATACACTCCATCCTAATAGAAGGATGCAGGCATAAGCTTAATCACAAAGCCTTAAAGCCTTTAGGGTTTATTCCCTGATTATGAGATGAGGAGAGAAGATTCAATGAGACATAAAGGTAAAATCTAAATGGGGGACTAATCAGAACCCTAATTATTGTCATGCTTGGTTGTTCCTAAGGTTTGTGAGGTTTACAAGAAAGATCTTCAGAGAAACCACCAGGAAGCAGATGAAAGGAGCAAAGAGAAGCAAAGTAACTTGCTTCATTTAAGAAGACAAGTCACTTGAAGAAAGAAAGTAAGAAGAAGAAGAATGAGCAAGCTCAATCTCAAACACATACAAAAATGCAGCAAAGATGCATAAAAGAGATGAAGAGAAATTATGAGAAGTGAAGGCAAATTCACTTCTCAAAGTCACTTACCACCTGAAAAGTTAGTGAGAAAGATGCACTGCAATGCAAGATGAGGTGAAATGACATGATGAGAAACAAAACCAGAAGCACATACATGATGTTAATGATGCTATGGGATGGTGCAAACATGAATCAAGACATGGAGATGATCACATGGACAAATGGATGCAAATGGAGCAAGTTAAGAACCATGAACATACATGAAAAATCATGAAGTGCAAATGGCATACAACATGGCAAATGCAAGGTGCAATGATCAAACATGCTTTCACTATGTCTTAAGATGTTCAATGAATCAAAAGAATGCATAAAATGCTATGGCAAGTCATGTTATGCAAGCAAATGCAAGATGGATGCATATGGAAGCCCAAATTAGGGTTTATGATCAAAGCATCAAACACAAACCAAAATCAGAAGCAAACACCAAGATAAAAAATTGAAAATACATTCAAAGGATCCCTAAACCTATACTAACTCAGTGCCCAAAGGAGAAGTTCCAATTCTTTACCTAATTCAAGTTATGATTTTCCTAAAATTTGTAGGGTTTTAGGATTCCTTAACAAGAAAAATACCAAACAAATGGAAAATGAAAGATCAAATCATGGCCATTTAATCTCACAAACTACATGATATGCTAAACACAATGCAAAAAGAATCAAAGTCCAACTCTCAATGGTTAGGCAGAAATGATTTTTGGAAGTTTGGATCAAAATAATGCATCAAAATGATTTTAATTCCATGAAAAATTCTCAAAATGCATCAAGATCAAAAAATAAATTTTGTTTGAGGGTTGTACAATGTTTCTAAATGTTTTTAAATGTTTCATGAATTTTTTGGTGATTTTTAAATACCTAAAAGTATTTTTAATTAATTAATTACCATTAATTAATTAAAAATAAACTTTTAAATATCTAAAAATATTTTTTGAATGCAAAAAATAAAAATAAAAATATTTTTGGTTTCTGAAAATTAATAAAAGTTTATACAAAAATTTTCAGAATTTTTAGAATGATTTTACTATTTTTAATAAAATGGAGAAGTTAAATGAAATAATATGGAAAATAAAAATGAATTAAAGCTGAAAAAAGAAAAGTCAACCCATCTAAGGGTCCAGATTCAAACTCACACGCGCGGGAGTGGACCTGGCGCGCATCTGGACGGCCTACATTCAAACTCACTAACCCTAATTAATTAGCCCTAATTCAGCCTTAATGACTCTCAGGTGACCGGAACAGTGTTCCGGTCATCTTCTCCGATCACCCAAAATCACAAACTCATTCTACACGCAATGAAAATGAAATCCAATAGCCCAGAACTCTTCCCTACTCAAAAACGAATTAAACCCCCCATTCAAACAACATTTATCATTCAGAAACAAGGAGAATCGAATCAAACATGTTCTAGGGCAAAAAGTTTCAGAGACTGCATACATACTCATTTCTCACTCATTTTTGAAAACAACCACATATTCATGATCAGGGAAGCATGTAGAAGCTATTAAGAACTTAAAAATCCATTTCTGGAAAAAAAAGTTCATGAGGCTACCTGAGTTTGAAGCTTTTCAGTCTGCAACTTTCTAGCCCCTTCTCCTTGTGCAATCCACTCCTATGACCTCCCTTATGCTTCTGAAAGGCTTGGAACAAATTTATTTGGGCTGGTTTGAGAGTTTACAGAAGTTCTGCTCAAGCTCAGGTGAGAATCGTATTCCTGGTTCTTTGAGTTTCAGACTACTTTTATGGTTGGTTTGGGTTCAGTGAAGCATGGTGAGAAGGTTTGTGAAGTTTGTTTCTGAGTTTGTGGCCTGAGGAGAGTGTTTCGAATGCTTTTGCTCTATGGTGTGAAAATGAGAATGTGATGCTATGGATTGTTTCAGGCTGGCTTGTTATGTGCTTTTGCTTGCATTTGATTAACATAAACAAATCCTATTGGTCAGAAGATGTGACATGCCCTTTTGTGATAGGTATGGTTACTTTTGCAAAAGGTCAACTTTTGTGTAAGAGAAGCATGGGTCATGTTCTAGCCAAGTACAAGGTGGGTGTGCTGCGCAGCATGGTGAGGGAAAAGGCTAGGGTTGATCAGCAAAGTAGCTAGCAAGTGGATGAGAAGTTATCATGTGTTTTGCAACTTGGTCCACTTTTGGTTCTTCATGAAAAAGTCTTGCTTCACAAGCCATACAACATGTGATCCCTTGGCCTATTCTGATTTTTAGGACTTGTGTGATGTTTGTGTAGAGGTTAGACATCAATTTGAAGTCACAAATTGCCTTGGTACAAGAATTTGCAAGTTTTTTCATTTGGTGCATAACTTGAAATTTAGTGATTTTTGCCAACTTTGATGAGCCATAACTTTTGATCCAAAATGAATTAGGTCATATTCTTGTACTTTTTGAAAAGGGAAAGATCCATTATACAACTTTCATGACCAAAGTTTTTCCATTTGAAGCTTTTTTGGATCAAAAAGTAAGGGTTGAAAAAGTTGCCTAAAATGACATTTCCATTAAAAGTCAAACTTGCCCAAAAAGTCAACTTTGCAAAAGACTTGAAATTCTTGAATTTTGTAAGCTTAAAACCTCTTACATGATCAAATAAAGATCATATACACTCAAAATGATGAAGAACACCCTTTGGTTGGGTCATTGGGGGCCTCAGATGCCCTGATTTTGCACTGACTTGTCCAGAAAGTCAACCTTTGATCAGATGACTTCCCCAAGGAATTTCTTCATGAAAATTGATATGCATACTCCCTATACCATATAGAGACCAATAGAAACAAGAATGACCAAAAAATTTGGGGTTATGGCCTCTGAAACCAAAACCCTAATTTTAGGTCACCTGTGCAGTCAAGCCTGGCTCTGCTTCCATACCAATCTCAGTTCTTGTGATTCTTTGGTATTCTTTACTTTGAGAGGATATAATATGATGCTTGAACACACATAGACCCCTTCAAAGTGATTGCTGACCTTTGGAGTGGCTCAAGAAGCTCTTGGATTGCTCAGATCACAAACCCTAGATGCAGATGACTTAGAACCAATGCAATGACTCAAAATTGTGGTATGAGATGATATGATTGTGTTTATGCATATGGAATGATCACAAGCCATGGTGAAATGGGTGAGGGCAAATTTGGGGTGTTTACACATGAAAAGACTTATTATTTATTAAGTGATTTGAGATTATTGTTTGGAGATGAGAAAAGAGAGAGAGAACACCAAAAGGATCTCAAAGGTAAAAACTAAAAGGGACTAATAATCCTAGATGTTATCATGCATGGGAGTCCTAGGTTAGTGTGGCTTAAATTCTATCCTAATGAAAAAAAGGAAAGAAGAAGAAAAGAAAGAAGAGGAGAAGAAGACGTTAGAAGACAACTTACTTCTCTAAAGAAGTTAAGTTGTTTCTAAGAGGGAGTGATGAAATTAAGCATGCATAGCATAAGGCTAAGACAATCACAATTTGAAAGTATAAAGAGATGAAGGAATAAATTGTATATGGGATGCCCTCCCACATACATGACTTACCAAAAACCCTCTACAAAACAAAGGTTAGTGAACCACATAAGCATAAAGTGAAAATAAGAAGAGTCAAACAAAACAAAAACCAAAGATGAAGGACACAAACCATACTACAATCACAAATTCAAAACCTAAACCCTAGAGGTGACCTATAACATCTACCAATAAAATCTAATAGGATGACATAAATTCCTTCCTCGAACTATGTTAAAAGGATGGAAGAAAGAGGCACAAAAAGCTACTTAAAGGGCAAGGCACCAAACAAATAGAAAAGATCATGAAAAAATTATGAAATTATGTTTCCAAAGACCACAACCAGAAGCAAACAATGTGATAAAATGGCTCTAAAAAATTCACAATCAAACTCCACCAAATGATCCCACAAAGTTGCTAAAGAACAAACAACGAACTCACACAAACATGACTTATAAAACTATGGATAAAATGAGGTTAAAAATATAACAAAAAATAATTTAATGTTCTTTTCTAAGTCCTTACAAAGATGTAAAAATAATGGTGTGAAAATGTTACATGAGGTGAAAGAAATAAATTCTACAAACTAAGATGTTATTGTGGAAATTAATCGAAAAAGAAATTAAATGGAAATTTGAAATAAAAATGAGAAATTATAAAAAAAATCAGGAAATAAAAACATGGAAAATTTCTAAAATGAGTTAAGATGTTAAAATATTTTTTATGGAATTTTCTAATGTGTTTTAGTATTTTCTATGAATTAAAAATGGAAAGGTATGAAAAGAAATTAAGAAAACAAAGAAAAGAGGGAGGGGTGTAGCATTAGTAATAAAACAGTTAGAAAAATAAATCGGGATGACAGTGGGGTGCAAATAAGAAAGCGTTGTAAGCCACATACAAGCCACATGATCTGAAGAATCTCCTAGTGACGGCATCAAGCGGAACACGAAGCGATGGTGTACAAATCTATGGTACACGAGCGCGCATGGGATTGACACTGAGGGTCCTACCGGACGGTGACAAGTGTCACCGCCAATATGGACGGAGATCAAAAGCAACCAGATCTTATCCTTATCTTTATTCTTATTCTTCAACGATATTAATCCACAAACAAATTAAAACCATTCAAGAACTTAAAAAAAACAAGCAAAATAACTCTCTCTACCCACAGCCTTCTTCTCTTCTTCTTCAACATACCGCCGCCGTCGGAATCTCAACCTCTCCAGCCAACCCTCTCCGACCACCAAACCACCACACAAACCTCACAAGTTTTCTTTCCTCTTTCCGAATCTACCATTAATTTTGTCTAAGAACCTCTCAATCGATCGATCGAAAGCTCGGAACAATATGAACAAGATCACAAAAACGCAATACACACACATCTTCATACAAGATCGCATAATCATGTACCTATAACGACGCTGAAGGTGGATCTTTGTATACGTCTTCGAACCGCTTGTTATTCTTTGCGTTCAGATTGATGCAGGTTTGATGAAGACGAAGATGTTGTTTCAAGTTGACGATGTGATGAACTCATCTCCTTTGTTGAAGATCATTGATATATCCCGCTTTATTTTTGTGAGATTCGACCAATTGCGGTGGAAATTATTGTGAGGATTTTGTCGTTGAATTAATGAGGTTGCAGGTGTAATGTTGAAGAAGAAGAAGAAGAGCGAAGTCTGCCTTTTTATTTGTCAGCCATGACCTCACGATGAAGAGCTTTGTATTGATGAAGATGAGTGAATTCAACTCGGTTATGGTGTGTTGAGAAAGAATGAATTCAGTTCCGTTACGGAGAATAAGTTAAAGAGAAGTGATTCTCTCTTTTTATTGGTGATGCAGAAGATGATGCATGTTTTTATTTGCAGGATTCGAGAGGAGTGAATTCTGCTTGTTGTTATGAAGATGATGAACGAAGAGTATTATAGCGGTTGTGAAAAGTGATGAAGAAAATGGAATTTGGTTACGATGATGATGTATTCGATTCTGGTTTTCTATGTGATGAAGAAAATGAAAATTATGTTTTGTTGTTGGTGTTGAAGAAGAGAGTGATTCGGTTTTTGTGTGCTATTGAGGATGAAGGAGAGCGGATTGTTTGAGAGATGATGAACGTGATTCAAAAATATTTTTTACTCGCTCCCCTCTTTTTCATTCTGTTACTTTCCCCTTTTTATTTCTTGTTAGAACTTATTCTGTTATCAGGTGTGAATCAATGCATTATGTGCTCGATTTTATCGTCCGTGTCAAACTGAATTTTGTCCACTCCTTTTTTTGTATTCATGAATTGTGCGTTTGTTGTGTGTATGTGGTGCATGTACGTGAATTCAGCTGCTAGAAATATGGTTTTGCACGGCGTTTTGGTTGGGAAAGAAGTAAAGGCCAGTAGTGTAGCAACTTCCAAATGCTTTTTTTTTATTTTGTTTTCTCTTTTTTGTAAAAAATAACAATGGGATTAAGGATGTATTTCTCATAACAATTTTTTTATGAATGTTCTATAATGGACATGAGACATGGGCCTTGTGAAGACTTCGTTTGGGCTGAGAATGGTGTTGATCCTTTGTGTATATGGTAATGGATTGGTGGAGTTTTCTTTAAAAAGATGGACATGAGTATAGAAAATGATTGGATATATGTTTAGACTAAAAAAATAAAAAAAATAGATTGGAATGAATGAATAATGAGTAATAATAATAAAAAAGGATGTAGGTTTAAAATGGATATGGGAACAGAATATTGGAAATAAATTCGAAAACTTGGTTTTGGGTTAGAATTAATCGAATAAAATGAATCGGCCACCATCAACATGCACATAGCCAGAAACTTCGATTCATCAATTCACTCAACTCAACCATTCTTGCATTGCTTCCTCAGAAACCACTTAATCAGAGAGAATACCACTACCATTGAACAATTCATAAGTGAAACAACGATCATTCGAATAAATCATTCTCTGAGCGTCTGACCAGAATCACTTCAAATTAATCTGAATCGTTCTCTGGAAAAATAAATCCGCAGATGCACACAACTGAACCTATAATCATGATAAGCTTGAATCCTTGAACCCAAAACTATCACCTGAACCATTGCCTGGTTAATTAATTACTTTCTCACACAACACAACTCGACTTTGAATACCCGTCTCCTGAAAAATAACCACAAGCACAAATAACTTGCAAATGAAATGACCTCCTGATAGTTTGACCAAGATTAGGTCAAACGTCCATCTGAATTGAATCGCGAACTGAACAACCACACTTGAATTAAAACACTGTCAGCTTATGTTATGCTATGGATGTTATGCTTCATATTTCTATGTAATGATGCAGTGTGAAATATGAGAATGATATGCAAAATGCTATAAAAAAGAGAGGGCAAATTTGGGGTGTTACATTATCTATTTCACGAGAAAAGCCCTACAGGGCCCCGAGCTCAGGTATCAACAGATCGAGAAAGTCGCCTTGGCCCTAATAAACGTGGCGAGGAGACTAAGCATTATTTCCCCGCCCATACGATTAAGGTCTGAACAGACCAACCCGTCAAACAACTCCACGGTCAACCAGACATGGCTGGCAGAATGCAGAAATGGTCGGTGGAACTAGCGGAGTTCAACATCTATCATAAAAGCAGGAAGGATTTAAAGGCACGGGTTTTGGCTAAATTCGTCGTTGAGATGACACATAACTCGATACAACCAGTGGTGCCCACAAGTGGATGATCTTCGTCGACGGTGCATCCAACTCGACTGGGAGTGGTGCAGGCATCATCCTCGAAAACAAAGATGGCATTTTGATCGAAGTGTCTCTGGAAAAGGCCTTCTCGACATCGAACAACCAGGCCAAATACGAAGCGTTCCTCTCGGGTTTACGATTGGCCGAAGACCTGGGAGCGAAAGAAGTAAAGATATCTATAGACTCCCAACTCATGGAATCCTAGGTACGAGGAGAATACCAGGCTAAAAACGAAAATCTCATCGAATATCTAGCTCTCGTGAAAGACAAACTACAGAAGTTCGATGCCTGGGAAGTCCAGCAAATGCCCCGTGAACATAACACATGAGCGGATGTCCTGTCTAAACTGGCGAGTACGCGAAAGAAAGGCGAAAACAAGTCTGTGATCCAGGAGATCCTTCCTCGGCCAAGCATCAAGAAACAACCTCCTCCGCTCGAAGTAAAGGCCATTGACGACGCGCACTTCTAGATGACCCCCCATCCATAACTACCTCACGAAGGACGAACTTCCAACTGAACACAAGGAGGCATCCGCAACTAAAAGAAAGGCATGTTTTTACGTCCTCCTCGAAGGAAAACGCTATTAACGAGGATTTTCCATCCCGTTACTCAAGTTTGTTGAAGAGGAAAAGGTCCCCAACATCTTAGGAGAAATTCACAGGGGGATTAACGCTCAACACCTCGGTGGGAGGTCGCTGGCACGCAAAGCTTTGCGAGCGGGATACTACTGGCCGACAATGCAACACAATGCCAAGGAACATGTTAAGAAATGTAACAAGTGCCAAAGACACGCAGACATGCACCTCGCTCCCCCTAATGAGCTAAAGACACTATCTTCCCTGTGGCCTTCTACCTGGTGGGGAATGGATATCCTCGGTCCATTCGTGACCAGCTCCTACCAGAATAAATACCTCATCGTCGGGGTGGACTATTTTACCAAATGGAAAGAAACCGAAGCCCTGTCCAAGATCACCATGCAGAACATACTCTATTTCTTCAAGAGAAATATTCTCGCCTGCTTCGGTATACCCCAATTCCTCATCACCGACAACGGGACACAATTCACAGATAGAAGATTTCAAGATTTTGTTGCCAACTTACACACAAAACAGCACTTCACGTCCGTCGAACACCCTCAAACTAACGGTCAAGTAGAGGCATCTAACAGGGAAATTCTACGAGGATTAAAATGCAGACTCGGTGAAGCAAAGAAAGCATGGGTCGATGAGCTACACAGCGTCCTTTGGGCATATCATACGACCCCACATTATACAAATGGGGAGACCCCATTTAGACTGACCTACGGGACCGAAGCGATCATCCCGGTAGAAATACGGGAACCAACGAGGAAAACATAAATGCCCCTCAATGAGGAGCTGAACGACGAAGCTTTGTAAGTAGAAATATACCTCGTGGAAGAATTTCAATCCGAGGCAGCCCTACGGGAAGCTTCACTTAAGCAGAAAGTAGCTCTGCGTCACGACACGAAAGTCATAAAGAGAGAATTCCAAGTGGGCAGCTTGGTCCTCAGGCGGAACCAGTAGAACCCAAGAGAAGGCAAGCCAGCCGCGAACTAGGAAGGCCCGTACCGTATTCGGGATAAAATGGACAACAGGGCCTATTACCTCGAAAACCTACAAGGGGAAGAACTTGCTCGACCATGGAATATTGAAATACTCAAGCAATACTATAGCTAAACAACTCGTGAAGACATGGAAGGTACGACCATGGCACTTCGTCACTTATCGAAAGGAAGGACGACTTCCCCGAAGGGTGAGCACAACCTTCCTCGATGTTGGACACTTAAAAATGAAATTCAACATCGCAATACCATGTCGGCAGGGCACCCAACTCACGATAGGAAGGCCCAAGCCTCGGGATCAGGGCCTCGACCATGACCCTCGTCCCGATTTGCGGCGGACGTACAACCCGCCACCTCGCTGGTTCCCTAAAACGACGAGACTATACAGTCGAGAAAACAAGTTCACATAACATCATATAAGATTAAAAAAAACTTAACAAAAATAAACATCATCAAAGTAAGCAAACTTGAAAAAATATTGTATTATAAACCCGACCAAAAACTGTTTGGTAAAGTACGTACAAAAATAAGATAAGTGGCACGCAGGCCATAAAGACAAAAGTAAAATGGCTCACGGGCCTGAAAACACAAAAACTAAGGAACACCGGCCAAACCTACTCCCGGTCATGCTCCTCTTCGTCATCTTCTTCTCCCTCATCCTTTCCCTCGCCGACGAAGGGACAAACAATCTCCCCATCAGTCACGGCGTAGTTGAAAGCCGTCCCATCGGTCACGAGCCCTGGGTTAATGATCTTGAGTTGGTCGGTGGCATTGTCGAAGCCCTCTTTGAAGACCCTGACAACATCCTTCTCAAGGCTCCTAATCCAAGAAATTAGGTTAGCCCGGTTATTCATGCCCATCTCCTCATCGTTCTCATCTTCCCAAGGGAGATCCATCTTCTCCAACACCTCGACCCTTGAATGGAGACACCCATTCTCCGCCTCGGCCTCAGTGAAATCGACCTCCTTCTCCTTCAGTTTCTTATTCTCCTCAGCCAAGGTGTCGCACTCACGCTTCACCTCGTTCAGCTCAGCCTTCAACCCATCTTGGAGCTTGTATTCCTCCATATAATTTAACAAGTTTGGGAGAGCAGGTTTCGTTCAGCGGTAATGGCCCGAAGTTCCTCCTCAGTTCCCCTTAATACGAACAGTGGGCAGGAGTTGTCGGATAGGAATAGGGTCGTCTCCATGACCCTAATCACTGCATCGATGTCCTGAGCAAGGTTGGCACGCCTGCTCTCCGCCTCCTGATCTAGGATGGCCTTGGTCTCGGCAGACAGCACCACGAAAGAACTTTCTGAGCTGAAGGTTTCTCGCTCTGAATAGAAAGGAGGAAGGAGGTAGGCCCATTGACCTTCAGGAGGACCTCTTGGCGCAGCAGTACTGTCTATACGGGGACGTTTGGGGCGGGGATAATCGTCCAACAAGATAGTATCATTTGGCATGGGTGTCACAGGTGGAGCCTCTAGGCGAGGTGAATGTGGAGTCGGGCTGGCGTTCCCAGACCCGTCGGCCACATGTTCGGTGGCCACCTGATGAACACGGCTTTTGCTCTTTTTCTTTGATTTTGTAGGGGCTCCAGCCTGGTTGGCCAGCTTCAGTGCTTGCTCCTGAAGTTTAGGCATTTCTTCTGCAAAATAAAAGAAGTCAGCAAGACAAGTTAAATAATAAAAGGCAAGAGAGTTTAGGAGATACTACCTAATATTCTGATAGCTTCCTCATCTGAACGACACTCAAGCACGAATTTTGTGTTAATAAGTCGAGGTTCTAAAATAGGCAACCCGTCGTCGCCCAATATCGGGTTGTCCTATCGATCTACCCAGGTCGCAGGGCTAATGCTCTAGACATAGGCCACCAATTTTTTATAGGCCAGCTTGTCCTTGGCCCCTAGGTGCTCATGTTTTACCCTGTAATGGATGGTCGATAGATCAAAATAATTCGGCTGCCACCTAAGTGGGATCTTTGACAACAGGCGTTCCTCGCCATTGGCATCTCGCCTCAGAAAATATAGACTGTCGAGGGCATACTGGGTGATGGGTTTCACCGTATACCACTTGTCCTTGAAGTTTCGGATAGAATCAACATAGGTCTTGAATGGCCTCGATGGCTTCTTGAAGGAAACCCAGCTATGTCGTCCATCACTGCCCGACCGTTGTAGGTGGAAAACGCGGAAGAAGAGGGGAAGGATGCAACCTATCCCGAGGTATCAACACACCAATTCAAATGCCTGAATGAATGATTTGGCGTTGGGATGGAGCTACGAGGGTGCCAGCCTGATCCATCTAAAAACCTCCAGTTGAAAATCATTGAAGGGGAGTCGCACCCCCGCTTCTCGGAAGGCAAATTCATACATGGTGAAACGCTTCCCCATAAAACGCGAGCATATATGTTCTTTGGACCGAGGAGCGTAGCACTGCCAGCTAACAAACTCGTTGCCCTCCACATCCTTGACTAGGGTATGGGCGTTAGCATTAACTTCACAAAGAGAGACTTCGTCTCCATCGGCTCGTCAGCTACCCATGAGAGATCGTTGCTCCCTGACGAAGAGGGCACGCTCCCTTCCACGGGACGTCTTTGGTTCGCATTACCTGAAAAGCAGAAGGAACAAGTGAATTCGACGTTGCATCATGTCGCTCCCAGGATTTTCATCCTAGTACAAACGCAAAAGTGGCGCGGAAAAGGTAGAGTCGCCAGCCAGGCATTTTTATCCCGAATGAACGGGAAAGGTAATTGTCGCTCCCCGGATTTCCATCTTGGTACAAACGCGAATGTAGCGTGGAAAAGGTTAGAGTCGCCAGCCAGGCATTTTTATCCCGAAGGAACGGGAATGGTAATGTTGCACAAACCAGGAGAAAAGAAGAGGAAGGAAACGGGTCCTGCGAACCAAAGAGACTGAGTTTGGGAGTCGGTTACGACCTGGGAAGGTATTAGCACCCCAGATTGTCCGCCGTACCCGACGGGATCCACGCTTGCAAAGAAAATGTTTCAAAGGATGAAGGAATGCAAGTTGCTGCGAAGAAAAGGAACTGAACTGGATACAACAAAAGAAAAGGGAACTGAAAAATAAATGAAAAGCAAAAATGTAGGGGAAATAAAAGATTGTGCTCGAACGGGCCCTACCCCGCTGCCTACGTACCTCATCTGGACAATGAGGATCAGAGTCGCCGTAGTTCCCCTAAATAGGGGTGCAAAGGATTGCTTGCGTATTAAGGCTTGAACTGCCTATGTCAATTCTCAGGTGTTGCAGGCTCGGAGGACGAGTGCGTTACCGTCTTGCAAAGTGATAAGTAGGAGCAAGTTCGCGGACGGAGCGAAGGAGATGAGAAAAGAACTCCCGAAGGAGAGACGCTTATTGTTGGTTTGTGTTTTTTATGAGTTTTCTGTTTTGAAGTTTGCATAGGTAAGTGTACCTAAGTCTTACTCACTGAGATATGTACTTCTCACATCATCTCGAAATGGAATGCGCAAGAGGCACACATATCTATGGAGGAAATCCCCAAATCTAGTCCCACAAGTGAAGGCTTAGACACACTGACCTACTAGCATTTATTAAGTGTTTTTTTGTGATTTTTGGTTAAGAAGTGTTTTTTATGTTTTCTCTGTGAAGTAATCTCATGCTAAGACCTATCCACCACGAGGGATATCCTACACCTCGCCCCGAAACGGAACGCGTGCAAGTATCTCATAGCAAAGTCTTGTGTCACATGAGAAGACTCGTCATTTATTAAAGTGACTTAAAGTTAAGTTTGAAGATGAGAATAGAGAGCACCAAAAGGATCTCAAAGGTAAAAGTCTAATGGGGGACTAATGAATCCTAATTGTTATCATGCATAGAAAAATCCTAGGTTAGTGAGGTTTATTATCCTAAAGAAGAAAGAAAGAAGAAAAGAAAGAGAAGAATGAAGAATAGAAGAGGGAGGAAGTAAGGCCTAAGCCCCAACAATCACAATAATAGCATCAACGAAGAAAAGAGAAGAGATAAGACTTGGAGATGTGGGAATCACATCCACACCTCTCACCTACCAAAGCCCCTGAAATGGTTAGTGACACAAGAATAAATGAAACACAAAATGAACATAATGTCAAATCAAAGTCACACAACCAGAAGTGAAGTCTCAAACACAAATGCCCAATGCAAATTTAAAGCACAAGAATGAGAAAAGAACTATACAACTCAACATGAAGCATTATGAATCACCATGACCAAACAAAGTAAACATGAGAGAATACAAAGCAAACTAGACAAAGAAACATCACAAAGTGCAAGACCAGAACCCTAACATGTTAGGAAAGTGCCTAAGAATCATGTAAGATGAAGAGAAGAAGCACACAAAGTCAAGTATTTACATCATGAGAAGTAAAGAAGCAAAGGAATTGAAGTGAGCATGCATAAGAGTGAATGAACTTCAAGAGCAACCAAATACAAACTTTCTCAAGGCACCAACATCAACTCAAGACCAGAGGGGTATCAACAACCTAAAAAGGCTCTAAACAACTTAAAGAAGTTGGCACAATTGCCCTTCTAACCTAAGGAGTGACCATATGATCCAAAAGAAGCAAAAGGGAACAAGTAAGGAACAAAAAATCAAATCAACTCAAGTATACATCCAAAAATTCCACAAACTTGCACAAAGAATCCTTAATCATACAATACCAACATGCCAAAAGGAGAGGATCAAAATAAGAAGCTTAGCCATTCAAATAAAGGTTCAAACATGGATTAGGGTTAGAAGGCTTCATGCACAAGTTAGAGACCAAAATCAATTAAGCAAACTCCTAAAAATCAGAACAAAAATCAAGAACAAGCTACATCTCAACATGAATCCAGAGCAAAAAGAATCGGTTAAAAATTCAAAATAATGATCAAGATAGAAAATGAACAAGGTAGCATGCTTCAAAAATGAGATAAATGCAATTAATTAAAAGAGACAATTAATTTCCACGTGGCAATTAAAAATAAATGAAAAATAAAAATGCCAAAAATTAGAGAAAACTAAAGGAATCACTCATGAATTTTTTTTATAATTTTTAATGACCTAAATCTATTTTTAAAAATTAAAGAGCAAACTGAAAATAAAAAAAGAAATAAAAATAAGAGAAACCAGGCCAGGGGTGCATTCAGCAGTCAAATTCAGTTCATTACAAATCTGGGCCCAAAATGGAGGTGCGATTAGTAACTCTGGGCAAGGCCCACACAAAATTCCCATTAACCATTAATAATCAGGATTATATTTGTGTTATAATTATTTTATTAAAAATGAAATAACAAAATTCATGTAACACAGGATCAATTGGTCACATTAGGGTTTAAGTCACAAGAAGACAAAAAACACCACAACCATTCACGAAGCCACACCTCATCATCTTCAACCTCCCTTCATGAAACAACATCAGAAAAATCGAAAACAGAGCAAAATGCAGCTTCAAACATCAAAACTCAAAGCATCATAACTCTCTCATCTCTCCATGAAAATCCAAAATGTAAGAATAAAAAATGAAGCCCAACATGCAAGGATCACGAATATGCTAAAAGTTTCTACAAACAAACACCATAGCTAACAAACCGAAAACAACTAAATCAAACATCAAAGCATGTATTCAAGATTTAAAGCCACACAGAGCTTCTAGACACTTCATACAGCCCATATCAAGAAATAGTAAGGTAAAACAAGCATTAATAGAGCAAAACAGAAGAAGAATGGATGATGTGTTCAAACCTGAAACGGGACAAACTTGTGATTTTGAGAAAACCAGAAATGCTATGAGCTCCCTTGAGATTCTTCTGAGCCAAATAAAGGCTAATATATGAAGATGCTTCACAATCAGAGATGATGTTGAAGATTCAGTTTTCTTGCAGCTTCAAGATCTTGGCCATGGAGGTGTTGTGATGTTGAATGTGAGTGTTCAGATGTCTTGAGGATGAAGAATGGTGTATGAGAGCTACCAATCAGATCTGGAAATGCTTTGTTGTTATGTAATCTTGAGAGCACAATGAAAAGAGAGAAAGAGAGGCGTGTGATTTGCTGCGTGTAATTTTCACTCTTTGCCCTAAATGCAACCTTATATATGATGCAGGGTGTGAGGTCCTCTTTGGAGTGTGAGAACCAATTCAGTTATGTTGCAGCCTGCGTGACTCTCTTGGCTTTTTCTTTCAGTTTTTAAATTTGAAATAAATCATGTGCATGATGGTGTAGGATAACATGGTGGTGTGCGTGTGCTGTTGGATCATTATTGGATGATGGAAAGAAATGAAAATGAGGAACAGTTGTGATTGGTTGGCTTGGGTGTGGTGCATGCTTGCATGGTCACGTGAACTCCCTCTCTCTTTTCCTCATTGTGGCGTCCGCGTGAGAATGAGGGTGAACAAAAATGTGTGACCTCAGGGCAAATGAAAGGGGGATATGTGGCAGGCAGTGGTTGGATGGTTTCAAAATGTTGCTCTTCACACTACTTCTTCGTGTACCATCATCACCAAGCCTCATCTTTATTATTATTTTTTTATATTTGGTCATGCAACAAAAGTAACATGGACCCACTAAAAAAATGTGAACAAAATACTCATGTCACGCCACACATAATTATTTAATTAATAAACCAATGACTAAATGACACATGTCCACCAAAACCCTAAAAAATGCTCCAAACTTCAAAAAATCATAACTTGAGTTCTAAAAATGCTATGAAAGTGTTCTACGACTTTTCGGAAAGGGAAAATCGTGCTCTACAACTTTTGTGTTCATCGGAAAATCATTCGAAGCTTTTTCGCACATGAAATAATAGCTTGAAGTTTCGGGACAAATAAATTTCCAAAAATGGAAACTTCCAAATTTAGTAACTTTTTGCATACTCCCGATTTTTGACATGTAGGCTCAACTGAATTACTCCTTGACATGATATAACCTCAAAAATGATAATCCTGATTAAAAAAATCTGAAATCTTCATGTTGACTTTTCTGACTGCACAGTTGACTATCTTGCTTCACCTTCAAGCAACTGAACCAAACCTTGACTTCTTCAGTGAATTTTTGCGTCAAACTTCATATATAAGCAATGCAGACCAAATAAAAGCCTTTGCCCTCAAACTTCATACATAAGCCTTTGGTCAAAATTCAGAAGATATGAGTATTTGGCCCAAAACCCTAATCAGGATTTCCTTATACAGGAGAAAAGTTGCATTTTTGAACTTCTGATGAAATAACTGACTTCCCTAAGGAATGTTCTCACCAAACTTCATCCCTAGGGTCCTCTTGTCATATGAGAGACTTTGCCCAGATGAAATGGCCAAAGTCACAAAGTTTCCATACTTGAAATTCAAACCCTAATTTGGGATCACTGTGTAGGAGCTTGCCCTAGCCTGAGTTCACTGGTGATCTCCCAACCTCCTGGGCTTTTGTGACTGATCTTGAACTTGTGAATGACATGTAAACTCCTCATAGGACTTGGACAAATCCACTGGACCTCTTGTTATAGCTTGTGATGCCTCAAATCCCTCCACAGATGATCATATGCCTAATGCTAGGTCATGAGAATGTTATGCCTCATCTTTCCATGCAAAGATGTCAAGGATATGATATGCTTATGATGATTATGATATGATGATGATGCTTAAAAAGAAGAGGGAAAATTTGGGGTGTTACAGTAATGTTGCACAACCCTAAGAGAAAAAGGAAAGGACAAGGTCCTGCGAACCAAAGAACTGAGTTCGGGAGTTGATTACGACCTAGGAAGGTATTATCACCCCAGATTGTCCGCCATACCCGACAGGATCCACAGTTGTTAGTCTGTTTCAAAGGGTAAGGAATAAAACTATTGATGAATAAAAGAACTGCTAATTAGAACTGAAATGAGAAAGGGAACTGGAAAAAGAGAACTAAAAGAAAGGGAAATGTAGGGAAAATAAAGAATGTGCTCGAACGGGCCCTACCTTGCTGCCTACATACCTCATCAGGAAAATGAGGATCAGAGTCGACGTAGTTCGCCTAACTAAGGCGGGAGCTTTGTTTGTGTTTTTTATGAATTGAACTGCTTATGTCTATGCTCAGGTGTTGTAGGCTCATCTGGTACGAGTGTGTTATCGTCTTGCAATGAGATAAGTCGTAGCAAGTCATTGTTTAGACGGGTGTTGTTTGTTACTGTCTTTTTAAAGAAGTGTTTTGAGTTTGTTGTTTATAAAATAATCTTATACTAAGACTTGTTCATCCTGGTAGATGCCTTACACCTCGCCCCGAAATGGGACGTGTATAAGTAACCCACGACAAAGTCTCATGGTGTACGAGAAAGTTCAACCTTTATTAGGTGCCTTGTTACTGTTTTCTTTATGAGATGAGAAAGAAAGGCTCAAATCAAGAAAGGGAACTAAGACATAACCCTAAGTTATTTATTGCATGCAAAAGGAGATCCTAATGGTTTGTGTGGTTTTATAATCCTAATGAGAGAAAGGAAAGAAGAGAAAGGACTTAGAACTCAACTTACTTCCTAAGGAAGTTAAGTTGTTTCTAAAAAAGGGGAAGCTTATACAAGCAAAGCACAAAGTACTAAGGCAAACATACTTAGAAAGTATACAGAAGATGAGGAAGAAGTTAAATAAATAAGTCTTACCTCAACCTCCCTACAAAACAAGGGTTAGCTTTGCAAAGCATATTGAAAACATAAAGCATGGCAAAAGCTCAAACTAGCTAAGGAAAAACACTAAGGACTTACAAGGGTTAAGACCTAGAACTAAAGGATCCTATATGATAAAAATCTTCTAAAGTCAGTAGCTAAACCCTATAAAGGTATCTTAAGGTTGTGAGGTCAAACAACTACAATCTATGTCCTAATGAGGTATTAAACCCTAATGGAAATCAAGGTGAAGTTAGATGGCGGAGTTGAATGATTATGCAAAGTAAACTTGAATTAGGTCAAGGATGAATGTTAAAACCAGAACCTAACACTATATGAAAGTGTCTCAAATTATGATCCAAAGTAAGAACAAAGAGATTCAAGTGAAAATGATTCAAGTATAAGATTGAATGGAGAAGGAGGAAGAATAGATGAACATGTGATTTCTTAAGTAAAGAAAGACTTAAGAGAAAAATAAAACATGCCCAAAGAAAAGTGAAATTCCCATACAAAAACCAGGGTCTTAATGAAAAGTTAAGATCAAGATTAAACTCAAAAGTTAACCACAAATTAACATGTATGAAGTGTCTTAGGGTTAAGGGACAAAGAAGTTTGATTTTAAAGTTTTGATGTACAAAAGGATACCAATGAAACAAATGGACTCAATACTTAAAGTGAAGGTGTAACAATGGATGTGGGACACTTATAAGATGTTTAATAATGATATAACATGGATACCATATTCACAAAGTGGGATTAGAACTAACAAAGTGGAGGAAGAATGAGAATTATGGCAAAGTAAGCATACATAAACACACATATGAACTTAAGGTACAAGTAACCCAAAAATTCCAAATTCAAAGACCTATGATGGACACAAGTGAATTAAAAACATCAAATGGGATATTAAGAATTCAAATTGAGGATCTCAAATGGATGGCATAAATTCCTTAACAAAATTGAATTTAAAGGAGGAGAAAGTGAACCTTAAAATGTAGCTTGTGGAACAAGGTATCAAAAAAATATCTAATGACCTAGAATAATTATGAAAATTAAGACTCACATTCATAATCCAGAGGGTAACAAACCTCTAAAATATCCCACAAAAATTTGGAGTTTAACTCAATCAAACAATTGCACAAAAAGAATTAGGGTTTTGAAGGATGATGTTCAAATAAAGGACTCAAAAAAGGACCAAACATAACCTAAAAAATGTGGAAAAAATATTTTTAGGACCTTTAATGTTTCTTCTGATTAGGGAAAAAAGAATGGGATTAAGATTATTTTTCATTTGGGAGAAATTAATTTTTGAAGAACAAGTGGTCAAGAATGAGAAAATCCAAAAAGAAATAAAGTGGGAAATTAATTCTGACTCAAAAAATAATAAAAAATGAGATTAAAAATTGTGAGAAATTTGGGAAAATGTCAAAAATAGTCTCTGAATTATTTGGTGTTTTTGGAAGCTATTTGGTATTTTTATAAAATGGAAATTGAAATGGAAAAGATATGAAAAATAAAAGAAAAGAAAATAGGGAGAGGGTGTAAACAGCAACCAATTTAGTTCAAATGTCACTAGGCTTAATAGGAGGGGGCGTGAATTATAAACTGGGCCTAAGTCCTCAATAAGCTGAACATGTGAGATATGGTGGACTATAGGTCAATGTTGACTCAAACCTGGACTAATGGATTGATGCAACGCACACTGATGGGGTCAAAGTATGCACATCACAAGGCTGAGATTGAGGGACACATGGTATCAATGGTGGATGACATGCACACAAGACACTCAGTCACTTAAATCAACATGTGAGGGCCACATGCCTCATTTATATGGTGGCATGATCAGAAGCGTAGGATTAGAAAGATCCAAGGGCTGGGACTTAAAGTTGCATAAAAGCTAGGGTTAATATTTAGGTCACCGGAGATGACCTCCGATCATCTTCTCTGGTGACCCTCGGGTTAGGGAAAGCTCAAATCTTCATGGAAATGAAATCTAAAACCACAGAAACGTTCGCAAGGTTGAGTACATCAAGAATCTAGGTCCAGTTTTCATTTATCATTCACAAGAAATGCAAATATAAGCCAAGAATAAATCACCTAAAAACTGAATCTATGCATCTACAATGCCTATCAGCTAGCCAGATCATCCATTGCTTCTATCAAGCCTTAAACATCATGAAACAAGCAAGAAAAGCATGAAATTCGAGCAAGTTTATTGAAGTAAAACCTGAATTGCAGAGCCTGAATTTTTGAAGAATACCAGAGATGAGAATCCTATAATGCTTGATACTTGTTCCTGATCCTTAATAGAGTGAGATAAACACTCAAAAATCTTGGATTCTTGGAAAATTTTGGAAAATGAAGAGATGATGCAGACGTTGATTCTTGAATCTTCAAGTCAATGTTTCCATGGAAGTTGATCACAAGGTGATGATGAAGAATAAATGATGTTTAAGGTGTATAGATGAATGATGAAGTTATGTGGATGAAAAATGCAGTGATGAGAATTCCAAACTCAAAGCAAAATCAGAGAGAGTGTGTATGTGTGTGTGTGAACTTGTTGGTGCAGTTTCGAGCATATGGAGTGATTGTTACAATTTAGTTATGGATGAGCTCATATATGCGAGGTTAAGGCTAATTAACTCTAGTTGATGGTTAGAACTAGAGTTAGTTCTTAACTTGAGGTGAAAAGTTCAAATTGAAGGTGTGAATTGCAATGAGTTCAGCTGAATTGGCTTGCTCGAATTTGCTTGAGTGCGGTAAGGTTCATGTTGCTTATGATGAGGGTTAGTGGAGTGCAATGGAGCTGATTTAATCATAATGTTGCATCATGCTTGTTATGTTTGAAATTGGCTTGATTTTCAAAGAGTGTGTGATACTTTGTATGATCATGCATACATGAGATGATGCACTCCACATGTGATGTACTTTGTGAACATATCACTCTAAATGAAGCAAGGAATTTGAAATGAGTTCAGATTATCCATTGAATCATTGCCTTATCAAGCAAGAAATCAGATTGCAACTGGTGATCTTCCCTTGGATGTTTCTTCAAGCTGAAGCAATCAAATGATGCACTTCTTGGACTCATTTTGAAGATCAATCTCCATACAACATGTTTGATGTTTGGCTCTTGATGAAACAATGGCTCTAAGTACCTTAAATTGATCATTGAACATCATGTCATGAAGCTGCATAAGGGGTCTGCATGACTTGGCTTGCCTTTCACAAAATGCCTTGTGTTTTGATCAGGATTGATACCTCTCTTTGGACCTTCATAACTTCCACACAATTGATCATGTGAAAAATATTCCAACATGAAAGTTGTAGATAATGCAACAATGAACAACTTTGATGTTGGAAAAAATTTCATTTGAGGTCATATTGATGGAGAAATTGGTACATACTTCTTTCATACCACATGTTTGAAGAAATACCTTACCTGGCGCGCGCAGGATGCAAGGCCTGACTTGGTTTTTGCCCTAGTTTGCCTTAGTTTGATCCAACTTTAATTGATCATAACTTCTTCAATTTTAATCCACTGAATATTTTCCACCTATGGATTTGAAGCTTAGGATTCCCTCTTTCAAACAATCCAAGTGGAATTTTAATTTGACTTTTATTTTGGGAGAAGGCCTCTCTTGAACTTGACTGAAAAATGGCCAAAACTTGCCATATTTGGAAACACTAATTTTCCAAAAATGGTAAGTTTTGATTTTCTTGATTTTTGATGATTCCTCCTTCATTTCTTGGTCAAATTTTGTCCATGGACTCCTTGTAACATCAATTTCATGATTTTGACCTCAAAAAGTCAGGAGTTGACTTTTTCCTCAGCACAATTGACTTTTCCCTAATTTCTTGATTTTCAAGTAACTGACCAATTGAAGACCCTCTGAAATGATTCAATGGATGATATTTCAACCCAAGACACTTGACATCATGTGGAAAAGAATGAGATCAAGTTTGAACCAAAATTTCCTTGGGAAGCCTCTTTAATCAGAAACCCTAATTTCAGCCCTTTTTGTTAGGAGGTGTTACACTGCTTGAATTCTTTGATTAATCCACCTCTTTATAAGACTTGGGGAATCAATTGAGATCTTGTGGGATTTTGTGAACTATTTGAATAATTTTGAGAATCCATGTGACCCTTCTATTGCTTTTGGGTGATCTTCAATTTCTTCAGTCATTGATCACAAACTCTATGCCTCAGCCATGAATGCTTATGATTCAATTCTATGCAAGGATGTGGAATTATGAATGCAATGTGATATGCTAAATGTAATGAAAATGAGAGAGAAAATTTTGTGGTGTTACACATAAAATTCACCCTTCCACCACAGTCCAAGTGAAAGGGCTAAGAGGCAAATGCCCGACATATTCATACTAACATCGCTCGGGGCATTCAAGCGATGCCTAGGGTATCAAAAAGAAATCATGACGATTTCGCCTGGGACATTCAAAGAATGCCCGAGGTACTCAAGGAAACCATGAAGATTTCGCTCGGGGCATCCAAAGGACGCTCGCGATGTTCAAAAGAAAGGCCTAAGTTTGCCCGGCTTGTTCGATCACTGCCCAGGACATTCATCTAAGTTTGATATACATACCCGACATACCCATAAGATGCCCACGGCATTCATGCATAAAACCCTAAAATTTTCCTAAAGATATGCATTTTACCTACTTTAGTAAGAAAGTCGCCACTATATCTAGCTACTAAGTCTAAAAATTACCAGAAAAAGGGGGATTCAAGGAGTTACCTGACATGGTTCTGACGAGGAGATGACGGCGGTGAACGGTAGAAACGGCGGCGATTGTGTTAGCGGGAGAGAAGTTGAAAAACCAGTTAATCGTAAGAGGAGAGTAGAAAAGGGAAATGAGGTGGTCCCCTCACCCTTTTTATATATTTGGGGTGCGTGGGGGGACGTGCCTAGGAAATCATTACCTAGATTCCCTAGGCCGACCAGAGTTAATGCGCCGTAATGCAAGAAACAAAGCGTCACGCATTAAGTTCATTGAGATGTCACTCTGGAGAATCTTGAACGACTCCTTGCACGTGCGACTTTCCCCGACATTTGAAGACACCACGTGTCCATTGAAGCTCCCCGACAAAGATCAATGCTCGCATGGTTTCCAATACTATCTTACGTGCGTCATAGCCTCGCCGGCTGTAAATACCCCAAATTTGCCCTCACCCATTCACACCATGGCTTGTGATATTTTCATATGCATAAGTTCAATCATAGCATCTCATATTGCATATTTGCTTCACTGCATTGGTTCAAAGTCACCTGCACCTAGGGTTTGTGATCTGAGCAATCCAAGAGCCATTTGAGCCACTCCAAAGGTCATCAATCACTTCAAAGGGGTCCATGTATGTTCAAGCATCATATTGTATCCTCACAAAGTCAGGAAAGTCAAAGAATCACAAGAACTGAGAAGGGCATGGAAGCAGAGCCAGGTTTAACTGCACAGATGACCTAGAATTAGGGTTTTGGTTTCAGAGGCCATAACTCCAATTTTTTTGGTCATTCTTGTTTCTATTGGTCTCTATATGGTATAGGGATCATGCATACCAATTTTCATGAAGAAATTCCATGGGGAAGGCATCTGATCAAGAGTTGACTTCTTAAGCAAGGCAGTGTAAAATCAGGGCATCTGAGGCCCCCAATGACCCAAACAAAGGGTGTTCTTCATCATTTTGAATGTGTATGATCTTTATTTGATCATAGAAGATGTTAGAAGTTCACAAAATTGAAGAATTTCAAGCCATTTGCAAAGTTGGCTTTTTGGGAAAATGACTTGTAATGGAAACTTGCCATTTTAGGAAAGTTTTTCAACCCTTTCTTTTTGGTTCAAAAATGCTTCAAATGAGAAAACTTTGGTCATAAAAGTTATAGAATGGATCATTCCCTTTTCAAAAAGTACAAGAACTCATTCTAATTCATTTTGGATCAAAATTTATGGCTTGTCAAAGTTGGGAAAAATCACATAATTTCAAGTTATGCACCAAAGAGGCAAAGTTGCAAAACCACTTGCCAAGGCAAAATGAGACCTCAAAGTGACTTCTAATATTTGCACAAACATAAACCAATGCCTAAAATTAAGAATGCACCAAAGGTTTGCCCATTTTCATGACTTATGGATCAAGAAACTTCAAAAGGGCCAAAATTGAACAAAGTTGCAAAACATCATACAAACCCTAATCCACTTGCTAATTGGCTTCAAAACTGATTCCATGGCCCTCCTCATTCCTTGTTGCGCAGGACACCCCTATTGTCCTTGGCCTGCCATTGACCCATACCTCTCTTACACAAAACTTGACTTTTTGCATAAAGACCCATACCAATCAAGCTAGGCCAGACCAACTCCTCTGACCTATCCAAGAGTGATAAGTGGACCAAATGCAACACAACACACCACACAACACAAGCTAAAACCTCAGATTGCCATAGTTATCAAAAATCCTCCAACTTGCAAAACCTTTCGAATCTCTCAGCTCACTCAACCAATCTTCAAACCAACTTCACCATTGATCTCAAGATGACTCACTGACCACAAACCAACCATTGAAATAGCCAAAAACCTCACATAAACCAAACACGATTTCTGACCAGTTGGCTTGCAAACTCCCAAATCAGCCAAAAGAAATTCCTTCCAAGCATCAAAACTTCGTCAGGAGTTCAAGGGGAGTGGTTTGCACAAAGAGAGGAGGCCTGAATGTCCAGAACTGAGAAAGCTCAAGCTCAGGTACCTCCTTGAAACATTTTTCCAGAACTCTTGTTTTTTTGTTTCTAAATGATAAAGCATGCTCTCCTTATCATACTGGACTTTGAAATTTTAAAAATGGTGTAGAAATGAGCTTGTATTGATTGATTGAAATTTCTGCCATTTTTGTTCTTCCTTTCGAATCTTCTTAATGGTGAGAGATAAATGTTTTTTGAGGGAATGGATGAGTTCAGGGAGGTGAGAGGAAGTGATCTGGAGCTTTAGAGCTCCAGAAATAACCTAGGGAGTGATTTTGAAACTTTCAGGGAAGGGGGTCACCGGAGAAGACGACCGGAGCTCGTCTCCGGTGACCTGAAAGTCATTAGGGCTTTAATTACGTTTAGGGCAAAGTTTGAATTTGGACCCTTGATTTTGAGGACTTTTGTTGACTCCCGCGCGAATGGAGGGCCTGGATCTCTCATTAAACCCTAATTCAGTTTAATTAGGTTAATTAATTAGGATTAAAATTTGAATCTGCCAGAATCAATCCTAGCCACTCAAATGCGCGCCAGTCAACTCCCGCCCCCTGACTTTGAATCTCAGCCTTAGATCCTGCATACTTTCCATTTAATTTCTTTTTATTTCATTTTTTATTCATTTATCTTTCATATTTATTTTAAAATAGTTAGAAAAATCCTAAAAATATTTCCCTTTGCATTTTTGTTTCAAATATTTTTCTCATTCAGAAAATGATTTTTATTTTATTTTTTGCATTAAAAATTATTTTAAATCATTTAAATGATTTTTTTTAATTAGTTAATGAAAATTAATTAATTAAAAATACATTTATGTATTTAAAAATCACAAAAAAATTCACATAGCATTTAAAAACATTTAGAAACATTGTCCAACTCTCAAACCAAATTTCTTTTTTGTTCTTGATGCCTTTTGATCATTTTCATTGGATTTAATTTCATTTCAAGGCAATATTTTATGTCAAACTTCAAAAATTCCTTTATGCCTAACCCTTGAGAGTTGGATGATGATTCTTCTTGCATTGCACTCTTCATAGCCTGTAGTTTATAGGATAAAATTGGTTGGATTTGATCTTGCATTTTCAATTTGTTTGGCATTTTTCTTGACAAAGGTACCTTAAAACCCTAGCAATCTTAGGAAATTCATAACTTTCACTAGATTAAGAGTTGGATCCCCTCCTTTGGGCAGTGAGTTTGTATAGGTCTAGGGTATCTTTGATTGCATTTTCAAATTTTTATCATGTCATTTGCTTCTGGTTTTGGATTTTTGCTTTGTGTGATGCATGTAACCCTAATTTGTGCTTTCCTTTGCATACATTCCTCATTTGCTTGCATACCATGACTTGCCATGATATTGTGTGCATTTACTTGATTCATAATACATCTTAGGACATATTAGAATCATGTTTGATCATTGCCTCTTTCATTTGCCATGTTATTTGTCTTTTGCATTCCATAACTTTTTCATGTACATTCATGGTTCATTGCATACCTCATTTGCATCCTTATGCTTGATTGGTCATTCCCATTCCTTGCCTCATGTTTGAATCATCTCTTAGCATCATTAACTTCATGTTCTTGCTCCTGGTTTTGGTTTTCATCATCACATTTCATCTCATTTGCATTGCATTTCATTTCTTTTGCTAACATTTCAGGTGGTAAGTTGTTTGAGAAGTGAATTTGCCTTCACTTCTCACATTCTCTTTTCATCTCTTTTATACTTCCTTTGCTTCATTTTGTATGTGTATTGGATTGAGCTTGCTCATTCATGTTCATCCTACTTTCTTCCTTCAAGCAACTTGTCTTCTTAAGTGAAGCAAGTTGCCTTGCTTCTCTCTGCTTCTTTCTCCTTTCATCTGCTTCTTTCCTGGTGGCTTCTCTCCTGAAGATCTTCTTGCAAACCTCATTAACCCTAGGATCTCCAAGCATGATAATAATTAGGTTTTGATTAGTCCCCCATTTAGCTTTTACCTTTGTGTCATCTTTGAGTCTTCTCTTCTCATCTCATAATCAAGGACTAAACCCTAAAGGTTTTAAGACTTTGTGATTAAGCTTATGCCTGCATCCTTCTATTAGGATGGAATGTATAACTTTAATCCTAAGTGTTAAACCCTTAATGTGTTTAAATCCTTTAATCAATCCACTTAATAATCACTAAGACATCAAACTTGTAACTTGGGCCTTGCATTAGGGTTCTAATTCTTCCTTAACTGGTTAAGAAGGACTAACCCTAGTGTTAATGGACAAGTCCCCCTCAAGTTGTCTTACCAACCATAAAACTCATTTCTTAATCCCACCATTAACTAAAATCCACTTTAATAAAGGCCTTGTTTTGTCATGAAGTTAATCCCTAATCATGGATTAAGTTGAGGAGTCTTCCTCAGCTTAAATGCCCTCATCTATTATCCTTCTATTAGGATGGTGTAATGAGTCCATTAAATCCTTGATTATGGCTTAAACTCATTACTTAACACTAAACAAAAACAACAAAAAACATCTAAATAATCACAAGTAGGTTAATGATCTTAATCCTACACCATGGTGACTAAGTGTGAGACACTGACTTCACACTTAAAGTATTCTCATTACCCCTAATCAGAGGGAGGATGTGATGAGTTTACTAACCCATTAGTTTAGGCTTAAGCTCATTAACTTATGATAAACACCACAAAGCAATAAAAGACTGAAAACTCAACAACAAACAATAATCGTCTCCTCCGGGATTCTTTTCTCATCTCATTCACTTTTAATCGAGAACTTGCTTCTTCCGTCTAATGCAAGACAGTTAGCACCTGAGCCAGACAGGTCATACACTTGAGCATAGACAAGTAGGCAGTTCATAAGTCAATTTATTTTTTCAGTCTCTTTGGGTCGAACTACGGTGTTCTAACTTCCTCATTGCATGAGAGGATACGTAGGCATAACTTAACAGTTATCGAACAAAAGTCTTTGTATATTCCCCCTCTTTCTAGCCTTATTCCTTAAGCCTCATGGTCATGAGCATTTCATTCTTGTTCTTACACTGACACTTCACATATTTCACTTCACAATTCTTTTACACTGACACCTGTATATTCTTTTCCAGCTTTTGATACACAGATTGCACTGACATTACCCCTTTAAAACACAAATCTTTTAAGCGTGGATCCCGTCGAGTACGGCGGACAATATGGGTGCTAATACCTTCCCAAGTTGTAACCAACCCCCTTTCTCAGTCTCTCTGGTTCGCAACCGTCTTATCCATATCATTTCCTAGGTCTATGCAGCATTACCTTTCCTTCGGGATAAAAATGCCTAGCTGGCGACTCTTGTCTTTTGAGTTCACCCCTGTGTGTTCTCTCCTCTTTCGCCGACCGTTCGCGTCTGTACCCCATTTGACTTAGCCTCATTTGGTGGGAGCGGCAGCTTGGCGACTCTGCTGGGGAAACCTTATACTGTAACCAGGGCTTCTGGTTCTTTTTGTGGGTTCCTCCTAGCGCTTGTTTGATTTGTGTTTACTGGGGTGTTATGTGCTAATTGTGTTTATATATTTGCTTTATTTATTTCTTTATGTACAGTTATTTATTGCTTTCTTTACAGCTTTATATATATCATACTGTCATTTTGTCATCTGGCTGGATCTGGTTTTTATTTTGGTGGGTGGGGTTCTACTGAGAGTTTAAGGTCCTATACCTAGGACCTGAGTGACACTTAGGCTAGAGTGGTTCATGTTCTTTCCCATTCCATTTCGGTCTGGTGCGGGAATATGAAACACGGTTCAGATGTGGGTTTCTTCTTGAGAACTCTGTGCTACAGATTTCCTGTAGTGCTAGGGCTATCTGGGAAGCCTGCTAAGTCTGGATGACCTTTTATTATGACCTTCAGAAACTGAGGTGAATTAGAGGAGGATCTTTTATGGTTATTGTAAACATTGTACCTCCGGGTTAGAAGTGTTTACACTTCTCATAACTGATCCAAGTCTGAGGATCCTTGTTTTAGAACACCACCTGTGAGGGGGTTGGGTTGTTTACAAGTTTGCAGGAACCCTTGGCCACATCATACCCTGATATTTGTTTTGATTAAGAATGCTTCACTTTGGACAGTTCTTGTGATTTAACCCTGGACATGTGGCTCTTTATTTGAGTCCCCCACCTTGGTTACTGGATTTCTGAACCTCCATCTGGATTTCTTAAACATACATGGGCCTTTTATATCAAGACAGTAACCAGATCCAGCTTGATCACAAACCCTTGCATATCATTTGCATACTCATCATTTGCATCATTTAACATTTGCTTATTTATTTTTCAGGGTATCCACATTACATCTGGCTTGGTTTTGACCCCTTCATCTGCATAGACCTCTGTTTCATCAGCTATCTGCTTCAGCTATCTTCATCAGTTGCCTGCTTCAGCTACCTCCATCATCATCCTCAGCCTATCAGTGGCTCATCTCCAGTACCAGTCTTCATCATCAGCATCTGTTTTCAGCTCTTCATCGGCAGTCATGGCACCCAAGAAGAGCAACATTTCATACCATTTCTTTGAGCCTGTGTTGGCTGGCATCAGGCAGGTCCAGGCACTTATCACTCCAGACCACATCCCATTATTCAGAGAGCATCATGGAGGCATCCTTGATATGGTTATGGATCTGGATCCTTCTCAGAGGAGTTTGATCCACACTTGCCTACAGTTTTATGACCCTCCTTTGAGATGTTTCACCTTCCAGAACTTTCAGTTAGGACCTCTGCTAGAGGAGTTTTCATCACTGATTGGAGTGCCTATTAGGGGTGGAATTCCCTTCAACCCAGAGATGACTTCTCCCAGCAATGGAGAAGTGGCAAAGGCACTGTATTTGGAGCCTATTCTGATTGAGCAGAACATGACAACAAAGGATGGAATCCCTGGTTTACATTTAGACTTTCTGACTTCTCAGGCTATCCTGAAGGCCTCCTTGGGAGAATGGAAGGCAGTTTGTGCATTGTTAGCCCTCAGTATATATGGGGTTATACTTTTTGCAGATGAGCCCAAGTTTATCAGCAAGAATGTCATTCATCTTTTCCTTCTGAGGAACCCAGTACCCACCTTGCTGGGAGATTTCTATTATTCCATTCATCAGAGGAATGAGAAGCAAAGAGGAAAGTTGGTAAGGTGTTGTGCTCCTCTATTCCACACCTGGCTGCTCAAACACTTACCCAGGACTGATGCCTTCCTGAATCCCCACCAACAGAATAATTGGGCTAAAAGACTTATTGCTTTGACTTCAGATGACATCAGATGGTGCACCCAGAGCACCAAGGGCAGAGACATAATCACTAGCTGTGGGCAGTACCCCAATGTACCTCTAGTAGGAGTGAAGGGTTGCATCAACTACAATCCTTTGCTGTTTAAGAGACAACTGGGCTATGCTTTGGTTCACCCTCCTAGAGTGCAAGACTTGGCTGAAACCCTGTATTGTGAGATAAAGCCTAATCTAGTTGTTGTCAGACAAGCATCCTGGGCTTGGGACAACATCCAGACCAAAGGGATGGCCATTCTTGGGAGATGCAATAATGTTGCTTCAGCTCAGTATTATGAATGGTCTCATGCTAGGGCTCAGATTTCTGGGATGCCCTTCACCATTGAGGATGCACCTGGACCATCCACAGTACCATCTCCAGCCACTGTCAGCCTGGAAGAATTTGAGAAGCTGAAGGAGAGGAATGAGAATCTGTCTCAAGCTCTGAAGAAGACACTCTGGGAGAGGAGTGATGGTCGTCTAGACATCGAGAGGTTGGAGAAGCTTAAAGTGGAGCATCTGGCCAAGATTGAGAAAGCAGAGGACTACATCAAGAAATCAAGAGCTGGAGAGCAAATATTGAAGAATGCCTGTAAAGAGGCCCAGTTTCAGAAGGCTAGGACTGATCTCTATATAGAGGAAAGGCAAGCTAGGTGGGTCAGGATCACTGAAGCTCGCACTCAAGAAGATAAGAGAACTCAAGCCAAGATTGAGCAGTTGGAGGCCAATGAGAAGAAGCAGTAGGAGGCTTTACTGGCGGCCCAGAAGGAAATTTCAGAATTGAAGCTTAGGGCTGGTTTGAAGAGGTCAAAGGACCAAGACAGACACAAGAAGCTGACCACTGCTATTGCCACCAGAAACCTTCTTATCAGAAACATCACAGAGCATCCGGCTGGTCCTGTAACTGAAGCACTTTTGAAGGGGGTTAAGGAGGATGAGTTTGGCTTAGATGTTTGACTACTTTGCTTGTTGTTATCTCCATTTGATGTACTTTTCTTTTATGTTGTATTTTGACCCCTCAGGGGCACGTTTTGTAAAACAAACTATGTATGGTTCACCATTTGTAATGTATTTGTTAGTTTGTTTCATTGATGTCTCTTTCTCTCAAGCAACATCAAAGTATATTCCTCAGGGTCTGGAAAGGTCAAAACCAAGAGCCAAGCCGGATACCTTGGAAAATAAATAAGCATATTGCATTGCATACTGACTGTTGTTTTGTTTTGTAGGTTTGTCTTTACCTTATTTTGTTTCTAACTCTGTTGTGGTTCAGGAATTATTGCTCGCCGTCGGGTGTTCCCTCTCAACCGTCCGCACAGATATCCTACTCACAACAATCTTCCTGGTATTCAAATGGACCAAGTACAGCAAGATCTGATAGAGGTCAGGACTCAGATGGCTAATGAAAGGCTGGAGATGAGAAACCAAATGACCCAATTCATGGAGGTAATGAATGGCTTGGCCCAAAGTCAAGAAAGGTTGGGGGCATTGGTAGAAAGACAAACCCCGGAAGAACCTCCTCTGGGAACTGGACGAACAAGTAACAATGAAAGGGGTCAGCCTCATGTTAATCCACCAGTATATGGGCCTCATCTACATCCGGAAGTTAACATCCCGGGTAATGTGCAAGGAAATACTACTGGAGGAAGGATCTTACAGGAAGACCCCCAAGAAGAGCAGTTTACTGTGATGGGAGCTGGGGATGAAGTTTATGATAGGAGGTTTGATGAAATTGCCGAGAAGTTGAGATCTCTGGATTCTCAAAACTCCCTAGGTTTTGATGTTATGGATATGGGGTTAGTGGACGGAGTAAGAATTCCCCACAAGTTTAAACCCCCGTGCTTCGAGAAGTACAATGGAACTTCCTGCCCACGAACCCACTTGCAGTCCTTCCTGGGAAGACTTAAGGCATATACCATGGATGAAAAACTGTGGATGTTCTATTTTGAAGATAGTTTGACTGGAGCTTCAAGGGAGTGGTATTCACACTTGACCAGGGCTACTATCAGATGCTGGAAGGACCTAGCTGAAGCCTTCATCAGGCAGTACCAATATAATCTGGACATGGCTCCTAACAGGACCCTCTTGATGGGAATGTCTCAGTCCTCCAGAGAAAGCTTCAGGGAATATGCCCAGAGGTGGAGATAGCTCGCTGCTGCTGTCCAACCTCCCATGTCGGAAAGAGAAATGGTCGACATGTTTATGAACACTTTGCAAGGAACATATATTGATAGGCTAGCTGCCTTTTCTTCCACCAGCTTTGCTGATGTCGTCATAGCTGGAGAAAGAATTGAAAGCCTTATGAAGATGGGTAAGATTTCTGATAATGGTGCAAGTTCGTCAAGTAATCCCAGGAAGCCTTTTGTGAGACCTAGAAGAACCGGTGAGACAAATGCCATTCATGCTGGCAGGGGCAGGCCTCAGTATGTCCACAGATCAGTAGCAGCTGTCACTATTCCAGCTTCGATTCCTCAGCAACCAGCATATCAACCACAACAACAACCACATTATCAGCAACAAGTTCAGTATCCACCACAGAGGACTTACAACAACAACAACAGCAATCAACAGCAAAGACCCTTTCAGCAAAGACCGTCACAGGAAAATAGGGTGATTGACCCTATCCCTATGCCTTATGCCGCTTTATTGCCACAACTCCTGAAACTTAACTTGGTTGAGCTAAGGACATTAGCACCACCAGATCCCTCCAATCTTCCAAGAAATTATGACATCAACGCCAGATGTGCTTTCCACTCCAATGCACCTGGCCACAATACGGAGAAATGCAGGGCTCTACAAATGAAGGTACAAGATCTGGTGGATTCTAAAGCCCTCAACTTTGCACCCCCTCCAAGTGTCACCAAGAATCCCATGCCCAATCATGGAGGGCCAAGAATTAATGCCATTGAGGAAGACAAGCCATCTTTCTTAATCACCAGTGTTGGGCAGATCCGGACACCTCTGGTCGAGATTAAAGCTCAGCTCCTAGAATGCTTTAAACAAATAGTGGCACCTCCTTCCAGATCACCGGTCACCATTTACTATGATCCGCACACCATTTCAGTACCTTCCTCTGCAGCAGTCAGTCCAGTCACCATCACGGTGCCAGGACCAGTTCCATATGAAAGCAGTAATGCCATACCTTGGCATTATGGCTCTGACCTCTACTGCAACGGGGAGAAAATCACCTTGGACTCTTCAACTTCTTCTCCACAGATTGATAATGTTGGGGGAGGCGGAGGCTTCACCAGAAGCGGACGCCTTCTTGCCTCACAATTGCAAAGACCTAATGCCGAAGCGGAAGTTGCTGCAAAAGCAAAGGGGAAAAGTGTGATACCCGAAGAACCAATTATCAAAGAAACTCAGAAGACATCTTTTGAGCAAGATGTAGATGAGTTCATGAGAATCATAAAGAGGAGTGATTACAAGGTGGTGGATCAGCTTCACCAAACTCCCTCAAAGATCTCCATATTATCCCTGTTGATGTGTTCTGAAGCTCACAGGAATGCATTATTGAAGGTCCTGCACGCAGCATACGTGCCAGAGGAGATTACCGTTAATCAGCTAGAAACTGTGGTAGCAAATGTCAACACCAGTCATGGACTGGGCTTTACCAATGCTGACTTAACAACTGAGGGACGTAACCACAACAAGGCTTTACATATTACCCTGGAATGCAAGGGTGCTGTTTTATCTCATGTACTGGTGGACACTGGGTCGTCACTCAATGTTCTACCAAAGAAAGCCTTAGTGAAGCTAGAGTATGATAGCTTGGCACTGCGTCCAAGTAATTTGGTGGTGAGAGCATTTGATGGCTCTAAAAGATCAGTGCTATGGGAGATTGATCTGCCTGTGATGATTGGCCCGCAGACTTTTAAAATTACCTTCTATGTGATGGACATTCAGCCGGCCTACAGCTGTTTGTTGGGTAGACCCTGGATCCATGCCGCTGGCGCTGTTACGTCTACCCTTCACCAGAAGCTAAAATTCGAGTGGGAAGGCCAGATCATCACCATCTGTGGTGAAGAGGACATCTTTGTTAGCCATCTGGCTATGTACAAGTACATTGAGATGGATGGAGAAATCCATGAAACCATGAGCCAGGGGTTTGAGGCCCTGAACATAAATGAAGCATCTGTTGTACTGGGAACCTCCATGACGTCTTATCAGCAAGCCAGGAAGGTTGTTGAAGAGGGTACTGCCCAAGGCTGGGGCAAGCTGCTACCTGTGGAGAAGAAGGAGGACAGATTTGGGTTGGGTTACAAACCAACTCAACAAGATCAATCAGAGGCTGTCAAGAAGCCCAACTTTGTCAGCGGGGGAATGCTCACCCCGGATGCAGTAAACAACTTAGAAGATGAGTCGGAAGATGAGCGCAACCTGGATAGCTGGATACGTCCAAGGACCCCGGGGAGCCATATCTCAAACTGGTCTTCCCAGGAAATTATAAGGGTTACTCCTGCAGAGTAATTATTATTTCCTGTGTATTTTTAAGCATGCATCAAGTCTTGCATCTTGCCCAAGATGACAAGACTCATTTTGTAATCGGGCCATCTTGTAATTTTGTGCAAACAGATCAATCAATGAATATCGGACATCTTTTGCAAATGAGTCTTTTTCTTTTCCGCTCACTGTTTTTCATTTTTTCTTTTTGTACAAAAATAAAATGGCAATGTTTTCCAAAATGATAACTTCATTTCTCTTTTTCTAAACAAGATTAAAATCGATCACTAAAATAAACAATATAAACCCTTGCAGAGAGTGACTTTCAGACTGCACCGACAACAACACAGCTATGACTCTGTATGACTTTGACAATCCAATCAATCAAGCTGATGAAGGGGTTGAAGAAGACTATGAGCTTCCTGAAGAACTAGCCAGGTTGTTAAGGCAAGAGGAGAAGGTTATCACTCCTCATCAGGAGGAGGTTGAAACGGTTAATCTTGGTACGGAAGAAGATGTGAAAGAGGTTAAGATCGGGGCCTGCCTACAAGATTCGGTAAAAGAACAGCTGATTGACATGCTTCGGGAGTATGTAGATGTCTTTGCTTGGTCTTATCAGGATATGCCAGGGTTGGACACCGACATTGTCATGCACAAGCTGCCTTTGAAGGAAGATTGCCCACCTGTAAAACAGAAATTGCGCCGTACTCGCCCAGATATGGCAATGAAGATTAAAGAAGAGGTACAAAAGTAGTGGGACGCCGGTTTCCTTGCTGTAACTAGCTATCCACCTTGGGTTGCTAATATTGTACCTGTGCCTAAGAAGGATGGCAAGGTGAGGATGTGTGTGGACTACCGGGATCTGAATAGAGCCAGCCCGAAAGATGATTTCCCTTTACCTCACATTGATGTATTGGTTGATAATACGGCTCAGTTCTCGGTATTCTCCTTCATGGACGGATTTTCAGGATACAATCAGATCAAGATGTCACCTGAAGACACGGAGAAGACAACTTTCATCACACCCTGGGGCACGTTCTGTTACAAGGTGATGCCATTCGGACTGAAGAATGCTGGCGCAACTTATCAACGGACTATGGTAACGTTATTCCACGACATGATCCATAAAGAAATTGAATGTTATGTGGATGACATGATTGCCAAGTCCCTCACAGAAGAAGACCACCTGGTGAATTTACTGAAGTTATTCAAGCGTCTGAGGAAGTACCAACTGAAGCTGAACCCCAACAAGTGCACATTCGGGGTACGTTCCGGTAAGCTGCTGGGATTTATTGTGAGTGAGAAAGGAATTGAAGTTGACCCTGATAAAGTCAAAGCCATTCAGGAAATGCCTGCACCGAAATCTGAAAAAGAAGTTCGGGGGTTCTTAGGTAGATTGAACTACATTTCATGGTTAATATCTCACCTTACAGCAACCTGTGAGCCCTTGTTCAAGTTGTTAAGAAAAGAACAAACGGTCAGGTGGAATGAAGACTGCCAGAGGGCTTTTGACAAAATCAAGGAGTACTTGCAAGAGCCTCCAATCCTTATGCCTCCAGTTGAGGGAAGACCTCTAATCATGTACTTGACAGTATTAGAAGAGTCAATGGGGTGTGTGCTAGGCCAGCATGACGAGTCTGGTCGAAAAGAGTATGCAATATACTACCTAAGCAAAACGTTTACCGACTGTGAACAACGTTATTCACTGCTCGAGAAAACTTGTTGTGCTTTAGCGTGGGCTGCTCGCCGATTAAGGCAGTATATGTTGACCCACACTACCTTGTTGATTTCAAAAATGGATCCAGTCAAGTACATTTTTGAGAAGCCAGCGCTTACCGGACGGGTTGCAAGATGGCAAATGATTCTCACAGAATATGACATTCAGTACACATCTCAGAAAGCCATCAAAGGCAGTGTATTGTCTGATTATCTTGCTAAGCAACCTATTGACGATTACCAGCCTATGAGATTTGACTTCCCTGATGAAGATATCATGTTCATAAAAGCAAAAGATCATGAAGAGCCTGTTCACACCGAAGGGCCTGACCCAGAAGAAGAATGGACTATGATGTTTGACAGGGCTATTAATATGAATGGTCGTGGTGTTGGTGCGGTACTCATTACACCTAAGGGAGTTCACATGCCTTTCTCGGCAAAACTCACCTTCAACTGCACTAACAACGAAGCTGAATACGAAGCTTGCATTATGGGTCTTGAGGAAGCCATTGACCTTAGGATCAAGACTTTGACTGTGTTCGGAGATTCAGCTCTGGTAGTTAATCAAACCAACGGTAAATGGTACACACACCAGGATCATCTGATACCTTACAGGGATTATACAAGGAGGTTATTGACTTTCTTTACAACGGTCAAGCTTGAGTATATCCCTCGGGACGAGAATCAATTTGCAGATGCTCTGGCTACCATTTCATCCATGATCATAGTTCAAGCTGCCAACTTTGTACCTCGGATATCAGTGTCCAGACTTGACAGACCAGTATATGTATTTGCAGCAGATATTGCCAAAGATGACAAGCCTTGGTTCCATGACATTAAATGCTTCTTGGGGGATCAAACATACCCACCTGGGGCATCTTCGAATGATAAGAAGACGTTAAGGAGGCTAGCTGGTAGTTTCTTCCTGAATACTGACGGTTCTCTGTACAAGAGAAACTTTGATATGGTACTCCTCAGATGCGTTGATAAGAAAGAAGCAGACTTGTTAATGCACGAAGTGCACGAAGGATCCTTTGGTACCCATGCTGGGGGGCATGCCATGGCTAAAAAGTTGTTAAGATCAGGCTATTACTGGATCACAATGGATGCAGACTGTTGTGCCTACGCTAGAAAATGCCATAAATGCCAGATTTATGCGGATAAAGTGCATGTGCCTCCGAATCCTCTGAATGTGATGTCTTCACATTGGCCCTTTGCCATGTGGGGAATTGATATGATTGGCAAGATTGAACCGACTGCTTCAAATGGCCACAGATTCATCCTGGTTGCCATTGACTATTTCACCAAGTGGGTTGAAGCAGCTTCCTATGCAAATGTTACAAGGCAAGTGGTAGCCCGATTTCTGAAGAGAGACATCATCTGTCGGTATGGAGTGCCCGAGCGAATCATTACTGATAATGGTTCCAACTTGAACAACAAAATGATGGAAGAACTATGTCGGGACTTCAAAATCCAGCACCACAACTCTTCTCCTTACAGGCCAAAGATGAATGGCGCTGTTGAGGCAGCTAATAAGAATATCAAGAAGATTATACAGAAGATGGTTGTCACTTATAAGGACTGGCATGAAATGCTACCGTTTTCCTTGCATGGGTACCGTACATCAATCAGAACATCCGCTGGGGCAACACCGTATCAGCTTGTTTACGGTATGGAAGCAGTCCTACCTCTTGAAGTTGAGTTACCCTCCCTACGGGTATTGATGGATGTTAAGCTGAATGAAGCAGAATGGGTCCGGTCCCGATACGAACAACTGAGTCTGATTGAAGAGAAGAGATTGGCTGCAATCTGCCATGGGCAGCTGTATCAGAAAAGAATGAAGAAAGCCTTCGATCAGAAAGTAAGGCTCTGAGAGTACCAAGTAGGAGATCTTGTGCTGAAAAGACTCCTCCCTCCTCATACAGACCACAGGGGCAAGTGGACTCCGAACTATGAAGGGCCATTCGTGGTAAAGAAAGTTTTCTCCAGTGGAGCACTCATGCTCAGTACTATGGATGGTGAAGACTTCCCATCCCCTGTGAATTCAGATGCAGTTAAAAAATACTTCGCATAAAATGACCCGCTGGACATAAAAACAGAATGTAAGTCCAGGCAAAAATAGGGCATCCCGGCGAGTCAAAAACAGAATAAAAGACTCGGGCAAAAATAAGGGAAAATAAATAAAGATGTACACCCGCTGAGTTGAAGAGCCGCATTGGACGACTCAGGCAAAAAAGGTATCCCGATGGATTGAAAACCCGAAAGGGAGATCCATGCAAAATAAGGGAATAAGCGAACAACTGTACTCTGAATTCATCTGTATCACTTACGACTTGGTAAGCTTCAAAAGGATCAAGCTTCTTTCAGAATCAGCCTTCTTCAGAAAGCAAGATAAGAAGAACGTCAAATGTCATACGAGTCATAGGAAATCTCCTTGAAGCGTCATCAACATTGCCAAAAATCTTTTGATTTCTCAATTTGTAACAATCTCCTCATTTTAGGGGATCATTTTCCTTGACTGTATCCCGCTGATTCAGGGCACACAAATTAATAAAATCAGATTTTTCAGTCATGTCTCGTCTCGTACATTTTGTTTTCGTTTGCAAAAATGTCTGATGTCTTTAAGATATTGATTGCATAAACACAGATGTTCCCTTTCTAAAAAATACGAGCTTGCAGGAAATATGTTTACTCCCGGGAATGTCTAACCCCTATGATGGAATCCGGTAAGGGATACCTCGGGATTACTTGTGCGTTTCTCTGACTTTTCAGGAATGCATGTATTCAAAGCACAGCATGGGGCATGAAAACGTCCTCCCAGCAAGCTGGCAAATCATTATCTACTCAGGCTTAGCACCGGAGGTGCTTTCTCCACAGTTGAGTTGCCATTTGTTATTTCCTCCTCAGCCAAGTACAAAAGCCAGGGAACCATCTCCCCATAGAGCTTCAGCCTCTATCCAGAGGAGCAACACCTGGAGATCTCACAACAAGGTGAACAAAGCTTCTACAAACCCCGGCTGGGTCCCTCATTACCAAAATAGGTCTATCAGTGACCTATATCCCCAAGCAAAGTCCCATATGACAGATCTACCAATGATCTCATCCCCAGCTGGGATGTCCACTTTAAGCAGATCAACTAGAGATCTTCGCAGCAACGGGATCCGAATCCCGGATCAGTATCTTTTGCATAATCATAGCATTCGCATCATATTCTCCCTGCAGAGCGTAGCATTCCGTTTAATACGGAGCATTACGGCAAAAATCAAACATATTGCATAATCATAAGCCATGTTCTGAATCAAACACTTGTGAATACTGACAATCCGTCAACGATATACAGAAAACTCCCCGGATTCCCCAGCAGGGAGCCAAAGCACTTTCCCTAAAGATACAGATACTTACTGACACCCATCCGTGTCATATCCCCAGTAAAAATCCGAAGCGCCCTTTTGCACTCACAGATACTTATACACAACTTCCTTGGTACACATTCATTTGTTTATATTACGCTTTCCTCTTTTTGACACTCGTCCGTGTCACTCTCCCCGGCAAGTTAAACACTCATCTGTACACCACTCATACTTATTACTCCCGTTTCACTCATACAGATACTCGTCCGTATCTTGTATATACCACTCAAATCCCTTCAGATTCGACACTCATCCGTGTTCTTTGTTAACCAGTTGGTACTCGTCCGTATCATCATCTTCGAACATGCGTCAGCGTTTGTTTCTACTGATACTCGTCCGTATCATGGTCTTAAGGATGCTCGTTCGCATCTTTAATCCATACACAATTTCAAACACTTGTGTCTTCTTGAATTTAGACCCTCGTCTGTGTCTACTATTCCCCAGAAGAGTCCCTTCAGATCCGACACTCGTCCGTGTTCTTTGTTAACCAGTTGGTACTCGTCCGTATCATCAACTCTGAACATGTGTCAGCGTTTGTTTCTACCTGATACCCGTCCGTATCATAGTCTTAAGGATGCTCGTCCGCATCTTTAGTCTATACACAGTACCCAAACACTTATACCTCTCGTTCCTTGGGTATAGACGCTCGTTCGTGTTTACTTGTCCCAGCAAATCCCAGTGAACTATTTCTTTTCTATCTGACATTCGTCCTATGTCATGATACTTTCGGCAACCGTACCCTGCCAGGTGATCGTCCTTCACCTTTGGATGACCGTCCATCATCCTTTCCCCAGCGGAAGTCTCCATTATCGGAACCCTTTTCTATCCGGCATTTGTCCTATGTCGTGATATTTAGCAGTCGTCCCCTGCCAGGTGATCGTCCTTCACCTCTTGATGATCGTCCTTCATCATTTTTATCCGATGGCCGTCCCCATCGTTGACCTTTTTATCCGGCATTCGTCCTATGTCATGATAAACCCCGAGAGCAACCATACCCTGCTAGGTGATCGTCCTTCACCTCTTGATGATCGTATTTCATCATGCTTATCCGATGGCCGTCCCCATCGTCGACCTTTTTATCCGGCATTCGTCATATGTCGTGATACATTCGGCAGCCGTACCCTGCCCGGTGATCGTCCTTCACCTTAGATGACTGTCCCTCATCTTATCCCCCAACAGAGCAGTCGTCCCCTGCCAGGTGATCGTCCTTCACCTTTGATGACTGTACCTCATCATTTATTTCATTCATAATCCCCAGAGAATCTTATAGCTTTACTTGATGGCCGTCCCCATCATAATCCCTTACATCCCCAGCATGTCGGTCGTCCCCGTCATTGCTCCTTCATCTCCAGCAGTCGTCCTCTGCTCGACGGTCGTCCTCCGTTACCCGCACTTTATGATATACTTTGTTTTCTCTTACAATCTATATCCCTTTTCTTCTTCATTCTGTGAGTGCAAATTTTGGACTGTCTTTGGTATTCAACCACAAGTTATCTTGTTTGCCTACTAAGCCGTTGCTTACATCCTGCACAGCTAACTCATGCTTGAATAGGGGCAGCTGTAAACACCCCAAATTTTCCCTCACCCATTCACACCATGGCTTGTGATCTTTTCATATGCATAAGTTCAATCATAGCATCTCATATTGCATATTTGCTTCACTGCATTGGTTCAAAGTCACCTGCACCTAGGGTTTGTGATCTGAGCAATCCAAGAGCCATTTGAGCCACTCCAAAGGTCATCAATCACTTCAAATGGGTCCATGTATGTTCAAGCATCATATTGTATCCTCACAAAGTCAGGAAAGTCAAAGAATCACAAGAACTGAGAAGGGCATGGAAGCAGAGCCAGGTTTAACTGCACAGATGACCTAGAATTAGGGTTTTGGTTTCAGAGGTCATAACTCCAATTTTTTGGTCATTCTTGTTTCTATTGGTCTCTATATGGTATAGGGATCATGCATACCAATTTTCATGAAGAAATTCCATGGGGAAGGCATCTGATCAAGAGTTGACTTCTTAAGCAAGGCAGTGTAAAATCAGGGCATCTGAGGCCCCCAATGACCCAACCAAAGGGTGTTCTTCATCATTTTGAATGTGTATGATCTTTATTTGATCATAGAAGATGTTAGAAGTTCACAAAATTGAATAATTTCAAGCCATTTGCAAAGTTGCCTTTTTGGGAAAATGACTTGTAATGGAAACTTGCCATTTTGGGAAAGTTTTTCAACCCTTTCTTTTTGGTTCAAAAATGCTTCAAATGAGAAAACTTTGGTCATGAAAGTTATAGAATGGATCATTCCCTTTTCAAAAAGTACAAGAACTCATTCTAATTCATTTTGGATCAAAAGTTATGGCTTGTCAAAGTTGGGAAAAATCACATAATTTCAAGTTATGCACCAAAGAGGCAAAGTTGCAAAACCACTTGCCAAGGCAAAATGAGACCTCAAAGTGACTTCTAATCTTTGCACAAACATAAACCAATGCCTAAAATTAAGAATGCACCAAAGGTTTGCCCATTTTCATGACTTATGGATCAAGAAACTTCAAAAGGGCCAAAATTGAACAAAGTTGCAAAACATCATACAAACCCTAATCCACTTGCTAATTGGCTTCAAAACTGATTCCATGGCCCTCCTCATTCCTTGCTGCGCAGGACACCCCTATTGTCCTTGGCCTGCCATTGACCCATACCTCTCTTACACAAAACTTAACTTTTTGCATAAAGACCCATACCAATCAAGCTAGGCCAGACCAACTCCTCTGACCTATCCAAGAGTGATAAGTGGACCAAATGCAACACAACACACCACACAACATAAGCTGAAACCTCAGATTGCCATAGTTATCAAAAATCCTCCAACTTGCAAAACCTTTCGAATCTCTCAGCTCACTCAACCAATCTTCAAACCAACTTCACCATTGATCTCAAGATGACTCACTGACCACAAACCAACCATTGAAACAGCCAAAAACCTCACATAAACCAAACACGATTTCTGACCAGTTGGCTTGCAAACTCCCAAATCAGCCAAAAGAAATTCCTTCCAAGCATCAAAACTTCGTCAGGAGTTCAAGGGGAGTGGTTTGCACAAAGAGAGGAGGCCTGAAAGTCCAGAACTGAGAAAGCTCAAGCTCAGGTACCTCCTTGAAACATTTTTCCAGAACTCTTGTTTTTTTGTTTCTAAATGATAAAGCATGCTCTCCTGATCATACTGGACTTTGAAATTTTAAAAATGGTGTAGAAATGAGCTTGTATTGATTGACTGAAATTTCTGCCATTTTTGTTCTTCCTTTCGAATCTTGTTAATGGTGAGAGATAAATGTTTTTTGAGGGTAGGGATGAGTTCAGGGAGGTGAGAAGAAGTGATCTGGAGCTTTAGAGCTCCAGAAATAACCTAGAGAGTGATTTTGAAACTTTCAGGGAAGGGTGTCACCGGAGAAGACGACCGGAGCTCGTCTCCGGTGACCTGAAAGTCATTAGGGCTTTAATTACGTTTAGGGCAAAGTTTGAATTTGGACCCTTGATTTTGAGGACTTTTGTTGACTCCCGCGCGAATGGAGGGCCTGGATCTCTCATTAAACCCTAATTCAGTTTAATTAGGTTAATTAATTAGGATTAAAATTTGAATCTGCCAGAATCAATCCTAGCCACTCAAATGCGCGCCAGTCAACTCCCGCCCCCTGACTTTGAATCTCAGCCTTAGATCCTGCATACTTTCCATTTAATTTCTTTTTATTTCATTTTTTATTCATTTATCTTTCATATTTATTTTAAAATAGTTAGAAAAATCCTAAAAATATTTCCCTTTGCATTTTTGTTTCAAATATTTTTCTCATTTAGAAAATGATTTTTATTTTATTTTTTGCATTAAAAATTATTTTAAATCATTTAAATGATTTTTTTTAATTAGTTAATGAAAATTAATTAATTAAAAAAACATTTATGTATTTAAAAATCACAAAAAAATTCACATAGCATTTAAAAACATTTAGAAACATTGTCCAACTCTCAAACCAAATTTCTTTTTTGTTCTTGATGCCTTTTGATCATTTTCATTGGATTTAATTTCATTTCAAGGCAATATTTTATGTCAAACTTCAAAAATTCCTTTCTGCCTAACCCTTGAGAGTTGGATGATGATTCTTCTTGCATTGCACTCTTCATAGCCTGTAGTTTATAGTATAAAATTGGTTGGATTTGATCTTGCATTTTCAATTTGTTTGGCATTTTTCTTGACAAAGGTACCTTAAAACCCTAGCAATCTTAGGAAATTCATAACTTTCACTAGATTAATAGTTGGATCCCCTCCTTTGGGCAGTGAGTTTGTATAGGTCTAGGGTATCTTTGATTGCATTTTCAAATTTTTATCATGTCATTTGCTTCTGGTTTTGGATTTTTGCTTTGTGTGATGCATGTAACCCTAATTTGTGCTTTCCTTTGCATCCATTCCTCATTTGCTTGCATACCATGATTTTCCATGATATTGTGTGCATTCACTTGATTCATAATACATCTTAGGACATATTAGAATCATGTTTGATAATTGCCTCTTTCATTTGCCATGTTATTTGTCTTTTGCATTCCATAACTTTTTCATGTACATTCATGGTTCAATGCATACCTCATTTGCATCCTTATGCTTGATTGGTCATTCCCATGCCTTGCCTCATGTTTGAATCATCTCTTAGCATCATTAACTTCATGTTCTTGCTCCAGGTTTTGGTTTGCATCATCACATTTCATCTCATTTGCATTGCATTTCATTTCTTTTGCTAACATTTCAGGTGGTAAGTTGTTTGAGAAGTGAATTTGCCTTCACTTCTCACATTCTATTTTCATCTCTTTTATACTTCCTTTGCTTCATTTTGTATGTGTATTGGATTGAGCTTGCTCATTCATGTTCATCCTACTTTCTTCCTTCAAGCAACTTGTCTTCTTAAGTGAAGCAAGTTGCCTTGCTTCTCTCTGCTTCTTTCTCCTTTCATATGCTTCTTTCCTGGTGGCTTCTCTCCTGAAGATCTTCTTGCAAACCTCATTAACCCTAGGATCTCCAAGCATGATAATAATTAGGTTTTGATTAGTCCCCCATTTAGCTTTTACCTTTGTGTCATCTTTGAGTCTTCTCTTCTCATCTCATAATCAAGGACTAAACCCTAAAGGTTTTAAGGCTTTGTGATTAAGCTTATGCCTGCATCCTTCTATTAGGATGGAATGTATAACTTTAATCCTAAGTGTTAAACCCTTAATGTGTTTAAATCCTTTAATCAATCCACTTAATAATCACTAAGACATCAAACTTGTAACGTGGGCCTTGCATTAGGGTTCTAATTCTTCATTAACTGGTTAAGAAGGACTAACCCTAGTGTTAATAGACAAGTCCCCCTCAAGTTGTCTTACCAACCATAAAACTCATTTCTTAATCCCACCATTAATTAAAATCCACTTTAATAAAGGCCTTGTTTTGTCATGAAGTTAATCCCTAATCATGGATTAAGTTGAGGAGTCTTCCTCAGCTTAAATGCTCTCATCTATTATCCTTCTATTAGGATGGTGTAATGAGTCCATTAAATCCTTGATTATGGCTTAAACTAATTACTTAACACTAAACAAAAACAACAAAAAACATCTAAATAATCACAAGTAGGTTAATGATCTTAATCCTACACCATGGTGACTAAGTGTGAGACACTGACTTCACACTTAAAGTATTCTCATTACCCCTAATCAGAGGGAGGATGTGATAAGTTTACTAACCCATTGGTTTAGGCTTAAGCTCATTAACTTATGACAAACACCACAAAGCAATAAAAGACTGAAAACTCAAAAAAAAACAATAATCGTCTCCTCCGGGATTCTTTTCTCATCTCATTCACTCTTAACCAAGAACTTGCTTCTTCCGTCTAATGCAAGACAGTTAGCACCTGATCCAGACAGGTCATACACTTGAGCATAGACAAGTAGGCAGTTCATAAGTCAATTTATTTTTTCAGTCTCTTTGGGTCGAACTATGGTGTTCTGACTTCCTCATTGCACGAGAGGATACGTAGGCATAACTTAACAGTTATCGAACAAAAGTCTTTGTATATTCCCCCTCTTTCTAGCCTTATTCCTTAAGCCTCATGGTCATGAGCATTTCATTCTTGTTCTTACACTGACACTTCACATATTTCACTTCACAATTCTTTTACACTGACACCTGTATATTCTTTTCCAGCTTTTGATACACAGATTGCACTGACACTACCCCTTTAAAACACAAATCTTTTAAGCGTGGATCCCGTCGAGTACGGCGGACAATCTGGGTGCTAATACCTTCCCAGGTTGTAACCAACCCCCTTTCTCAGTCTTTCTGGTTCGCAACCGTCTTATCCATATCTTTTCCTAGGTCTATGCAACATTACCTTTCCTTCGGGATAAAAATGCCTAGCTGGCGACTCTTGTCTTTTGAGTTCACCCCTGTGTGTTCTCTCCTCTTTCGCCGACCGTTCGCGTCTGTACCCCATTTGACTTAGCCTCATTTGGTGGGAGCGACACCGGCCATATTCCTCGAATTGAGTCCTTATCTCTTCGGAGCGAATCCTAGCCTTCGCCAACGGGACAAACCTTTGTTCCCCGACAAGTTACTCCCTGTCGGTTACGACTCCCCGACATATCAACTGTGCCTGACAATGTTTTTCTTAACTCATCACTCTGTCCCAGAGTTTCGACTTGGGGGCTCCTGTTCTGGACTGGGCCTTTAAGACGCTGTTGGACATAAGCCAAACTTGTCGGGCAGAGGCCCAATCAGTCGGGCAGAGAACCTGTTATTTAAACAGAAGTCCGACCTCGCGTGCAATGGTCTAGACCGTCGGGAAAAGCCCACGATCCACCGAACTCATGTTAGGGAGACTGTGTCTCCCTCACGTGCGCCACGTCACCCAATTGTCCACTATTATCTCCTAAAATGTAGGGATAGTTGGACCAAGGAAAAGACCATGTGCTAGGTCTTACACGCTCCTACGCGTACCTTAGAAGTTCTTCCTTGGGCCTAGCTAATCCAACCCCAATAAAGGACCTTGGCCCAATGTTGGGGGCACATATAAATACCCTTTTTCACTAAAGGTTCAGGTATTCTGAACTTATCACCACTTACCATTTTCTCTATACCTATACTCACTTAAGCATCGGAGTGCCTTGCAGGTACACCCTAATCTCTCTATCAACCGTTACGTTCGTAGCCTAACACTTGGAAGGTTAATCTGATCAGGTAAGATCAAGTATTAATAAAGAAACATGTCTCACCCTTGGATTGAACATGATCACATCTAACAAACAATGGTCCATTATATTTAGAATCAGATATTTCAGAAACATATCACCTAATACTCTGGTAACTATTTTAAGTAAAATTTTACGATTTAGATTCATTGAATAACTAATGTATATAATTTATATATAGACTAGATGCATCAGTTATTAAATGAATCTAACAAGTAAATTTTTACTTATCATAATGATCAGTAGTGTATTAAGTATCACATATTCTGCTTAATTTAGTTTATTTTTTTAAAATAAAATTGGTTGTATCATACTCTAAATTTTGATGATAATAAGATATTTAAAGAAGAAATGAGTATACTAACATATGTTTAAATGTGCATGTCCAAAGACTAAAAATTGTGATATAAAGTAGGTTATGATACTAAAGATGAACATTTGAGATAAGATAAAAGATTCAAAATCTGAAGGCTCAGAACCATACTTTGAGGACTCAAACTTTAAAGAAAGTCAACTTCTAAAGATGAAACTTTGAATAAAGTCAATCTTTGAACACTCAGACTCTAAAGTCAGTCAAACATAAGGATCAAGAAGACTCTGATAGGTCACTATTAGTATCTAAGGTTATTCAACGCAAGGATCAAGGGGACTTTGATATGTCACTTTCAGAATTAGAGAGTCATTTGTCTTCTTCTGATCACGTGAAGATTTAAACAAAAATCTTCACAAAAAATTGAAATGCAACAGATGATTCCTCCCAAAGCAAAGAGATTTCAAATATCTTTACATAGGGATTAAAATTATCAAGTAACATTCCAAAGTCTCTAATCAAGCTTCTCCTAGACTCACTTGTGCTCTTCAAAGAATATTGTATATTTCTCTACATAAGGAGCCAAAGACTTGAAGAATTAACAACGTAATATTGACAATGAAAGAGTTGTTACTAGGTAACAAAAAGCACAAATTTAACTTAGAATTTTTTTTAACAATTGTATATTTTAGAAATTCTTAAGTCTTAAAGAGTTTTAATATGTTGTATTTTGTTTACACCTCAGATTGTATATCAAGTGTAAGAAACAAACAATGTTTTCTTTGTAAGTTAGATTTTTAGAAGTCTATTGCTAAATGCTTAAGCATCTGAAGTCTCTGGTTGTCTAGTTGAGCATTTGAAGTCTCTTACTTGTGTGCTTGATAAAATTGTAATCATTTGTGATTATAGTGAAATCTCTTGGATGTGAAAGGGGACTGGACTACTTTCGATTTGCGGGAGGAACCAAGATAAATTTATTTGTGTCTCTCTTTCTCTATCTCTCTAACTCTGAACTTGATTTATCCGCTGCAAAATCTTAACTATGTATCAAATTCTAGGCCTTGTGTTCAGAATCTGATAAGAGGCTTAAAGAAAAGAAGTAAAACGCTAACACAATTCAACCGTCCTTCTTATGTTTTTCTCACATTCAATTGGGTTCAGAGCAAGGTCCGTGCCCTAACACTAAATAGTGGTAAAAAAAGATCCTGAGAGAAAAATACAATTAGTGTATCTAAAACCTCTGTACCTAAAAACATTGTTGTAAACTATGATTATAATACATCTGAAAAAAATAATTATACTTCTAAACCTCCAACTTTCAGTGGAGATTCTACTGAGTTTGAATGACTTGAAAAGTAAGATGTCCACTCACATCATAGGTATTGATGATGAGTTGTGGAACATCCTTGAAGATGGTATTGACATTTTTGTTTATGGAGTAGAAATTGTGATTGATAGAAATAGCTTCACTCATTCTCAAAAGAAAACTTATAAAAAAATCACAAAGTGTGTGGCATTCTGGTAGATGCTCTACCCTATTATGTGCATCTCAAAATTATCAAAAAATCTACTGCTAAAACCATCTTTGAATCATTGGTTTCTAGTTATGAAGGCAATCAACAAAAGAAACATAGGCTAACCTTTTGATCCAACAGTATGAGTTGTTCAGAATGAAGGAAGATGAAGACATTGAAACCATGTTCTAAAGGTTTCAAGTTTTGTAAATGGACTTCAAGTTCTTGAAAAGAGTTGTACAACTTCTGACCATGTCAAGAAGATTCTTAGGATTCTTCCCGCCAAATACAAATCAAATGTAACAACCATTCAAGAAGCCAAGAACTTAAAATAAATAAGTCTTGAAAGATTAATAAGAAATCTCTAAAGTCATGAGATGGAGTTCATAGGAGGTGAATCTGCAAAGAAATCAAAGTCTCTTAGTTTGAAATCTGTTGGTCAACCTATTAAATCTCCTAAAGCTTGAGAATCTGAAGAATTTGCTCATGCCATAACTTCTGAAGAAGATTCTGATGATAAAGAAATGACTTTTATAATCATAATATTTCAGTACCTGACTAAAAAGAACAAAAGGTTCTCTTGCAGAAGGTAACTCGTGTGTTGTTTTAATGAACCATACTCATCGTTTAAGTATAATCGTGTCTCACTTCCTTCTTCAATGACTATATACTCTTCTATGTATAAATTTCTCAAAAAACATAAATCCATTTCAATGAAATAAGATCACCTTGTATTTGTAGATTTGATACTTCACATGCGCAAGGTAACCCATGTGTTGTTTTAATGAAGCATTCACATGGAACTTTGTCAGCACCAATTGTTCATATTCTCTAATTCCCATGTAAAATTTCCCACCCTTTCATGTTTCAAGTAAGAAAACCTAACAAATAAAGTTAACTCACTTTACCTAACACCAACAATCTCACGTAATGGAAGCCGAAACCTATTGGGTTTGCACATGGAATCAAAGATCAAAATCAGATGAAACATATTTAACAACTTCACTGAATTGAGACGTGTCAAGAATATTTCACCCACAACATCTGAGTTATCCATATTTTGGTCCAACACATATACTTTTTTTTATGATTTATGCTACAAAAATGTGGCATTTCTGTCAATATACCTCTAATTGTATACTAGTATGTTCGCTTGTCTTATACAATTGTTTGACACTTGTTAGATTATCAACATTTCGATCTTTTAACACACTCATTATGAATCTTGGCGTTATGTTATAAATTTTTATGCATTTCCAAATTTCTTTCTTAAGGATTTAGATGACCAAATATGTCATGATTGTCTAAATTATCATCTAGATAATGATTGTGAATATCACTTTTAACCTTTATTTTTCAACTACAATTAGATGTCATAGATCTCAACAAAAGGGGTACACAACTCTTTTAGTACACGTAATTTCTAAATTTCTTAGTTCTTATAGTTTCCTCCCATATTCAACCATGAGTCAGTTTGTTCTTCATGCCTCTTAGCCCATTTGATGTATCAAAACAAAGGGTAACCATAACAATACAATGTTGTCTCCCCATATATTGTGTCTGGGCTAACACTTCATTACGGGCGAGACATATCTATCAATATAAAATAAAATAAATTACTCATAGATTTCATAAGTTGATTACCAAATTCAAAAGTTCTGATAAAAGTTATAAGTAACACATACTGAGTCACTGATGAAGAATTGTGTAAAATCTTCTTAAGCATCGTCCATCACAAATTCATTCATGGTGATCAGCTTAACAACAAACATAAGGACACCAACTTTTTGGGAGGGTCAAAAACACAGTGCACTAGATTTTCAAAATTACCAATAGGCGAAAAACTTGCATCAAATATGTGGAATATTGGAACAAACCCTAGTACAAATAGCATGTCTACGAAGTCTGCTCACATGTTATTGTTTAATTGGGCCTTGTGTAATGGATCCAATTGTTTAAGTTAGCTTGTAATGGGTAATTGTTAAAAAGCCCATTAGGTTAGTATGTTAGTTTTATTATAAATAGCATACTAGTCTCTCATATTTTGCATAAAGGAAAATAGGAAGATAAAACCCTAATTCAATAGTGAGAGAGGTTATTTTTTATTCTTGTATACTTGTAATCATGGTTTAAGAGAAAATAAAGAGTAGCAGTTTATAACCAATCCTTGTTGTTTTCTTTGGTAATCCTAAACCCTAACCCTTGTGGGTTTCTTGAGAAACCTATTATACTTTGTTTTCTAAGGTATCCAATTCACAACAAATTGGTGCGGTGAGCGTGGAGAAAATTCCTTCAACAAAGTATGAGATTGAAAAGTTTACTGGAGTGAACGATTTCGGTCTGTGGCGCTTGAAGATGAAAGTCCTACTTGTTCAGCAGGGTTGTTTGGAAGTGTTGAAGGGAGAGACGGCCATGAATGTTGCATTGGCGGCAGCTAAAAAGATGACCATGATTGAGAAAGCACGCATCACAATATTGTTGAGCCTTGGTGATAAGGTTCTTCGACAGATATCAAAGGAGACGACGGCATCAAGGTTATGGTTGAAACTTGAAGGTTTGTACATGACCAAATCATTGGTGAATCGACTCTACCTGAAGCAAGCCTTGTATTCATTCAAGATGAGTGAAGAAAAAGTGTTGGCTGAGCAGTTGGATATGTTCAACAAGCTGATTCTTGATCTTGAAAATATTGATGTGAAAATCGATGACGAAGATCAAGCGTTGTTGATGTTATGCGCTTTGCCCAGAACACATGCTCACTTCAAATAAACCCTCTTGTATGGAAGAGAGTCTCTGACCTTTGAAGATGTTCAATCTACATTGTACTCTAAGGACTTAAACGAATGAAAGGAGCATAAACCTTTGACGGTTGGTGAAGGTTTGGTCGTTAAGGCGAAATTCTTGCGAAAGGATGGTAAGTTCGACAAAAAGAAGGGTAAAAGCCAACAAAAGTCTTATAGTAGTGAAACATCTAGTGTTCGATGTTACCATTGTAAGAAGGAGGGTCACATTCGAAATTTGTGTACTGAACGCCTGAAAGATCATGGAGGTAATGATAATGGCAATGTTGCCATTGTTCAAGATGATTTCGACTCATATGATGTTCTTGTGGTTTCAAGCGACGACTCAAGAAAAGAGTGGATTATGGATTCAGGTTGCGCTTGGCATATGACTCCAAATAAGGACTTGCTCGAGGAATTATGTGATCAAGATGGTGGATCAGTGTTGTTGGGAAATAACAAAGCTTGCAAAATTGCATGTATTGGATCTGTGAGATTCAAGCTCCATGATGAGTAAATTAGACTACTATCTGAAGTTAGGTATGTACCTGACTTAAAGAGAAAATTGATTTCTCTTGGTGAATTCGAAAAGAAGAAATATGTCTTTCAAGGAGAGAAAAGTATCCTAAGAGTCATGAAGGGGTCGAAGGAAGTCTTGAGAGGCGTAAAGAAACAAGGCTTGTATACCCTTGAGGTTGAAGTTGTAAGTGGTTCGACAAATGTTGCATCCACGAAACTGTTGTCGAAGACAAAATTATGGCACATGAGATTGGGCCATGTCAGCGAGAGAGACATGGTCAAACTGGGGAAACATAACCTGCTAGGTGGTGACAAAGTCGAGAAGTTGGAGTTTTATGAACCTTGTATATTTGGTCAATCCTGTAAGGTGATGTTTAACAAAGGTAAACAAAGAACACATGGATCCCTTGATTATATCCATGCTGATCTTTGGGGGCATGCAAGAAATCCTTCACATTCAGGAGCAAGATATTTTCTATCCATAGTTGATGACTATTCCAGAAAGTTATGGGTATTCATTCAGAAGACGAAGGATGAAACTTTTGAAAATTTCAAGAGTTGGAAGGTTCTGGTCGAAACTCAAACTGGAAGAAAGGTTAAGAGGTTGAGAACTAATAATGGCCTTGAATTTTGCAATGAAGCTTTCGACAGTTACTGTGTCGAGTCTGGGATTGCAAGGCATATGACTGTAGTAGGTACACCTCAGAAAAATGTTCTAGCTGAGAGATTCAATCGAACAATCCTAGAAAGGGTTAGATGCATGTTGGTTTGTGCTGGATTGAAGAAGGTGTTTTGGGCTGAAGCTGTTTCGACAACAACATATCTGATAAAAAAATGTCTTTCGACTGTGTTAGATATGAAGACACCTGAAGAAGTTTGGTCGGGACATCCACCAGATCTCGACAAACTGAGAGTATTTGGCCATGTAGCCCATGCTCACATTAGGCTAGACAAGGTCGAACCTAGAGCTCTGAAATGCATCTTCATGGGATATCCTAAAGGAGTTAAAGCTTATAGGCTATGGTGTCTAGAGCCAGGTCACATGAGGTGTATCACCAGTCGAGATGTAGTTTTCAATGAAGTTGAGATGGCTTTCAAGAAAACTGACGATGTTGTCGAAGAGTTGAAACAGGGAGAAATTCCTGTTGAGGTGAAGCATAGTGATGCTGAATTGCATGACCCAGATGAAGTCGAAGAAGCAAAAAATGTTGTCGAAGATAAGAAGACTGTTAATGACTATCTGCTGGCAAGAGACAATTCGAGAAGAGTCATCAAGCCACCTCAGAGACTTGGGTATTCAGATCTTATAGCTTATGCCTTAATCTCTGCAAGTGAGGTTCTAGACGAAGAACCTAGAGACTATAAGGAAGTTATGAGGAGTCGAAATAAGACTGAATGGCTGAAGGCCATGGATGATGAGATGAAATCTCTTCATGATAACAACACTTGGTAACTGATCAAGAAACTTGTTGGATCTAGGTTAGTCAACTGTAAATGGATTTTCAAAGTTAAGGATGTAATAGAAGGAGTGGTGTCGAAGAGATACAAGGCAAGGTTGGTTGCAAGGGGGTTCACTCAGAAAAAAGGTGTCGACTTCAATGATGTGTTCTCTCTTGTTGTGAAGCACAGGTCCATTTGAATGTTGTTTGCCATGGTGGCATAGTTCAACCTTGAACTGGAACATATGAATGTGAAGACTGCGTTCTTGTATGATGATCTTGATGAAACAATCATGATGAGGTAACCTTAAGGGTATGTCGAAGAGGGGAAAGAAGAGTATATGTGCAAACTGAAGAGATCTTTGTATGGACTGAAACAATCTTCTCGACAGTGGAATAGGAGATTCGACAAGTTCATGGCACGCATAAGTTTCATCCAAAGTCAGTTCGACCACTATGTTTACTTCAGATTTTGACCTGCTAATTCATTTGTTATTTTGTTGCTTTATGTAGATGATATTCTAATAGCAAGCAACAATGTCGAAGATGTAATGAGGGTGAAGGTTGAACTCAATAAGGAGTTTGATATGAAGGATCTGGGAGCTGCATCCAGGATTTTTGGGATTGACATCCAGAGAGATAAAAAACAGTCGAAATTATGCTTATCTCAAGAGGCATACTTGAAGAAGATTCTTGATAAGTTTGGTATGTCGAATTCAAAGTCTGTTGTGACTCCAACAAACCCTCAATTCAAGCTGAGTATAAATTAGTGTCCCAGTACTGATGTCGAAAGAGCTTATATGAATAGCATTCCATATGCTAATATAGTAGGTTATTTGATGTATGTTATAGTTTGTACTATACCCGACATAACATATGCAGTAAGTCTTGTAAGCAGGTACATGTCGAATCCTGGAAAGGCTCACTGGGAAGCATTGGAGTGGATTTTAAGGTACATAAATGGGTCTCTAAATAGAGTCCTAATTTATGGTGGAGCCTTGGGTGAAGATAGTAAAGCAGTAATCGAAGGATATGTCGACTCTGATTATGCAGGTTGTATGGATTCTAGAAAATCTATTTTTGGATATGTTTTCACTATGTTTAACACAACAATTAGTTGGAAAGCAACACTTCAGAAGGTTGTTGCCTTATCAACCACTGAAGTGGAATATATCGCCCTAGCTGAAGTTGTAAAGGAAACATTGAGGCTTGAAGGTTTTGCAAATGAGCTGAAACTTCAAGGTCGAAGTATCATTGTTAAATGTGATAGTCAAAGTGCAATACACCTGTCGAAGAACTCAGCCTATCATGAGCGAACCAAGCACGTTGATGTGAGACTGCATTTCGTCAGAGGGGTAATCGAGCGTGGAGAAGTCCAAGTGTTGAAGGTTTCGATAGATCATAATGTTGTTAATATGATCACCAAGAGGTTGCTCAATTGCAAATTTTTCCACTGTATGCAGCTGATAAAGCTGCATGAAGAAAGTTGGTTTGTTTCTTTTTGGTATATGGTGTGTTCCAAGGTGGGGATTTGTGAAATATTGGAACAAACTCTAGTACGAATAACATGTCGTCGAAGTCTGCTCACATGTTATTGTTTAATTGGGCCTTGTGTTATGTATCCAATTCTTTAAGTAGTTTGTACCCTAAATTAGCTTGTAATGGGTAAATATTAAAAAGCCCATTAGGTTAGTATGTTAGTTTTATTATAAATAGCATACTAGTCTCTCATATTTTGTATAAGGGAAAATATGAAAATAAAACCGTAATTAAATAGTGAGCGAGGTTATTTGTTATTCTTGTATACTTGTAATCTTGTTTTAAGAGAAAGGAAAGAATATCAGTTTATAACCAATCCTTGTTGTTTTCTTTGGTAACCCTAAACCCTAACCCTTGTGGGTTTCTTGCGAAACCTATTATACTTTTGTTTTCTAAGGTATCTAATTCAGGATATTTCAAGGTATCCAATATACTTTTGTTTTCTAATGCGTTTGTGATTGGTAAGAAATGTCAGTAGATCTCTAATCTTTTGGCTTTTAAAATTTTCGTGGTTCTAACGGATTTTTATTTTAACTATCTGATACGTAGCTTTCCCCTGATTTTTTTAAAGTGTTTTTTTCTCAAAAGCTGCAAAAATTTGTAGATATAAATTATGAGAGGAGCATTATTGATATTTAGAAATTATGGCTCTGAATATGGTTTAAGATGGTGATGTGCTTAAGGTGGTTGTGCAGGTGCACAATAAAAAGTTTGCAATGATTGTTCACTTCTAACTATCCATCCTTTGGTGTCCCAACAACTCTGGTGTACAAAATCAACTTTCTTTGTTTCTGCTGAGAGACAGCACACATAATAAATTTCTGTTCCTAAATGTACAATGCATACAAAAAACTAATCTGCTCAAATTTTTCTATACAAGATAACTTCATGTTAGTGACACAATTCAATGGTGACACCATTCAACAAAATATGAGAATACATTCTCTCAGCTCATTTGCCTTGGAGAATTTCCCACATTACTCTCAGTATGTTGTGAATCACTTTGAGCTTGATTAGTGGTTGCAGATGATTGATCTGGCGGAACCGTGACCACGGAATCGTCATTTTGTGGATTCCACCGAGCTAGCCATCTTCTCCTCCATTTCAATATCTCCATAAGAATAGATGTTCCACACATTACAGTTCCAAACCCTGCAAATGTAGCTACTAGGATCGCCAAAACTGCTTCCAAATGAGCCTGTCATAGCGCCGTTTCAAAAAAAAGTATCAAATGCATTACGGTCACAACCATAGACACACTTGGCCGAACTGCGTAAACAAATGTTACTTTTGAGTAATAAAAGATGATGTTATGAATGGTTGCAAGAAAGAGTTTGTTACCACTGAGTAAAGAAGATGTCCAGCAAGAACCACTAAACAAAACTGGATGGTTCCATAAATCCAAACACGATTTTTCCTCACTGAGAATAATTTGAAGGAATAAATGAAGTTTTTGTATAATATTATAAGGAATTCAAATTCAAACCACTGAGATGAATGAAAATAGAAAAAGTCTCACCCATGGTCGTAGCTGTCATGCTTGCAAGAAGGCCAAGTATACAAGAAAACGGAAGGGACATGGCGATAGCACCAGATCCCATACTCGAAACCTGTCCATCAAGAAATTAGAGTTTATCAAACACAGACACCAGACACGATATTGACACTGACCGATCAATATTGGTAATAATTTGAAAAGATAAACTTACAAGAAGCTGCTCAAGAAAACAAAAGTAGGCCAACATGTTGACAATGACAAGAATAGGAGCATCCTGCCAAACCCTGTAAAAACTCTGCATTAGTTTTTTTGTGCCTTGTTGATGCAACCCTTAACTAAAAGTTTATCAACAAAATTATAGCAAGGCGATGATTTTTCCTTGCCTGTAATGAGAAGATTCGTCTAAGTGACCTCTGTTCGATTGCAAGTTAGCGCTATGAAGTCTTAAAAGAGTGACAGGTAAGTTCTGAACTTCTTGTTTGCACACATCACATGTTCTATTACCTTTGATTCCAAACCATTTAACCGCACATTCTTTATGCGCTAGTGAAAGCTCACCCTTGCAGCTGCACTCCAGTTTAAAATTCTCTGCACCTTCTCCCAATTCCACCATACAAATTCTACAAACAGCTTCTTCTTCTGGAATATCTTCACCTCCATCCTCAGTTTCAACTGAACAATAGTACTCACACGTACAAGTTCGAAAATTAGCAACTCAAATATTCGACAGAATACAATTTATTTTAGTCTTGTCGATAACATATTACCATTTTCACCCGTTGGAGATGCTACAAATGTTGTGGTGGAAATTTTCTCGTTCAATTGTGGTATCATCCGAAAAACTCGAAACCTGCCACCTACAAAAGTATCTTCTCCTGTAAATGCAGGGACAGAACGCGAACGATGAATTGGTAACCGCAGTTCTTTCTCCTGTACAATCAAACAAGTGTTCCACATTTTGTTTTTACTACATAATAACCGCGAAAAAATATTTTGACACATACGTGTGAAGTTTGATTAGACATTGTGTAAAATAATTTATACATGAGTCTCAGACCGTCTTTGAGAACCTGCAAGGCGGACTACTGCATAAGGTTCAAAATTTATCACAGTTAAACCGTGGCTAAATAGAGCCTCGTAAAATATTGTCACAATTATTTTGCGGATAAAAAAAGTCTCTATTTGTTTTGTTATGGTTAAATTAAAACTAATCTAGAGGGTCTCGAAAAACTTGAGACCGCTCTGATCTGTGTATAATCCATTAATGATAATTATAATGTAACATGTGGCTAATGTTGCTAAGATACTTACACTGGCCATTGCTGGAGAGGCTTTCCCGCTATGTACAGACGCGGGATTTGAACGAGGAACCGGCGATACAGGCAAGGAAGATGTTTTCCTCCCTTTCAATTTGATACGAGACAGCGTCTTAGAAAGAAAAGGTTTTTTCGACGATACTGTGGACGAACCTTCAAGTGCAAGAAAAGCAGCTTTTTCAATCTCAGAAGCTGTGTTCTTAAACTTGAAACTGAGTTTCGGTATAAGTGATTGTTTAAGAGTTGGCCTGTTTTTAGAACTAGAAGAACCAGGTGATTCATTGTTTGAAATGAAACCAGGACTTGCCCAAGGAGAAAATAGCACTCTTCTTGGTGATGGAGTTAGAGGCATGTTTATTCTCAAGAAATCTTCTTTTGCTTCTTCTTGAGTTCTTAATGGTGTCTCTATGCTAAGGTTTTGAGTTGTTCTTTGTCCAATTGTGAGTTCCTCAGTTATTTCAGATGATGCCATTTCCTATATACAAAATGAAAAAAGTTGAATAAAAATCACTTAATTAAGTGCTTATCAAACATATTGTGATTATGTTTACACTTTTCTATAGCAAAAGATAAAAGACATCAAACTTTTCGCATATAAGCCATAAGCTATTTTCATGAGATCTGTTAAACAATCTCGTAAGTGCTTATCTTAGCAAATAAGCTCAAATAAGTCAATCCAATTTGATCCATAGTTTTCACTTTTTACTGATAGTTCTGATCTATGAAGCACAGACACATTTAACATACGACACAGACACCGACAAATATAAAGTTAAACATAATTACAAATTATTGGTGGTGCTACGTGTTATAATAAATATGATCTAATTTTGACTGCAAAAAGAATATGCAATGTAGTTGAGCTTAAAGGTAGTGGAAGTAGTTGTAGTTGATCTATTATGTGTGGCAGAAAAAGACAAGTCACCAATTTTTGGAATTCACTAAAATCATAAAAGCTTTCACAATCATAAATGGAGCATATTAATCTATAGTCACAAACACTATATCACTAAATATTCTTTACAAAATATTATGATTTTTCTTACCAGCAATTGAATCATATCACTATTGAGTAGAAAATTTATCTGGTGAGAAATGAAAATCATCACCAAAAAATTTAAAACTCTTTCATCAAATATATTTTCTCTGGAAAATTCTCAACATATACTAAAACACAAATTCTCAATCTATTATCATGATCAATGATATTTTAACAGATAAATTATAAATATGCAAGAAATAATCCAAAGTAAAAAGAAAGAAAAAGAATAAAAGAATATAAAGAACCTTTTGAATTGAGATATCCACTCTATTTTCAATGCTACCACCACCTTTGTTATCATCATCAATGGAAACTTGAGTTGCCATGATTAATGGGGAACCCAGAAAACAAAAGAGAAAAGACAAGACAAATATGAATTGAATTTAAAGAAATAATTATTTTGCAACAAAGGAAGAAGAATTAATATTTGTTTGATCATGGAAGGTGGAAATAGGCTGGAAAAAAGAATCAGAAAAGGTATATAGTAATAATTAGGTGTGGAGAAGAGAGAGTACACCATGGAAACAAGTTGTATTGAGGTATAAGCATGAAGCTGACATTTTTCATATTTTTTTCACAATTAAATACAAAATATAAGTCATACTTTAAAATATATTATGTGCTTGGGTGGCTAAAACATCATTCATATTATTCTATTTTATTGTTTTTAAATGGTGAAAAAAGTCAAAGCAGGAAATAAGTTGAGAATGCTTTTTTGTGTTTTTTTTGTTATAAAATTATATCTTAACATATATCACATGTTATAGTCTTTATTATAAATAAATAATTATTTTTTAAAATATGTTAAATAATAAATATATTAAATTATATATTAATGAAATATATTGATTATTCAATGAATTTGAAAAATATTTTTTAGTAATAAAGATTAAAATAGTATTTATTATAAAACTAGTTGGGAAACCGTGCATTGCAGGAAGTTTTACATTTTTTAAATCAATTTTGTATTTATTTGAATATTATAACATAATATTTTATTATTTTTATAAAATATAAAAATATTTAATTTAAATATTTTTAGATGATTTGTATATGTTTTATATTTTAAATGGTATTGAGATAGTTTCAAGATTTGATTTAAATAAAAAATAATTTATAAATTTTTTTGATATTATTAAATAATTTGTTGGACTAAAATATGTTAAATGTTTTGAATTTTCTGACTATTTTTTTAGTTTAAAGTAAATTTGTTATTTGTAGGTATTAGGAATATTTTATATTATTGAAGAAGTGTATATCGTGTTTTTAATTTATACATTAGAGTTTTATAATTTTAAAGCTAGAAAAAAAGATTCAAACTAATTATAAAAGTTGGTCAAATAATAAGATGATTCGCTGTTAAAAATTTTAATCACATGATTTTTTTTAATATTTAGAAATCAAAATATATATATTTTATATTTTTATTTATTTTATTAATTTTATATATTTAATATCATTATTTTTTGTTATCCATGAGTTTTTTTTTATGATCGATTTATTTTTGTGCTAACTATTTTTTAATTTAATAAAATAGTATAATTATTATATATTTAGATATTAGACTCTAAAAAAAATATTGTGAAGTTATTAATAAAATAGTGCAGTTATTATTCTTTTAGGTATAATGTAAAAACATTGAATTATATAAAGAGTGATAATTGTGTTTAGTTGGGATTAACTCTTCTAAAAATATATAATAATATGATTTTTGGATTAAAAGTTGAATTGTAATTGTACTTTATTTATTTGTAAATAAAATTTAAATTAATTGTGAAAATTGATCAAATAAAAACTTATTGTAATTGTTAAATTTTGTAAGATTTTAAATATTTAATATAATTATTTTTGTTAGTTATCAATATTTTATTTTTATTTTTGAATGATAGTTTCTTTTTGTGATGTTTTGCAATTTAATAAATAGTGTATTTATTATTATTTTTTAATATTAGACTATAAAAATAGAATAGTGTAGTTATTAGCAAAATTGTGTTCTTAGTATTATTTTGAGTTGTAAGGTAACACATCATATTTTAATTGATGTGGAAAATATTATCTACATGACATATTATGTATCATAACATAATCCGTATTATTAAATTTAATATATTATAATAGAATAAATTGGTAAGTAATGTGACTTTTTTTAATTTTATATATATATATATATATATATATATATATATATATATATATATATATATATATATATATATATATATATATATTAGAATTAACCCAAAAACTATAAAAGCTCAAAATACCTATTTTGAACTAAATCAAATCAAATCAAATCTAGATCTAAAACAAATCTAAATAGAATCAAAATCAAATATGTGTGAACACCTGTTTCGACACACACCCTTGTTCGACACTTCGACACAAGAAATTACAATTTAACACACCTCCTAATTCATTGTGTCTAAACTATCTATATTCATCATAGACCTTAGCTTCTTGAATACTTCGACTTGCACTCCCTTTGTCATGATATCTGCAATCTGATTCTCAGTTCTGCAGTGTTCCATATTCATCTTCCCATCTGCTACCTGCTCTCGAAGATAATGGAACCTCATTTCGATGTGCTTGCTTCGACCATGCGCTATCAGATTCTTCGCCAAGTTGATAGCTGACATGCTGTCAATCTTCAGGGTAATCACTCCATGACTCTTTGTTGTAATCTCTTCGACCAGATTCACCATCCATGTTGTTTGATATGCACAGAGAGAAACAGCTATATACTCTGCTTCGCACGATGATAATGCCACTACTGGCTCCTTTCTCGAACTCCAAGAAATCAGTGCACCACCTAACATAAATACATATCCAACTGTGGATTTTCGATCCTCAGCATCACTACACCAACTGGAATTTGTGTATCCCACTAACTTGCATTCTTTTCCTTTATCAGCTGCTGAAAACAAAATGCCATAGTCGAAAGTTCCTTTCAAATACCTTAGTATCCTCTTCACTGCTTCTAGGTGTGATACATTTGCCTTCTTCATGAATCTACTCACCATACCAACATTGTATGCTAAGTCAGGCCTTGTGTGACAAAGGTATCGAAGTGACCCAATAAGTCTTCTGTATTTGGTTGGGTCGACATCATCTTCTTCTGAATCCTTCGACAGTTGCAATCTGGGCTCAACTGGACTCGAAGTTGGGTTTCAATCTTGCATCTCAAATCTCTTGAGTATTTCGCCTGCATATCTTCTTTGATGCATCATCAAACCTCTACCACTCTTGTAGAATTCGATGCCAAGGAAATATGAGAGATTTCCCAAGTCTGAAATTTCAAACTCCTCACTTAGGTCATGTTTGAAATCTTCTATCTCCTGTTTGCAACTTCATGTTATCAACAAGTCATCAACATAAAGACATAGTATAAGCAATTCGTCATTGCTTCTTCTTACATATAATACATGCTCAGTTGTGCACTTCACAAATTCCTTCTCCCTTAGAAAGTTGTCTATCTTCTTATTATAAGCTCTTAGAGCTTGCTTCAATCCATATAGGGCTTTATGCAGCATGTACACCTTTCTCTCTTCACCTTGTTTCACAAACCCAGTTGGTTGTGCAACATAAACTTCTTCATTTAAGGGGCCATTTAGGAATGCACACTTCACATCCATCTGACACATCTGCCAGTTGTTCATGTTCGCTAGACCAACAACCAACCTGATTGTTTTGATCCTTGCAACAGGAGCAAATACTTTGTCGAAGTCGATTCCTTCCTTCTGAATAAAACCTTTCGCCACAAGTCTCGCCTTGTGTCGAGTCACTTCCCCTCTGGGATTCAGCTTCACCTTATATACCCACGTCACATCAATTGTCTTCTTTCCTTGAGGCAATTCGAAAAGTGACCAAGTGTTATTGACTTCGATGGACTTTATCTCCTCATTCATTGCTTTCACCACTTTGAATCTTTCAATGCCTCAACTGCATTGACAGGTTCGACATTTGCATAAAAATCATAATGTACCAGCTCACCTTCTTCATCAACCACATCATCTGATGTAATCACACATTCTTGCAACCTTATAGGTATATGTCTTGTTCTTTGAGATCTGCTTGGGCCTGCGTCACCTCTAACATCTTCTCGTCGAACATCTCTTTCGACTTCACTAGTCGGTTCTTCACACAAGATTCTAACTGATTCTTTATTTACATTTTCAGTCCAATCTCATTCTTTAAGCTCATCTATGATCACATCCCTGCTGATCAATACTTGCTTGTTCACTGGGTCGAACAACTTGTAACCTACAGTCGAATGATATCCTATCAGAATCATTTGACTAGACTTGTCATCAAGCTTTCTTCTCAACTGATCTGGAACATGTCTATGTCCTATAGATCCAAACACCTTCAGATGACTCAAGCTAGGCTTGACACTATACCAACACTCTTTTGGTGTAACTCTTTCTAGCTTCTTCGTTGGACATCTGTTTAAAATATATGTAGCAGTCGACACAGCTTATCCCCATAGTTCTTTGGGTAGATGCTTGCCATTCAACATACTTCTCACCATGTTCATGATGGTTCAATTCTTCCTTTCTGCAATTCTATTTTGTTGTGAAGTGTAGGGTGGCACCACCTCATGCACAATCCCATCTTTTACACATAATGTATCGAAATCTTTCGACACATACTCTCTACCACCATCAGTCCTCAAAATCTTGAGTTTTCGACCACTTTGTCTTTCGACCCTAGATTTAAACTTGGAAAATACCTCGATCACTTCGCTTTTCTTATTGATCAGGTAAGTCCGTAATTTTCTACTAAAATCATCTACGAAAGTGACAAAGTACTTGTTATCTCCAATTGAATCCACCTAGATAGGACCACATACATCAGAGTATATGACTTCAAGAATTTACTTCGACATGTTTCCTGCATCCTTGCTGAAGCTATTCTTGTGTTGTTTCGACTGAACACAATCTTCACACACTTCGTTTGGAATGTCAATTTCTGGAAATCTTGGAACTATATTTCTTCTCTTCAAATCATTGATGTCTTTGAAATTGAGATGACCAAATCTATAGTGTCATAACCATTCATCTTTGATGGCTGCACTAGCAAGGCACTTATGCTCCATCACATTTAGTTCGATCTTGAAGGTTATATTCTGACACATTGGAGCCTTCAAGATTAACCTACCACATGCGTTGACGAATCTCATCACCTTGTCTTTGACTGACACCTTGTAGTTCTTTTCGACCAATTTCCCTATACTGAGCAAATTGCTCTTCATGCCTAGTATGTACAAAACGTTGGAAATTACTGACCTCTTTCCATCCTTCCTTTTAATCAGAACATCACCAATACCTTTAGCTGCTAGAGTATTGTCATTTGCAAATTTTACCGTGTTCTTCATTGAGGGCTTCATGTTGACAAACCAATCTTTCCTACCAGTCATGTGTGATAAGCATCTTGAGTCCAAGTAATATTGGTTCTGGAATTTCTCTTCATCTCTTGTTGTGACCATCAATAACATTTCTTCTTCTTCATGCTTTGTCAGCTTTGCATCAGAATCTTGATTCTTTTGATTTTCTGGACAACCACTAGAATAGTGGCCATACTTCTGATAATTGAAACATTGAATGTGACTTTTGTCTGGCTTTCGACCACCATTTCTTCCTCTACCTGCAGCACCACCTCTTTGGTTGCCTTGGTTACATGGTTTTCTCTGATTCGACCAGTTTTCTTCTTGCTGATTTTGGCTAATCAAATTGTTGTAGCCACCTCTGCCTTTGTTGTCGAACACCTTTCCTATCTCTTGTTGATTGCGCCTGCAAAGCCACATCACTCTTCGACTTTCCTGCTGCTCTTTCAGCCATTCTTTGTTCATGAGATTCAAGTGTCCCTTGAAGCTCTTCGTTAGTCACCTTCGACAAATCTTTTGATTCTTCTATGGCTACTACCACATGGTCGAACTTTGGATCCAACGATCTCAATATCTTTGAGACTACTATTTTCATCGTCAGCACTTCTCCACATACGTTGATTTGATTTCACAAGTTTCGTAACTCTTGTAAAGAAATTTGTTATGCTTTCATTGTCTTCCATCTGAAGCAATTCATAAGCCTTTTTGTGAGTTTGTAACCTCACCTCTTTCACCTTCTTCGCGCCTCCAAAAGACTTCACAAGAATCTTTCATGCTTCTTTTGCAGAATCAACATCACTAACATTTTCAAAATCATCTGGATCAACACATTGATGGATTATAAGGAGAGCTGTTCTGAACTGGGTGTCATACCCTAAATTTTGACCAGAAATTTTTAATGCTGGATTGTGTCTCTATTTGCATCATGTGCATAACATTGAATATTACATGTGTGCGTCGCTTATCCTTTTGGAAATGCCAAAATTTTGTTTTATTGCTTTCGTTTCCTTTACTGTCCAGATCTAATTTTAAGCCAAGGTGCAGGTTTGCTCATCAGGTCAAATGTGTGTGCACTGATGAATGGAATTTAAGATTGATCCCGACAAGCTGAATTCAAGCAATTAAGATGGTTATGGAAAGCCACCCGTTCTTTAGGCCCATTTCGTTACTATTAAGTAATCGCTTGGTTGTTCACATAAAATGTAATATTATTTCAAAGAGTCTTAAGTTTTCCTCAATTCGGGTCTTTGCCAAATCAATTTTAAAACAGAGTTTTGGACCAAGGCTTTAAAATGTCCCCAAGACTTTGCGAATTTATTTCTATTGAATTTCAAATTAGCCTTTTGCGATTTGATTTCTTTCCTCTTTTAAGTGTTTTAAGATCTTGTTCCATGTTGTTTTATGATTCTAATTTGTTGGCCTCAAACCATTGGAAGGATTGTAGCTAGGTGCTTTCTTCACCAATTCGTAAGATTGAGATTTGTTGTTGTTGCCTAAGTTGCCATCCAAGACTCTTGTAAAAAAAAAGGGAAAGAAGAAAAGCAAAAAAAAAAAGAAGAAGAGTTTAAATGAGGAAAGATGTGTGCATATTAATGGTCACGATTATTACAATGCAAATTCAAGAAGATGTACACAAAGTAGTGGTTAAAAAATTGATTAAGGATCTACAAAGTCCTAAGCTTAGAAAATACATGGCCTATCCTCTAGAAATAATTGAGCTTCCATCTGTAATAGTGAGTAGTGTCACTAGTCAGCTGGAAGCATGTTTCCAAACATATGTGAAACCTACCTGATATCAGCTTCTGAGTGACTCCTGCAAGGACCTAACTGGTATCCAGCAAATTCAGGTGGACAGAGGTGTTACATTGAGTGAGGCTCTACTTGGGCATGATAAATGGCTCGAGAAAAAGGGAATAAAGAATGCCAAATTTGCTGTGGTTACATGGTCTAGCTGGGACTGTCGTGTGATGCTTGAATCAGAGTGTCGTTTCAAGAAAATACGAAAGCCACCTTATTTCAACCACTGGATCAACTCGAGAATTCCTTTCAGCGAGGTATTTGGTGATGTGAAGTACAATCTATAGGAGGCTGTTGAGATCGCCGGCTTGATCGGGCAGAGTCGTCCTCATTGTGGCTTAGATGATGCCAAAAGTATTGCTCTCCTGCTGGCACTGCTCATGCATAGAGATTTTAAGTTTTCCATTACCAACTCCATTCTGTGGCAGATGGCTGATCGATCACTGATCTGGAAGCAGTCTCAAGAACAGCAAATTTCTTACCCTCCGTATGTCACGAGCCACACTCCAGCATGTTTGCATCCAAAAAGAAAAATGGTTAGTTCAACTTCACGGTGAAGGAAGAAATGGAATTAGTAAAGGCATATCATGACAATCCCCATAACATTATAGAATTTAACCGAGACATTTCATGTTGGCAAAAGAACAACAGCAAAACGCTTGAAGATACAAGTTCAGCCTTGCAATACACAAGACAGGGCAAAAAAGGGCCAATGTTCATAACTAAGAAAAACCTAGGCAAGGCATCATTTGTCCATCATAGAAATAAGGTTAATGAGTTTGTTGAAAGTCGTTTCATGTCTTACCCTCTCGTTTGGCTTCACCGATTCGACGTTTTGTCGCAAGTTCCCACAAAATAGGCAAATCAGAAGCTGATATCTTTAAATTTTACCTGCAAAACAAATTTTGAGCCAAAGCCAATGTAAATAATGGCAGGAAACAGTTTAAGGCTATTACATTATGTTCCACCACCAATGAACACAGGTGCTGCAGATTCTCCGTTTACATTCCATATTCAATCACTAGTGAACCAGGTTTCACCTGCTCCTTCGCCATCCTTCAAGATTCCTCCTCACCCAACCAAAATTCCAATTCATCCTCCTGACATATCTCCTTCACGACTCTTTTCAAAGAACCAGTATAGCCTCGAAATTCAAGCATTGCTACCCTCATCTCCTTTAAAGTTCATATCAGTCTAACCTGCATACATAGAAGAAATTACATCAAGGTTGTAGATTCAGGATGCTTTATTTGAAGAGATGTCATCAGTTCAGTGTTAAAGAATAACTTCGCATAGCAGTAAAAGGAGGGTAATTAGTAAAAAAAATAAGGAGCTCGTGACAGTAAAAAAAGGGAGGATCAAGTCATTTGAAAATCAACTTTTTAATCCAATCCGAATGCAACTTATTCGATTCATTTCAAACCAAATAAAATTAAATCAGATTGTCACAATAACAAGGACAGGATGATTTGAAATGAAGCAGAAGGTACAGGGATATTTTTTGTTCTCACAAGCAGTCGAAAGTTTGAAAAGGATAAGCAGACCTACTACCTGCTGTATCTGACCCGCAGGCCACCCTGCTACCCTTGCTTTCTCACATCCTAAAGCAACACGCCACCCACCTATCTTCAGCAGCCATAGGCCCAAGAAACCTGTTATGACCAAAGAACAATACATCAAAATAGGACAATAAGAGGCCTGCAGAGAGAAAAGGGTTGGCCCTGTGGTCAAAGGTTTTGGATAAAGGAGATTAGGGGGTTGAAAAAACAAAGACCTAACTTTACTAAGTTATAAAAGGTGATTATTTGCTCACAGGACAGGGAGATAGAAAGAAATTTCACCAAAAGGCATCCGAAAAACCCTAAGTTCACAAAAAATCCTAAACGGCGGAACATCCCGAATCGATTACAAAACCCTAACAGCGCAAATATCATCCTCAAAAAGGTCAGAGGATCAACAGAGCATTGAAAAAAACGGTGTTAAACAAAGCTACGACAAAAACAAAGAAGGAGTAGAAAGAAGAAGACCGGCGAACGAACGTAAGAACAAGGAGAAGCCAGTACCTGTATTTCGCATCTTTGATGTTTAGCCCTTGGTAACTGCTTCCTCTCTTTACGACCTTTTGCTTCTACTTCTTTGATTTGTTCATTACATTATATTTATTGTTGATTCCATGACTTCTCGAGATCGATTGTACGTTGTTGAGCTTTGATTCATATCGTTCGAGGTTGGGGGCTAGGTTTATCTTCGCGATTTGGGGTTAGGATTTAGGCAGTCTTTGTTTCGTAGAAAGGGATGATGGTGATATCCCGAATCATCTTCTCAGGGAGGTGCGAACTGGAGAAGAGGCGAGAGAGAGTAAAGTATCACTTTGAGGGATTGTATGAGAGAGTCTTTTTTTTGAAAGAAGACCATAAGTTTCTTGTGAGGTACTTGAGGTAAGACTGAGTTTAAGCTGTCCAAAATTAAAGCGCGTTCCCTTTACTGCCGTTTCAATCACCACGTTTCATGTTGAGGGTTGGTTGGCCATAGTGGTTGATGACATTTGTCACGAACCCGTCATGTGCTTTTATTTCACGCGTCCTCCTTGCGTTGAGTTCTTTGACCTGCTTGACCCTATAGTTGCTTTCTAATCACTTTTCCCTTTTCTTTTATCAAGTTTAATTCGTTTTTTTATTTTATTTATTGTTATTATTTCGTAATATATTATCTTTAGAACTTAAAACATACGTATTTTTCTTATTATTATTTATCTTCATATAAACTTGCTTAGTTGATTAAGAAGTCGTATAATCCCATAATTGGTTGTTTAATTATCCCGTGATCGTTTCACCTGTATGACGTTTGATTATATTTTTTGTCCACTATTTAATTAATTTAAAACGAGGTATGAATTGTACAAACTTGAATGATATTTTGCTTTTCGACCTTAATTTATTAAGTAAACCGATTAATAAATACAATTACTTCAAGGATAATCGTCCCGAATTTTTTATTAAATAATGTTTCTTGGCCCAACACCAAATAAATGCATTCAATCGTTCACACTTCGCACACATGTAAGTCGATCACTTATGTGATCGCCATCTGCACTCCCTTCATATATCTTAACTAATTTAACAAAGAATAGAAATCCGGAGTCTAGCACTCCGCACCTTCTAGAACGAATTGCAAATGGGCTAGCCCCACGCGTGATGTTCGTTCATTCCTTTGTTATTAAAATAAATAAACCTAAAGAACACCTAAAAAACAATTACCTATCTTATAAAATTACGGAAAAAGGAACTCCGGAGTCTAGCATTCCGCATGTTCTGGATTGGACCGCAACTGGGCTAGCCTCACGCGATGGTTCAATCATCATTCGTATAAAAAATAATTCAATTCATTTAAATTAAATTACGAAAACAAAACTCCGGAGTCTAGCATTCCGCACATTCTGGATTGGACCGCAACTGGGCTAGCCTCACGCGATGGTTCAATCATCATTCGTATATCAAAATATTCAAATCACTTACTTAAATTAAATCAAGAAAGACAGAACTCCGGAGTCTAGCATTCCGCACATTCTGGATGGGACCGCAATTGGGCTAGCCCCACGCGATGGTTCATTCGCCCTTTCGTTTAAAACATCTTAACAAAGTTCAAACATCTTTTCTCAAAACGAATACTGTTTAAATCTTTCTCGCAAATAAGCCAACGTTTAGCGGTAGAAATCATTTTCAAACAGTCGTTCAATAAAAAACACAAATCGTAGTAACACGAACTACGAAGCTCTGACTTTCCCATTGCACAAGGGAATACGTAGGCACGAGGATTTTAATCCTTCGCGAGCACAATAATAAAAAATTAACTATCTCTCCATCACAATAACAAAAAAAAAACTTAACCTTTCCCTATTGCAAATAATAAACAAATATCGATACTTAATAATTAAAAGAAGACAATAATAACAAGTTAACATTTCAAACGCAAACTAGACTGAGAGGTTCCCGTTGAGTACAACGGACGTGAGGGGTGCCTAACACCTTCCCTTTGCGTAACTGACTCCCGAACTTAGATTAGTGGTTTCGTTGACCATTCTTATCCTTTATTTAGGTTGTGTCTATATCTCCCTTTTCTCTCATAGAATAAATAGAATTAGGTGGCGACTCTGTTGTTTGTTTAAGAATCGTATTTTTTGAGGTGCGACAGCTGGCGACTCTGCTAGGGATTCACTTGCCTTGTGCATAAGAGAGTCGAGCCTAGTTTAGGATAGTTTGCGTTTGTTTGTTGATTTGTTTGATTGTCTTCTTTATTTACTGTTGATATTCTATCTATTGCTTCCTTCTTTATTATTTGCTCATTATATCTGCCTGTTGGATCTCGGGATATCACGGGTATGAATTTGTACTTGAGTTTTGAAAAAAGAAGAGGGAACACCTAAGTTAGAATTGGATGTTATTAGTGTTAGTCTCCAAGGACTCGTTCCTTGCACGCCTAACATGAAAGCTCCCCCGGATAGTTAGACTTTTCGTAGATCTTGTCGCAACGCAGCTAGCCTGCCGCGTGACCTGATTCACGTAAGGGCTGTGATTCTGGGACCCCTAGAACCTGTTTCAATTTTGGTAGTTGTGTAATGTTAGGCTCCAAGGACTTGCTCCTTGCACACCTAGCATGAGAACTCCACTCAAAGTAGACCTTATCGTCATTATCGTCACAATGCAGCCAGCCTGCGGCGGGGCGTTAGTACGATAAACGTCCGTGATCTTGAGTATCCCTATACCATCACCATAGAAGCTACCCTATGAGTGGGCTTTATGGATAAAGAATTTAGAACTCTCCACTTAAGGCTTACCAGTTAAGAGATTCCGAGTTACTTGTACCTTGGATCCAACACCTTGCCTTTATATCCAATTCTGGAGCTATTTATGTTTGTGGTTTTGAGCTTTTGTCTTGCTTTGCATCCATTCGCATATCATTCGCATTTGAATTTGCATTTCATATCACCTTCCAACAATCCAACTCACCCATGTCTTATTCTCCGTCAGTCAACTGTACTCGACCAGTCACCAGAGAAAGATGGACCAACTTGAGCAGGAAAATAGAGAGCTTAGAAATGAAGCCACGACTTTGAGAAATCATATGGGAATATTCTCGACTACAATGAAGACTCTAGTAGACAGCCTTGTGCAGGAGAACACTGAACTCCAAGAAGAGATTCACAGCTTGAAGATTGATAGAGGGTGACTGATTTCTTTGGCCAAAAATCTGGTCATTTCTCAGCGTCGGTCAAATTCTACTTCTACTCGTCAGCGGCGTCAGAATCAGCGGAAATCTCCAAACAGTCCTGGAGGAGCAACCCACCATTTTGACCCAATCCCAATGACTTACAGTCAATTGTGGTCTCATTTTGCTCGGAACTCAATAATGACACCCAGAAAGACCAGAGCCACGAGGTCTCGGCCCTGTGGGATCAATCCCAATACCAGTTGTGAGTTTCATAATGGAGTACTGGGGCATCCGATTGAAGAGTGCAAAGTCTTCCAGGAAAAGGTTCAAGAGATGATCGACTACGGAGTGTTGGCCTTCAATGGAGGAATCCCATCTGTGGACGGAGTACCTTTGTGCTGATAGAAAACTCAAGAAAGTCCTTTCCAAATCAATCTGTTGCTGGAGCATAGGACAAGTTCCTGAATGCACGCGATCGTTTCGATGCTTTGGAGCTATCCTCTTAGATGTTTAGCTCGTTTGTTGCTTTTCATATGTATTTTGCTATGTTTTGTTAATGCATTTGTTTTGGCATGTAAAAACTTATTTATTTTGAATGATTAATGCAATGAATATGTTTGTCTTGAAGTAATCCATTCGTATTCACTCATAATGTTTTCTTTCAACTTTATAATGCCAATATTATCCCATCTCTTGCCTAGGCAGAGAATTGGAGGGAGGATGACGAAATTAAAACACAAATTCTCTAGTTGAATGCTTTTGATTAAAACCCTTCTGACGATGTATAGGCATTGTTTCAAATTTCCAAACACTGGAGAAATAAGGAGTTAATCCATAGTCAACCACTTTGAGCCTAGAAGTAGGAGTTTCTTTCAGATATTTCAAACCCTTACGCTTAACCTGGGGCAGGGTAGTGTTCAGTTAATCTGGTTACACAATCAAATCATAAGATGAAACATCCCATCAGGGAATCCACTACAATCAATGACTTGACAGTCACGATTTTCAACCTTCCAATGAAAAAAGAAAGCAGAAAAAAGAAAAAAGGGAAATTCCTCTAAGTCAAACCTACAAAAGGACTTAGACACAAAAAAAGATCAAATAGAATAAGTCATTCGTGAGAGGCTTTTCAATCCTCAACCTAAAGCTTACGATTTAGTGACCACCATACCAAAGTCATAGGGGTCACTAATATCCATAGGGGACAAATAAGATGACTGTCATTTCAAGCAGACTTTGGAGCATCATCCCTACGCTATCAAGACAAATGTATGTGTCAATTTAGCTGGACCTAGGATTGGAGAACATCACGGAGAGTGGGTGGGCACCAAATAAACTTTGAGCCTTTATCCTTTGTTTCTAAAACCGTGAACCAAACCACATTACAACCCTCAAAAGTCCTAATTGAAGTAGGGTTTATTTCGAAAGTACACTCGATGAGAAAGTGTTTCCCGACTCCCATGAGCTTTGCTCAAAAATTTGTGTTGGTTTTATAAAAAAAATGAATATCACACCCTAGCTAGTGATTCGGTCACAGGCTATTGTGAAAATCTTTCAAAAAAAAAAAAAAAAAAAAAAAAAGCTTCGAGACAAACACGTGTGTTGCATTAGCAGTCTTAACATTAACCTTTTTTGCTTGTTAGCATTTGCTTGATATCATAGAAACCTATGTATGAGCACCAGTGATGAGCTTAATCTCTTGAGATTTGAAACTCTGATGAGTAGTTGAACAACCATTTCAGGGAATGATCACCCCCAAGGGCATGTTGTTTGAATACTTTGCCAGTCAGGGGCAAGTTACTTGAAAACTTTGCCAGACAGGGTCATGTTGCTTGAAGACTTTGCCAGACAGGGGCATGTTGCTTGAAGACTTTTCCAGACAGGGGCAGATTGCTTGAAGACCTTGCTAAACAGGGGCAAGTCGTTTCCCAATGTGTGCTTACACATTCTTATCATCCCTAAAAGGATAAGTATTGAAGACTCATTTGTGCCAAGTACAGTTAATCTGAGGCAGTGACGTCGAGATTCGACGAATCACTACAAGAGTTTGAAGACACTAGGGCATCTTGAATGCCAAGTCTTCTACAAAATCCTCTTGAGATGATCTCTTCTCATAAATCGTGTTGTGGGCGCATGACCACGTGTTCCCCTAAGCAAGACACTCATAGGATCTACCTCGCAAGTGCTTCCAGATATCGGGGTCCTCACGCCAAGTTGCTATGGTATGTCAGGGGCATGACTCATTATTTTCTGGTGGATTTATTTCATTATTTAGTGCTTCTAGTGAGTTACTAAGTCTAGTACCCCCAATTGAGCCTTGATTCTAGCTTCTCCAGCTGAATCTGATTTTCTCTCCCCAACGGAGTACAAATTTACTTCATCCTAAGCAAACGTAGTTTGTATGTTTGTTTCCTTTCTAAGGGACATTGAAGTTAGAAGATTTGCTTGGGTTTATTTTCCCGATTGAAGCATCTTTCTCTCCTCGAAGAGATTCGCGCCTTGTAGCAAGACTCGTTCCATGGATGGCTCTTTACCCTATCTCCAGTAATTGCATACACTTTGACAAGATTGGTCGAGTATTCGTTTGTTGTGATGTTTATTTCATCACCAGTGTATCTCTTGTGTCTGTTTTGTCTGTTTGTCAGCATAAACATAACGCATATACATACATGTACATCATAAATGAATTCATATTCATATGCATATTCATGTCGCATTCATTAATGCATACCTCCTTCACCTTGGTCGCGTTTATCCCCAAGTGATGTGTCTCTCTCAAAATAGAGTTGTCAGCCTTAGGCAGAAAATGTACATTCTTTCTAATTCCCCACTGAGTTCTTACCCTCGTGGAAGATTTTTGCTTTAGTTCCCCTTTCCACACTTGGATAGGATTAATCCCCAATTGAGTTTATTCCTCATGGGTTAGTGTCTTACTTGACAATATCTTTCCAGCTCGTTCCTGGATTGAATTTTGGGTCGTTGGCAATTTTTGATGATTGAACTACCAATTGGAAAGTGCATTTATTTTGCACCTTTGGATGCTTGGTTTCCCAGAAGGAATTTGTTGGAGGCTTCCATTGGAGACAAATTTTGCTCTCCAGCAGTGTTACTACAACATTCCCTTGGATTACATAGACCCGACAACAAGTGGCAGTCTCTTTATTTGAGAAGCTTGTTTTGTTTTGAACCTTTGAGTAAATCAACGGATGACAGTCTCTTTCCGAGCAGTCGATCGAACCTCAGCATATCCAGATGGAAAGTGAGTTTACTTTGCACCTTTGATTACTTTGTCTCCCAGAAGAAATTTATTGAAGATTTCCCCACTGAAGACAAATTTTGCTCTCCAGCAGTGTTGTTGCAACATCCTCTTGGAATACCTATACCTGACAACAAGTGGCAGTCTCCTTATTTGAGAAGCTTGTTTTGTCCTTGAACTTTTGAGTAAACCAACAAGTGGCAGTCTCTTTATTGGAGAAGCTTGTTCTTATCCCTAGATCTCTAATCGGAATCAACAAGTGGTCGTCTCCTTGTTTGAGAAGCTTGTTCTTATCCATGGATTTCCTAGTAAATCAACAAATGGCATCTCATCTAGACAAGGTGAGAAGTTTGTTCGGCAAATGGCATCTCATCCAGACAAGGTGGGAAGTTTGTCGTGATTCCAATTTTCAACAAATGGCATCTCATCCAGACAAGGTGAGAAGTTTGTTCGGCAAATGGCATCTCATCCAGACAAGGTGAGAAGTTTGTCGTGATTCTCTTTATTTTTCGGCAAATGGCATCTCATCCAGACAAGGTGGGAAGTTTGTCGTGATTCCAATTTTCAACAAATGGCATCTCATCCAGACAAGGTGAGAAGTTTGTTCGGCAAATGGCATCTCATCCAGACAAGGTGAGAAGTTTGTTCGGCAAATGGCATCTCATCCAGACAAGGTGAGAAGTTTGTCGTGATTCTTTATCTTTCCAACAAATGGCTATCTCTTCCAGACAAGTCGAGAAGTTTGTTGTGAATTTTCCAACTTCCGTCAAATGGTCATCTCTTCCATACAAGTCAAGAAGTTTGTGCGTGAAGTTGTTTCTCCATCATATGGCTATCTCTTTCAGAAGAAGGGAAGTATGATGAATTTCCGTCAAATGGCCATCTCTTCCATACAAGTTGAGAAGTTTGATATGAATCTCTTTTACTTTTCCAACAAATGGCTATCTCTTCCAAACAAGTTGAGAAGTTTGTTGTGAATTTTCCAATTTCCGTCAAATGGCTATCTCTTCCATACAAGTCGAGAAGTTTGAGCGTGAAGTTGTTTCTCCAACAAATGGATATCTCTTCCAAACAAGTTGAGAAGTTTGTTGTGAATTTTCCAATTTCCGTCAAATGGCTATCTCTTCCAGACAAGTTGAGAAGTTTGAGCGTGAAGTTGTTTCTCCGTCATATGGTTGTCTCTTTCAGAAGATGGGAAGTATGGTGAGAGTTCTGTTCAATGGCATCCTTAGTTGAATCTCGGCAGAAGATTTGACAACAGGTGATTCCTTTTATTTCTGGCAAGTCTCGGCAGAAGATTTCCAGTCTACCTCGGCAGAAGATTTGGCAACAAGTGATTCCTTTTACTTTCTGGCAAGTCTCAGTAGAAGATTTCCAGTATACCTCGGCAGAAGGTATCTCGTTCTTAGAATCTCTGGTAATCTCGGCAGTAGATCTCCAGAAGATTTCGATAGAATTTGTTTTCTTACCAAGATCTCGGCAGTAGATTTTTGGTTCATTTTGATACCTCGGCAGAAGGTATCTCATTCTTAGAATCTCTGGTAATCTCGGCAGTAGATCTCCAGCAGATTTCGATAGAATTTGTTTTCTTACCAAGATATCGGCAGTAGATTTTTGGTTCATTTTGATACCTCGGCAGAAGGTATCTCATTCTTAGAATCTCTGGTCAATCTCGGCAGTTAGATCTCCAGTAGACTTCGAAAGATTTGGTGTTCGTTTCAGAATCTCGGCAGTAGATTTCTGTTCGTTTTGATACACCAACAGAAGGTATTTCCAAATGAGGTTTCAAATCTCGGCAGTAGATTTCCTCAAAGTGGAATTTTGTTCAAAGATTTCGAGTCATCTCGGGATTTGTAGACAATTGTCGTCTGGCTTCGCTCGAGATAATTTCTTCGTGTGGTCTGTACCCCAGTCATGTGTGTCTAATCCCCGATGGGGTCAGCTTTTCTTCCCAGCGATGTTATAGACTTTGTCTTGCATCTTTGCATCGCATTTCATATCATTGTCATCTGCATTGTCGGTCAAAATTTTAGGTATTCTAATATTTAATCCTCTTCCACCTTGAATGTCCAAAAAAATCTTTGTTACTCGTACATTCAGGTTCAGGATGATTAAATAGGGGCAGCTGTCATACCCTAAATTTTGACCAGAAATTTTTAATGCTGGATTGTGTCTCTATTTGCATCATGTGCATAACATTGAATATTACATGTGTGCGTCTCTTATCCTTTTGGAAATGCCAAAATTTTGTTTTGTTGCTTTCGTTTCCTTTACTGTCCAGATCTAATTTTAAGCCAAGGTGCAGGTATGCTCATCAGGTCAAATGTGTGTGCACTGATGAATGGAATTTAAGATTGATCCCGACAAGCTGAATTCAAGCAATTAAGATGGTTATGGAAAGCCACCCGTTATTTAGGCCCATTTCGTTACTATTAAGTAATCGCTTGGTTGTTCACATAAAATGTAATATTATTTCAAAGAGTCTTAAGTTTTCCTCAATTCGGGTCTTTGCCAAATCAATTTTAAAACAGAGTTTTGGACCAAGGCTTTAAAATGTCCCCAAGACTTTGCGAATTTATTTCTATTGAATTTCAAATTAGCCTTTTGTGATTTGATTTCTTTCCTCTTTTAAGTGTTTTAAGATCTTGTTCCATGTTGTTTTATGATTCTAATTTGTTGGCCTCAAACCATTGGAAGGATTGTAGCTAGGTGCTTTCTTCACCAATTCGTAAGATTGAGATTTGTTGTTGTTGCCTAAGTTGCCATCCAAGACTCTTGTAAAAAAAAGGGGAAAGAAGAAAAGCAAAAAAAAAAGAGAGAGAAGAGTTTAAATGAGGAAAGATGTGTGCATATTAATGGTCACGATTATTACAATGCAAATTCAAGAAGATGTACACAAAGTAGTGGTTACAAAATTGATTAAGGATCTACAAAGTCCTAAGCTTAGAAAATACATGGCCCATCCTCTAGAAATAATTGAGCTTCCATCTGTAATAGTGAGTAGTGTCACTAGTCAGCTGGAAGCATGTTTCCAAACATATGTGAAACCTACCTGATATTGTCGTACCTCGAAAAATACGATCCCTCGCGAACGCGGTCGCGGCTGGGATGACTTGAGAGTCGCCACCTAATTTTATTTATTCCCGAAGAGGGAAATGAAAAATATAGATAAAACCACAAAGAAGGGATAAAACAAGGTCATCGCAAACCATTGTCGGGGTTCGGAAGTCGGTTATGTAGGAGGAAGGTATTAGCACCTCCTACATCCATCGTACTCGATGGGAACCATCTAGATTGTCACGCGCGAAAGGATGTCTATACTTATGATTACTTGTTGAACTAAAGGGTTTATTGATCCTAGGGGCTCGGCAAGGATTGAGATCCTCGTGCCTACGTATTCCCTTGTGCAATGGGAAAGTCAGAGCTTCGTAGTTCGGCCTGATACAAGTGATGGTTGTTGATTTTATTACCTTTATTTGATGAAAGGATTTAGGAGTCCATTTGCACTAAAGACTATGGATAGTTTATTTCGTCCGAACAAGACGAATGTCTTGCGCCGAAATAATCGGAGCGAGTAACGAGAGCTCGTTATCCTCCTTTCTACCACTTAAGGCTCGTGGCGTGCAATTTTCCTCGTATTTATTGAAGTGTTTTGTTTCCTAAGACCACTTGATGTTGGATCAAGGGTTTGGATCTAAGAAGTAACATTTCGGTTTTTTGAAGTTTAAAGGTAAATGCAAGTGGAAGTTTTATTTGTTGGTTTTGTTAGCGAGGCAATGTGCTCGACTCGCAAAGTTGAGGAAATAAGCTAAAGACTAGCTATGGAAAACAAGCGCAATGCGTTGATTCGTTAAGTTAGAAAATGTTGCTAAAAGTGTAAGGTGCAAAGTTCGTGCAGATGGCGATCGAGGAACGATCGACTTACGTGTGTGTATGAAGTGAAGTGCGTATGGATGTCTATTTGGCGTTGGACCAAAGATTTCGTTTATCTTTGAAATGACTAATCTTAATGTGCTTTCGTTTTTTACTTAGCAATTTATCGTCAAAAATGCGAAAAGTAATCACACAAATAAGTATTGTATCATGTCACAAGCAAATAGGAATCGAGCATACGCAAAACATTCATCACACGCATAAAATCGAACAATGAGGAAAATTAATCAATCAATAGAAATATTTAATTAGATTAATTATCAAATTAATTAATCAAATTAAATAAAGTTATTTAATTAAATTAATCAATGAAAATGTTTTTGGATTTTTGGATATTCGAAATAGAAATTAATCACATGAAGGGAAAGAAATTAAACTTTGAATAAAATGCTCAAGAAAATGTTTTTAGTTTTTGGATATTAAAAGGGAAATAATTCATTAATTAAATAAAATTAATTAATAAAATTAATTCAGAAATTAATTAATTAAATTATTTCATATAACTAATGAAGAAATGTTTTTTTTCTTTTATATTTTTGTAAAAGAAAATAGACAAAACCAAAATGAATTAATTAAAAAAAAGAAAAGGGACAGTATTATTATTAAAACAGGTAGGGTAATCAGGAATACTATGGGCCCATGAGCTTAAGAAGCCCACACGAAAATTAGGATGCACCATAGTAAGGTTTTCCATGAATTTCAGTCAACAACTGTTGACTTCATGGATAACACTGATGCTCCGATCAAACGGTCGGGTAAAGAAAACACAAGATAACGATGGTAGACATGCGTGCAGAGAATTGGTCGAATGACCGGTGACAGGTGTCACCATGGACACACGTGTCACCGGTGTGATGGACCACCATAGCAACAAACAAGCAGGCAACGGTACAATAAAAGCAGGAAACGAAAAAATAAATAAATCAAAGAAAAACTATCAAACTTCCACTCATTCACGAATGCCTCTCTCTAAAACACAAACGAAAAAAAATCTCAGCTCAGCCACGACACTTGAGAAGCTCGGCTTCATCACATCATCGACACACCGCAGAATATGAAAACAAAATCCCAAAATTTGAAACCCTAGTCCTAATATTCATCAACGACACAAACTGAAACCATCAACACACAACTAGAGGGCAAACAACCAAGGGAAACCGTGACACAACCATCATGAATGAATCAAAAAATTTCAACAAAAGATGAAAAAAAGGAGAAGGATTCTACCGATTGGGGGACGCTGAAGCCTCGTAATCAATGGTATTCCTCTTTTCTTCACCTTGAATATGCCTTCTCTTCTACTTCTTTAGTTCTTCTGTGTGTGTTGTTGTTTGCGTACGAAACGAGTGAGGTTGCAGCTCAAATTCCTTAGAGTTTCAATATGAGACTCTAAGAAAAGTTTGACGAGATTGAGCTTTACTGAGTAAGGTTTTTGATGAGTTTCGTTGCCGTTTTTGTTTTTCAGCTTCTAGGGTTTTTTAACGTAGGTGGCCACAATCATTGCCAATGATTGGGCTTCTTATAGTAAGGATTGAGAGGATCTGATACGTGAGACTTTTTTGTGCGAAAATCGTGTGAAGTGAGTTGGCTTTTTCCGTTAGCAAGATCTCCTGAGTGGGATTCTACGTATTGGTTTTTAAGGATCCGCGAGAGACGATCCTGAGTTGGATTTTAGGATACGTTTTCCTCTGAGTGAAATAGTGTGGGGACCACAGGATTATTTGCAATTTTGTCTGTAGTGAAATGTTTCAAGAAAGAGGTGGTCCCTCTATACTGAATTTGTGCCCTGCTGTTTGTTTTACCTGCATCAATTCTCACCAATGGTTGCCTTGGTTGATATTTTACAGGTTGGGGATCGTGGTATTGTTTGTCAATTTTGGAGCTTTGGATTTTTTTGAAGATTACATTATCATTAGAAGCATAGTTAGATGCATGAGGATTGTGAAAGGCTTAGTGAGTACTTGATGCAAAGTGGTAAACATTGTTTTTCGTTGCTGCATACTTGATTTTCATGGCTATAGAACTCTATTTTCACTATTTCTCAATTTGTCAATATATAGTTGACAATGCTATGAGATATTTCATGCCGGACTTCGTTTTTTCTGTAGGTTTGTCACGGTTGTGGATTGCTCACCCTCAAAGGTCTAAACATTAACCTTTAGTCTGCAAATTCCATGGGTCTTTTTATTTGTATCTTCAATGTGATTTTGGTGTTGATCTTTTGGCTGGGTTTGATGTTGCAGGCTGCTCCCCTGCTGGGTTTGAAGTCGCAGGCTGATCCCCTGCTGGAGTCGCAATTGAGGTTTGCTCCCCTGCTCGGTTTGGAGTTGCAGGTTGCTCCCCTGCTGGATTTGGGAGGCATGATTTGCTGCTATCAGTTTTTGTTCTCACTGTTGTAAGTTCCGATTGCTGAATTGAATACACTTTGTTGTTTTTAAATTACATGTACACTGCTTGTTCAATGCTGTGAATTTACTGATGGCCTACTACTTAGCTGCACAGTTTCTCCAATTGACATGATTGTGATGTAACTTGGATGCCCTGACTTTTCTTCTTGAAACAAGTTGCAATTCTGATTTCCTGCTTTGCTTTTGTTTAGGTATGTTTGACTATTGACACTTCCATCAGGTGTTTGTATGCCATGATATTTGCTTGTGGTTTTATCCAGAATTTTGGCTTCCCTAGGGAAACTCAAAAGCAATAGTGTCACACGGTATGCCCTTGATCGATTTATCATACATTTTAGTTAACTATGATGCCATAAATGATGCAAGAGGATCCTTGTATTTTCTCTTTGTGTTGAATATAGTGCTTTGAATCCTTGTTTTTTAACTCTAAGATCATATGTCCTTTTGGACAATTCACAAAAATGCAAGACTTGAAACTCTGATTATTTCTCGTGATTGATCAATGCTCTTAGTTGTACTAATCATTTGTTGCACCTCTTTTTTCATGTATACAACATTGATGGAGAAATGGTTATCTGAAGATGATTTGGGACGTAGCATGGGGAAGAAATCTGACGTTATCATGCGAGAATTCCTTTAAGAGTATGCAACTCACATTAGAGGCATAATATTGCTGATGGTTCAACATACTTGCGCAAGGAATCCATGCAAATGGTAAGAATATCCAATAGCCCACAACAAAAACCAAAGGAAAACCACGTCCATGTAAAAACATGTATTTGGAAGTCAGGAGTGCTATATTTTGGATTATAAAATTTGAAGCTTGAACTGATACTTTTTGTAAATATTTTTCTTGATTATTTTCACGAAGCTTTTACCGTCAACTATGTACCAAATTTAATGGGCCTTTGTATCAAGCGCCACTTGTTTCTTGCAAATTGTAGTACTCTCTTTTACTTCAATTGTGAATGGACCTTTGTATTGCAACTTGTTCTGAGATTTTTTTAACTTGAATGGATTTAGTAACCACGTGAAATCCCATCTTTACTCGTATATATTTGTCAAGTATGCTTCTTGGGTGGGATAAGTAATTTTAAAGAAGCAACTCCACGTTTTAATATCTCACTTATGTATTTCAATCAACCCTTAATTGACCCGTGATTAATAAGTATCCTTGATAAATCATACAAATATATTTTGGACAATAAGTGTTAGTACATGGTACTCAAGGTCTTGATCAGCCATAGCAGCGATAAACTCTTATCTTCATATTAACCTTTGCCACTTGGGCTCCCTGCATAAATGATCCCAAAATTCATCTTTTCAATAATATCCTTCAGGCCCTATACTAACCCAAACACCCTAAAACTTGCAAAGGGACAACACCCATTTTAACAATAATCATGTATGATCAAATTTCACATATTCAGCACTTGACCTTAGCATAAACAAGAACTTCATGATTTGAAAATCATGGTCGGAAGCCAAATGATGATTCACAGCAACATCTTCACCAATTTACCAAATATCATGAGAATTCGAAAAGGTAGGACAAATTTGGGGTACGACAGATATCAGCTTCTGAGTGACTCCTACAAGGACCTAACTGGTATCCAGCAAATTCAGGTGGACAGAGGTGTTACATTGAGTGAGGCTCTACTTGGGCATGATAAATGGCTCGAGAAAAAGGGAATAAAGAATGCCAAATTTGCTGTGGTTACATGGTCTAGCTGGGACTGTCGTGTGATGCTTGAATCAGAGTGCCGTTTCAAGAAAATACGAAAGCCACCTTATTTCAACCACTGAATCAACTCGAGAATTCCTTTCAGCGAGGTATTTGGTGATGTGAAGTACAATCTATAGGAGGCTGTTGAGATCGCCGGCTTGATCGGGCAGAGTCGTCCTCATTGTGGCTTAGATGATGCCAAAAGTATTGCTCGCCTGCTGGCACTGCTCATGCACAGAGATTTTAAGTTTTCCATTACCAACTCCATTCTGTGGCAGACGGCTGATCGATCACTGATCTGGAAGCAGTCTCAAGAACAGCAAATTTCTTACCCTCCGTATGTCACGAGCCACACTCCAGCATGTTTGCATCCAAAAAGAAAAATGGTTAGTTCAACTTCACGGTGAAGGAAGAAATGGAATTAGTAAAGGCATATCATGACAATCCCCATAACATTATAGAATTTAACCGAGACATTTCATGTTGGCAAAAGAACAACAGCAAAACACTTGAAGATACAAGTTCAGCCTTGCAATACACAAGACAGGGCAAAAAAGGGCCAATGTTCATAACTAAGAAAAACCTAGGCAAGGCATCATTTGTCCATCATAGAAATAAGGTTAATGAGTTTGTTGAAAGTTGTTTCATGTCTTACCCTCTCGTTTGGCTTCACCGATTCGACGTTTTGTCGTAAGTTCCCACAAAATAGGCAAATCAGAAGCTGATATCTTTAAATTTTACCTGCAAAACAAATTTTGAGCCAAAGCCAATGTAAATAATGGCAGGAAACAGTTTAAGGCTATTACATTATGTTCCACCACCAATGAACACAGGTGCTGCAGATTCTCCGTTTACATTCCATATTCAATCACCAGTGAACCAGGTTTCACCTACTCCTTCGCCATCCTTCAAGATTCCTCCTCTCCCAACCAAAATTCCAATTCATCCTCCTGACATATCTCCTTCACGACTCTTTTCAAAGAACCAGTATAGCCTCGAAATTCAAGCATTTCTACCCCCATCTCCTTTGAAGTTCATATCAGTCTAACCTGCATACATAGAAGAAATTACATCAAGGTTGTAGATTCAGGATGCTTTATTTGAAGAGATGTCATCAGTTCAGTGTTAAAGAATAACTTCACATAGCAGTAAAAGGAGGGTAATTAGTAAAAAAAATAAGGAGCTCGTGACAGTAAAAAAGGGGAGGATCAAGTCATTTGAAAATCAACTTTTTAATCCAATCCGAATGCAACTTATTCGGTTCATTTCAAACCAAATAAAATTAAATTAGATTGTCACAACAACAAGGACAGGATGATTTGAAATGAAGCAGAAGGTACATGGATAGTTTTTGTTCTCACAAACAGTCGAAAGTTTGAAAAGGATAAGCAGACCTACTACCTGCTGTATCTGACCCGCAGGCCACCCTGCTACCCTTGCTTTCTCACATCCTAAAGAAACACGCCACCCACCTATCTTCAGCAGCCATAGGCCCAAGAAACCTGTTATGTCCAAAGAACAATACATCAAAATAGGACAATAAGAGGCCTGCAGAGAGAAAAGGGTTGGCCCTGTGGTCAAAGGTTTTGGATAAAGGAGATTAGGGGGGTTAAGAAAACAAAGACCTAACTTTACTAAGTTATAAAAGGTGATTATTTGCTCACAGGACAGGGGGATAGAAAGAAATTTCACCAAAAGGCATCCGAAAAACCCTAAGTTCACAAAAAACCCTAAACGGCGGAACATCCCGAATCGATTACAAAACCCTAACAGCGCAAATATCATCCTCAAAAAGGTCAGAGGATCAACAGAGCATTGAAAAAAAATGGTGTTAAACAAAGCTACGACAAAAACAAAGAAGGAGTAGAAAGAAGAAGACCGGCGAACGAACGTAAGAACAAGGAGAAGCCAGTACCTGTATTTCGCATCTTTGATGTTTAGCCCTTGGTAACTGCTTCCTCTCTTTACGACCTTTTGCTTCTACTTCTTTGATTTGTTCATTACATTATATTTATTGTTGATTCCATGACTGCTCGAGATCGATTGTACGTTGTTGATCTTTGATTCATATCGTTCGAGGTTGGGGGCTAGGTTTATCTTCGCGATTTGGGGTTAGGATTTAGGCAGTCTTTGTTTCGTAGAAAGGGATGATGGTGATATCCCGAATCATCTTCTCAGGGAGGTGCGAACTGGAGAAGAGGCGAGAGAGAGTAAAGTATCACTTTGAGGGATTGAATGAGAGAGTCTTTTTTTTGAAAGAAGACCATAAGTTTCTTATGAGGTACTTGAGGTAAGACTGAGTTTAAGCTGTCCAAAATTAAAGCGCGTTCCCTTTACTGCCGTTTCAATCACCACGTTTCATGTTGAGGGTTGGTTGGCCATAGTGGTTGATGACATTTGTCACGAACCCGTCATGTGCTTTTATTTCACGCGTCCTCCTTGCGTTGAGTTCTTTGACCTGCCTGACCCTATAGTTGCTTTCTAATCACTTTTCCCTTTTCTTTTATCAAGTTTAATTCGTTTTTTTATTTTATTTATTGTTATTATTTCGTAATATATTATCTTTAGAACTTAAAACATACGTATTTTTCTTATTATTATTTATCTTCATATAAACTTGCTTAGTTGATTAAGAAGTCGTATAATCCCATAATTGGTTGTTTAATTATCCCGTGATCGTTTCACCTGTATGACGTTTGATTATATTTTTTGTCCACTATTTAATTAATTTAAAACGAGGTATGAATTGTACAAACTTGAATGATATTTTGCTTTTCGACCTTAATTTATTAAGTAAACCGATTAATAAATACAATTACTTCAAGGATAATCGTCCCGAATTTTTTATTAAATAATGTTTCTTGGCCATACACCAAATAAGTGCATTCAATCGTTCACACTTCGCACACACGTAAGTCGATCACTTATGTGATCGCCATCTGCACTCCCTTCATATATCTTAACTAATTTAACAAAGAATAGAACTCCGGAGTCTAGCACTCCGCACCTTCTAGAACGAATTGCAAATGGGCTAGCCCCACGCGTGATGTTCGTTCATTCCTTTGTTATTAAAATAAATAAACCTAAAGAACACCTAATAAAACAATTACCTATCTTATTAAATTACGGAAAAAGGAACTCCGGAGTCTAGCATTCCGCATGTTCTGGATTGGACCGCAACTGGGCTAGCCTCACGCGATGGTTCAATCATCATTCGTATAAAAAATAATTCAATTCATTTAAATTAAATTACGAAAAAAAAACTCCGGAGTCTAGCATTCCGCACGTTCTGGATTGGACCGCAACTGGGCTAGCCTCACGCGATGGTTCAATCATCATTCGTATATCAAAATATTCAAATCACTTACTTAAATTAAATCACGAAAGACAGAACTCCGGAGTCTAGCATTCCGCACGTTCTGGATGGGACCGCAATTGGGCTAGCCCCATGCGATGGTTCATTCGCCCTTTCGTTTAAAACATCTTAACAAAGTTCAAACATCTTTTCTCAAAACGAATACTGTTTAAATCTTTCTCGCAAATAAGCCAACGCTTAGCGGTAGAAATCATTTTCAAACAGTCGTTCAATAAAAAACACAAATCGTAGTAACACGAACTACGAAGCTCTGACTTTCCCATTGCACAAGGGAATACGTAGGCACGGGGATTTTAATCCTTCGCGAGCACAATAATAAAAAATTAACTATCTCTCCATCACAATAACAAAAAAAAACTTAACCTTTCCCTATTGCAAATAATAAACAAATATCGATACTTAATAATTAAAAGAAGACAATAATAACAAGTTAACATTTCAAACTCAAACTAGACTGAGAGGTTCCCGTTGAGTACAACGGACGTGAGGGGTGCCTAACACCTTCCCTTTGCGTAACTGACTCCCGAACTTAAATTAGTGGTTTCGTTGACCATTCTTATCCTTTATTTAGGTTGTGTCTATATCTCCCTTTTCTCTCGTAGAATAAATAGAATTAGGTGGCGACTCTGTTGTTTGTTTTAGAATCGTATTTTTCGAGGTGCGACACTGGGTCTGCAGACTGTATTGGGATATGGCCCAATACGTCGGGCAGATTCCCATACGCTCGGGAAAGTACACTTGTGGACGGGCGAAGTTGCTTAACGGTCGGGCATCTGTTCCATGTGTCGGGCACACGCTCAGAAAGGGCAAAGAACAGGTCTACCAGTTCACTTGCCACATCACCCAACTGTCCCCCATTATCTCCTGAAAGATAGGGGCGGTTGGACCAAGGACCAGACCACTTGGCTAGGTCTTCACGCTTCTCACGCGTTCCTTGACAGTTCTTCCTTGGGCCTAGCTGATCCAACCCAAAGAAGAACCTTGGCCCAGCGTTGGGGGCTCATTATAAATACCCTTTTTCACTAAAGGGTCAGGTATTCTGATTTAACTCTTCTAACTTACATTTTGTTGTACCTCTATTGACTTTGGCATCGAGGCGCCTTCCAGGTACACCACCTTCATTCCATCATCCCTGTTATTCACGTTCAACCACTGGAAGGCCCTCCTAATCAGGTAAGATCAAGAGCTTTATAATCTTTCTTCTTCAATTTCTTGTTCGCAGTCTTTTCTGCTTCCGTCGCGTTTTCTACAAGCGTTGCTACTCCTTATTTTACAAGATTCTAAAGATCTTGATAACATAACACAACCTTCATTTACTTTCACCAATTCTCATAGTTATCTTTCTTGAGAATCAGAAGAATCGCCGAAAAATACCCATTTGAATGATTCATCACCGTCGCATTCTTGCCCTGAATCTCTCAACTGGAGCTGTAGATACCAGATGTTGGAATTAACACAAAACCTATGGGAATCCCGTAGCTATCACGCAATAAAACAAAAGAAAGAAGAAGAAAAGAAATTAGGGTTCTTGAGAAAAATTGGGAAAGATGAATGTTGTTGTTACCCACAAACTGTGAGACTTTCTTTTTTTATTCTTCACTTTGCAACTGCAGAATTCTGTGAGAAAAAATACAATGTGTTGTGTGTATAATACAATGAGGAAAACTCCATATTTATAGAGTTAGGTTTACATGCATCTTAAGAAAAAGCCCAAAAATAATAAAAACCCAAAATACCTATTTTGAACTAAATCAAAGCAAATCAAATCTAAATAGAATCAAAATCAAATATGTGTGAAACACCTGTTTCGACACACACCCTTGTTCGACATTTCAACACAGGGAATTACAATATATATATATATATATATATATATATATATATATATATATATATATATATATATATATATATATATATATATATATATATATATATATATATATATATATATATATATATATATATATATATATATATATATATATATATATATATATATATATATACACTACAATGATCTCCAAACCTTGTGTTGTTTTTAAATTGGAAATGTTAGTGTGATGTTTGAATTGTATCTGTATGTACACTTGTGCCAAGTGTGGGCTAAAATTCGTAAATTTATGATTGATTTAATTTGACTTGTAATTTCAATGGAATTGATGTCGTAGTTAAAATAGATTTTTACTGTTTGTTTATTTTCTTTGCATCTACAACAAGAAAATATGTAATTAGTTATGGCCAAAACTGTTGCTAATTTGAAGTTGATCTCTATCAAATAAATTTAGATGGAAATTAGTTGTGGATTAACTACAATATAAGTCGTAATATGGATTGGGTGGTTAATTATTTAGGCTAAAAATTCCTAGCAAAACTCCAACTAATATCTAAATTTTCCTAGTTAAATTCAAATTAAACTGTAGCAAAACTAGAGCCTTAAACTTACATTTCCAAACTAAACAGCTACAATATTACCATAAAAATATCGTAGCAAATCTCAAGCTATTGTTTTTTTTATATATTATAACTAATTCTAACCAAAACTAATCAAGCAAGATTAAAATTATTCATAAAATTAATTACGCTAGTTAAAAATTTATAAACTATTTCCTCAATATTTCTAATTAAGATATTCATTATTATGAAATTAATATGATAATAGAACAACACAAACAATAAATTTGCAATACTCTTCCAAATTAGTCTATAATTCTCTTAAACTTCATTTATACATAAACATTACAATGAATCTTGTCTGCCGAGCGAAACTTGGATAGTAGGACCCATTCATGCCACCTGCAACAGCATAAACATACAAACTTTTCTAAAATTCGAAAAAAAATAATTATTGAAATACACTTATAGTTATTGCATAAATGGAAAACCTAATAGTCAAAGCAGAAGTCTTTCCAACCAACAAAACACAGTAAGATTCAAAGCGAAAGCACAAAGCGAATTGGTCAAAATGCAATGAAACCATCTATAACATCTTCTTCTAGCCTCTCTTCAATAACATGGGACTCTTCAAAAGGCTTTGGTTTCAGTGTCTATGTACACATCATACTTGCTTTCCTTTGCAAAAATTAGATGGTTTCATTGCATTTTGATCATTCCTAAATGGCTTTAGGTTTCCTTTCAATCTCTCTAAGTCCACCAACTTCGAACTCTAAGTTCATCCTTTTAAATTGGTCACAAGCTTAAAAATAAATCAGAAATCGAGATCTTGACCATTAAAGGCATAAATTTCGCCACCATCATAGTCCTACGCTCACGTGCAGAGACATAATGCACACACAACCATGAATTAGTATCGGTTTAATATATATGTATTGCCAAAAGAGTGTACTTAGTACTTACCATATATACAATAATTATGATTCTTTTGCAGCATTCTCTTCTATTTCCTGAACGGTGACTACAAGCCATGTACACATGCATCGCTTTACGCAAGAAGCTTTGACTTATTATTAATATCTGTCATATATCCCCAAATTTGAATTCATAAACAACAGTATGAAATACCAAACAGTTAATCGAACCAGAGACATTCAAATTATAGACAATGCGGATTCAAAGTTCAATTAGTTGAACAGGCCGGTTCAATTTTTAGAACATTATACGAAAGACAAGACATAACTTTCAGATGAATACTTACTGTGTGCAGATTTCACTTTTCACATTTGGATGACAATACTGTGAGTAACAGCAACAATCTCTTTTTTTTGCGTGTCCACAACCTGGATGAATACAGAAATATGAATAGAATAGATATAATCATAGTAAACTAAAATATAACTATCTGTTCAAATGTTGTGCAATGCACTATAAAAATAAAAACCGAATTGGGCAAACATAGGCATAATAATAACAAAAAATCAACCTTTTCAACCAATTAAAAAAGATCAGGTTAGATCTCAATCATAGTAATGTGAATTTATTTTCAGTATGCTCAAGCTTTTGGATCTCTCTACTTATTTTTCAATATCAGTTATACTAAATATGCATAGTCACCGACATGAATGTGACTTATTTAATCACTCACCATTCCAAAAATTCCAGTCCCCTGGCAGCAACTTCTGCATTCTTCTCTCTAATATCAGGTTTCCACATAATGTCGTCATCAGACTCTACCTAAACATAGTTCATACGACTCTACCTAAACATAGTTCATACGAAGCATGAGTCATGTCTAACCAAATATCAATTATACCTTATATGATATCCACTTTTTGAGATAATCAAAATAAATCATTTATCGATTGTCGCTCCCGGGATTTTCATCCTAGTACAAACGCGAAAGTGGCACAGAAAATGTAGAGTCGTCTGTCATGCATTTTTATCCCGAAGAAATGGGAAAGGTAATACTGCACAAACCTGAGAAAGAAGGAAAGGACGAGACCTTGCGAACCAAAGATATGAGTTCGGGAGTCGGTTACGACCTGGGAAGGTATTAGCACCCCAGACCGTCCGCCGTACCCGACGGGGTCCACGCTTGTTAGTCTGTTTCAAAGGGTGAGAAAATAAAGCTGCTGCTGAAATAAACCGCTAACTGGGATGGAAAATGAAAAAAGAAAATGGAAAAAGAGAATGAAAAGAAGGGAAAATAAAGAATGTGCTCGAACGGGCCCTACCCCGCTGCCTACGTACCTCATCGGGAAAATGAGGATCAGAGTCGACGTAGTTCGCCTAACTAAGGCGAGAACTATTTGTTTGTGTTTTTTATGCGCTGAAACTGCTTATGTCTATGCTCAGGTGTTGCAGACTCGCCTTGAACGAGTGCGTTTACCGTCTTGCAAATGAGACAAGTCATCGCAAGTTTGCGTTGTGAGTGAATGAAATGAGAAGAAAGTTCCCGCAGGAAAAGACGAGTGTTGTTTGTTGTTTGTCTTTTAGAGAAGTGTTTTGAATTTGGCACAAGGAAGTGAATTTAAACTCTTTTCCATGGAATGTGTGCTTATTACCACATTCCAAGATGGAATAGTAGAACAAACACACCAAGTAAGTAGAATTTATCCAAGACTTGTTTCCGAGGATTAGTGTTTAAGTTCACTAGCTTGTTGAACTTATTACATGTTTTTGTAGCTTTTTGAAGAAATATCTTTTATGTTTTATCTGTGAAGATAGTCTCATGATTAGACTTGTACATCATGCTAGATAAGCTCACACTATTCCAAGATGGAATGAATATGAGTGCCCCATGGAATAATGTTATACACAAGAGACTACTTTCATCCTTTATTAAGTGTCTTTTGGATTTTTGTTTGAAGATGAGAGAAGAAGACTCTAATGAGAAAGGACAAACCCTAAGGGGAACTAAGACACAACCCTAAGTTATTCATTGTATACCAAAAGGGGACCTAAGGGTTTGTGAGGTTTTTCTAATCCTAATGAGAAAGGAAAAGAAGAAAAGAAAATTAGAACTCAACTTACTTCCTAAGGAAGTTAAGTGGTTCTAAGGAAACGGGAAAGCCTATACAAGCAAAGCAGAAAGTGCTAAGGCAAGCACAATTAGAAAGCATAAAGAGATGAGGGAGAATTTATATGAACAAAGCTTACCCGAACCTCCCTACAAAACAAAGGTTAGCTTTACAAAGTCATTTTGAACATACATGCATGGCAAAAACTCAAACAAAGTTCATACTAGCTAAGGGAATACATCAAAGGATTTCTAAGCCTAAGTCCTAGATCTAAAGGATCCTATAGGATAACAAGCTTCTAAAGTAAGTAGCTAAACCCTACTAAAACCATCTAAAGTTATGACATTGAACAACTACAATCTATGTCCTAATGAGGTATTAAACTCTAATGGAAATCAAGGTGAAGTTAAAGGAAGTATTCACATGGTTAAGTATGGAAAACTTGAATGAGATCAAAGGTGAATGAAAAATCCAGAAGTGAACACTAAATGGGAATGTCCAAAAGTGTTAAAACAAGTGGGAAGAAAGAGATTCAAGTGAGAGGGATTGAAACAAAAGATTGAAAGACAATCATTGAACACATGATTCCAAAGGAAGGGAAAGACTTAGAAAGAAAAAAGTCAAACATGGCCAAAGAGATTTGAACTTCCCATACAAAAATCAAGGGCTTGATAAAATGTTAAAATGGAATTAAAACTCAAATAATTAGTCACAAATGAATTAGAGTGAATGACATTAGGATTAAGGAACCAAAAGTATGATTTTGAAGTTTCAATGTACAAAAGCAAATCAAATGAAGCAAAAGGGTTTATGACTAAAGATGAGGATGTAACATTGGATGTGAGACACTTATAAGATGTGTAAGAATGATATAACATGGATACTGTATTCACAAAATGGGATTAGAAGTGTTAAGATGAAGGAAGTATGTGGATTAAGGCAAAGTAAGCACTCATGAACATATATGTGACTTAAGGACCAAGTAAACCACAAATTCCAAGTATAAGGACCTAAAAATGGATACACATCAACTAAAGACCTCTAATAAGACCTAAGAGACTCAAAATGGGGACCTCAAATGAATGGCATCTTGCCTTACCAAGATGGAATGAGAAGAAGTGGAAGAAAGGGACCAAAATATAACTTGTCACATAAAGGACTAAAAAATATCAAATGGCATTGCAAAATTATGAAAACTGGTATTCAAAGTCACAAATTAGAGACAAAATACCTCTAAAAAATCTCACAAGAATTTGGATTCTAACTCACTCAAATAAATGTTCAAAGAGAATTAGGGTTTAAGATAATCACACTCAAAAGAAAGGTTCAAAATGGTACTAAACATAACCTAAAAAATGAGGCTAAAATCTTCTTAAGATCCTCAAAATGTCCTCTGGATAGGGAAAAACGAATGGACCTAAGACTATTTTTAGTTTGGGTGAACAAAATTGGAGAAGAGCAAGATGTCCAAAATGAGAATAAGCCAAAAGAAAATAAATGGAAATTTAATTCTGGCTTAAAAATAAATGGAAAATGAAAATAAAAAATATGGAAAATTTGTAAAAATGTTGAAGATGATTGGAGAATTTAATGAGAATTTTTGGAGGAGGTTTGTTATTTTTAAGAAATTAAAATTGAATAAGAAATAAAATGAGAAAAATGAAAGAATAGAAATAAGAGAGGGATGCATTAAGAAAGAAGAAATAATTGAAAATGACTGGGTTGGACACGTTGGGGGTGCAAATAACAAGTGAGAGGCCCAACCCAGGGGCGCTAAACATGGATTTATGGTAGACTTCAGGTCAAATATTGACTATAATTTGGGCCTCAGGATCAGGTCAAGGTCAAAGGGAATCAAGAAGTACACACATCCAATGGACGATAGGCACTGACTACAACACTTACCACACATGCGCGCACACCAAAGAAAGTCAAAGTCAGCCCAAGGCTGAAACAAGACACGTGACTGGGAGGCCTTTCATTAATATGCTGGCAGCCTTGCGTGTGTTGGGTTGAAATGATCTAAGGGCCATGACTTAAAGTTGAAGAAAATTAGGGCTACTGTTAAGGTCACCGGAAGTGACCTCCGGTCATCTTCTCCGGTGACCCTCAGGCTAGGGAATCCTCAAGACTCAACCAAAATGCAATCTGAAGCTATATAAACACTCCTTTCAATGAGTAGGTCACGAATCCACCCTTATTTTTCATTTATCACACTTAAACAAAGCAAATCGAAGCCAAGAAATTCAACCTGAAATTTTGAATCTATGCACTTATGGTGCCTATCATCTAGCCAAATGTCACATTGCTTCTATTAAGCTTTAAATCACACGAATCAGGAAAAACAGAAAGAAAATGTGTGAGTTGAATTTCAGAGGGAACCTGAAAATGCAGTGATTCGAAAGTTGAGAAATCCAGAGGTGAGGTTCCAATTATGCTCAGCAACCAGCCTTGATCTTCAGAGGATGAATTAATCTACCATGAACCACTTAAATCCATGTTGTATTATCAAAATGCAGAAATGTGCTTGAGGTTGTTCTTGAGTGTTCAGTTGAATCTTGCCATGATTGATGATCACAAGTTGCAAATTATGATGAATATGTGAAGATTGAAATGTGATTGATGAAGATCAATGCAAACTGAAACAAAATGCAGAGAAGCTTCCTCAGTAATGCAGATAGAAATCCTTGGAGAATCAAGCTGAATAAACCATGGATCTTGTGCACAATTTGATGATGATGATGATGAATTGAGGAAGAATGGAGGGGGTTGATGGAGATTAAAGCTTTTTCAAAACAAAATAAAGAAGAAAATTCAGAGAGAAAACTTGAAGTTTTTTATGTGATTTTGAGCAAAAATGAAGTGTCCTCTAATTTAGTTATGGAGAAGCTTATATATGTGAGGTTAAGCCCTTAACCAACTTAATTAACAGTTGGACCCTAGTTAACTGAGTCAAGTTAGTTATGGTGAGTTAAGTTTGTTATTTAGTGAGTTAGAGTGAGTTGAAAAGTGTTTGGAGCAAGGGCAATGTGAAGTTGAGTTTGTTTGGTTCGTGGCTGATTAAGTGTAATGAGGAGGATGGAAAATATGGTGAGGTCGAGTGATATGTTATAAAGCTAATTTGATCAATGTAGCATGCAATGCAATACTTTTCACTTGCTTGATTCTTCATGGAGTGCATGTTAATAAGGGTGATTATGCAACCATAGGATGATTTGAAACCTCTAATGCAATACATTTTGATCCATACATGTTAAGTGCTACAAACAAGCTAAACTGAATAGAATTTGAACATGTTGTAATGACTTAACACACAAGAAACCAGGTGATGAGATGTGATCTTCCATGAGTTGTAACTTCAAGAACAAGGTACCAAATGGAGAAGTTCTTGTGATCAATTTGAAGGAAATGCTTCATAGAACATGTTTGATGTTCAATCCAAGATGAGACATGGCCTCTAGGTACTTCAAATTGTCATTGAAATCAATGCATAAGACTGCATACATGGGCCTGCAGAGATTGGGCATGCCTTGGCAATTTTCTTGTGACTTAATCAGTGTAAACATCCTTACTTTGACCTTCTATAGCTCCCAAACCATTGATCAAATGAAAATTCCCCAAACATGAAAGTTATAGAGGACATGCCAATGAACAACTTTGATGTTGGAGGAAATTTAATTTGAGGTCATATTGGTGGATAAAAATGCCCATACTTCTTGCACACCACATGCTTGATACATTTTCTGGCCTGGCGCGTGCGCAGGATGCAATGCCTACCTTGCCTTTGCCCTAATTTGCCCTAGTTTGCACCAACTGTGAATGATCATAACTCCTTCAATTTTAATGCTATGGACCTGCTCCACCTATGGATTTGAAGCTTAGGATGTCCTCTTTCAAATATACCAAATGGAATTTTCATTTGACTTTTATTTTGGAAGGAGACCTCTCTTAAAGTTGGTTGCAAAATGGCCAAAACTTGCCATTTTTGGAAACCATAATTTTCCAAAAATGGTAAGTCTTGATTTTCTTGATTTCTCATGATCCCTCCATCATTTCTTGATCAAATTTAGTCCATTGAATCCTTTTAACCTTAATTTCATGAATTTGACCTCAAAAAGTCAGGAGTTGACTTTTTACTCAGCATGGTTGACTTTTCCCCAATTCCTTGATTTTCAAGTAACTGATTAATTGAACGCCCTCCAAAATGATTCAATGGATGAAATTTCAACCCTAGGTACTTAATATCATGTAGAAAACAAAGAGATCAAGTTTGAACCAAAATTCCCTTATGAAGTTCATTTAATCTGAAACCCTAATTTCACCCCCCATTTGTTAGGAGATGTTGCACTGCTTGAATTCCTTGATTAATCCACTTATTTTTGTTACTTGGGGAATCAAATGAGATATTATGGGATGTTGTGAACCCTTTTAAAAATGTTGAGAAGCCATGTATCTCTTTGATTGACCTTGGATGACCATCAATCTCTTCAGTCATTGATCACAAGCCTTATGCCTAAGCTATATTGGTTATGATGCAATGCTTTAAATCATGAAGTGGACTTCCAGTAGCTAAAGGAGATTTAGAAACACACTTATGTAACCGGGTATTACCCAGAGGACAATCTGATTACTCAAACGCAGAAGCAAACTTATGGTCTTCATTATTACCTAAACCTCCCAAACTCATTCCAATCACGTCTAAAAATTACAACCATACCAACCGACAATTCCACACAAAAGTAATCATACCACCAGAGTCCTAATGAGCGAACCTTCATTTAATTACATTTCCTTAACTTTAGTCTCAAAAAAACTTTAGTCTCAAAAATAACTTAACAATTCCCTTGCACGCCCGTCCAAAATACATTTCGTTGTCACCTTCTCATATCGCACTGCTAACACCGTTCCCATACCGTGTTAACTTCATGATCTGCGGTAATCCTCTCATACACAAACATAATCTATCTTACTAGAAATTATCCCGAATCCAATGTGCTTATGCTAATACTTATCACAACTTCATCAAGTCTGCACTGCATACACCTCATAATACTAAATAGAGCTTATTCTCTCTCCGATATTATGCCTTCTACCATTCCTTGGGTAATCCAACATTTTTGAATTGACCCTTTACTAAAATATAACATCTTGATGTATCACTCTAAGCTTTGTCTCTTCGAACACAACCAGATATACAACTCTAGTCCTTTATCCTTCGTCCGGGGTATACTTGTCTCACTTGAAACGTGTAGTCACATCATTGCATTTCTCTTCACGCTTCGCCACAACTTTAGGTTCTAAAATAATAATAAACATTCTTTACTTGTAACTTCAATCCATTCAAAAAGGAATTATCCAAATACACTTCTTGAATTACTCTCGTTCACCTACGATGCCACCGCGATCTTAGAACTGAAACACTTAACAATTTACTCATTCTCGAACTTACATCACACGTTCCACAACACATCTTCTCTTTTCGTGGAATGAGATTTCTCAAGGTTCTCGTCCATGCCAGTGGCCAATACTTATCCACCCGTGACTTTACTTATTCCTTGGTACACTGACCACCCATCTTGTAAATATATGTACCTTTCAGACTCTATCTGTTCCAAAGGATTTCTCGAATAACACACTACTTTGTAACTCCATGTTAGAGGAAGTAAAAATCTTATGAAGACTCTAATTGAGATGACAAAATCTCCTTCTGCTAACTCTTGGCTTGAGCCTACTCTCACAGCACAAGTTACAACAACACTTCAGAGTCCTCATGGTTGCACAAACATGATTCTACCTATCACATACATAGCATTAGGTTGATCAGACCCAATACTACATAATATGATATTAAGAACCATGTCGGCAAGACACACTTAAGAGTAAGGAAAGATTCACTTATGATGTTTCAAGGCTAGGTCGAGGATACGACTTGCTCTGATACCAACTGCAACGCCCATATAATATATATCTAGAATGATATCATACAAGTGTTATTTTTGGTACTGACACCATCAAGAGTGCCTGATAACATAATTCACATTCTTGACCAACTATAAAAATTCTATACAACAATGTTACAAGACATGGAAATTATACTAACACAACAATACTAAGATCAAATACAATATCCATTATTGTATAAAACTACAGAAATATACAATGGAAGACTAAAACAATGCTTCACTTGAAACATCCCGAGCATAGCTCCACTTGTAAATCAAACCTGCAAAAGAAACAACATTAGTGGGGTGAGATAACAACATCTCAGTAGGTTATCTATCTTAGAGTTCTCTCGGCTCTACAAGGTTCTATCAAACCTAACTCAATTATTTGGTTACTTCTCAAAAGGATCTGATACGAGATGGAACAAACGGTCCATACAAAGCTCACACCACTAAATGAGTGAAACATCTACCTCAAGTATTTACGGATGCTTCCCGTGGGACTAAGGATAACCCCCCTCAAGGCTTACTCAAGACTTTACGGAGGACTCAATATCACGCTCACCCAAGTCTTTACGGATGCTTCCCGTGGGACTCAAAGCAACCCACCTCAAGACTTACTCAAGACTTCCCGCGTAAACTAGTGTAATACTCACCTCAAGCCTTTACGGATGCTTCCCGTGGGACTCAAAGAAACCCACCTCAAGACTTACTCAAGACCTTATGGAGGATCTAGTAACATACATGCTTCAAGTCTTTACGGATGCTTCCCGTGGGACTCAGTATCACCCACCTCAAGACTTACTCAAGACTTCACCGAGGATCTAGTGTGATGCATACAAATAAACCACTACCCACGACACACAAACAGTACCTCAAGCTTTATGAATGCTTCTCGTGGGACTCAATGTAATACCCACCTCAAGACTTACTCAAGACTCTACGGAGGACCCGTGTAATACACACCTCTAGCCTTTACATATGCTTCCCGTGGGACCAAGATCTACCCACCTCAAGACTTACACAAGACTATTATAGAGGCCTAGTGTATATCACGCTAATGGTTCGTAACAACCTAGGGTAAACCTAGTCATCTCACAAGGTACACCATTAAATAAGTTCTAATCACAATACTAGGCCACACTGTTGGTTTATGGTAAGATTTCCTCACTCTTTCTCTATTCTTGATACTTTTAATTATATAGTTCTTAAATATATAATTCTAACATTTTAGTTTAATTATCACCATTAAACAATTCTCACAATAATCTCATTGTCTCTACTTTCATTCAATCCTCATGATCAACACATATTCCACAACTTGATTAATACCATGATTCCATAACTAACATAATTACGGTTATTCGGAAAAGTCGGGTAAGAGTCGGGTGAAAATAATATTTCTCAGCATCATAAAATAGTACATGTTTTTAGCTTCAAGATGATATGTGGAACACTAAAAACGGTACCCGAAACCAAAGTTAGGAATTAAAACACAAAACCAAAAACACACTTCCAGGCTCGCTAAGTGAGCTCTTCTTGCTAAACGAGCTACACCAGATAAACCTACAATCTCAGGAAAAGGCCTGCTCTCTAAGCGAGCTCCTGCTCGGTGAGCGAGCTATGCAAAAATAGTAGAAAACAGTTACGGGAAACACTTTTAAAAATGATCAACTCAACAAAAATACCACAAAAACAGAGGAATCGACCACCAAACATGGATACCATCATATATTAATCATCATACTTTCATTTTATCGAGTTTTAACCGTTTAATCTTTCGATTCATCAATTTTATCATTTCCTCAAAACTTAACCTAATTCTTAGAATAAAGAATTTCTAAAAGAAAAGGTTTCTAACTAGAACCCACCTTAACAATGAAGAGGAGTTTGGTGAAGATTGATTAGGAATGGTGAAAATCCAAGCATTCCCTCTTCTAGGGTTTTTCCTTCTTTCTCTTCTCTTCTCTTCTCTTCCTCTCTTCCCTTTTTCTTTCCTTTCTTTTCCCCTTACTAACTTTCTTTTCTTTTCTTTCTTATAAACCCTTCTTTTCTCTTTTTATAAAATAATTATCATTCATTAGTTAGTAACACTAACTGGTCCAATTTGAGAGTATCCAAAAATGTCTGTGAGTTGAATATTTAATAAAGCCTCTGTGTCAGATAATAAATTAATTAATTTAAGTTCGTCGGTTGCTCTAACTATTTTAACTGAAAACTCTCAGAGTACACCGAAACCCTGTTAAACTTAATTAATATTATCTATAGCACTTAATTAAATAAATGGTATTACAATAGGCGTCCTTAACACATGCGCTAGCATGTGTGGCCTATGATCTACAGACGATGCAATCATGACCTAGGAACAGACCTAGACTACCTATCATTACATATTAAATGAGCATGCTTCCTAAGGCACTCGCGTGAGGTGACCCTTTTGTATGCATTCAGTTGTTGATCTCCTCGTTTGTCGAGCACGTCGCAACTCCCATGATTGTCCGAACAAGTCTCTTATCGGGCCAACGACGAATTTCTACAAAACACGGAATTCATTCCATAAGTAACGAGCTAACCTTAACTCATCGTTTCTACGACGAGAAGAAATGACTTGGGGAGCTCATGTTCCGGACTGGCCCAATGACTAAGCATGGCCCAATACACACCTAGATCCAAGACGACCCAATAGCCCAACATCAAAGGGACCAATCAGATCTCTACCCCTCAGTCGGGGAGGTCTGGTCGACCAAGACTATATGTGGTCGGACTCTTCGACACCTTTCAGACTTCTGCCCGACATCTAGGGGAAGTCACCCAGATTCAGCCAAGGACAACTTCTGCTCAGTTATCCTTTGCTCGACAGACACCACATCCGAGCAGATTCACACATCCCAACGACTAGTTTCTGGCAGTTACCTATTATTGGGGGATCCACGATCCAGACCCAAAATAAGGACCAATACCAAACTCTAGAGGCATTATATAAACACTCTCACATGAGAGAGTCAGGTATCCGATATTCACTATAATAACACATTTTCTCGTACTTGCTCATTCTTCTGCCTCTTTCTTACTCTGACATTAGAGTGTCTTTCAGGTACACCCCCTTCTCTCCTCGACGACCGAACATCATCAACAACGTCTATGGCCCACACAAGATTCTGATCACCAGGAACGATCAATATATATATATATATATATATATATATATATATATATATATATATCAAAGTTTGTAAAGTGCGGGTGTTCTATATCGTGGTCTCGAGAGGGTTAAAACTATTTCCAATGTTAATGACCATGTTTCTTCTTATAATCCACGCAATTGGATTCAAAATGCACCTTACAACATATCCTCTAATAAAATGATCAACAAGCAAATAAGGAACACATGTCTATTAAATATACAAATCAAAGGCATGAGAATCAAAACAAAACAAAAATTAATTTATAGTTATTTAAATTTGCAAAGCTAATCACAAATGTCATTCTCAATTTACAAACATGTATTTTTCTTTTAAATAAATTGTATCTTTTTATATGTGATTAATTCATATCATTGTGTTAATTATAATTTAAAATAGATTATTACAAAATATAAATTTAGTAATCATGCTTTTTCAAAATAATTTCTTAACATATTTAAAATTCAATAAAAAATGAATCTATATAATATATTATATCTAAAGCGACACGTTATATTACGATACATGCTAACAATTATATTCCATTTGTGTCATATCATCTCATAGTCCTATGTGGCACCTCCAAAATCTTATTTTCACTTTTCAAATAGAAAAATATAATATTTATTCTCTACTGAAGGTCGCGGATTCGTACCTTGGAAAAGATGAAAAAAATTCTCATTTTTAACAAAATAATCTAACAAGACAATCATTATACCAACTATCTTTATTCTTTTTAAACTTCCTACTAGTGGGGATACCCGTGCATTCGCACGGGTACTGGCCGGGACGCACAATGAGTACTAAAAGAGAAAAATATAATGAAGTAAAAATAAATTTTGGAAAAATAAACAGAGATATTTTAAGATTAATATGTAGTAACTGAATATATTTCAATGAAAAAATAAAAGTCATATTAACATTCAAAATAAATAAATTAATCAACAATATATTTTTCCCGTATAAAAATATTTGAATCCACAATGTATATTTGCCCGTAAGTAAGTATAAATATTATATTACATGAAATTTTATATAAAAGTATATAAATAATGTAATGTCATTTGGGAATCTTCCAATGAAAAAAAAATTGATATCAACATTAAAAAGAAAATTAATCAACAATATCTTTCCCCGTTTAAAAATATTTGAATCCACAATTTATATTTGTTCGTAAGTCAATACAAATATTATATTACATAAAATTTTATATAAAAGTATATAAAAGTAACGTCATTTGGTATGTTCCAATGAAAAAAAAAGAGTGATAACAATATTTAAATAAAATAAATTAATCCAATATATTTTTCCGGTTTAAAAATATTTGAATCCACAATGTATATTTGCCCGTAAGTAAATACAAATATTATACTACATCAAATTTTACATAAAAGTATATAAAAGTAATGTCGATCGACTATAGAGTGTGTTATTATGTCCATAAATATCAGTAGGAGACTCGTGCATTTGCACAGATACATGTTTTAAACGCGCATTGTGTGTAAAAAGTAGATGCTTGTAAAAACATATGATTGAGATAATAAATTGTTATAATTATTTGGATGATAAATAAAGTATTATAATTATTTTACTTAAATAAAATTGATTTCAATATTTAAAAGTATTTGGATGATAAATAAAGTGTTATAATTAAAAAATATTAATTTATTTGTTATATATTTTTTTGGACAGATAATTATTTTATTAATTTAAAATATATAATTTGGATAATAAATTGATTAGCCTATTTATAATAAATAAATAAAATGTAACACAAAATTTAATATAAATAAAAATTTAATTAAACCATGAAATTATAAAGCTCCACCGAACAGAAAATACTGTTGTCGAAGAATAAAAATTAATTAATCATTCTAACCGACATTACAATATGCAAATAAGGATGTTTAGTCCAATAAAAGAAAATATAGAAAGCTTGAAATTGAATAAAATAAACTATTCTAATTATCAAATCTGAAACAATGCGCCGAAATAAGTTGTTCCATGACTAATCCTGTTCATCATCATCACTTGAACCAAAGATTGAATAGTTTTGTTCTTCATCTTCATCATCGCTGAAGACTTGTGTCCTTCTGACCCTTTTAGCCTATTTTGTTTTTCTTTTTTTCCGTCTCCTTCAAGCACACCCGGTTGCTGAACAACCATTACACCATCCTGAATAACTTGTTGATTATGTTGGAGTTGTATAAGAAAAAATTAAACCAATGCAGAATGAGTAAATCCAATAAGGAGATGCAGATCTTAAATCTCATTTAAATTTCATCAAGTTAAAACAACAAAAATATGAATATTAAATTAAATTAAGATATAATATGATATAAAAATTAATGATAGATGACCATGAATGAGAAAATAAGACACACATGCTTACCTCCCTAATCTCTAATGTTGGCATATGAGGAAGAAAGTCGTTGCCGACAAAGAAGCATAGAAATACAAAATCATCCACTACTCGTTCATAGTCAATCTCAAAAGGAGGGTTGGGAATCTCCAATTCATATTGCAAATATTCACGAAGCACCCAGATGTTAAAAAACTGTGAATACTCTGAATTAGTTTGAAGTTATAAAGAAAAGGAATGTAAAATGAAGATTCAGATCAACATGCAGGGTTTCAATCTTCCAACCTGATATTTCTTTTTGTGAATTGGTTTATCATCAGTAGGACTCCCGTCCTCAGTTTTAGTCATCCAATATGCCATCCAAAAGCATATCATCTTCACCATGAAGCATGGTTCCAATTGGGCTGCTCCTAGTGCAATGTTTGATCTCATTTCCCAATTCAATGGTGTCCTACCTGCTCATTGTTTCCTGCAATAACAAATATCACAAATTTCATTACACTGATCCATTGGTCAGGGTTTGGATCATTTCATATGTCTCGCAATTCAAATAAGGAATATTATAGTATACAACTCAAACATTTGAATTAGCCATTTAATATGTCTTTGATTTAGATTATCAAAGTAATAGAAGAAAATTAATAAAATTGAGTCAATGAACCATTAATCTAGTACCTTAATAGTGGATTTAAGAGGCAAACATCATAATCTCAGACTCTAATTCCTAAATCATTCTACATTCTAATCTAATGGCATTCATCATAGTATGATTCATTCCCATAAGGCATAAATAAACACATAAATGGTAAATTGTAGCAATGACTATGGAAGAAATTTATAGAAAAACTAACCATGCAAAAGTGCAGAAAGGCTTCCCATTGACATGTAATCATAAATAATAAGTTTCTCATCTCTGCTAAAATAGTAAGCTCTTAAAGCCACCAAATTCTGATGATCTACGGCTCCAACTGCTTCAATCTTCTCTCTGAACTCCTTCTCATTTATTGTCACATCCTTCAACCTTTTCACCACCACTATCGGCCCTGACTCCAAGACTGCCTTATATGTTGTCCCGAATGTCCCTTTACCCAACACCTCCGCTAAAGCCCTCAACAGATCCTCTAGATCAAAAGCCTGTGGCGCATTCCCAAAAAACACCATTTTAAGTTGATCCTAGGTGCTTCAAAAACAGGAATCCTGTAATACCTTGCCATTAATAACAACAACATTATCAATCTAAAACTAAGAACTGACTAATAAACATAAAGCACATTATCGCTAATTGAACATACTGACAGCTATCACCCAATAAACAAATGAAAGTGTCTGGATTGAGCTCACCCTAATAACACACCTCAAAAAGAGTTCGCAGCTCATTATCCTCCACATTACTATTAATATTTCGAACAAACAATGTTTGAGAATGATGCTCACCATATGGATGTTCTCCAGCAACAGCTCCGTCTGCATCTCCATTAGGAAGAGAATAACGGGGCAAACATGTAAACGGAGAATACAAATCGAAAAACCATAAACGGAGGATACAAATCGAAAAACTACAAACGGAGAATACAAATCGAAAAAATGCCATAAAATTACAGCCATAAATCATTCGCAATGATAGACCATCAAGTTTCAAAATCACAGCCACTGATTTCAAAGTTTTCCAACTGTAAAATTCAAAAGTAATTAATCAATTAATTTTAAAATTAAACTGAGAGGTGACAATGCTTACTGAAACTGAGATTTGTTTCATCTCTTTGAACATCAGCCTGAAAATGAAAACACGTTCAAATTAAGTTTAAAAATATTGAACAAAAAATCATAACGGTAATGTCATTACTTCACAAACACAACCGTATTACCCTTGGATCACCTTTCAGATATGGGGGATTTCTTTGTAGCGGTGTTTCAAACCATTTGAGAATTTCAAAGCAAAATGGAGTGAGATACAGATAATATGCAGTGATACCACTCTAAACACATAGAAGGATTAACACATTAAAATGGATGTTGAAGTAATACAACAAAAATAGAAAGCAAACTGATTATAAAAAACAACAAAGTAGCATACTTGCATTCATCTCATGGAATGGCCTCCCTGTCGTTTGTAAAGGCCATTGGTGTATGACGCTTATAATAATCTCTTGGGAGCATATCTCCATGTATAAAGCACAACTAATATATCTCCCTCCCATGGAATTGCATATGCAAACTTGAAGGGTATATCTTTCCATTGTTATCATTAATCCAGTGTCCATGGAATTGCATATGCAAACTCAAAGGGTATATCTTCCCATTGGTAAATTTTTAAAAATAGCTACTGCTAAAAAATAGCAATAATTAGTGTCAATATGAATGAATGCGCTATAGCTTCAATATTTGAAGGAAAGTTATCAGGAAGGTTGGCCTGAATCCAAAACGCAAAAAGAAGCTGGCCCATTTGATTTTCACTTAGCTTCATAACATATTGTCGTACCTCGAAAAATACGATCCTAAAACAAACAACAGAGTAACCACCTAATTCTATTTATTCTACGAGAGAAAAGGGAGATATAGACGCAACCTGAATAAATGATAAGAAATGGTCAACGAAACCACTAATCTAAGTTCGGGAGTCAGTTACGCAAATGGAAGGTGTTAAGCACCCCTCACGTCCGTTGTACTCAACGGGAACCTCTTAGTTTAATTTGCGCTTAAATGTTAACTTGTATTATTGTCTTCTTTTTTATTAAGGTTTGTTTTAAGGAATTATTATTATTGTTACAGAGAAATGGTTAATTTTTTATCATTGTGATTTATGACGGAGAAAGATTAAGTTTTTTTTATTATTGTGCTCGCGAATGATTAAAATCCCTGTGCCAACGTATTCCCTTGTGCAATGGGAAAGTCAGAGCTTCGTAGTTCGTGCGACTACGATTTGTGATTTTTATTGAACGATTGTTTGAAAATATTTTCTACTGCTAAGCGTTGGCTTATCTGCTCGCGATGGGAGGCTGAAATGCTAGCTTGTTTGCGAGATAGAAAGATTTAAACGACGTTCGTTTTGAAAAAGATGTTTGATCTTTATTAAAGTGTTTTAAACGAGAGGGCGAATGAACCACAACGCATGGGGCTAGCCCAGGAGTGATTGCATTCAAGAACCCGTGGAGTGCTGGACTCCAGAGTTCAGTTACTCGCTGATTAATTATAAAATGATTTGCATTGGTTTGTAAGTTTTAAATTGTATTTGAAAGAAAGAGACAAGTCGTCATCTTAAAGGGGAGGTATCCCGCCTATTCCACCACAAATATTTGAGGTATGAGAAATCGAAAGAAGCTTTAAACTTGGATACGAGGATCGACAAGCAATGCCACATTCTTTCTTTGAGAAATAAAACCGGAAGAAGCTTTAAACTTGGATATGAGTATCGACAAGCAATGCCACATTCTTCCTTTGAGAATAATCGTTTGTAAGATTTTTGTTTGTGTTTGTGGGGATAGGAGAAATATCTTTCCTAAGGAGATGAATCATGTATAGTCTTTCAAGGTTGTTGAATTGTTTTGAATACGAAAGAGTGAATGAATTACAACTCGAAGGTTGGCCTCAAGAGTAATTCAGTTCAAGCACACGAGGAATTCTAGATTCCTGAGTTCAGTTCTTCGTATAATTAATTTATGAGTTTCCGTGTTTTAGGAACAAGAGGGTGAATATACCACATCGCGTGGGGCTATCCCAGGAGTGTTTAATTCAAAGATTATGTGGAGTGCTAAACTCCAGAATCCAGTTCCTCCATTATTTGATTATGAATTAAGTGTTCGCGTTTGTTTTGGATGATTTAGGGTTTAAAATTTTAGAAACGAAGGAGTAAATGAAACATAACTCGAAGGATAGCCTCAAGAGTGGTCCATTAAAGAACCCGAGGAATGCTAGATTACTGAGTTCAGTTCTTTCGTTAATTAGTTTTAAAGAGTTAAATGTTGTGAAGTAATGAGAGTCGTAGAATGAGAAGACTAAGACGAGATACACAAGTGGTAAGCGATGTGACAATAAGTCAACAAAGCGTCTACTTTCATTGTGATCGGGTCACAAGTATCGTAAGCGAGTAAAATCGAAATGAATCAAAGGACATGCTTGGCAAAAATCGTGGCAAAAGGCATATGAACATGAAAAATATTTTTGGTATTTTCTTAGTTAATATTACTAAACTAATTATTTTTATCACTATATATTAAAAAACTAAGTACCTAAATAAATAAAAATCTACTTACTATAGAACTAAGTGCATTTTTAATTAAATTATTAAAGTAATAATGCGAATAAGCTAAAAAATATAAAATTGTTTTCTTATTATTTATAAAAAGGACCAAATATCTAAAAGTCCTAAAAAAAATTATCTTTATTTTGATTTTATATAAAAAAATATTTATGAAAGAAAAAAAAGTAAAAAATAATAAAAATAAAAATTATATAAAAAAGTTTGTTGTTTTAGAAAAAAGAAATAAAGAAACAATAGGGAGAGCAGTCCCTCATTTAATTTACGGATTAAAAAGACAAATAAACACACTACTAAATTTGACTAAATGAAAGAAATGAGAAAAAAAAAATAAACAAGTGTAATTGACGGGGAAGAGAGAGATTTGACCAAGTTATAACATTCTTCCCCTCAACTCACACAATAACTTCATTTATATAACAAATGGACCAGAGAATCCCAAAGTATAAAAATAAATAAATTATATAACTAAATAAAAGAGAATTGGAAAAAAGAGATTACCCATAAATTCACAATCAGATTTCACGACCTTCTTTCCTAAGCGCAAATGATTCCCTCCGTCTCTTTCACAACGATCTTTCGTCGCTCCCTGAGTCTCTCTCGATCTCTTCTTTTCTTTTTCAAGCGGCGCAGGTGGTCGCGGTTTACGTTTTCTGGTGGTTGTTGGTCGGTGGTGTTTCAGTCTTGTTGTTGTTGCAATGGTAAGTGTTGGAGTCGGTTCTGGTTTATGGAACGGTTCGTGTTGATTGAAACAGATTGATGGGTGTGAGGGAATGGGTCAATGAAAGAAAGGGGTGGCGGCAGATCGAGGCTATGAGGATGGTGATGGAGTTAATGAAGGTTACATGTGTTGATTAAGAGATTGTGTTTATGGTTGATTTTCTTCTCAAATGTCGAGGGTTTTTTTTAATATTTATTTTTATAGAGATCCAGGTAGGATGTGTTTGTGTTTTTTTTAAGAATGAAGGATCTTGGTGTGTCGGTTATGGATGAAGACGAGAGGTTCCCGATTAACTTCAACAACCTCCCCCCTTTCAAAAGTTTGTTTTTTTTATTTAAGGTTTTGTGTTTCTCCTTTTGAGTTAATTGTTTTTCAAATTGATTGAATTGAAGCTTTTCATTTTCTTTGTACAGGTTTTGGTTTACCATTTTGGTGAAAGATTTTGGTTGGTGAATGTTGCAGTGTATAGTATAGGTTTATGATATTGTGTAGAGTACATGCACGTTTGTACAAGTTTGAGGTAGTGGTATTGAGTAGTCATGTCATGCTTAGTCAATGGAACAGAGTCAAGATTGGAGTGTATTGTGTTATGTGTTGCTTTCAAAAAAATGCAGGTTATGTTGTTCCATTTTGATGCAAAGTTTGGAGGTTTATTGGAAGGCATCCTTGCACAGACAAAAGAAGGATAATGCAGATTCTGATGTGCATAGAGTCTGAATGTTGTAACCAAATAATTGAATCAGTATAACTTAACTAATAAAATTGAGTTAAATATACTATTTATAAACAAAAATAAATTGAAATAAAAAATTAGTCAAATTAAATTAAAGATAAAATTAAATTATCATTACAAACTAAATTAAAACTGAACTTTTTTTTTTTATAAAAGAGAGAGGAAATAAACTAATTTGAAATAAAAATTTAGTTAAATTAAACTAATTAATTTGATTTAAAATAAACTAAATAGCTAATTAAATTAAATTTAAATTAAGATTAAACAAAAATCTAAACTAAAGTAGAAATCTAATTAATTATATCTAAATTAAAATAAACATAAAATATTACACCAATCTAAAATTAAATACTATTAAAAACTAAATTTATTTTTTGAAAGAAAGAGAAAATAATTAATGAGACTAATCAATACTAATTAAAAATAAATAATAAATATTAAAACTAAAATAAAATATAAACTAAGATCTAACTAATTTAAAAAACTAAATAATCTAAATTAAAAATATTAACTAATTGAGATAATTTGATTAAAAATCAAACTAATATAAATTAATGGGAAAATTAAACTATATTAAAAATTAATCTAAATTAAAATGGATATAAAAGCTAAATCTAAATAAATTAATATAAATTAGAAATTTAAACTAAACTAAAATAGAAATAAACTAAATAAGATAAAAACTAAACTAAATTAATTCTAAACTAAATTAAAATAAAAATTAAAACCAAATTAAAATATAGACTAAAACTAATTCTAAAATAATCTAAAATAATCATTAACTAGAAATAATTAAATTATAAAATGAGACAAGAATCATATTTTTAAACCGAAATAAATTCTAAAACTCAAGGATGAAGTAAAGATGACATGGGATGATGAAACCGACTGAGAAATGCATGATTTAAGATTAATGAAATGTTTATGTAAAAAATGCAAAGATAAATGGATCTCGATGTTGTGATAAAAATGCGTCAGATGAAATATTTTTTTTATATGAACTTGAATGTACGAGTAACAAAGATTTTTTTTGGGACATTCAAAGTGAAAGAGGATTAAATATCAGAATACCTAAAATTTGGACCGAGAATGAAGATGAAATGATATGATGTGCAATGCAAAATGCAAGACAAAGGCTACAACACTACTGGAAAAAAAATTGACACAATTGGGGATTAGACACACATGACTGGAGTACAATCCACACGAGAAATTTTCTCTTGAGTGAAGCCAGGCGACAAGTGTCTACAAGTCCCAAGATGAAGTCCATGTACAAATCCCATCAGAGAAGTCTTCTGCCGAGATTTAGAACATAATTTGGAAATACCTTCAGTCGAGGCGTCCATGCGAACCAAAAATCTATTATCGAGATCCTGGAGAGAAAACCATCTTTTGTTGAAGTCTGCTGGAGATCTACTGTCGAGATCACCAGAGAATCTAAGAAAGAAATACCTTCTGTCGAGGTATCGAAAAGAACTAGAAATCTACTGTCGAGATCTTGGAGAGAAAAACAATTTCTGCCGAAATCTGCTGGAGATCTATTGTCGAGATTACTAGAGAATCTAAGAAAGAAATTCCTTATGTCAAGGTATCAAAATGAACCAGAAATCTACTGTCGAGATCTTGGAAAGAAAAACAATTTTTGTTGGAGTCTGCTGGAGATCTACTGTCGAGATTACCAAAGAATCTAAGAAAGAAATACCTTCTGTTGAGGTATGCTAGGAATCTTCCGTCAAGTATTAACTGAGGACACACTTGTTGCCAAATCTTCCGTCGTGATTTAACTAAGGATGCAATTGTCGTCCTGAAAAGTAAATACCTCTTGTCGAGGTAGATTGAAAATCTTTTGCTGAGACTTGCCGGAAAATAAAAAGAAACACCTTTTATCGAGGCTTGGAAAGATGTTATTTTGATGATAAACAAATATTCACAGTAATCTTCTCACAATGTCTTGGAGAAATGTCGTTTGCTTGAAAAAGGAGATTCATATCAAACTTCTCAACGTGTATCAGAGAGATGCCATTTAATAGAACCCTCATCATACTTCCCTTCTTCTGAAAGAGACAACCATATGATGGAGAACAACTTCACGCTCAAACTTCTCAACTTGTCTGGAAGAGATGCCATTTGACGTAAATTGGAAAATTCGCAACAAACTTCTCAACTTGTCTAGGAGAGATGTCATTTGTTGGAAAAATAAAGAGATTCATATCAAACTTCTCAACGTGTATTGGAGAGATGCCATTTGATAGAACCCTCATCATACTCCCCTTCTTCTGAAAGAGACAGCCATATGATGGAGAAACAACTTCACGCTCAAACTTCTCAACTTGTCTGGGAGAGATGCCATTTGACGGAAATTGGAAATTCACAACAAACTTCTCAACTTGTCTTGGAGAGATGTCATTTGTTGGAAAAATAAAGAGATTCATATCAAACTTCTCAACGTGTATTGGAGAGATGCCATTTGATAGAACCCTCATCATACTCCCCTTCTTCTGAAAGAGACAACCATATGATGGAGAAACAACTTCACGCTCAAACTTCTCAACTTGTCTGGAAGAGATGCCATTTGACGGAAATTGGAAATTCACAACAAACTTCTCAACTTGACTGGGAGATATGCCATTTGTTGGAAAAAATAAAGAGATTCATATCAAACTTCTCAACGTGTATTGGAGAGATGCCATTTGATAGAACAATAACCTTGCTGGGGATGAACAAACTGCTCGAAAAGATAATGCCATCCGCTAATTTATTGGGAAATCCATGGATAAGAACATGCTTCTCAAACAAAGAGACTGCCACTTGTTAATTTCACTTTGAAGTTCGAGGACAAAACAAGCTTCTCGAATAAAGAGACTGCCACTTGTTGTCAGGTATAAGTATTCCAAGATAATGTTGCAACAACACTGTTGGAGAGCAAAATTTGTCTTCACTGGGGGAAACTTCAACAAATTACTTCAAGGAGACAAATTATTTAAAGGCGCAAAATAAATGCACTTTCCATTTGGAGATCCAATTATCAAAATCGTCAAAGACCAAATTCAATCCAGGAACGAGCTGGAAAGAAACTGTCAAGCAAGACACTAACCCATGAGGAATGAACTCAACTGGGAATTTATCCTATCCAAGTGTGGAAAGGATAACTAAAGCAAAAATCCTCCACAAGGGTAAAATCTCAGTGGGGAATTAGAAAGATCCTACATTTTCTGCCTAAGGCTGACAACTCTATTTTGAGAGAGACACATCACTCGGGGATAAACACGACCAAGGTGAAGGAGGTATGCATCAATGAATGCAACAGGAATATGAATATGAAATCAATTATGATGTACATGTATGCGTATGTGTTATGCTTATGCTGGCAAACAGACAACAAACACAAGAGACAAACTGGTGACGAAATAAACATCACAACAAACGGATACTCGACCAATCTCGTCAAAGTGTACGCAATCACTGAAGAGAGCCATCCATGGAATAAAGTCTTGCTACAAAGCTCAAATCTCTTTGAGGAGAGAAAGATACATCAATCAGGAAATAAACCCAAGCAAATCTTCTAACTTCAATGTCCATTAGAAGGAAACAAACATACAAACTACGTTTGCCTAGTAAATTCTTACTCCGTTGGGGGAAGAAAATCACATTCAGTTGGAGAAGCTTGAATCAAGGCTCAAATGGGGATACTAGACTTAGTATCTCACTGGAAGCACTAAGTAGTAAAAGGAATTCACCAGGAAATACCGAGGCATGCATCTAACATATCATAGCAACTTGGCGTAAGGACCCCGTCATTTGGAGATACTTGAAAGGTAGATCACAAGAGTGTCTTGCTTAGGGAAACACGTGGTCATGCATCCACGAAATGGTCTGTGAGAAGAGATCATCTCAAGAGGATTTTATAGAAGACTTGACATTCAAAATGCCTCAGTGTTTTCAAACGCTTGGAGAGATTTTGTCGAATTTCGACGTAACTGCCCCATATTAACCGTATTTGGCACATATAAGTCTTCAATACTTATCCTTTTAGGGATGATCAGAATGTGTAAGTAATAAATTGGGAAACAACTTGCCCCTGTTTAGCAAAGTCTTCAAGCAACCTGCCCCTGTCTAGCAAAGTCTTCAAGCAACATGCCCCTGTCTGGAAAAGTCTTCAAGCAACATTCCCATATCTAGCAAAGTCTTCAAGCAACCTTCCCATGTCTAGCAAAGTCTTCAAGCAACATGCCCCTGTCTAGCAAAGTCTTCAAGCAATTTGTCCCTGTGGATGATCATTCTCTGAAATGGTTGTTCAACTGCTCATTAGAGTTTCAAATCTCAAGAGATTAAGCTCATCACTGGTACTTATACATAGGCTTCTATGATATCAAGCAAATGCTAACAAGCAAAATGTTAATGTTGAGACTTCTAATGCAACACACGTGTTTGTCTCGAAGTTTTTTTTAATGGTTTTTTTGAAAATATTTTCACAATAGCCTATGACCGAATCACTAGCTAGGATGTGATATTCATTTTTATAAAGCCAACACAAATTTTGAGCATAGTCATTGGAGTCAGGAAATACTATCTCATCGAGTGTGCTTTCAAAATAAATCCCATTTCAATTAGGACTTTTGAGGGTTATAATGTGGTTTGGTTCACGATTCTTAGAAACAAAGGATAAAGGATCAAAGTTTATTTGGTGACCACCCATTCTCTGTGATGTTCTCCAATCCTAGGTTCAGCTAAATTGACACATACATTCGTCTTGTTAGTGTATAAGTGAAGATGATGATCCAAGGTTCGCTTGAAATGACAGTCACTTTATTTGTCCTTCATGGATATTAGTGACCCCTTTGACTTTGATATGGTGGTCACTAAATCTTATGGATTTGAAGTTGAGGATTTGAGGACCTCTCATGATTGACTCATTCTATTGATCTTTTTTGTGTCTAAGTCATTTTGTAGGTTTGACTTAGCGGGATTTTCTTTTTTCTTTTCTTTTTTGGAAGGCTGAAAGTTGTGACTGCCAAGTTATTGATTGTAGTGAATTCCCTGATGGGATGTTTCATCTTATGATTTGAATGTGTAACCCGATTAACTGAACACTACCCTGCCCCAGTTTAAGTGTAATGGTTTTGAATTATCCAAAAGAAACTCCTACTTCTAGACTCGAAGTGGTTGACTAGGGATTAACTCCTTATTTCTCCAGTGTTTGGGAATTTGAAACAATGTTTGTACATCATTAGTAGGGTTTTAATCAAAAGCAATCCGCTAGAGAATTTGTGTTCTAATTTCTTCATCCTCCCTCCAATTCTCTGCCTAAGCAGGATATGGGATAATGTTGGCATTATAAAAGTAGAAAAAGCATTATGAGTGAATACGAATGGACTACTTCAAGACAAACATATTCATTGCATTAATCATTCAAAACAAATAAGTTCTTACATGCCAAAACAAATGCATTAACAAAACATAGGAAAATACATATGAAAAGCAGCGAACGAGCTAAACATCTGAGAGGATAGCTCCAAAGTATCGAACGATCACGTGTATTGAGGAACTAGTTCCAGGCTCCAGTAACAAACTGATTTGGACAAGACTTTCTTGAGTTTTTATCAGCACAAAGGCACTCCGTCCACAAATGGGCTTCCCTCATTGAAGGTCAACACCCCGTAGTCGATCATTTCTTGAACCTTTTCCGTGAAAACTTTGCACTCTTCAATCGGATGCCCCAGTATTTCACCATTAAATGCACAACTGGTATTTGGATTGAACCCACGGGGGCGAAACCTCATGGCTCTGGTCTTTCTGGGTGTCATTATTGAGTTCCGAGCAAAATAAGACCACAATTGATTGTAAGTCATTGGGATTTGATCAAAATGGTGAGTTGCTCCTTCAGGACTATTTGGAGATCTCCGCTGATTCTGACATCTCTGACGAGTAGAATTTGGATGATGCTGAGAAATGACTAGATCTTTGATCAAAGAAATCAGTCGTCCTCTACCAATCTTCAAGCTGTGAATATCTTTTAAGAGTTTATTGTTCTCCTGCACAAGGTTGTCTACTAGAGTCTTCATTGTAGTCGAGAATATTCCCATACGGTTTCTCAAAGTAGTGACTTCATCTCTAAGCTCTTTGTTTTCCTGCTCAAGTTGGTCCATCCTTCTCTGGTGACTGGTCGAGTACAGTTGACTGACGGAGAATAAGAAATGTGTGAGTTGGATTGTTAGGAGATGATATGTAATGCAAATGCAAATGATATGCGAATGAATGCCAAGTTTAGAATGTTCAAGATCACACACAGCAAATAGTTCCAGAATTGGAAGCAAGATGTTGGATCCAAGGTATCACAAGTAACTCGGAATCTCCTAACTGGTAGGCCTTAAGTGGAGAGTTTTAAATTCTTTACCCATAAATCCCACTCACAGGATAACTTCTATGGTGATGGTATAAGGATACTCGAGGTCACGGACGTTTATCATACTAATGCCCCGCCGCAGGCTAGCTGCATTTTGATGATGATGACGATAAGGTCTACCTTGAGTGGAGTTCTCATGCTAGGCCCACAAAGGAGCGAGCCCTCGGAGACTAACACTACACAACTGCCAATTTCGAAACTGGTTCTAATGGGACCCAAAATCACAGCCCTTCCATGAATCAGGTCACGCGACAGGCTAGCTGTGTTGTGACAAGATCTACGAAAAGTCTAACTATCTGGGGGAGCTTTCATGTTAGGATGGCAAGGAGCGAGTCCTTTGAGACTAACACTAATAACTACCAAAATTGAAAACAGGTTCTAAGGGGTCCCAGAATCACAGCGCTTTCGTGAATCAGGTCACGCGACAGGCTAGCTGTGTTGTGACAAGATCTGCGAAAAGTCTAACTATCTGGGGGAGCTTTCATGTTAGGCTGGCAAGGAGCGAGTCCTTTGAGACTAACACTAATAACTACCAATTCTAACTTAAGTGTTCCCTCTACTTTTTCAAAACTCAAGTACAAATTCATACCTGTGATATCCCGAGATCCAACAGGCAAATATAATGAGCAAATAATAAAGAAGGAAGCAATAAATAAAATATCAACAGTAAATAAAGAAGACAATCAAACAAGTCAGCAAACAAGCGCAAACTATCCTAAGTTAGGCTCGACTCTCTTATGCACGAGGCACTAATTCCCGAACAGAGTCGCCAACTGTCGTACCTCGAAAAATACGATCCTAAAACAAACAACAGAGTCGCCACCTAATTCTATTTATTCTACGAGAGAAAAGGGAGATATAGACACAACCTGAATAAAGATAAGAAATGGTCAACGAAACCACTAATCTAAGTTCGGGAGTCAGTTACGCAAAGGGAAGGTGTTAAGCACCCCTCACGTCCGTTGTACTCAACGAGAACCTCTTAGTTTAATTTGCGCTTAAATGTTTACTTGTATTATTGTCTTCTTTTTTATTAAGGATTGTTTTAAGGAATTATTATTATTGTTACAGAGAAATGGTTAGTTTTTTTATTATTGTGATTTATGACGGAGAAAGATTAAGTTTTTTTTATTATTGTGCTCACGAAGGATTAAAATCCCCGTGCCTACGTATTCTCTTATGCAATGGGAAAGTCAGAGCTTCGTAGTTCGTGCGACTACAGTCTGTGATTTTTATTGAACGATTGTTTGAAAATACTTTCTACTGCTAAGCGTTGGCTTATCTGCTCGCGATGGGAGGTTGAAACGCTAGCTTGTTTGCGAGATAGAAAGATTTAAAAGACGTTCGTTTTGAAAAAGATGTTTGATATTTATTAAAGTGTTTTAAATGAGAGGGCGAATGAACCACAATGCATGGGGCTAGCCCAGGAGTGATTGCATTCAAGAACCTGTGGAGTGCTGGACTCCAGAATTCAGTTACTCGTTGATTAATTATAAAACGATTTGCACTGGTTGGTAAGTTTTAAATTGTATTTGAAAGAAAGACACAAGTCGTCATCTTTAAGGGGAGGTATCCTGCCTATTCCACCACAAATATTTGAGGGATGAGAAATCGAAAGAAGCTTTAAACTTGGATGCGAGGATCGACAAGCAATGCCACATTCTTTCTTTGAGAAATAAAATTGGAAGAAGCTTTAAACTTGGATATGAGTATCGATAAGCAATGCCACATTCTTCCTTTGAGAATAATCGTTTGTAAGATTTTTGTTTGTGTTTGTGGGGATAGGAGAAATATCTTTCCTAAGGAGATGAATCATGTCTAGTCTTTCAAGGTTGTTGAATTGTTTTGAATACGAAAGAGTGAATGAATTACAACTCAAAGGTTGGCCTCAAGAGTAATTTAGTTCAAGCACACGAGGAATTCTAGATTCCTGAGTTCAGTTCTTCGTATAATTAATTTATGAGCTTCCGTGTTTTAGGAACAAGAGGGTGAATAGACCACGTCACGTGGGGCTAGCCCAGGAGTGATTTAATTCAAATATTATGTGGAGTGCTAGACTCCAGAATCCAGTTCCTCCGTTATTTGATTATGAACTAAGTGTTTGCGTTTGTTTTGGATGATTTAGGGTTTAAAATTTTAGAAACGAAGGAGTAAATGAAACACAGCTCGAAGGCTAGCCTCAAGAGTGGTCCATTAAAGAACCCGAGGAATGCTAGATTCCTGAGTTCAGTTCTTTCGTTAATTAGTTTTAAAGAGTTAAAAGTTGTGAAGTAATGAGAGTCGTAGAATGAGAAGACTAAGACGAGATACCCAAGTGGTAAACGATGTGACAATAAGTCAACAAAGCGTCCACTTTCATTTGGATCGGGTCACAAGTATCGTAAGCGAGTAAAATTGAAATAAATCGAAGGACATGCTTGGCAAAAATCGTGGCAAAAGGCATATGAACATGAAAAATATTTTTGGTATTTTCTTAATTAATATTACTAAACTAATTATTTTTATCACTATATATTAAAAAAACTAAGTACCTAAATAAATAAAAATCTACTTACTATAGAACTAAGTGCATTTTTAATTAAATTATTAAAGTAATAATGCGAATAAGCTAAAAAAAATAAAATTGTTTTCTTATTATTTATAAAAAGGACCAAATATCTAAAAGACCTAAAAAAAATATCTTTATTTTGATTTTATATAAAAAATATTTATGAAAGAAAAAAAAGTAAAAAATAATAAAAATAAAAATAATATAAAAAAAATTGTTGTTTTAGAAAAAAGAAATAAAGAAACAATAGGGAGAGCAGTCCCTCATTTAATTTACGGATTAAAAAGACAAATAAACACACTACTAAATTTGACTAAATGAAAGAAATGAGAAAAAAAATAAAAAATAAAATAAACAAGTGTAGTTGACGGGGAAGAGAGAGATTTGACCAAGTTATAACATTCTTCTCCTCAACTCACATAATAACTTCCTTTATATAACAAATGGACCAGAGAATCCCAAAGTATAAAAATAAATAAACTATATAACTAAATAAAAGAGAATCGGAAAAAAGAGATTACCCACAAATTCACAATCAGATTTCACGACCTTCTTTCCTAAACGTAAATGATTCCCTCTGCCTCTTTCACAACGATCTTTCGTCGCTCCCTGAGTCTCTCTCGATCTCTTCTTTTCTTTTTCAAACGGCGCTGGTGGTCGCGGTTTACGTTTTTTGGTGGTTGTTGGCCGGTGGTATTTCAGTCCTGTTGTTGTTGCAACGGTAAGTGTTGGCGTCGGTTATGGTTTATGGAACGGTTCGTGTTGATTGAAACAGATTGGTGGGTGTGAGGGAATGGGTCGATGAAAAAAAGGGGTGGCGGCAGATCGAGGCTACGAGGATGGTGATGGAGTTAATGGAGGTTACATGTGTTGATGAAGAGATTGTGTTTATGGTTGATTTTCTTCTCAAATGTCGAGAGTTTTTTTTAAGATTTATTTTTATAGAGATCCAGGTAGGATGTGTTTGTGTTTTTTTTTAAGAATGAAGGATCTTGGTGTGTCAGTTATGGATGAAGACGAGAGGTTCCCGATTAACTTCAACAACCTCCCCCTTTCAAAAGTTTGTTTTTTTAATTTAAGGTTTTGTGTTTCTCCTTTTGAGTTAATTGTTTTTCAAATTGATTGAATTGAAGCTTTTCATTTTCTTTGTACAGATTTTGGTTTGCCATTTTGGTGAAAGATTTTGGCTGGTCAATGTTGCAGTGTATAGTATAGGCTTATGATATTGTGTAGATTACATGCACGTTTGTACAAGTTTGAGGTAGTGGTATTGAGTAGTCATGTCATGCTTAGTCAATGGAACAGAGTCAAGATTGGAGTGTATTGTGTTGTGTGTTGCTTTCAAAAAAATGCAGGTTATGTTGTTCCATTTTGATGCAAAGTTTGGAGGTTTATTGGAAGGCATCCTTGCACAGACAAAAGAAGGATAATGCAGATTGTGATGTTCATAGAGTGGGAATGTTGTAACCAAATAATTGAACCAGTAAAACTTAACTAATAAAATTGAGTTAAATATACTATTTCTAAACAAAAATAAATTGAAATAAAAAATTAATCAAATTAAATTGAAGATAAAATTAAATTATCATTACAAACTAAATTAAAAATGAACCTTTTTTTTTGTAAAAGAGAGAGGAAATAAACTAATTTGAAATAAAAATCTAGTTAAATTAAACTAATTAATTTGATTTAAAATAAACTAAATATCTAATTAAATTAAATTTAAATTAAGATTAAACAAAAATCTAAACTAAAGTAGAAATCTAATTAATTATATCTAAATTAAAATAAACATAAAATATTACACCAATCTAAAATTAAATACTATTAAAAACTATTTTTTTTTTGAAATAAAGAGAAAATAATTAATGAGACTAATCAATACTAATTAAAAATAAATAATAAATATTAAAACTAAAACAAAATATAAACTAAGATCTAACTAATTTAAAAAACTAAATAATCTAAATTAAAAATATTAACTAATTGAGATAATTTGATTAAAAATCAAACTAATATAAATTAATGGGAAAATTAAACTATATTAAAAATTAATCTAAATTAAAATGGATATAAAAGCTAAATCTAAATAAATTAATATAAATTAGAAATTTAAACTAAACTAAAATAGAAATAAACTAAATAAGATAAAAACTAAACTAAATTAATTCTAAACTAAATTAAAATTAAAATTAAAACTAAATTAAAATATAGACTAAAACTAATTCTAAAATAATCTAAAATAATCATTAACTAGAAATAATTAAATTATAAAATGAGACAAGAATCCTATTTTTAAACCGAAATAAATTCTAAAACTCAAGGATGAAGTAAAGATGACATAGGATGATGAAACCGACTGAGAAATGCATGATTTAAGATTTATGAAATGTTTATGTAAAAATGCAAAGATAAATGGATCTCGGTGCTGTGATAAAAATGCGTCAGATGAAATATTTTTTTTTATATAAAAAAACCGGTCAAAATTTAGGGTATGACACATATGGTTCCTGAAATCCGATTCAATATCAAAATATTGTAAAGCCATATTAAGAAAATCACAATTAATAAAACCTATTGTCAGATATCATTTCATCAGCTTACCGTGTCAGTCAAACTCGTTGATTTTGTAGCCCTATCAATGATTGAGTTGAGTTTGTAAACGTTAGGGGAAGTTTTTAAGCCACGACCTTGCTTTCACTCTTCGACCACAATATCCTTTTCTTTGTCATCATGAACAACATTCTCGTGATCTGCATTTTTATTGTCTTTGCCCTGCAGAGTTTTTCCAGTAAAGCTGTAATTGAAGCGGATGCAGCTACAATATGAGAATTATTTTTGTTGCGCTGATCTAAATCACAGATGAAAACACCATCAATAATATACATTATGAATTTGAATATAAAACCACAAACAAAAAACCATCAATGATAAACCAGAAAATTATGTATGGCATAGGTATAACATAGTAATGTCCTTAAAACTAACAACGAACAACAGAATATATAAAGCAATGAACTTGAAAAAGAGCTACCTGCTTTGGTATAAAAAAATAAAAGAACTACCTGTTTATCCCCTAACGCACACCAAGATTTCACATTCTGTACAAAAGAAGAAGAAAAATTATTACAAAAAAGTGAATATAAAAATGTAGCAACAGAAGCCAGTGTTCTTGTACTCCACATTGAACCCTGAAACAAAACAAATATATAACTTAAGAATAGACTTGCCGACACAATTAAGCAATGTCATCTGAACATCAATATACTTTACCATCATCATCGTCGCGGGTATCCCAATAAGGAGGTGAAGTCGACGGAATTTCATTCTCCACCTGCTCGAAAGATCACCATTCCGCCAACGCTTCACCAACATTTTACTACATAAACCAATCAATCTCACAAAAAAAACCTAAAATCAAGACAAAATAAACCAGTATGATTTTCATAACAACAATTCAACAATAATAAACTTTAATAAAACCAAGTTGAACAAAAATATTATATCAAATGTTGTTGCAATTACAATCATAAAGCATCATACAAAATCGCAACAAAAATCAGTTTTGTGACATACCACCATCGTCAATAATCAAATCCGGAGAATAGATGAAAAGGGGTGAGAAAACATGAAGACAAGCAGAGACAAATATGTCTCCATTTTTTAAATGAAGAAAAGGAAATAGAAGGAGAGAGAGAGACGACGAAGAAAGGGAAAGAAAGAGAGACAAAACTAATATTTGAACCACCCATGTACTTTCTGAGTACTTTTTGAGCAAAAGAGTTTTACAGGATTGATTCAATTTGGACCAACGATACTGTTGAGCATTTTTTATGTACAAAAGTGGTGACTGCATTGCAATTAGTATAGTTGGAATGCAATCAAGATATAATTTGGTTGGAATTAGTTGCAATTGGACAAAAAATAACCCCAATTTGTTGATGTGGCAGCATAGATTAGAAGATTAATATGGTATTAACCAGAACTATAAGAGTTCTTATATTATAGATTTAAAATAGACATGTGACCATAGAGAGTAATATAAAAATATTGAGAATAATGTCTTAAAAAAAAGAATACTTATATTTTAATTGATATCAAGGAATCAGATAAATATTTACAATCACAATAATAAAATTAAAATAATTATTTAAAAAAACAATTTAGGTACTATAGAAACTAACATTTTCAACCATTTATTCATTAGATAACTAATGTTTGACAAAATTATATATCAATTTTTTAAAACTAATAAAATTTTATTTGATAATATTTGCAAATAAACTTTTAATTCTATTTAACATCGTTAATACAAACCTTTAACCGCTTAAAATTAAATATACAAATCAAAGATAACTATTAAAAAGAAATAAGAATAAAAAAAATCATTTTATAGTTATTTAAATTTGCAAAGCTAATTATGAATGTCATTCTCAATTTATAAACATGTATTTTCCTTTTCAAATAAAAAGTATATTTTTCATGTGATTAATGCATATCATTGTTTTAATTGTAATTCAATATAAATTATTATAATATAAATTTACTAATTATATTTTTATAAAAAGGTTTTTTAACATATTTAAAATTAATTTTTAAAAAAAAAAACGAATAAACTAATTTACAAACTGTACATCACGTAGATTTTAATCTACTTGAATATTATTAGCATAGCTTGATTCTGTTTAGTTTACAAAACCATCTGCACATTTGTTAACCTATTGATAGACATGAACCTTTATTACATATTTAAAATAAAGAAGTTGGGAGCATCATGGGTTTGCCAATGAGTTCAATCATGGAACTAAAACCCCTTAATTATTAAATTAGTGCACTAGTTAATTTTTCACTATCAGCGGTTTGAGCTTCCAATAATGGCCACTTAAATGTCGAAAGAATCTTAGGTAACTGAATGTGATCCTTTTTTTTAAAATATTTTTTATAAGATTTCAATAAAGCTTGTCACCCTGCACTAGCTATAAAATAAAGACAGTTTTGTACCCAAAAACTGGAACAGTTATCCACGAATTAAGATTATATATATTTCTTAAAAGAAATTGTTGAAAAAAGATTTAACAAAAGTTAGTGTAACAATTTAAAATATTTCAATTATAAGTTATAAAAAATGGATAATTAAATCATGTCGTAAATTAATTTTATATAACAAAATTAATCTTTTACACAACTAAATTCATTGATGGTACTTTGTAGAAATTCCATTGTCGCTATTGTTAAAAATGTCAAAAATATTAAATGTAAATGATATAAAATATGTCGATTGTTAGAATATTATTTCTCATGTTTTGTCATTTTTTTCTCGAAACGACTTTAACGGTTGCCTATCTTACAGTAAAACACTTAGTCATTGACCCGACAAATGAAAAAATTATAGTCAAGTTCATATATGCATGTTTCCTGCATACTTACTCTTACACCATAACATCGGCTGACCTATGTGTGAATCTTATCTTGTATGGGTTAGTCAGATGTTCGCATATGTGTTTTTCTTTGCATATACTCTCGTTGACCTAAATATATCAAAAAAGGGCATTCTTAACAATTTTATACATTCCCATAAAAAAACAATTTTATACATGTACTTAAGTTATGAATCTCCCTACATTGAAATGTGTGATCCTTAAATGTATCCATGAATGCCTCTAAGTAAACATGGAAAACCTCATTAATAGAAAATAATAGAATCATGAAGCGTTTCTTGAGGATAGTACGATATTGTATTGGTAGCATATGCTGGCATAATTCCATTAATAGGTATAACTAGAAGGAAATCTTGAGTATTTATTATTTGCAAACACCCAAAACATGTTGGACTTTAGGAGGATGGTGTCCTTGTTAGTAAAACTTTTGAGATCAGAAGTTAGAATTGTACCACTATTCTAAGTCCTTTCAAAATCAGAGTTCATGCAACATCCTCATTGTCTCTCATAATATAGTCGTGTAACACCGAAGATTAGACTTTAGATGCCTTTAAAACGTATGAGGAAGCTTTTTCTTCTGAGTACAAATCCACCCCAACTTTAATAAATAAAGAAGTCACCCTCCTTTAAAAGTACCTAAAGAAAGGACCCACCAAGCATAATATCTTCAACCGCTCCTCACAACTCTTTATCAAACCAAATAAACTCGTCCTTCAAGTGAAATGGTTGACACGTTCTTAAACTAAAAAACAAAAGTTTGACATTACCCATTCAAGATCTAAGTAGAAGAATCTTACAATGTATATTCCTTCATTTTGAAAGAAGATGTGTTAACTTAAAAGCATTGTTAGCAATTTTCATGGAAACCCCTTTGATAAAACTTTAATGATGATGACACTATAATAAATAATATATTTTATGACAAAGCTTTTGTCAGGTAAGAATATGGAGTAGAGAAACAGTTTAGATGGGGGGTTGAGTAAACCATTTTAAAAATTTGACCGATTTTCAAAATGAAGGATCAAAGTTTTTCGATGTTGAAGTCTTATAGCGAAAAATATAGAGTCATTATATTTGAATTGGAAATTAATCACGAATACAGTCACACAATTAACAACTATATTATCTTGTTTAGAGATTATATCCAAAGAGTTACAAACTAATTTGCAAATTACAAGAGATGTGTTCTTTACAAAATTCAATTGCTACAGGATTCTCACACCATGGTTTGCAGATTTTAATCATCACTAAATAGGTTCTAATTCTAAAAAAATCTAAACATATGTAATTAATCGCTACCAACAAAAATTAACTATAAACTACACTAAGAAACGATTATTTAAGCATGCAATAACCTATAGAAATTAATATATATATATATATATATATATATATATATATATATATATATATATATATATAGAGAGAGAGAGAGAGAGAGAGAGAGAGAGAGAGAGAGAGAGTAAGAAAGAGTACACTGGAATGTATAGTGGTTCGGCTCTATCGTCCTCGTAGGAACCTACTCCAGCCTCCAATGGTTTCCCACTGAAAGTTGTTCTTCCACTATGTTTTGAAAAATATTACATGAGTACATACAATTACATAGTCCACAATAATGTTGAGAAATTAAAGATCATATATGGATCTTAACTTTAATACATCCTTGATGCCAAACTCTTTGCAAAATCTTTACTCGATTCTCGCTTCTTGAATCTTCTAGCTTCATCAATTTGCTCCAAGTCTTCATATGTGGTAATCCCTCTTGATCCCACTTATTTCTTGAGCAATGAATTGTCCAAAGATTGAAAATAAATTTTACCTTGTCTATAGAATTCCACACAACACTACCAAGGTCAATCTAGAGAGAAGAACTTCCTTCTTTTAATTGGAATTTCGCACCACCAGTCACAACTATCATAATCTTGCAGGCCTCCTAAAAATCTTTACACATTCTTCAAGAAATGTTAGTTTCAAGACACGTCTCCCTAAAAAATTACTAATCTTTCAATCAAGATGTGAATTTAACCTAGAGGTTGAAGGTGAAAGAAATTTCGATTGCAACTGATTTGAGTTTTCAAAATCAAAAAGAGTGAAAGTTGTTATCACATAGTTACATTTTTTTGATTTTTTTAAAGAAATGAGATGACAAAAGATTTATAGGTGTTGGACTAAGCATAAAAATAGGTGAAAATGGTTGTTAGATTTGAGTGAAGAACACTTATGGATATGAGTCAAGTGAGCAAGTAGAGTGGAACAAGATCAACATAAAGAAGTGACCCATTTTTCCTGTCATTCGAGTCAGTTTATAATTGTGATTCAAGTCATGAAGGGTCATTATTCGAGTCATGTAGAACCTGTGTTTCAAATTAATTTTCATAGAGCTAATTAGGAAAATGTAGAAACCCTGTTATTCGAGTCATGTATAATTGGTAATTGGAGCCAAATTGAGCAGTGGCTAACAGGAACTTATGTGATTTGAATCATGTGCAACTTGTGATTCGAGTCACAATGTGGCATTATTTGAATCAGGTGAAAAATATGATTCGAGTCATAGACATAAAAAATCTTCCTGCTTTCCCCCATATTTGATTTGATTTGATTTGATTTGAATCATGGTTTATGAGTGATTCAAGTCACACTCATGAAATATCATTTTTCAAGTTTTTCAAAGTAGTTTAAGATTCCATTTCCCACATAACTTGAACCAACATCAAATATGGGTCTTGTTCCCTTTAACTCATTCAATTGAATTAAAGCATTTTACAATTTAGATTGGGACTTCTTGTTGAAAATGTTGAATGAGTTTGGTTTTTTTGAGCAATTTTGTTATTGGGTTAAGACCATTATTCTCTAAACAAAATTGTCTATCTCTATTAATGGATCTCATGATGACTATTTTGACTGCAAAAGAGGGGTGAGGCAGGGAGACCCCATTTCGCCTCTCTTATTATGTCTGACTAAAGATGTGCTTAGCATGGCCATCACCAATATTGTTGATCAAGGCAAACTAGATCTCATAAAATCCCTAAAAGGATATATAGTTCCATCTCTTGCTCTCTATGCATATGATATAATGCTCTTCTGTAAGGCTAGAAATTCAAATATTGAAGCTCTCAAAGCCATGTTTCTAAGGTATGATTAATGTTCTGGTCAGTATATAAATCCTCAAAATTCAATTATTTATGTAGGGTACATCCCTCCTAATAGACTCATTCAGATGGCTCAAACTCTTGGTTTTTTCAGAAGGCTTTCTTCCTTTCTTTTACCTTGGTGTTCTTATCTTCAAAGGGAAGCCAAAATATCTTTAATACCAACCTATTATAGATAGGGTTAAAGTTAAGTTAGCAACTTGGAAGGCATCTCTTCTATCAATGGTAGGTAGAGTGAGTATAATTAAGAGCATCATATATGGTATGCTAATTTATAGATTCCTTATTTATTCTTGGCTAATTAGTCTCCTCAAAGATTTAGAAAATTGCATGATAATTTTTTTTGAAATCGGAACACTTGCAAGAGAAAATTCACTATTGTTGCTTGGCACAAATTTTGTAAACCTCACTCTAAAGAAGATCTTTGCATTAGGTATCTATCTAGAATCAATGACATTGTTAATTTAAAACTCTAAATATATTTGTTTGGTTCATTTTTTATAAGGGGAGGGGATGAGAGTAAAATCCCCCATAGACTCACTTTTTGCTCCCCTCCAAATTAGGGGGATTTGGAGGGGAGGGAATATACATTATTTGGAATTTTATTAAATTCCCTAATTTATCCTTGATTAATTTTTTAATTCTAAGATTATCCTTATTGGATTATTTAAAGATTAGATTTTTTTTTATTGTTTTAGTTTCACTTTTATTTTCTATTGTGCGGCTGCTCATTATTTTCCGGTGAGTTTTTCCGTTTTTATTTTATTAAATTTCTCTTTTACTATTTTATGTTGTTGTTAAGTAAATTATTTTTCAATTTTGTATATCATATCTAGACCAATTATGGATGCTATATAGTTGCTGCAAATTATTTTTCCAGTATGATTGTAGTTACGCTATGCTATGTAGTGCAATATTACCATGATTGCAAATTGTGAATTATGTATGCTATGTAGTACAATATTAAGTTATGCCATGATGAAAAAGTAAACAAAAAGCATCAAATTAAAACTAGTACATCCTTAATTAGTTAATTTCATCCTGATAATATATTTTTCATCATGATATTGACAATATAGTGAAACTAAAATTAGAAAAGTTGCAGCCTAAAAAACAAATTGTTACTAGCTAGCATATGTAGTACACATATAGTTTAGATAGGACACAACATGTTGCCTCTTGATTTTAGACAATTAAATTTTTGTAACTTGTGAAATATTATAAACATATCATGAAAAACCATTTTAGTATTATTTTAAAGACTAATAATTTGAAGAGTAATAATTTGTATAGTATTATGATAGTATTATAATTATAAAGACTCTATTTTATTACATGTCTAATTTTCTATTCCAACATTCTAAAATTATTTTACTTTGTTTTAATTATATAAATTCTTTTATTGGGTTAGATGGATTATCCAAATCAAAGAATTGTTATTAACAGATGGTTTGATTTGCGTCGGAGAGCTATAGTTCAACTAATGTGTGTTGTTGTTTATTATTATATTCGAATATCTCGTAAGAGAAAATTGTGTTATAGTATGAGCTTTGAAAGAGAAAGGGTTCGTGAAGAAATAATGTATCGAATAAGTAACAGTGAAACTAGTAGAAATATATTAAGAATGGGTCCTCAAACGTTTATGAGTTTATGTGGTATGCTAGAAAGAGAAGGGAGATTACAAGCTACCCGATGGTCAAGTGTGGAAGAGCAAGTTGCAAAATCAATTTACATATTAACACATAATGCTAAAAATCGTGAAGTCAACTTTTGGTTTCGTCGTTCCGGCGAGACTATTAGTCGTCTTCTTCATCAAGTTTTGAGAGCTATTCTTGATTTGGAAGAAAAATTTCTTGTCCAACCCGATGGCTCAACAACCCCTCCAGAAATTTCTAATAGTTATAGATTCAACCCGTATTTTAAGGTACAAATTGTTATTAATAAATTATATTCCCTATGAAAAATACTATAATTTCTAGTAGTCATAAATTTTATTTATAAAGAATTATAATATTGTGTTAGGATTGTGTCGGTGCAATAGATGGAACTCATATGCGTGTCAAAGTATCTGCAAAAGATGCTCCTAGATATCGCGGTAGAAAAGACTATCCGACACAAAATATTTTAGCAGCATGTACTTTTGATTTAAAGTTCAGTTATGTGCTCGCAGGATGGGAAGAGTCTGCCTCTGACTCGAGAATAATAAAGAATGCATTAACACGTGAAGGTAAACTTAAAATTCCTCAAGGTAATATAAGAATAACCTAGACTTATTGTTATTTACATTATATATTTTAAATTATCACATTTATTATTTACCTTTATTATAGGAAAATATTATCTTGTTGATGCTGGATTCATGTTGACAAGTGGATTAATTACACCTTATAGAGGAGTTTGGTATCACCTGAAAGAATATTCAGCTAGAAATCTACCACAAAATTTTAAAGAGTTATTTAATCTTCGACATTTGTCTTTACGCAATGCAATTGAAAAAGTCTTTGGTGTATTGAAAAAAAGATTTGAGATTTATCTAATTCAATAGAGCCAAATTATGGAGTCAAAGCTCAAAAACTAATCATTTTTGCATGTTGCATTCTTCACAATTATCTAATGAGTGTAGACCCCGATGAAGACCTTATAGCTGAAGTAGATGCTGAAATTGCAAATCAAAATGTATCTCATGACAATCATCACGTTTCAAGAAGTGATAAAGATGAGCTTGCTCTGGGCGGGGCTATAAAAGATAGTGTAGCACATCAAATGTGGTTAAATTATCAAAATAACGATTTAGCTTAAAGGTCTGACTTGTATTTTATATTATTACTTTTATGTATGTTGTTCCCTGATGAAGCCAAATTTATTATGATGTTTATTGTGATATTGCGACTTCTTGATTATTATAATTATTAACTGTGTTGTGTTATAATTGTTCATTTTTATAGTTTATGGCATCGAAAAATCAATTACGGTAGCTCTGAAACTTTGACTTAGAATATAGTCATGGATGATGCTCTTGTTGATGCTTTTATGCATGAATGTGAAAAAGGTAACAAAGTTAATGGTACATTCACTACATCAGCATATGAAAATATTGCAGCTGAACTTCGTGCATTGTTTGGAAACAAAGTTGACAAGGTGAAGATAAAAAATCGGTGAAAAACTTAAAATAAAAACTTCACTTAATATTATGACATTTTTAAAGGTGGTATGAATATCGTGAACCAAACACATGTGTAGTTAAAAATCTCTCCCTTCCCCTTCTTTAAACCAAACAAACATTTAGTTAAAATATATCCTCTCCCCTTCCCTCCCTTCCCCTCCCCTCTATTAAATTCCCTCCCCTCCCCATCCCTCCGTTGAACCAAACGGACCATAATGGGAGCTCTCAACCTCTTCTAGTCAATGGGATTACCTCTTCAGGATTAAGGTCCTTAGGAATAGAAAACCAATTAATTATCACATTTCCTCCCAAATTTGGTAAGGAACTAAAATTCAATTTTAAGCGGTGATAGATTATTCCAATTGGAATATTGATAATGGGGACTTAATAAATTTTTGGATAGATTAACGGGGTGAAAGACCTTTGGTTGGTCAATTGCACATACTTCACCATAACATGCTTCTCTCTAAGATAGAATATAACATTCAAAACTCTAGGTGGAGGCAACCTCCAAACTTGGTTAACATGTATCCTGACCCTACTCTCATTAATCAACCAAGTTTTCATCCCTTTTAAACCTAGACAAAATGAGCTAAGGTGGATTAATTAAGTTTTAAAGATGCATATCTTTTTCAAGCTCTTACAGGTCAACAACTAGGTTGGACTAAATTGATTTGGAATAACAACATTCCCCCTTCAAAATCCCTATTTGTCTGGAAATTGATTCAAAACAAAGTTACAACAAATAAGGTTCTAGTCAGTAAATGACTTTACATGAATCCTTCAAAATGTGAGTTTTATGGTATCTTTGCAGAAACAATTGAGCATCTTTTCCTTCAATACAGTTTTGCTCAAAATATTTGGAACTATTTGCCATTCATCTCAACTTTCTTGGCATTTGAGAAGCCTATCAAAGAACTTGATCCAAACAAAGTGAGATAATCATTCTAACAGCTATTGTTAACAACATCAATATTATTCCTTGACAGCTTAAAAATAAGTGACTAGATTGTATACATAAAAATAATAGCATGACTTTTCTTTTTTCCATATCTTTAGAGAATGAAACCACTATTCAGGCAAATAAACTTTATTAAATTTTTCCATTCAAAATTTTATTTCATGAAATAAAAACTCTTTTATCTAATTTTGCTAATTTGGTTTACAATAGAAAGATCTTGTTTTAGGTTTTGTTAATGTTTCGAGGGTTTTGTATTATTTATTTTTATGTTTTCTCAAAACAATCTTGTTTGGATAAAAAAGACTTCAACTTATACTAGATATTCGCATCCAAGTTTCTTAATGGATAACAAAGAATTATATTCTAGATATTTAAATTTTGAGCTACTATATTTTAGAAGGTAGTTTGAGTTCAACAACAACTTCAACAAGGAACTTCTAGATGATGCCACGTAAACCTAGGAAACCCCCATCCAACCTATGACTTTCTCACTCTAATTGTATTCTGCCCAACTATACCCCAAAACTCCTCCACTTAAATCTCTCTCTTCTGTTACTATTTTAAATTCATATTTCACTTATCCTAAGTTTCAATTCCCTATATTTTCTAATTCTGTTACAATCTTATCTTATACATCTCCCTATATAAACAAAACCCTCCTATCAATTCAATTTAATATCAATCCTAATTTCACTCTGTTTTTGCTCTGTTCTTTCTCTGTTTTCGGTGGATTTGAAGAAAAGTTTCCATGGATCCCAATTCCAATCCCAACTCCAAATCCTCCGCCAGATTTCATAACCCTTTTGGATCAAGAATAGTAAAAACTGTGTTTTTCCGAGCACTACTTCTTGCTACTGCTATTTCCATCGTTTCACTTCTTCAGTCACTGCCCACCATGGATTTAGTTCCCAAAACCTACGACCATGATTGCACCATTGAACTCGAAGATTCAAACGTCACTGTATCACCAGGTTCTTATCTTTTCCAGAGTAGAATCATAAACAATTTCTGGGGTTCATTTGACTCATTGAACTGTAGAAAAGAAATCAACTTGGTTTCAAGTGTAGTCAAAGAGTTGAAGTCTCAGCAAAGACTCTTGAATCATAGCGTAGAAACTCTTTGTATTGGTGAAGCTTCAAACATAGCTGTTTCCACTTTGCAGAAACTCGGTTTCTCCAATGTGATTAACCATAGTTTTTTCTCATTCAATAAGAAGAATTTTGTTTACTCGCTTGATCGGTATCGTGACGATTCGTTCGAGTTTGTTTTGTCCGATGATTTCGGGAAAGTTACTGTCCCTCCGTTGCTTGTTCTTGAAGTTGAACGGATTCTTAAACCGAACGGAATCGGTGTTTTGCTTTTGGATTTTGATACTGAGAGTGAGAGTGTTTATTCCATTCATAACATTAACAACATTAACATGATAAGAACTGCTTCACCCGTTTCTTCGTTGTTGCGATTTTCGTCAATCATTCATGTAGGAGTTGTCAATAATCACAGCCTTATTGCTTTCAAGAAAAACTCAGAATCAGAAACAGAAACAGAAAGTGAGAAGAGAAGATCTTTATTCTATCATGAAAATCTTCCAGAAGATTGTAGAAGTGTTAACTCTACAAAGAAATTCATGAATCTAATAGAGCCTATTGTCAAGGAGAGAACACATGAGAAAAAAATCACTCATTTGCCTAAGTTTGTGAATGTTTCTACATACCAGAAGAATCTGGTTTATGTTAACATTGGTGAAAACGAGGTTGATTATTGGTTTCCGGAATCTTATCCAATTGATAAGAAAGATTTCAATGTTTACTTTGTTCATTACAATGTGTCTGTCATGTTATCGCACGTGAAAAAACCGCGTGTTACATTTGTTTATCATCCGAAACTGAATGAAAATTTTAACCTCGAAGATGAGGTTAATGATGTTGATGTGGATGAGTATATGGAGGTGGAAGAGTTTGATTTGGTTGTTTGGTTTAAGGAAACTGTGAAGAATGCTGATTTTGTTGTGCTTAAGATGAATGCAGGGAAAGTTGAAATGAAGTTTCTTTATGATATATATGAAAATGGAGTTATGTGTTTTGTTGATGAGATATTTCTTAGCTGTGAAGAGAGTGAAGAGATTGGAGAAGGTGAAAGATGCATGGATGTTTATAATGGTCTTAGAAGGAATGGTGTTTTTGTTCATCAATGGTGGAATAGTGAATGAGAAATTGTTTCAAATTTAGTAGAGATAGAAGCTTTTGTTTTGAGTTTAGGAAAATAGGATTTTGAATTTTAATGTTAATGCTATGAGTATGAAGCATGAGCATCTTCATGAGTAATTGTAAATAATATTTCTTTATCATGATTAGTTTTCTTATGTTGGTGTGTTTGATTCATCAAAGGTTGTAACATTAAAGTTACTTGTTGTTCTTTGTTTTTATTTTGGTTATTGGAAGGTGTCATACATAGGTTTTTAAAAATGAAACGCGAAAACTGCTGCGACAAATCAGTGTCACACATGTCAAGATAGATATTCTTTTTTTATCATTTTTACAATGAAAAAAAAATATACTTGCGACGATTGTAATCAGTATCACGACACTTTATATGTGATCGCCGACTTTATTTAAGACATCTGTCATATATGACATAGATGGTTTGCATTGCACATGATTATTGTTGGGGTGTGGAATAGTTTGAGATCTGGTCGTACACGTTTATAGTAATTTTTGTTTGCAAAAAAATTGGTGGATCTTCAGCATGCTTGGAACATCAATTATTGAGGCCAACGCATGGGAAGTAATTTAAGGGCCATAAAGTGGATTCCATGGAAGATTCTTTAAAAAAAAATTAATGTGAGTTGTGTTGCGTAATACTACTTTGCATAAAAGAATGTGAAAGTAATGCTTTAATACAGAACAGAAAATCATGGTTAGATAGAAATCGTGGTCCAGCCAATTAAATAATTAAGTCCAGGATATTTTCAGTTCATGGTTTAAACAGTGATATGTTTGGTGGGATTCAATTTTTAAGACATTATTTATGAGAGTTTCTATTTAGTATAAGTAAAATTTATGTTTTTAAATTATTGAATAACTTATTTATTTAGGTTATTTGTATTTTTCAGACTATATTTAAATATTTTAATAATAGGGGTGGGAATAGAAACCTATAACATGGTCTACTTAAAGACAGATCAGACCATATTTTTTTAATAAAAAATCAGGCATAGACTTTTCTAAAAGTCTATTTAATTAAATAAGTCAGACTTAAACTATTAAAAATATGCTAAATAAGGTTGTCTTATATATACATATATATTAGAAAGATATATATATATATATATATATATATATATATATATATATATATATATATATATATATATATATATATATATATATATATATATATATATATATATATATATATATATATATATATATATATATATATATATATATATATATATATATATATATATATATATATATATATATATTAGAACAAAAGATAAATAGGTCAGCTATAAAGATTCTTAAGTAATATAGAATAATTGAGAACCTTAATGATAAAAAAACTTCTAAGTATATTTTCAGACCAAGCCAAATTTGTAAAAAAGTTAGGTTAGACAAAAAAAATGAGCCTATAATAGATCATTGGTCAAACTCAGACCTTTTAAATTTATTGTATGTCAGACTCAGAGCTTTTAAGTTTATCGTATATCAGGTTCAGACCTTATAAAATTTAGTTTAGTCTATTTCCATCCATATTTAATAAGAATGTAGAATTGAAAAATATTGAAATAAATAATTTTTTTTTTAAATAATCACTTTTTTGAAAAAAATTTCAAATGAATAATTTTTTGAATATATGTGTAATATCAATAACAGTGCTGCATTCATGCAAGATTTAAACTCCTAAAATACGACATAAGAGCCACATGCAATGACACATTCTCCTAAAATACAATATAGGAGCCACAGACACCGGCTCCTAAGACAAAATTTTGAGTGCGGATGTCATAGGTAGTTGCATATTTTCTAAGGGCGTTTTTTTTGTTTGTGAAATGATTAGTTTGATATAAATATTTTGAAAATGTGATTATCTTAGTTTAAAAAAAAAGTAGTTATTATAAAAGCAATTGAAATAAATTCTTCTTTGTTAAGAGTCACACATCGGACAATATATGGCCTGAACTTGTGTATATAAGTGTGGGCAATCCTCACTCTACCAACCGGTTTTGTAGAATTGAGTTAGGCCCAATCACATTTCTCAACATGGTATCAGAGCCTCATTTAAGATCCGGTGGGCCACCTTCTATGGTTTCCGCTATCGGGCCACCCACCACTTATTTCCACGCTCCAGATGTCCAATCCTGGGCGTGAGGGGTGTGTTAAGAGTCCCATATCGGACAATATATGGCCTGAACTTGTGTATATAAGTGGGGGCAATCCTCACTCTACCAACCGATTTTGTAGGGTTGAGTTAGGCCCAATCACATTTCTCAACATTCTTAAACAAAAGCAGTGGAACAAAGATTTCAATAAAAAAAAAGTAGTGCAACTATTTTGTATATTTTGCGGTGCAAACAGGTCTCTCATTCTCTTGAAATTGAATGAATAGATAGTATGATTTCATTCCACAGGTATGCAAAAATATTAGACTGTCAGACTCGATTCTATAATCAAATCTAAATCCATTTAAAATATTTAAATATAATTAAATATTTATTAATTGGTTTAATTATTAATGATTGGTTATCCAATAATATTTTAATTTTGGGTCCGGTTATAATCGGGTATTATCTAAAATCCAAATGTTTCAATTCAATTATAATCTTTTTCAAATAAAAATTTAAACTTTTTAGAAAAAATCAAATGTTTTGAAAAATATTTTATTTATGAAAAAAATAATAATATTTTTGAAAAAATATTTAATTTTTTTAACAAAAATTTATATTTTTTGAACAATTTTTTTTTAGAAAATAATTTAAATTTTGAAAAAAAAAAATCGAAATTCTTTTTTTTTAAAAAGTAAATTAATTAATTTTTTGGAAAAAAATTTGAAAAAAAAAATTTCTAAACAAATTTTTTTAAATATTTTAAAAAACAAATCAAGTTTTTTGAAAAAAATAATAATAACCGATTATATAATCATAATCAAATTTATAATCAGTTTTGATTGAAATGTGGTTTTGGTTATGAATCCAAACCATATAATTAGCTTAAAAATGGTTTTGATTTTGATTTCTAAAAATAATCATGCACACCCATACTTTTATCCATTTTAATTAATCTATTCAATTTTTTTTATTTATAAAAAGAGCCAAAAAAAACTAACACTCTTGCGAGTCCACGGAAATAGACCCTAGAGTTATCATTAACTAACATGTTTTTCAATTTATTTTATTTGTTCGTTGTAACATCCCAATTTCATAATTTAATTGATTAAGTAATTATTTATGGATAAGTAGAATTAAGTGGTGTTTTGTGAAAAATAAAGAATTATTTTATTTAAGATAATGATATAATAATATTGGGGAATTATTTAATATTATTATTAAGAAAATAAAATAAAAGAATTTGGAGGTCTAAGGGGCAAGGTCGTCCTTTGAGTGTTTTATGAGAAAAAAAGGTTATGATCAAAATTCTCATAATCATATTTTGGGTGAAGGTGAAAGTTGCTCTAGAGAACAAGAAGAACAAGGAAGCAAAGAGGGATTGTGAATCAAAGGAGAAGAGGAAGCTACATTGATTAAGGTATGGGGAGAAATCTTGTTCAATAATCATAATGTAGGAATGTTTTATGAGAAAGAGGGGTTTTGGGATGAAAACCTAAGTTTTGGGTTGATTGTTGGTATATTAGTGATAATTAGTTGTTGTATGTTGTTAATAATGATGGATTCAGGATGATAATGTGGTAAGTGGATGATTTCTGTTGTTTTACTGATGTTTGGTGAGGTTTAGAGGTGTTTTGGCTGGGTCTGAGTTTCTGCAGAATCACAGAGTTTTACTTAGCGAATCACGTTTTTCGCTTAGCGAGCTGGATCTCGCTTAGCGAGCAGAGTCAGTGATTCGCCGCTTAGCAAGTTGGGTTCCTCGCTTAGCGAGCCTTGCCTTTTTCTGAAAAATAAATGTTTATTCTGTTGGGTGATATTTTTGATGCCTGATTGTTATACCATGTTGCTATGTTGTGTTGGAAAATACATTATATGTTTAAGTATGCTAAACTTAATAGTGATAGTTGTAACACACCATTTTTAATATGTAATCGTCGGGTAATTTTGTTGTTATGTTGGCCTTAGTTAAGGTGTGTGTCTTGTTATTTTTGGTGTTGTGTCCTAGTGGGATGAGTATATTCGGGTGCGAATAGCAATAGAGAGGGTGCGAATATTAGTAAAACCATTTAGTTACTATTTTTATTATTATTATTTCTTTGATAAAAACCAAAAATTGAAATAATAAAATTATTATTATTATTAATTGGATTAAGGGGCGGTTTAGTAAAAGGTTAGTAGAGGGTTAATATTGAATTAGTCAAAAACAGAAAAAGGGAGGTTAGGTTAATCGGGAAATTTTGGTGAGAATAACAAAGGAGGCTAGGAAGAAGAACACATCTAGGGCACCCAAATCATCTAAATTCGCAGGATTTTTCACTTTAATTCGAGGTGAGGGGGAGAACGATTTAAATTCAGGTGGTTTAACATGATGGGTAGTTAGGGGTATCCTTCCCTCGTAGGGATTTTTGCTATTCATGATGTTTATGATGAATCTATGAATTGTATGATGTTTGTGCGAAATTGTGTATATGATAATGATTCGTTGATATATTGTTGTTGTTGTTCTGATGAATCCATGAAATATGATGAATATTGTTGTTGTTGATGAACTGAGTAGATTGTAGGTCTAGAACGAAAATTAATCGGAATATAGTAACATAGAGGAAATATAGATGAATATTAGAGAGTAAAACTTGTGTAGAAACGATTTTAGGACAGGTATGAACCATGGGATCGAGTGGAATGAGGTATAGATCTGAAATTATGCAAAGAAACCCAGAAAACACACTTATTCTGCCTATACGCGTATGGACCAGGCCAATACGCGTATGGAGGGCTAGGGACTGGACCAATACGCGTATGAGGACATTGATACGCGTATTGGGGGGCGTATGGCTCGGCCAATACGCGTATGGCCAGCGTGGGGTGAAAAATCGTGCGGTTTTGCAATGAAGTATTGAAAAGAATACTAAGATATGTTTAATCGATATTTAACTTTGAGGATGAAATAATGTTGGAATCTAGGTGGATTAATTTAGTCGGGAATCAATTAAATCGCGTGAGGTAAAAATTGGTGATTATTGATGGAAAGTTTGTTGTGTTTGATCGGATGGATCGTCTAGATGTATAATATGATGAATTATACATGATGTATACTTTTTCATTGTCATGCATACATTTGTCGTTTATTGTTGGGATGATCGGCCGGATGGGCGAATACAATCATTTGTACTCCATTATGGAGTGTGTTGGGGATAATCATTGCCGGATGTGCGTATTTGATTAACTGTTTTCGATTGAATGAACAAAACCTGGTACCACATGCATTGTGTTGTGTTGAGTCACATTGCATATATTGTTGATTGTTGCTGCATAAGTATTGTTGTATTTGTTATTGTGGATATTTGTTGAATAATGATGTGATTATTGTTGTTTGAGTGAGAAACTACCATGTATATGTTATACGCGCCGTTTATATTTGAATTTGTTTCTCACCCCTTTGTTGTTGATGTTGCGTCTGTGCTTCTTTGGAAGTACAGATAATCCAGGTACTTAGAGTGCATGGAGTCGTGTTGCTGTCTTCGAGTCTTAGAATGCTCTGATTCGTAACACGGGATGGGGATTTTCTGTTGTTATTTTATTTCCATTACGTATCTGTTTTTATGGAATTAAACGTATTGAGGATATTTTGTTGAAACTGGCTTATTGCCTTGGTTGTTTTAAAACGATTATTATTCCGCTGCTTTATTGAAAAACATGTTTGTTGGCTTTTATTGTTGAGACGTGGCATTCCACTTTTGAATAACTCTGAGTTTTGATATAAAATGTTAATTTTATATATTTGGGAAAGTGGGGTGTTACAATTGGTATCATAGAAGGTCGGTCCAACCGGCCAGATGTTGTGTTGAGTCAGTCCTTAGAATAGGAGTTGTTGTTGTTGTGTTCTAACCTGTAGTGGATGTGTTTGTAGTGATAGTATAGCAGGAAGGAATGATGCTACACTTGTTGCTGCTATATAAGCCATGGCGCAAGCTGTTGAGCACATTGCTCAAGAAGTAACAAGCCGCCTAAGTACGAAGGGGGTATTCTGGATCCGGAGGTTGCACAAAAATGGCTGAAGGCAATTGAGAAGATCTTCAGGACCATGGGGTGCACGGATGATCAGAAGGTGAGGTTTTGTACTCACATGCTTGAGGGAGAAGCTGAAGTCTGGTGGGACAACAGTCGCCAAAGGTTGGAAGTTGTAGGTACTGCTGTTACTTGGGTTGTGTTTCGTGGTGAGTTTCTGGAGAAGTATTTTCCAGAAGATGTTCGCAGTGCTAAAGAGGTTGAGTTCCTGGAACTGAAGCATGGTACTATGATCGTGGTTGAGTATGCGGCGAAATTTGAAGAGCTGGTACAATATTGTACTCATTATAACACTGAAGAAGTTATGACTTTGAAGTGATTGAAATTTGAGAATGGATTGCATCCTGAGATCAAACAGGGCATTGCTTGTCAGAAGATCAGGAGTTATCCAAAGCTAGTAAGTAGGAGCAGAATCTATGATAATGATAACAGGGCTTGTATTGCTCACTATAAAGCGATGAATGATAAGAAGGGTAAGTTGAGGTTTGGGGGGTACTTCTTATAGTGCTCCAGCTGATAAAGGTAAGAAGAAAACTGTGACTGACAAGAAGCCAAGTGGGGGAGGGACAAATCCCAATCCTGTGAAGTGTTTCAGATGTGGAAGCACATGTCATCGTGCTAATACTTGTCAGAATGAAGTCAAGAAGTGCTTCAAGTGTGGGAGGACAAGCCATGTGGTAGCTGGATGTAGAGCGACTATGCCTACTTGTTTCAATTATGGTGAACAAGGTCATATCAGCACAACTTGTCAGAAACCAAAGAAGACCCAAGGAACCACTGGTAAAGTGTTTGCATTAGTGGGAGCCCAATCCGCTAATGAGGAGCGTTCTGTTAAAGGTACTTGCCTTATTAATAATACTCATTTGGTTGCTATTATTGATATGGGTGCAACACACTCATTTATTTCCGTTGATTGTGTGAAGAGATTAGGAATTGTTCTGTCTACTCTAGAACAGAGAATGGCTATTAAAACTCCTTCTATTGGTTCTGTGGTTACATTGTTAGTATGTATGAAGTGCCCGATTAGTATTTTTGATAGGGATTTCTATGTGGATTTAATTTGTTTGGCGCTTGGTAGTATGGATGTTATTCTGGGGATGAACTGGTTAGAATTCAACCGGGTCTATATTGATTGCTATAGGAAGAAGTTGTTGTTTCTTACTCCTGAAGAGGAAGCGTTGGCTAATTCGTTATCTACGAAAGAGTTGAGGACCTTATTGGAAGACGAGGCGATGATGGTTGCATTATTTGCGTCGTTGTCTGTTGAAAGTAAAGTATCGATTATGGAGTTGCAAGTTGTGAATGGGTTTCCGGAAGTATTTCCTGATGATATTACAAAATTACCTCCGACGAGAGAAGTTGATTTTACCATTGATCTTATTCCTGGTACGAGGCCTATCTCTATGGCACTGTACAAAATGTCTACTTCAGAGTTAGCCGAGTTGAAGACTCAGATTGGTGAATTGCTTGATAAGAAGTTTATTAGACCAAGTGTGTCACCGTGGGGAGCTCCAGTGTTATTCGTGAAGAAGAACGATGGTAGTATGCGTTTATGCATAGATTACCGTTAGTTGAATAAAGTGACCATTAAGAATAAGTATCCACTTCCGAGGATTGATGATTTAATGGATCAACTAGTCGATGCGCATGTTTTCAGTAAGATTGATCTGAGGTCAGGTTACCATCAGATTCGAGTGAAAAAAGGTGATATTCAGAAGACTGCGTTTAGAACTCGTTATGGACATTATGAATATGTTGTGATGTCGTTTGGAGTGTCTGATGCGCCAGGTGTATTTATGGAGTATATGAGTCATATTTTCCATTCTTATTTGTATCAGTTTATTGTAAAATTTATTGATGATATACTTATTTATTCTAAGAGTGAAGATGATCATAAGGAACATTTGAGAGTTGCTTTGCAGGTGCTGAAAGATAACAAGTTGTTTGCTAAGTTATCGAAGTGTGAATTTTGGATTGATAATGTAAGTTTCCTGGGTCATGTTATTTCTGGTGATGGTATATTGGTGGATCCTTCTAAGGTGAGCGTTGTGTTGCAATAGGAACCTCCGAAGACTGTGACGAAGATTCAAAGTTTTCTCGGTTTAGCAGGTTATTATAGAAGATTTATCTAGGGATTTTCTAATTTGGCGTTACCATTGACTCAATTGACTAGGAAGAGTCAATCGTTTATTTGGGATGCAGCGTGTGAAGAAATTTTTAAAGAATTAAAGAAGAAGTTGACTATGGCACCAGTGTTAATTTTACCAAGTCCTGGTGAACCTTTTGTTGTTTATTGTGATGTGTCAAAGATGGGACTAGGTGGTGTATTAATGCAGGATGGTAAGGTAGTAGCTTATGCTTATAGGAAATTGAGAGTACATGAGAGGAATTACCCTACTCATGATCTTGAATTAGCTGCGGTGGTTTTTGTGTTAAAGATTTGGAGGCATTACTTGTACGGGTCAAGATTTGAAATGTTCAGTGACCATAAAAGTTTGAAATATTTGTTTGATCAGAAAGAGCTAAATATGAGGCAAAGAAGATGGTTAGAATTTTTGAAGGATTATGATTTTAATTTGAGTTATCATTCGGGTAAGGCTAATGTTGTAGCAGATGCTTTGAGTCACAAGACAATTCATATGTCGGTATTGATGGTGAAGGAATTGGAATTAAATGAACAATTTAGAGATTTCAGTATGGTTTCATGTGTCGCAACTTCAGAAGTATGTGTCTGACCCATCTCATGTTATTCAGAGGGATGAGGTGCAGGTTAGAGAGAATATTATTGTGGAAGCGATGCCGATAAGAATTGAGGATCGCAAGATGAAGGAACTCAGAGGTAAACAAATTCCTCTGGTGAGAGTAGCTTGGGGTGGAGCTGCTGGTGGGAGTGTAACCTGGGAGCTAGAAAGCAGGATGCGGGAGTCGTATCTGGAACGTTTCTCATTAGGTACATTTTCGAGGACGAAAATATTCTAAGTGGGGGAGAGTTGTAACACCCCATTTTTAATATGTAATCGTCGGGTAATTTTGTTGTTATGTTGGCCTTAGTTAAGGCGCGTGTCTTGTTATTTTTTGTGTTGTGTCCTAGTGGGATGGGTATATTCGGGTGAGAATAGCAATAAAGAGGGTGCAGATATTAGTAAGACCATTTAGTTACTATTTTTATTATTATTAATTCTTTGATAAAAACCAATAATTGAAATAATAAAATTATTATTATTATTATTAACTGGATTAAGGGGCGGTTTAGTAAAAGGTTAGTAGAGGGTTAATATTGAATTAGTCAAAAACAGAAAAAGGGAGGTTAGGTTAATCGTGAAATTTTGGTGAGAAGAACAAAGGAGGCTAGGAAGAAGAACACATCTAGGGCACCCAAATCATCCAAATTCGCAGGATTTTTCACTTTAATTCCAGGTAAGGGGGAGAACAGTTAAAATTCAGGTGATTTAACATGATGAATAGTTGGGGGTATCCTTCCCTCTTAGGGATTTTTGTTATTCATGATGTTTGTGCAAAATTGTGTATATGATAATGATTCGTTGATATATTGTTGTTGCTGTTCTGATGAATCCATGAAATATGATGAATATTGTTGTTGTTGATGAACTGAGTAGATTGTAGGTCTAGAACGAAAATTAATCGGAATATAGTAACATAGGGGAAAGATAGATGAATATTGGAGAGTAAGACTTGTGTAGAAACGATTTTAGGACAGGTATGAACCATGGGATCGAGTGGAATAAGGTATAGATCTGAAATTACGCAGAAAACCCAGAAAACACACTTATTCTGCCCATACGTGTATGGACTAGGCCAATACGCGTATGGAGGGTTGGGGACTGGACCAATACACGTATGAGGGAATTGATACGCGTATTGGGGGCGTATGGGGGATTATGGCCAGGCCAATACACGTATGGCTAGTGTGGGGGTCAAACCTGCGCTGGTTTTTCAAATTCTCCTCGATTTCGCGTGCGTAGCCGATTCCTTTGGTGTGAGGTATTAAAAAGAATACTAAGATATGTTTAATCGAGATTTAACTTTGAGGATGAAATAATGTTGGAATCTAGGTGGATTAATTTAGTCGGGAATCAATTAAATCGCGTGAGGTAAAAATTGGTGATTATTGATGGAAAGTTTTTTATGTTTGATCGGATGGATCGTGTAGATGTATAATATGGTGAATTATACATGACATATGCTTTTTCATTGCCATGCATACATTTGTTATTTATTGTTGGGATGATCGACCGAATGGGTGAATACGATCATCCGTACTCCATTATGGATAGTGTTGGAGATAATCATTGTCGGATGGGTGTATGTGATTATCTGTGTTCAATTGAATGAACAAAACCTGGTACCACATGCATTATGTCGTGTTGAGTCACATTGCATATATTGTTGATTGTTGTTTCATAAGTATTATAGTATTTGTTATTGTGGATTATTGTTGAATAATGATGTGATTATTGTTGTTTGAGTGAGAAACTGCCATGTATATGTTATATGCGTCGTTTATATTTGAATTTGTTTCTCATCCCTTTGTTGTTGATGTTGTGTATGTGCTTCTTTGGAAGTACAAATAATCAAGGTACTTAGAGCGCGTGGAGTTGTGTTGTTGTGTTTGAGTCTTAGGATTCTCTGATACGTAACACGGGATGGGGATTTTATGTTGTTATTTTATTTCCGTTACGTATATGTTTTTATGGAATTAAACGTATTGAGGATATTTTGTTAAAACTGGCTTATTGCCTTGGTTGTTTTAAAATGATTATTATTCCGCTGCTTTATTGAAAAACATTTTTGTTAGCTTTTATTGTTGAGACGTAGAATTCTACTTTTGAATAACTCTGAGTTTTGATATAAAATGTTAATTTTATTTATTTAGGAAAGTGGGGTATTACAATAGTGATTATACGAGATACATGATGAATAGGTAGTAGTAATGATGACATGAAGTAACGATAGTGTGAATGAATTATGTTGATGATAAATGATGAATGTTGATACACATATTTGATGATAACAATGATGATGAGGTTGTTTTGTGTATCTTGCATTCATGACATTCCTTATGTTGAATTTAAGATTCAATCCCATTGTGTGGATTTGAGGTGTTGTTGATAATGTTGTGCTCCCTCGTGGAGAGTAGATGGCCAGTGTCCATCACATGTTGAAACCGGTACCACATGCATTTGTTTGATGTTGCATTCATTCTATGTGGCATAACATGATCACATTTGTTGTTTGATGGTGTGTATAAGTTGACCATTCAGTGTGGGTGAGTTGTTGTAGTTGTTGTATGACTATTTGTTTCTTGTGATTCAGTCTTGTATTATTTTTATTGAATTTAGATTTCTCACCCTACCTGCCTTTTGTGATGGCCTATTATGCCATCCTACGGATTTGAAGCTTAGTTGGAGATTTCAGAGGTAGCTTAGAGTGTGTCCCGTTGTGTTTAGAGTTAGGTGGTGTCCTGCTCTGAGTCATGTAACACTGAGGAGCGTTTGTCTTAATTGGTTATTTTATTGAAATTAAGTTATATTTTGAGAATATTTGACTTAGTGGTATTGTTATTTTTAAGAAGTATATTTAAACAAGTTGATTTTTGTTCTGATACGTGATATTGGAATATTTTGTTGTTTACGAACTAAAGTTGCAACTCCTGTTATGGGACAGGACACATACGTGTTGTTTATGTGATGTTATGATGAAAATGTAATACCATTTTCTGTGGAACTCTGATTTTATTAAATAACATGAATAACTATTTTGTGGGTAAAAAGGGTGTTATATTAGTGGTATCAGAGCAAGTCGGACTGTCAGGTCGTGTGTCGTTGTTGATATTCTGTGCCAGTCATTCTTATTAACGATTGTTCTTATCTTTTGTTGTGAGTGTTATTCAGAATGGCTAGAAACAACACGTGTGCGCTTGCGGAACCTATTGCGGCTTTGGCGGAGGCTACTGCTCGGAACAATGAACAAGACGAATTCCGTGCTTTGGAGAAGTTCCAGAGTAACAGTCCTGATGACACTAAATTTTATCGTACTTTTGACTCTGATTTCGCATGCATTCTAAGTCCTTTAGTGTCATTTTTTTATGTTATTACTATTTTTTCCTTTGTTTTCAGGTTTTTAGTTTAATCGGAGCCTCGAGCGAGAAAAAGAGCGAAAAAGGAGCTAAAAAGTGCTTAAATCATGAAAATCAGCATTTTGTGCTTGTGGCACCCACTGTGGAGGGCGCCATAGGGTCAGCCATGGCGTGGACATACCTCAACTACCAATTCCCCATGTTTTTCCAACTGCCCAACCAATTTTCACACATGGCGGGCGCCACAAGAGCAAAGGAGTCCCCGCCCCAATTCAAATGCTAGGTGTCACACCCCAAATTTTACCCCTAATCGCTCATATCATAATCATACATTCATCGCATTTAGCGGGGTTTTTTTTTCCCGATTTTATTTTTCTGTTGCTTTCCTCTCTTTTTTCTAGCTTCTATTTTAATTTAATTTCTCTTTTCTTATTTATGATTTTTTTTAATTCATTTTTGTTTTTTTTAATTTTTAATTTCCATTTTCGTTTCTATTTGTAAGTTCCTATGTTAAGATTTTATTTTAATTTCTATTTCTAACCTTTAGCTCAATTTTTAATTTTTTCTAAATTTATTTGTTATTTCTTTTCATTTTCAAGTTCGTTTTTTTAATTAATTTTTATTTCATTTTCAAGTTTTATTTTTGAATTTATTTTCTATTCTTCAATTTTTAATTTTATTCCATTTTCAAGTTGTTATTTCTAAATCTAATGTCAATTTCAATTCATTTTTATTTTCTAAATTCCAAACTTATTTCTCAAATTCTAAAGTTAATTTTTTAATTTCAATTATTTAAGTTTCTAAGTTATTTCAATTTTAAGTTTAATTCCTTTTTTATTCACTTCTAATTCAAATTTTAATTTTTAACCATTTATTCCATTTTAATTCATATCCACATTTTTATTTTCTAAATTCCAATTTATTTCTCAAGTTCTAAATTAATTTTAGTTTCAAGTTTATTTATTTAAGTTTATGAGTTATTTTCAATTTTAAGTTTATTTCTTTTTAATTCACTTCTAATTTAAGTTTTTATTTAGATTCTAATTTAGAGTTTCTCATTTCAAGTTTCAATTTCAAACCATAGTGTAAATAATCAATTTCTCTTTATTCCAAATATTATTTTGTTTACATTACAATTGCAAAGAAAATATGTACAAAGTTCAGCCCCAAAATACAAAAAATGCAGCACAACATAGCAGCACAAAAATACAAATTTCAACAGCACAAAGCAGTCCCAAAATTCAGCATGCAGCCACCAACAACCTGCATTTCCTGCTCCACTCCCTCCACAAAAACTCAGATTTTGTCCCCTTGCCTCCAACCCTTCACCTACAAGTAACCAGTACAGAATTTCAAATTAAAAATAGATGAACCAAGCCATATAATACCACTGTTACATTCACAAAACTACACTACAAACAGTCTCAACTAAACACTACAGTTCAGCCCCATAAACTACACACAAAGCAGCCCCAAAACAACACACAAAATTACACAAATTTCAGCATCAATACTACACACAAACAGCCCTCCAAACAGTCCCAAACAGCTCTCATTCAAAAAAAAATCCAGCAACTTAAACTTCACAAAAAAGGGAGGAGAAAAGAGAAGAAGCTGCATACAACAAGAAGTAGAAGAGGAATAAGAAGCTTACTACTTGTGGACCCTTCACCCCGATAACGTTCGGGTCGGTATATTTCTGTTTCCTTCATCTCTTTTCGCATATTGTTCATGTTCCTTCTTTAAATTCATTTTGTTGCTCCTCATTCTGCATTCATAAAACAAAAACCTCATATTAGAACTTCACAAAAACAGCAGTCATAAAACACTAAAAAAAGAGCCAACACATAACAAACTCATTCAATTTCACCTTCATCTTTCAACACCCAAAGCTCACAACTTTTCACTGCCAAACAAACATGAATCTTTCCACCTCAAAACACTTTTCAACCTCCAATCAAACCTGCAAACACAGAGAGATCACAAACCATCTCCGTCACCGTTCCACCATTTCAGTTCCAGGAAAGATTGAGAAACATAAAACCTGTTGAAAAAATTCTCAAACCCTGTTTCCACCTTTAGTCATCACAGCCACCAAACGCAGAAAACCTCACCTTATCACCAATCTCCTTCAACTCTCATCACCAGAGCCACCTTAACAACACCCCTCAAACCGTTTCCATAAATTTCACCAAGCTGACACAAAAAGAAGAAAACAAAAAAGCAGAGGTGAGATAATAGAATCCATCGCCAAAACCAGTAAACAAGCTTGACTTTCAAAACAAAAAAAAAACTGTGAAAACTGAACTGAGTCCATCACCGCGGCCAACCCGAAAATAGCCGTTGAGTCGACCCAAAACCCCTTCAAAAACCATCAGCCACCGCCACCCGCATCACTGCTCAACACAGCAAACTTCCGTTCACCGTTCCGCCGTCAAACCCGTAACTATCCACCGGCACAGCACTAAAGCACAGTCTTCACAACCTGAAAACTACTACCAAAATCAAAATACAAAAAATTTTGAACAGAAAATGAGATAAGAATCGTGAACTCACCCCAACAATATCCTTCACCATCAAACAAAATCAAACCGAAAAGCCGCGGCCAACCTCATCCGCCGCACACAAACCATTTCAATCAAAACCTTTCGCTTCCGTGAAACCTTCAAACAAGCTCTCCACAGTCTCCTTCAACTTTCTTTCAATCATAACCCAAACACACCATTTTGTTCATACTTTTACCATAACATCACTCCATCAAAACAAACTTTCATCCTCCATCACTCCAAACACTAATCACCGAAATTAACCCCAACCAAAAATCACAACAAACCCACAGAGAACAAAAAAGCAAGTCGAAGAACACGGATCTTGAGTTGAATTGAGAAACTGTGAACAAACCTTCACGAAACCTCGCCACAACCGTCAACCACCAAATAATTAAACCTTTGATCCAGCCGCGAGCTACCGCCCTTCTTCACTGTGAAACCAGTTCGCATCCATCTCACACCGACCCTGAAACGCCGAAGCCATAAACAGCTATCCCGCGAATGAATCCATCACCTGTAACCACCAGAATATAAAAAAAGCACACAAAAGTTTAGAGCCGGGTCCAGTAGCTTTAGGAGTGGATGTCAAATTTAATGTTAATTCTGCTTTCAACCTTCTATGTGAGTTGGATCTTCAACTTCCTTACCTGCTTCTGTGAGTTGTATGATGCCTCAAAGTGTGCAACCAGTTCAACAGCATCCTTCAAGGTGGCTAGAGGGGGAAGTTTCTCTGGTTAACAGTTTTGAAGGTTTTGGTCTCTCGGAGAATGGGCATGATGTAAAACCTGAGTTTCCCACTGCACGAAGCTGTATCAATCGTCAACCCTTCACTGTGATTCACAGACCAATACCCACAACCTAGAACCGTCCTTCGACCTTGAACCGAAACTGCCCTGTTTCGACAAAGGCTCGAACCGTCAACAAAAAAACCCACCATCACTGCAAACCGAACCTCAAACAATCACCTGAAAACAAAACACCGTAAAATCCACCACAACCTAACACCGGCCTTCACGAAATCCCCAAAATCCAGAACCACAATCATTGAACCCACCCATCACCGACGGCCATCACCATCCCGAGCAAAACCACGAAAACTGAGAGACAGAGACGGAGGGGGTCGCCGCGGTTTTCGTCTTGAAACGGTGGTTTTCTTTTCCATTGTTGAGATTTAAGCTTTGAAGGAAGGAGTGATTGAGATTGCAAATCGTGTTTATTCCCTTCCTTTTTCTCTCATTCTGATTTTCTTTTTGTTATTAAAATTAGCATAAATACTTATTTGGTTTTTATTTATTTATTTAGTTATATATTAGGTTTAAATTTTTATGGAGAGTTGGGCTTTGTAGTCCATGGATTCCACTCTCTATCTGCACCTACACAGTAGCCAGCGCCCCTTTTTCTTTTTTATATATATAGAATTATTTTTATTTTGTTATTATTATGAAGATAGAACTTGTTTAATCTACTTTTATGTTTCAATTTATTTGTTAATTACCTATTTGCTTAAGGAAATGCCTCAAAATTAGTGATTTATTTTATTTCGATTTTCTTTTCATCTTTTTAGGGCCGATGATATGACAAAGGTCACGATAAATCGTTTCCGATTAATCGTGACCCATATGAGGCCATGCATTTTATTTATTTCTATTCCATGCATTTATTCATTTCTTATTCCATTTAATTCATTATTTATTTCTATTTAATTTATTTAATTCATTTCATTCTATTTTCATAATTTATTTCACTTTATTTATTAATTATTCATTTCTCGCGTCTTTACACTATATTAATTTTTATTTTCAAGATAATATTTCCTTGGTCCAACGCCAAGTGAACTTCACTTCACTACACTCACACACGTAAGTCGGTCGTTTACGATCGCCGTCTGCACAGTTCCTTACACTGCACAGCCTTTCTAACTTAAGAAAATTGTCGCACTGCGTTTGTTTTTCATCCCCGCATTCTCGATCCACATATCGAGCCATAGCCAGTTACTAAGCCTTTGTCTTCGCATTGTCCATTTACTTTATTCAGTTTATTTTTGCAAGTTGCAGCCTTTGCCTAGTCTTAGGAGCTTGCACCCTTATTTATTTTCGTTTATGCTTTTCAATCCAAAAGGGAAAGACTCCTGCAGTTGACTCAATGTCATAGGAAGTTTAGCAATCCCTAATTTCATTTTGACCTTAGCAATTAGGTCCTTCTTTTTCTTTGTCCTTAGCAATTAGGTCCCTCATCCTTAGGTCCTTAGCCATTAGGTCCTTAGCTTTTTATTTTACAACTTTTGGTGACTTTCTTAAAGTCACGTGAGTGTTTGCCATAACACTTACCTTCCCCCGCGAACCTTGAGCGTAACCAAGTGTTCGTTAATCCTTAGGAGAACTACGAGTGCTCTGATTCTACACCCGATACGTAGGCATCGATGCGATGTTGTGCGAGCACCATTAGAAATAAAACCTTAGGTTCCCATAATTTTAGCAAGCAATAAATAACAATAATGCAAATATTAACAAGAGGTTCCCGTAGGATACTGCGGATGCTTAGGATGCTAACACCTTCCCTAGGTATAATCAACCCCCGAACCTAGTTTCTCCTCATTTAGGGTTTTTACGATCTTTTTCCCTTTTCCCTTTGGATTAAATTAAAGTCGGTGGTGAACATAAAAGTTTTGCGATACAAGTTAACTTAATAGCTTGTTATCCGATTCTCACCGCAACAGAAAATGGCGACTTCACTGGGGATTCTATTTTTGAGGGTTAAGCCCACCTTGTATATTTGTATATTTGTTGTTGTATTGCTTGTTATTATTTTGGATTTTTGTTGGGTGTTCCATGTATGGTGAGATAAGTCCTAACCCGGACTTGAGTGCAAATAAGATAGGACGGTGGTATATTCAAGAAGGCTTGTAGGGAGTTGAGTCCCGACCAAGTTGACTTGAGACACCACCACTCAGCGGAGGCCTCCTCGGATGTAGTTTTGTTGATCGAGTTCAGTCGTGAAAACATTACTATATTCGACCTGAGAGCCATTAATGCTGAGGACCGTAGAACATTTACCCCCACTTGGCCTTTTTAGGGATGTAGTGCGATGACTATGAGGATGCAAATCCAAAATAGTTGATACGCGATACTACACTCGGATGAGACTCTCTTGAGAATATTACTGATTACCAAGTCGAGTTGGGAAGTCGGTAATATCCGAAAGATGGGACAGTGATTCTGGGAACTTTTAGAACCCGTTGTACAGGTACAAATAAACTCATAGTACATACCTTTTTGGGAGGGTTGAACCTTTGACCTCATGCAAGCTTTGAACCTAAGCCTTGTTTGTGTTTGTTGCATTCACGCATCATGAAGCATCATTTTTACCCATTTATTCAAGGAACTCAGAAACTTTATCTTTGCAAATATCATAGGTATCATCATGGACTTTGGAAGAAGAAAGACTGTCAAGTACACATTCAAAACTCCCAAACTCGAAGACCTAAGGAAATTAAGAGATTTGGTTCTGGATCAAGAAGCCTTCATGGAGAAGCATAGGAGACTTTTAGCTTTGCTTAAGACTGATTGGGATGGAAGGTTGCTCTCTGTGATGCTCCAGTTTTATGATCCTCTCTACCACTGTTTTACGTTCCCTGATTACCAATTGGCACCTACTTTGGAAGAGTATTCAGTTTTGGTGGGATCACGTGTTAAGGATGAGTTTCCATTCCCTATTCTAGAGAAGGACCCTGAAGAAGCGGAGATCGCAAAGGCAACATACTTGAGTGTTCCTGAGGTCAAGGCAAATATGACCTATAAAGGAAAGATTTTTGGATTCCCTACAAAGTTTCTGATAGAAAAGGCCAAGAATTTTGTTGATGTGAAGGATATGAAAGCTTTTGAGGCGACTTTTATTCTGCTGATATATGGAGTGCTGCTTTTCCCAAACTTTGAAGACTTCGTCGACCTGAACGCCATCAAGATCTTTCTGAAGAAGAACCCGGTCCCTACTTTGCTCGGAGACACTTATCATTCCATCCATCTGAGGAATCACCATAAGGGAGGGATGATTACTTGTTGTGCATCATTGCTATATGAGTGGTTTATTTCGCACTTGCCTAAGTCATCTTCATTTTGGAACCTTAAGGATGGTTTGTGGTGGTCACAAAGGATCATGTCTCTTACCCACTCTGACATTAGCTGGTACAATCGTGCTTATGATGGAATATTGATTATTGATAGCTGTGGTGATTTTGCTAATGTGCCTCTTCTTGGCACTAAGGGAGGAATCAGCTATAATCCGGTTTTGGATCGCCGTCAACTCGGGTACCTGTTGAAGGACAAACCTAAGAGTGTTGAAGTGGAAGGAATTTTCTTTAAGGATGACGAAGAACCAGAGCTCAAGAAACAGATTATGCAAGCTTGGAAGTACATCCATAGGAAGGGGAGGAGTAGCTTGGGAAAGCCGAATTGTGTTTCTATGGAACCCTATCTCCAATGGGTACGAGATAGGGCAATCAGTCTGAAGATGCCTTACCCTCGCCAGGATCCTATGACCTTCAAGAAACCCATTCTAATCTTTATGGATGATGCAGAGAAGCTGAAGATTGATTTGGAGAAAGAGATTCGAGAGAAGAATGCATGGAAGAATCGTCATCAGATCATCAGTAGTGAGAATGAGGAACTTAGAAGACAACTGAAGATGAAGGAAGAAGAAGAGCTATCCAGCAAGAAAAGGAAAGCACAAGAGGATTTATTTTCCTCCAGCACTCAAGAGGACACTTCTTGGAAGTCGATCGTGGATCAGCTTATGCTTGAAAGGGCTCAGATGAAGGCACAAATCGAGAAGCTCAACTTGAGGCTTTTAGGAGAATCTCCTTAGGACTTTGTCTTTGTCTTTATTAAGCTTTGTTTGGGATTTTTGAAAGTGTACTCAAGACTTTGTATCACTTTTTGAATTTAATGAAATCATATCCTTTTGATTATTATGGTTTCCTTGGTATTTGCAAGTTGTTTCTTAAGTTCCTTGAATAAAATTTCTTTTTTGCATTGCACTCATACATTTGGCATTGCATTTGCATTTTTTTTTCATGAAGCTCATTCCCGTCATCTGCTCTCAATTCAGCTTTCACACTGAGGCTCTCACGCAAATACTACACTCGAGCTCAAGCCAGAAAGAGGATGGTTGAAAGAGACCTAGAGATGGACAGAGTTAACGAAGAGCTTTCTGATATTCGTGGAAATATGGGTCAGATGATGGAAATGTTACAAGTCATTCGAGCGAAGATGGATACCCAACGGACTGTGGTGTCAGAAATTGTTACTGCAACGACTGAATTTGTCACTGCAACGACCCAGCCTACATCATCAGTCATTACCCCTGTGACCTGGCCTCCTTTTGGACTTCCTCATGGATTCGTCCCTCCTCCTCATGGTTTTGCTTCTCAAAGTTTTATTCCTTCTTCTTCAGGGTTTGCTACTCAAAGTTTTACTCCTCCTTCCCAAGGACTTACTGCTCAGAGTTTTATACCTCCTTCACAAGGGTTTGCTACTCAAAGTTTTATTCCTCCTTCCCAAGGACTTGCTGCTCAGGGTTTCTTCCCTCCTTCTCAAGGTTTTGCTACTCAGAGTTTTATACCTCCTTCCCAAGGATTTGCTGCTCAGGGTTTCTTCCCTCCGTCCCAAGGCTTAGCTTCTCAAAGTTTCGCACCTCCCTCTTAGGGTATGGCATTTCCTTTTCAAGGTTTTGTGCCTCCTCCTCAGGGATTTGCTGCTCAACAAACTGTTCCTGTGACTAATGAAGAGAATCATGCAGTTGCTAATTTTACACAAGACATTGTGCACACCCGTGCTCAACCGTACTTTAATGACCATCAAGGGTATGAAGCGCCAGATATGTCTGAAAACGGAGATGAGAAACACGTGAAGATGCAAGAGAATTTTGATACCCTTGAAAAAAGGTTAAGAGCGATTGAAGGTGACCAGATCTTTGGTGCTGCTGCCAGGGAGATGTGTCTGGTGTCTGGATTGGTAATACCTCCAAAGTTCAAGATACCCACCTTTGATATGTATGAGGGTGCAACTTGTCCTAAGAACCATCTCCTGATGTACTATCGAAGAATGGCTGCTCAGGTAGACAATGATAAGTTAATGATCCACTGTTTTCAAGACAGTCTAAAGGGAATCTCCTCCAAATGGTATTTGACGCTTGACCAGTCGAAGATCCGCAGTTTCCAAGACTTGGCAGATGCTTTCATCCAACAATACAAATACAACATGGACCTCGCTCCCGATAGGAGGCAATTTCTAAGCATGTCCCAGAAAGAGTCTGAATCCTTTAAAGAGTATGCTCAGAGGTGGAGAGGGACCGCTTCTCAAGTAGAGCCCCCATTGACTGAAAAAGAATTAGCTGACTGGTTTGTTGACACTGTGCGACCAAAATTCTATGAGAGAATGGTGGGGAGCATAACTGCTAGCTTCTCTGATCTAGTGGCTGTGGGAATCAAGGTAGAACTCGGTTTGAAAAGTGGAAAGATGAGTGGTGCATCCGGCAGTTCCAGCAGTGGTAGTGGAAATATTGGCAAGAAATTTACCAGTAATTTCCACAAGAAGAAAGAGGGTGAGACGAATTCCATAATGACAGGTCAAAAAAGAAATCCTCTTTGGCAGAGACCTCCACCCATGGCTCAACGGCAGTATGCTCATCCACAACAGTATGCCCAACATCCTTATGTAGCGGCGGTTCAACCGTCATTTAATCCACAAGTCCCCATGTATCGGCCAACTCAAGCAGTACCGATGTACCAACAAGCGGCTCCAATGATTCAACCTTATCAACCAATTCTCAACAATCCAGGCTATCAACAAGCACCCAATGCTTCAGCCTACCAGCAGAGGACTCCAGCTCCTCATTCAAATCCCAATTTTCAGAATAGAAGACCAGGTGGAAGGCCTCCAAATCCTCGAATCCCTATAACTTATACTGAGTTATATCCTTCACTGCTGAAGAAGGGTTTGGTTACTCCAAGGCCTTTGGGTCCTCCACCAAATCCGCTTCCACCAAATTACAACCCAAATGCTCACTGTTTATTCCATGAAGGTGCCCCGGGGCACGATTTGGAGGGTTGTTATGCTTTGAAGTACATCGTGAAAGATTTGATGGAGAAGAACATTCTGTCATTTGGGAATACTGGTCCGAATGTCAAAGATAATCCTTTACCCAAGCATGGGTCTATAAATGCTATTGTTGATGAGTCCGAAGAAGGTTTGATTTTCAATGCCACCGAGATCAAGACCCCGCTCAGAGACTTCCATGCGAAGTTAGTAGAGGCGGGTATACTGAAGAGCTGTCATCAGAATTGTGAAGGTTGTGTTGATAGTCCAAAGGGATGTGAATCGGTCTTAAAAGATGTTCAAGATTTGATTGATGAAGGTGTCTTACAAGTGAGCAGTCATATGAAGAAGAATGAAGTGGCAGTAATTGAACCCATCTTCAACTTGCCGAAATCTAATTCTACCTGGGTGCCAGTGTTCAACCTGCCTGAATCTTCAGGAGTTCAACCTGTCTTCAATACTCCAGAATCTGTGGTGCCAATTTTCAATGTACCTGAGCCAGGATTTGAACAAAGGAGTAACCCTTTCCTTTATCAGGACACTAAAGCAGTCCCATGGAGGTATGATACAGGAAAAGTTCATCAGAAGATTGATAAAGCTAATCAGAAGGAAGGTTCAAAAGTTGCAAGTACTGATATAGCGGGTGCAGGTCGTTTGACTCGCAGTGGTCGTGTATATACCCAGCAAGCCAATACGGCTCCGCCTAAAGAAGTCATACCAGTTGTTGTCAACAAAGATAAAGAGGTAGTCTTGGGAGAAGAGGATGCAGAGTTCCTCAGAATCATAAAGAAGAGTGATTATAAGGTAATTGATCAGCTACATCAAACGCCTTCCAAAATATCTATCCTATCACTTCTTATGCATTCTCCGGCTCATCGAAGTGCGCTTCAGAAGTTGCTAGCCCAAGCTCATGTTACGCATGATATAACAGTGAATCAGTTTGATGGAGTCATTGCCAATATCACTGCGTGTAACAACCTCAGTTTCAGTATGGAGGAGCTTCCAAAGGAGGGCTTAGACCACAACCGTGCTTGTAAACACCCCAAATTTGCCCTCACCCATTCACACCTTGGCTTGTGATCATCCTCATATGCATAAACACAATCATATCATCTCACATCTCATTTTTGATTCACTGCATAGTTTCTAGGGCATCTGCACCTAGGGTTTGTGATCTGAGCAATCCCAAAGCATCTTGAGCCATTCCAAAGGCCACTAATCAACTCAAAGTGTTCCATGTGTGTTCTTATATCATATTTCATCTCCTCAAAGTCAAAATTGCAGAGGAATCACAAGAACTAGGGTTTGAGGTGATGCAGAGCCAGTTTAGACTGCACAGTTGACTGAAAATTAGGGTTTTGGTTTCAGAGGCCATGACTCCAAAGTTTTTGGTCATTATTGTTTCCATTGATCTCTATATGGTATAGGGAGTATGCATATCAATTTTCATGAAGAAATTCCATGGGGAAGTCATCTGATCAAGAGTTGACTTTTCAGACAAGTCAGTGCAAAATCAGGGCATCTGAGGCCCCCAATGACCCAACCAATGGGTGATCTTCATCATTTTGAGTGTATATGATCTTTATTTGATCATGGAAGAAGGTTGAAGTTCATAAAAATCAAGAATTTAGGGTTTTTGCAAATGTTGACTTTTTGGGCATAGTTGACTTTTCAAGAATGCATCATTTTAGGTCATTTTTCAAGCTTTGATTCTTGATCCAAAAATGCTTCAAATGGAAAAACTTTGGTCATGAAAGTTGTAGATCTCATCTTTCCCTTTTCAAAAAGTACAAGAACATGATCAAACTCTTTTTGGATCAAAAGTTATGGCAATGCAAAGTTGACAAAAATCATTAATTTTCAAGGCATGCCCTAAGTGAGAATTTTGCAAAACCTTAAACCAAAGCCATTTGTGACCTCTAATTCATTTCAAACCATTACATAAACATTCTCTAAGTCATACAAGTCAGATTTGAACCAAGATCACATGTGTTTAGTTCATGTAACCAGGCATTTTTATCATGTGAACCATAAAGTAACCAAGTTGCAAAACACTCATGACACTTCCCTCAACTTGCTGCCTTGACCTTTGAACCTTGCTGGCTCTCTCACCACACCATGCTGCGCCAGCCCTAGCCTTTGTACCAAGCTAGTATCAAGCCCATGCTTCTCTTACAAGATTTTTGACTTTATGCAAAAGTAAACATCCCAATCACCACAGGCCATGTCACATCCTCTGGCCACTTGCATTTGTTTATTGTATCCCTTAGCAAGCAAAACATAAGACTAAGCAAGGCTGAAGCTAGACATACCATCACATTCACAAAAATCACCCCACATTGCATAAGCCTTCGAATTCCTCTCCACAGCTTGCAAACATTCAAACCCTCTTCACCATTCAACTCACCATACTCCATAGGCCCCAAACCACCAAAGCTCAAGCCTGAAACAAGCCTGGCCTGAGCTTCACCATTCCCCACCCTCAGAACCAGTTCTCTTCGAATCTCACCAGCCAGCCATCAAACACCTCATCTTTCTTCACCAATAAGCCAGGCATACCACAAGGAGTCAAAACCACCCTTTACATTGACTTAAAACAGCCTGTACACAAAGTCCATTTCCTGCCACACCAGAAATGGATTCCTCAAAGCAGCTTGCCTAAGCTCATTCCAGGCTTTCCATTGGCTTCAGGGGGTTCAGGGAAGTTGTCCTGCATCAAAGCAAGGCCAAGAGAGCTCACATTCACATTTCTTCACCTCAGGTAGCTTCAAACCTCAAGCTTTTCAGAGCTCTGTTTTTTTGTTATAAAATGAAAATGCATGCTTCAAGGATCATGGTGATATGTTTAGATTTGAAAATGGTGTGAAAATAAGCATTTTGTGTCTCTCTGAATTTTTGCCCGTGAATATGTTTGGTTTCGATTCTCTTTGTTCATGCTGGATAAATGTTTTTTGATCATGGATTAAGGTTTAGTTTGGGGAGAGGGATGTTTCTGGGCAGTTAATTTGATGATTGGTGGCCTGTGGTGTTTTCTAGGGTTTTTAACCCGCCGGAGAAGACGACCGGAACCACTGTTCCGGCCGTCTGAGGTTAACATGCCCTAATTAGGGTTTAGTCCAGTAATTAGCAAACTTCAAATTTGGGCCATTGGATCATCTTTCCCGCGTGTGGACCAAAGGTTCAGATTGCTTCATTAACTTTAATTTCCACTTAACTTAATTTAATTAGGGTTAATAATTTAATTAGTCAGGTTTGAATTGTGACCATTGGATCACGCGCCAAGTCAACCATCTCCTCCCCAGAGTGCATCTCAGCCTCTCATTTAGCTTACTTCTTATTTTATTTAATTTTAATTCATTTTTATTTCAATTAACTTGTATAATTATTTTAAAATAGCAAAAATATCATAAAAATTATGAAAATTTTTCTTTAAAGTTTTATTAATTTTTAAGACCCAAAATTTTTTTTATTTTATTTTTTATCATTAAAAAAGAATTTTTAAATATTTAAAAGATTATTTTTAATTGATTAATGGGAATTAATTAATTAAAAATACTTTTAGGTATTTAAAAATTACACAAAAATTCATGAAATGTTCTAAGACATTTAGAAACATTGTCCAACCTTCAAACCAAATTTCTTTTTTGATCTTGATGCATTTTAAGAATTTTTCATTGAATTAAATCCTATTTTGTGCATTAATTTGATCATAAGTTTAAAAATCCATTTCTGCCTATTGGAGAAGGTTGAGACATTGGTTCTTCTTGCATTGTTTTCTATTTAGCATGTAGTTTCTAGGGTTAAATGGCCATGATTTGATTCCTCATTTTCAATTTGTTTGTTATTTCTTGTGTTTAGGAACCCTAAAAACCCTAATAACTTAGAAAATTCATAACTTGAGTTTGGTTAAGAGTTGGGACCTCCCCTTTGAACCTTGGTTTAGCATAGGTTTAGGGTTTCTTTGAGTGCCATTTTCCATTTTTATCTTAGGGTTTTGTTTCTGTTTTGGGTTTTTGTTTGATGTTTGGTCCATGAACCCTAATTTGGGCTTTCTTTTGCATCCTTCTTGCATTCTCTTGCATAACTTGACTTGTCATTGCATTTTGTGCATTCTTGTGATTCATTTGACATCTTAAGACATGTAGGAAGCATGTTTGATCATTGCATTACATATTTGCCATGTCATTTGTCTTGTATGCTTCATAACTTTCCATGCTTGTTCATGCTCCTTAGCTTGCATCATTTGCATCCATAATCTTGTATGAGCATCCCCATGCCATGCCTCATGTTTGCAGCACCTCATAACATCATAATCATCATCAACATGCTTCTGGTTTTGCTTTGCATCATACCATTTCATCCCATCTAGCATTGCATTGCATTTCTTTCTAACATTTCAGGTGGTAAGTAAACTTGAGAAGTGAATTTGCCTTCACTTCTCATAACTTTTCTTTTCATCTCTCTTGCATCCATTGCTGCATTTCTATTTGTGTTTGAGATTGAGCTTGCTCATTCTTGTTCCTCCCACCTTCTTTCTTCAAGTGACTTGACTTCTTGAATGAAGCAAGTCACTTTGCTTCTCTTGATCTTATTCATCTGCTTCCTGGTGGCTCCTCTGAAGATTTGTTCTTGCAAACCTCACAAACCTTAGGATCATCCAAGCATGACAATGAATTAGGGTTTTGATTAGTCCCCCATAGTTTTACCTTTGTGTCTCTCTTTGAGTCTTCTCTTCTCACCTCATGATCAGGGACTAAACCCTAAAGGCTTTAAGACTTTGTGATTAAGCTTATGCCTGCATCCTTCTCTTAGGATGGAGTGTATAACTTTAATCCTAAGTCTTGAACCCTTAAGGTGTTTAAATCTCTTAATCAATCCACTTAATAATCATCAAGACATCACACTTGTAACTTGGGCCTTGCATTAGGGTTCTAATTCTTCCTTAAGTGGTTAAGAAGGACTAACCCTAGTGTTAATGGACAAGTCCCCCTCAAGTTGTCTTACAAATCATAAAACACACTTCTTCATCTCACCATTAAATAAAATTCACTTAATCAAAGGCTTGTTTTGTCATGAGTTTAATCTTTAATCATGGATTAAGTTGAGGAGCTTTCCTCAGCTTAAACATCCTCATCTATTATCCTTCTATTAGGATGGTGTAATGAGTCTGTTTAATCCTTGATTACGGCTTAATCTCATTACTCAACACTAAACAAAAATACCAAAAACATCTAAATAATCACAAGTAGGTTAATGATCTTAATCCTGCATCAAAGGTGATTAAGTGTGAGAATCTGACTTCACACTTAAGGTATTCTCATTACCCCTAATCAGAGGGAAGATGTGATGAGTTTACTAACCCATTGGTTTAGGCTTAAGCTCATTAACTTATGACAAACTTTCACAAGCAATAAAAGACTGAAAACTCAAAAACAAACAATAATCGTCTCCTTCGGGATTCTTTTCTCATCATACTCACTCACAAACGAGAACTCGCTTCTTCCGTCTAATGCAAGACAGTTTGCACCTGAGCCAGACAGGTCATACACTTGAGCATAGGCAAGTAAGCAGTTCATAAGTCAATTCATCTTTCAGTCTCTTTGGGTCGAACTACGGTGTTCTGACTTCCTCATTGCACGAGAGGATACGTAGGCATAACTTAACGGTTATCGAACAAAAGTCTCTGTACATTCCCCCTCCTTCCAGCCTCATTCTCTTAGCCTCATTATCATGAGCAATTCATTCTCATTCTTTCACTGACACATCACTATGCACTTCACTTCTTTTACACTGACACCTGTATATTCTTTTCCAGCTATTTTATACACAGATTGCACTGACACTACCCCTTTAAAACACAAATCTTTCAAGCGTGGATCCCGTCGAGTACGACGGACAATCTGGGTGCTAATACCTTCCCAGGTTGTAACCAACCCCCTTTCTTAGTCTCTCTGGTTCGCAACCGTCTTATCCTTATCTTTCTAGGTCTATGCAGCATTGCCTTTCCTCCGGGATAAAAATGCTTAGCTGGCGACTCTATTCATCTCCAGTGAGTTCACGGCTGTGTGTTCTCACTGTTCCTTTCGCCGACCGTTCGCGCTTGTACCTGGATGCAAATCTTTGGGAGCGACAGTGCTCTCCACATATCAGTGAAATGTCAAGAGGATACTTTAGCAAGAGTTCTTGTGGATACAGGATCTTCTTTGAATGTTTTGCCGAAAAGAACACTTGCTAAGTTATCTTATCAAGGGGCAGAGATGAGGCCCAGTGCACTGATTGTAAAAGCTTTTGATGGTTCAAGAAGGACTGTTATTGGAGAAGTAGACCTACCAATCTTGATTGGGCCACAGGTCTTCAAAATCACTTTCCAGGTTATGGACATCAATCCTAATTACAGTTGCTTGCTGGGAAGACCTTGGATCCATGCTGCTGGGGCAGTCACTTCTACCCTACATCAAAAGATGAAGTTTGTAGTCAATAACAAGCTGGTGACCGTGTCTGGGGAAGAAGATCTCATGGTTAGCAACCTTTCATCCTTTACCTATATTGAGGCTGATGAAGATGCTTTGGAAACTTCTTTCCAAGCTCTTGAGATAGCCAATGCTGTCCTTCTGGAAGTAGAGGAACCAAAAGGGAAGGGTATCCCATCTTTTGTATCGCTGAAGAGTACCATTTCCACCATTGAAGAAAGAGGCCATGAAGGTTGGGGTGATGTCATCGAAGTCAAGCAGAAGCTAGATCGTTGCGGGTTGGGTTACAAACCAACTCATGTGAAAGAAGGAGCGTCAACCTCCGTTAAAGGACGTCTGAAGACCATTCAAGAAGTGTTCTCCAGTGCTGGTTATCAGGTCAATGCAATTGATGGAGTTTCTGAAGATGAAGATGTGAATCATCTGGTGTATCGATGTGAAGAAGCCTTGGACAATTGGGAGGCAGTCGAGATCCCAGAGTTTTTTCCATTGTCAAAGTAATTTATTGTTTTTTTAAGGGTTTTCAAAGTTCCCTAGCTCTGCCCAAGGCTATGGGAGTATTTTGTAGGGCCCCTTTCATTTTTAAAGTTATTATCAATGAAGGCATTTTGTTAAACTCTTATTTTGATCATTTACTGTTTTTCTCTCTTTTCACTTTTAAAAAAAAATGGCAATCTTTCAAAACCAATAAAAAAGTTTTTTCTCTTGCATTTCTCTATTTTCCACTTTTAATAAAAACAAATCATTATTATATGCAGAATAAACGAAAACCCTGTTGAATCCAATGACTCCACATTCTCTCCTAACTTTGATTCGCCCATCTACCAAGCGGAAGATGAAAGTGAGGAAGATTGTGATATTCCCGAAGAACTGGCAAGATTAGTTGAGTATGAGCACACAGAGCTTCAGCCACATAAGGAGCAGGTAGAGACCATAAATCTTGGCACTGATGAAGACATGAAGGAAGTCAAGATTGGTACAACACTTGGGGCAGACATCAGAGAAAGATTGGTCAAGCTTCTCAGAGAGTATGTAGATGTGTTTGCATGGTCGTATCAAGATATGCCCGGGTTAGACACAGACATAGTGGTCCACAAGTTACCTCTTCGACCAGATTGTCCTCCCGTCAAGCAAAAGCTCCGAAGAACAAGACCAGACATGGCTCTGAAAATCCGAGAAGAGGTCAAAAGACAGTTTGATGCTGGATTCCTCGCAGTTGCAAAGTACCCTGAGTGGGTAGCAAATATTGTGCCAGTCCCTAAGAAAGATGGCAAAGTCAGAATGTGTGTGGACTATAGGGATTTGAACAAAGCCAGTCCGAAGGACGATTTCCCTCTCCCGCATATTGATACTTTGGTTGACAACACTGCTAAATTTGCTGTTTTCTCCTTCATGGATGGGTTTTCAGGATACAACCAGATCAAGATGGATCCTGACGATATGGAAAAGACTACATTCATCACACCATGGGGCACTTATTGTTACAAGGTTATGCCATTTGGTCTCAGGAATGCAGGAGCCACTTATCAGAGGGCAATGGTCACCCTTTTCCATGATATGATGCATAAAGAGATAGAAGTTTATGTGGATGATATGATTGCCAAATCACAGAGTGAGGAGGATCATTTGAATCATCTCTTGAAGTTATTTGAGCGTCTCAGGAAGTTCCAACTGCGTCTGAATCCGGCTAAGTGTACCTTTGGTGTCCGATCAGGAAAGTTACTTGGTTTTATTGTCAGTCAGCAAGGGATTGAAGTAGATCCAGATAAGGTCAGAGCAATTCAAGAGATGCCAGCTCCCAAGACGGAAAAGCAAGTCAGGGGTTTCCTTGGAAGATTGAACTACATCTCCAGATTCATCTCCAACATGACTGCTACATGTGAGCCTTTATTCAAGTTGCTCCGGAAGAATCAAGCAATTGAGTGGAGTCCTGATTGTCAACTGGCTTTTGAGAAGATTAAGGTTTATCTACAAGAACCTCCTATCTTGATCCCACCTACTCCAGGGAAGCCTCTTTTCATGTATCTCACTGTGCTCGAGGGATCTATGGGTTGCGTATTAGGCCAACAAGACGAAACTGGTCGTAAGGAGCACGCCATTTATTACTTAAGCAAGAAGTTCACAGACTGTGAGAGCAGATACTCACTTTTAGAGAAGACTTGCTGTGCTTTGGCATGGGCGGCCAGACGCCTCAGGCAGTACATGATTTGTCACACTACTTTGTTGATCTCGAAAATGGATCCAATAAAGTACATCTTTGAGAAGCCTGCTTTGACTGGAAGACTCGCCCGTTGGCACATGTTGTTATCCGAATACGACATCCAATATGTAACCCAGAAGTCTATCAAGGGCAGTGTTTTGTCTGAATACCTTGCTGATCATCCTGTCGAAGATTATGAGCCTTTGAAATTCGATTTCCCGGACGAAGACATTATGTTGATAAAGGACTATGAAGTTCCAGGTCCAAATGAAGGTCCCGAGCCAGGTTCTCGTTGGAAGAGGATGTTTGATGGTTCCTCTAACTACATGGGGCATGGTGTAGGAGTTGTTTTGATGAATCCTGATGGTGGTTATACTCCCTTCACATCCAGATTATGTTTCGAATGTACAAACAACATCGCAGAGTACGAAGCATGTATTTTGGGTATCAAAGCTGCAATCGATACTAGAATCAAGATCCTTGATGTATATGGAGACTCAGCTTTGGTCATCTACCAAGTTAAAGGTGAGTGGGAGACCCGTGATGAGAAGTTGATCCCATACCGTGCCCACATTGTGGAATTTATCAAATACTTTGATGAAATCACTTTTCATCATGTTCCAAGGGCAGAAAATCAGATAGCAGACGCCTTGGCTATGTTGGCCTCCATGTTTCAAGTCAGATTTCTTAATGAAGCTCCACTCATTACAATCGAGCGAAGAACTGCACCAGCCTACTGTCTACTGGTCGAAGAAGAAACTGATGAGAAACCGTGGTTCTACGACATCAAGAACTATTTGCAAAATCAGGAGTACCCAACTGATGCAACAACTCTAGATAAGAAGACTCTGAGAAGATTGGCGTCCAAGTTCTTCCTCAGCAACAATGTGCTTTACAAGAGAAATCATGATATGGTTCTGCTCAGATGTGTGGACAAGCGCGAAGCAGACTTATTGATCAGGGAAATCCATGAAGGATCATTTGGAACACATGCCAATGGACATGCCATGTCCAGGAAGATTTTGAGAGCTGGATACTTCTGGTTGACCATGGAATCAGATTGTTTCAAGTATGCCAGGAAGTGTCATAAATGTCAGATTTATGCCGACAAGGTGCACGTACCTCCAACACTTTTGAATGTTCTGTCATCGCCTTGGCCTTTCTCAATGTGGGGCATTGACATGATAGGGGCAATTGAGCCTAAAGCTTCCAACGGTCATCGGTTTATCTTGGTCGCAATCGATTACTTCACCAAATGGGTAGAAGCAGCTTCCTACGCCAATGTGACAAAGCAAGTGGTTGCCCGTTTCATCAAGAACCAAATTATCTGCCGTTATGGAATCCCAAGCCGAATCATCACAGATAATGGGACCAATTTGAACAACAAAACGATGAAAGAGCTGTGTGAGACATTCAAGATTGAACATCATAACTCTTCTCCGTATCGTCCGAAGATGAATGGAGCTGTTGAAGCTGCAAACAAGAACATCAAAAAGATTCTGCAGAAGATGGTAAAAACTTACAAAGATTGGCACGAGATGTTGCCATATGCTTTACATGGATACAGAACATCAGTTCGCACTTCAACAGGGGCAACCCCTTTCTCTCTGGTGTATGGGATGGATGCAGTTCTCCCTATTGAAGTAGAGATACCCTCTTTGAGGATCTTGATGGAAACCAAACTGGAGGAAGCTGAGTGGGTCCAGAGCAGATATGACCAACTGAACCTCATTGATGAGAAGAGAATGACCGCCATGTGCCATGGACAGTTGTACCAAAAGCGTATCAAGAGAGCATTTGACAAGAAAGTCCGTCTCCGAGAATTCAAAGAAGGAGATCTTGTACTCAAGAAAATCTTGCCAGTCCACAAAGACGTGCGTGGAAAATGGAGTCCTAACTATGAAGGCCCATATGTTGTGAAGATGGCTTTCTCCGGAGGTTCCTTAATCCTTACAACTATGGATGGTGAACAACTGAAGCACCCGGTGAATGCTGATGCAGTCAAAAAATATTATGCCTAAATAAACCCGATAGGTCGAAAACCAGAAATGGCGACCTAGGCAAAAATGGGTATCCCGGTGGATCAAAACCTATGAAGGAGATCCAGGCAAAAGTTAGGGATAAAAATGAAAAAAAATAAGAGCTCGCTAAGTTGAAAACCCGAAAGGGCGGCTTAGGCAAAAAAGAGCGTCCCGGTGGATTGAAAACCCGAAAGGGCGATCCAGGCAAAAGTTAGGGACAAAGGCATTTGACTGTGAAGAATCATACTGGAAGATCGATCCATTTGCTCTTGTCAGAAGCAAGGTGTCGGGCAGTCTTAGTTATTAGGGATTGTAGTGGTCGTTGGATTCAATGTAGACCTTTCCCCATTGCCATTTTCAAACTGTAATTTCCCATGGAGTTTTTGCCATTGGCAAGCTACCATTCTTGAATAAAATACAAACTTTGCCTATGAATTTTGTTGTTCAGCTTCTTATTTTCTTTTGTTATGCAAAATGCTGTCACTTGATTACAATTTAACTCTGAAAATGACAAGTTTTTTTTAAGGAAATATTTTTTTTTTTTGAAAGCCCACTGAAAAACTTTTTAGTTTCTTTGACTTTGGAAAATTGAAAAAAAGAACCTTTTGTCTCCCCAAGAAGTCCTGGTTTGCAACAACACTTTTATACTATTATTGCAGAAATCCCCATGGAAGTTCAAAACTTATAACACTCTTGGATGGATCCTTGGACCAAGCATGATTTCCAAGTTCGAAGACATCTCCCCAGTGTTTTTCATATTGCTCATCTAAGTATTGGTGTTGAGAGCTTTCTCCCTCTTTGAGTCTTGTCAAACTCTTTATTTCTTTAGAGTCAACATTTGCATATCACGATCATTCGCATCATGCTCAATCATGCGCATTTGACATTTGCATTTGTCTTTCCCCAGTTGTCGTCTGTCTAACTCCAAGTCCAGATATCATTAGTGTTCAACTTGAGAATTCATTGTTGTTGGTACCCGAGGTGGTTTACCATTTGTTTTTTGTCCCCAGTAATTACTGGTGCCCCCAGTGGAATTCTAATTGTGTTTGGTATTTATCTTTATGACCACCATGTCTCCTTGAAGTCCAATTGTCATTGGCACAAATCTTTTAAGCAGGTCCTGAAACCTTTTGCTTAAAATCCAAGTCCATTTGATTTTGTACATACCTGTACCCTTTCTCCTGTTGGTTCCTGAAGGAATTTCCAGCGGTCGGGTGTTTTATCTTATTTGAAAACTCCAACATATCTTGTTGTTTGCTTTTTGTGTTAGCCGGTCGCTCAGAGCCGTTGATCCATCTTTGGGTGATCCCCATTCTATCCCCAATGTTAGCTGGTCGCATGGAGCCGCTACTAAATCTTTGTGATTTCTTTCCTTATCCTTGGTGTCGGCAGTTACATTTGAACCTGCTAATTTACCATTTTTGAATGCTTTGACTACTTTACCTCTATCATTCTTAGTGTCAACCGGTTTTTTAACTTGTTGCGCATTCACTTTGAGTGTATTTTGGTTTTCTTCTGTAGTGTCAATAGGTTTCGAACCTATTGTGCTTCCGCTTCGAATATTTTTGTTGATTATTCTTAGTGTCAGTTGGTCGCATCGAGCCGCTGCGCATTCACTTCGAATATTTTTGTTGTTATTCATGGTGTCAGTTGGTCGCATCGAGCCGCTGCGCATTCACTTTGAATATTATGTTTATCATTTCCAATGCTAGCTGGTCGCATAGAGCCGCTGCATTTTCTCTTTGAATATTTATTTTGTTCTTGGTGTCAGTTGGTCGCATTGGGCCGCTGCGCATTCACCTTGAATAGGTTTGTTGTCATTCTCAGTGTCAGTTGGTCGCATCGAGCCGCTGCGCATTCTTTTTGAATATTTATTTTGTTATTCTTGGTGACAGTTGGTCGCATCGAGCCGCTGTGCATTCACTTTGAATATTTATTTTGTTCTTGGTGTCAGTTGGTCGCATTGGGCCGCTGCGCATTCACCTTGAATAGGTTTGTTGTCATTCTCAGTGTCAGTTGGTCGCATCGAGCCGCTGCGCATTCACTTTGAATTTTGTGTTATTTTTATTCTTAGTGTCAGTTGGTCGCATCGAGCCGCTGCGTATTCACTTTGAATTTTGTGTTATTTTTATTCTTAGTGTCAGTGGGTCGCATCGATCCGCTGCGCATTCACTTCGAATATTATGATTTTCATTCTTAATGACAGTTGGTCGCCTTGTGCCACCGCGCATTCATTTCGATTCCTTTGTCTTCATCATTCTTAATGACAGTTGGTCTCCTTGTGTCACTGCGCATTCTTTTTGGATGTTTAGTTGTTGTATTCTTAGTGTCAGTTGGTCGCATCGAGCCGCTGCGCATTCACTTTGAATATTATGTTTATCGTTTCCAGTGACAGTCGGTCGCATTGAGCCACTGCACATTTCTCTTTGAATGTTTATCTTGGTTGTATTCTTAGTGTCAGTTGTTCGCATCGAGCCGCTGCGCATTCACTTTGAATATTATCGTTTTCAGTGACAGTTGGTCGCATTGAGCCATCTGCACATTCTATTTGGATATTTTTGTTGATTATTCTTAGTGTCAGTGGTCGCATCGAGCCGCTGCACTTTCCCTTTGACCGTTTATTTTGTTGTATTCTTAGTGTCAGTTGGTCGCATCGTGCCGCTGCGCACCCACTTCGAATATGTTGCTGCTTTTATTTCTCAAAGTCAATTCGGTCGCATAGAGCCATTTGGTCAACCACTTCGATTTATTTCCTTGTCTTATTTGTATTCTTGGTGTCAGTTGGTCGCATCGAGCCACTGTGCAGTCACTTTGAATTTTATTTTGTTTTGTCTGTGTTCGGTGATCCAACGCTTTGGATTTCCCTTTTGTTCCTGTCTTTTGTTATTCTTAGTGCCGACAGTTACACTTGAACCTGTTGATTTATCACTTTGAATATTTCCCGTTTTCGTTTCTTTATCCCTAGTGTTTGTCATCCCCAGTGAGTCTTGGCTTGTGGTCGCCGTTTATCTCATTCTGGTCATTCATACCATAATCATCATTTCATTGCATAGAGTTACAGAATTAGATAGTTTGTAGTCCGGCATAGCATTGCATTTAGGGGCAAAATTTCCGGTTATTTCTGTATTTAAATACCTTTCACCATGATCTCATGAGTGCCTATCGTCATTCACGCCATCTGGTAAAGTTATTTAAATAGGGGCAACTGTCACACCCCAAATTTTACCCCTAATCGCTCATATCATAATCATACATTCATCGCATTTAGCGGGGTTTTTTTTTTCCCGATTTTATTTTTCTGTTGCTTTCCTCTCTTTTTTCTAGCTTCTATTTTAATTTAATTTCTCTTTTCTTATTTATGATTTTTTTTAATTCATTTTTGTTTTTTTTAATTTTTAATTTCCATTTTCGTTTCTATTTGTAAGTTCCTATGTTAAGATTTTATTTTAATTTCTATTTCTAACCTTTAGCTCAATTTTTAATTTTTTCTAAATTTATTTGTTATTTCTTTTCATTTTCAAGTTCGTTTTTTTAATTAATTTTTATTTCATTTTCAAGTTTTATTTTTGAATTTATTTTCTATTCTTCAATTTTTAATTTTATTCCATTTTCAAGTTGTTATTTCTAAATCTAATGTCAATTTCAATTCATTTTTATTTTCTAAATTCCAAACTTATTTCTCAAATTCTAAAGTTAATTTTTTAATTTCAATTATTTAAGTTTCTAAGTTATTTCAATTTTAAGTTTAATTCCTTTTTTATTCACTTCTAATTCAAATTTTAATTTTTAACCATTTATTCCATTTTAATTCATATCCACATTTTTATTTTCTAAATTCCAATTTATTTCTCAAGTTCTAAATTAATTTTAGTTTCAAGTTTATTTATTTAAGTTTATGAGTTATTTTCAATTTTAAGTTTATTTCTTTTTAATTCACTTCTAATTTAAGTTTTTATTTAGATTCTAATTTAGAGTTTCTCATTTCAAGTTTCAATTTCAAACCATAGTGTAAATAATCAATTTCTCTTTATTCCAAATATTATTTTGTTTACATTACAATTGCAAAGAAAATATGTACAAAGTTCAGCCCCAAAATACAAAAAATGCAGCACAACATAGCAGCACAAAAATACAAATTTCAACAGCACAAAGCAGTCCCAAAATTCAGCATGCAGCCACCAACAACCTGCATTTCCTGCTCCACTCCCTCCACAAAAACTCAGATTTTGTCCCCTTGCCTCCAACCCTTCACCTACAAGTAACCAGTACAGAATTTCAAATTAAAAATAGATGAACCAAGCCATATAATACCACTGTTACATTCACAAAACTACACTACAAACAGTCTCAACTAAACACTATAGTTCAGCCCCATAAACTACACACAAAGCAGCCCCAAAACAACACACAAAATTACACAAATTTCAGCATCAATACTACACACAAACAGCCCTCCAAACAGTCCCAAACAGCTCTCATTCAAAAAAAAATCCAGCAACTTAAACTTCACAAAAAAGGGAGGAGAAAAGAGAAGAAGCTGCATACAACAAGAAGTAGAAGAGGAATAAGAAGCTTACTACTTGTGGACCCTTCACCCCGATAACGTTCGGGTCGGTATATTTCTGTTTCCTTCATCTCTTTTCGCATATTGTTCATGTTCCTTCTTTAAATTCATTTTGTTGCTCCTCATTCTGCATTCATAAAACAAAAACCTCATATTAGAACTTCACAAAAATAGCAGTCATAAAACACTAAAAAAAGAGCCAACACATAACAAACTCATTCAATTTCACCTTCATCTTTCAACACCCAAAGCTCACAACTTTTCACTGCCAAACAAACATGAATCTTTCCACCTCAAAACACTTTTCAACCTCCAATCAAACCTGCAAACACAGAGAGATCACAAACCATCTCCGTCACCGTTCCACCATTTCAGTTCCAGGAAAGATTGAGAAACATAAAACCTGTTGAAAAAATTCTCAAACCCTGTTTCCACCTTTAGTCATCACAGCCACCAAACGCAGAAAACCTCACCTTATCACCAATCTCCTTCAACTCTCATCACCAGAGCCACCTTAACAACACCCCTCAAACCGTTTCCATAAATTTCACCAAGCTGACACAAAAAGAAGAAAACAAAAAAGCAGAGGTGAGATAATAGAATCCATCGCCAAAACCAGTAAACAAGCTTGACTTTCAAAATAAAAAAAAAACTGTGAAAACTGAACTGAGTCCATCACCGCGGCCAACCCGAAAACAGCCGTTGAGTCAACCCAAAACCCCTTCAAAAACCATCAGCCACCGCCACCCGCATCACTGCTCAACACAGCAAACTTCCGTTCACCGTTCCTCCGTCAAACCCGTAACTATCCACCGGCACAGCACTAAAGCACAGTCTTCACAACCTGAAAACTACTACCAAAATCAAAATACAAAAAATTTTGAACAGAAAATGAGATAAGAATCGTGAACTCACCCCAACAATATCCTTCACCATCAAACAAAATCAAACCGAAAAGCCGCGGCCAACCTCATCCGCCGCACACAAACCATTTCAATCAAAACCTTTCGCTTCCGTGAAACCTTCAAACAAGCTCTCCACAGTCTCCTTCAACTTTCTTTCAATCATAACCCAAACACACCATTTTGTTCATACTTTTACCATAACATCACTCCATCAAAACAAACTTTCATCCTCCATCACTCCAAACACTAATCACCGAAATTAACCCCAACCAAAAATCACAACAAACCCACAGAGAACAAAAAAGCAAGTCGAAGAACACGGATCTTGAGTTGAATTGAGAAACTGTGAACAAACCTTCACGAAACCTCGCCACAACCGTCAACCACCAAATAATTAAACCTTTGATCCAGCCGCGAGCTACCGCCCTTCTTCACTGTGAAACCAGTTCGCATCCATCTCACACCGACCCTGAAACGCCGAAGCCATAAACAACTATCCCGCGAATGAATCCATCACCTGTAACCACCAGAATATAAAAAAAGCACACAAAAGTTTAGAGCCGGGTCCAGTAGCTTTAGGAGTGGATGTCAAATTTAATGTTAATTCTGCTTTCAACCTTCTATGTGAGTTGGATCTTCAACTTCCTTACCTGCTTCTGTGAGTTGTATGATGCCTCAAAGTGTGCAACCAGTTCAACAGCATCCTTCAAGGTGGCTAGAGGGGGAAGTTTCTCTGGTTAACAGTTTTGAAGGTTTTGGTCTCTCGGAGAATGGGCATGATGTAAAACCTGAGTTTCCCACTGCACGAAGCTGTATCAATCGTCAACCCTTCACTGTGATTCACAGACCAATACCCACAACCTAGAACCGTCCTTCGACCTTGAACCGAAACTGCCCTGTTTCGACAAAGGCTCGAACCGTCAACAAAAAAACCCACCATCACTGCAAACCGAACCTCAAACAATCACCTGAAAACAAAACACCGTAAAATCCACCGCAACCTAACACCGGCCTTCACGAAATCCCCAAAATCCAGAACCACAATCATTGAACCCACCCATCACCGACGGCCATCACCATCCCGAGCAAAACCACGAAAACTGAGAGACAGAGACGGAGGGGGTCGCCGCGGTTTTCGTCTTGAAACGGTGGTTTTCTTTTCCATTGTTGAGATTTAAGCTTTGAAGGAAGGAGTGATTGAGATTGCAAATCGTGTTTATTCCCTTCCTTTTTCTCTCATTCTGATTTTCTTTTTGTTATTAAAATTAGCATAAATACTTATTTGGTTTTTATTTATTTATTTAGTTATATATTAGGTTTAAATTTTTATGGAGAGTTGGGCTTTGTAGTCCATGGATTCCACTCTCTATCTGCACCTACACAGTAGCCAGCGCCCCTTTTTCTTTTTTATATATATAGAATTATTTTTATTTTGTTATTATTATGAAGATAGAACTTGTTTAATCTACTTTTATGTTTCAATTTATTTGTTAATTACCTATTTGCTTAAGGAAATGCCTCAAAATTAGTGATTTATTTTATTTCGATTTTCTTTTCATCTTTTTAGGGCCGATGATATGACAAAGGTCACGATAAATCGTTTCCGATTAATCGTGACCCATATGAGGCCATGCATTTTATTTATTTCTATTCCATGCATTTATTCATTTCTTATTCCATTTAATTCATTATTTATTTCTATTTAATTTATTTAATTCATTTCATTCTATTTTCATAATTTATTTCACTTTATTTATTAATTATTCATTTCTCGCGTCTTTACACTATATTAATTTTTATTTTCAAGATAATATTTCCTTGGTCCAACGCCAAGTGAACTTCACTTCACTACACTCACACACGTAAGTCGGTCGTTTACGATCGCCGTCTGCACAGTTCCTTACACTGCACAGCCTTTCTAACTTAAGAAAATTGTCGCACTGCGTTTGTTTTTCATCCCCGCATTCTCGATCCACATATCGAGCCATAGCCAGTTACTAAGCCTTTGTCTTCGCATTGTCCATTTACTTTATTCAGTTTATTTTTGCAAGTTGCAGCCTTTGCCTAATCTTAGGAGCTTGCACCCTTATTTATTTTCGTTTATGCTTTTCAATCCAAAAGGGAAAGACTCCTGCAGTTGACTCAATGTCATAGGAAGTTTAGCAATCCCTAATTTCATTTTGACCTTAGCAATTAGGTCCTTCTTTTTCTTTGTCCTTAGCAATTAGGTCCCTCATCCTTAGGTCCTTAGCCATTAGGTCCTTAGCTTTTTATTTTACAACTTTTGGTGACTTTCTTAAAGTCACGTGAGTGTTTGCCATAACACTTACCTTCCCCCGCAAACCTTGAGCGTAACCAAGTGTTCGTTAATCCTTAGGAGAACTACGAGTGCTCTGATTCTACACCCGATACGTAGGCATCGATGCGATGTTGTGCGAGCACCATTAGAAATAAAACCTTAGGTTCCCATAATTTTAGCAAGCAATAAATAAGAATAATGCAAATATTAACAAGAGGTTCCCGTAGGATACTACGGATGCTTAGGATGCTAACACCTTCCCTAGGTATAATCAACCCCCGAACCTAGTTTCTCCTCATTTAGGGTTTTTACGATCTTTTTCCCTTTTCCCTTTGGATTAAATTAAAGTCGGTGGTGAACATAAAAGTTTTGCGATACAAGTTAACTTAATAGCTTGTTATCCGATTCTCACCGCAACACTAGGGGCATCCTTGTCTTTTCCATGCTACTTCCTTGCCTATAAATATGCCTTTAGTTTTTACTTTTCAATGTCCAAACTTAGTTATCTTAAGCATATATCAGTTGTATTAGTAGTAATCGCTTCACATCGGAGTGTTACTTCAATCGAGTGATCGAGTCTGTATGTGTTTGTACGATTAAGTCTTGGAGCACTTTGGAAGGAAGTTAATCCTACCACCATTTTATTTCCAGTTCGTATTTTATTCAACCCTCCGATTGGAGCAGGTTTTCATTGCTTTAACTTTTGTCTATTTATTACCCGCACTGCTTTACTTTCCTTTATTTCCTGCACTCACACTTTACTTAATTTATTTCCCGCACTGCTTTACTTTCCTTTATTTCTTGCATTGCACTACTTTCCTTGATTTCCCACACTCACACTAAATACCTTTTATGAAAAATATTAAAATGAACTTTTACTTTACCATGTCTAGCTAATTTTATAAAGGTTAGAATGTAAGGATCATAATTGAACCGATAATCTGTACAATTGTTTGTAGAAACACTTAAGGGCTATTTTGACTTTCAATATAAGTTTTCCTGATTTTAAAGTTCCGTTGGGTAAGATCGAAAGTCGTTCGTCGTCTATTTAAACTTAATTGTTTTTAACTATTTCAAAAACAGCGAAAGCGCCTTGTTTAGTTCATTAGGAGTTTTTAATTCAAAAAGAAATGAGATTTTAAAACTATTTTCGGACGCGTTAAAAAGTTTAGAATCTGGTTCGTAAGAACCTCTTTTTGTTAGAAAATCTAGGTCAAAATACTTTTCAACTTAGTTAAGATACTATATTTCTTAAAAATAGGTTTACTACTCTAACACAATGCGCGCCTTTTTATCCGTGACAATAAGAGGGTTTGATTAGGGAGTACAACTCGGTTCTGATTTCGCGAAAGCGACAGTTCCCGTTAAATTGGTTCTTTTCAAAGTAGAAAATACTGCCCATAAGTAGTTCTATTAACAAGTACCTGATTATCAATTGATTATGTGAATTGCATTCGAACCTGTCTTTATCAATTAATTTAAACTTATTACTTTATTTACCATTGTGCACTTCTTGAAACTACTATTGTCATTTGCCCTAGATACACACCGTAACAATAGATAACGATAGATTGACTTTTGATCTCTGTGGATTCGACAATCTTTTATATTACTCTGACGCGTTCGTACACTTGCGAAAAACACACATCAAGTTTTTGGTGCCGTTGTCGGGGACCAATTTCGTCAAATTTCGTACCCTATTGTTATACCGGTTAGACTAAGGTTGTTACCTACCAGTCAATGCGAAAGACTCGCAGCACCGGAAGCTTAGTAAACCCTCTAGCTAAACCTGAACGTTACGCTCGAGCACGTTTATTTTTCCATAAAATTAGGAGAGCTATGTGTCGCTCCCCGGATTTCCATCCTGGTACAAACGCGTAAGTGGTGCGGAAAAAGAATAGAGTCACCAGCCAGACATTTTTATCCCGAAGAAAGGGAATGGTAATGCTGCACAAACCAGAAGAAAGAAGAGGAAGGACACAGGTCCTGCGAACCAAAGAGACTGAGTTCGGGAGTCGGTTACGACCTGGGAAGGTATTAGCACCCAGATCGTCCGCCGTACCCGACGGGATCTACGCTTGCAAAAGAAACTGTTTCAAAGGGTGAGGGTATGAAAACTGCAGCAAAGAAATGAAAATGAAAAGAAACTGGAACTGGAAAAGAACTGAAATAAGAAAAGAAAGGAAAAATGAAGGGAAAATAAAGATTGTGCTCGAACGGGCCCTACCCCGCTGCCTACGTACCTCATCAGGATAATGAGGATCAGAGACGCCGTAGTTCCCCTAACTAGGGGTAACAAAGTAAAATTGCTTGTGAATTAAAGCTTGAACTGCCTATGCCATTGCTCAGGTGTTGCAGACTCGGACGACGAGTGCGTAACCGTCTTGCAAAGTGACAAGTAGGAGCAAGTTCGCGTACGGAGCGAATGAGGTGAGAAAAGAATTCCCGAAGGAAAGACGCTTATTGTTTGTTTGGTGTTTTTTAGAAGCTTTTATGAGTGGAAGCTTGCATAGGTAAGTGTACCTAAGTCTTTACTCAATGGGATGTGTACGTCTCACATCATCCCGAAATGGAATGCGCAAGAGGCACACCTATCTATGGAGGAAATCCCCAAAGCTAGTCCCACAAGTGAAGGCTTAAGCACACTGGCCTATTACCATTATTAAGTATTTTTGTGGTTTTATGGTTAAGAACTATTTTTTAGCTTTTCTTTGTGAGGTACTCATGCTAAGACCTATCCACCACGAGTGATAACTCACACCTCGCCCTGAAACGGAATGCGTGCAAGTATCTCATAGCAAAGTCTCATGTCACATGAAAGTACTCAACCTTTATTAAGTGAATTAGAATTGAATTTGAAGATGAGAAGAGAAGAAGAACCAAAAGGAGAAAAAAGGTAAAAACTAACGGGAAAAGTCTAATCCTAATATTCACATGCTCGGATGGTCCTAGGTTAGTGAGGCTCACTATCCTAATGAAGGAGAAGAAAAGAAGAAGATGAAAGGAGCAACACCATGGTGGCCTAAGCGCACCTCCAGCAAGACAAGAATAAAAGAAGATGAGGAAGAAGAAATAAGATGAATAAGAATGAAAATAAAGAGATGAGAATGCAATGGAATAATAAACAATGCACAAACAGAGCCTACACCTGTAGGACTTCCAGATGCAACAGCATGCAATAAAAACGGTCCTCAGTGGTACCTAACGGAGAAGGTCTGTTGCCTCTTCAATAAGCACAAGAGAAAACTCAGGAAGAAATTTTGAATCTAAAGCGGATTCAACAGTTCAAGCACAAATTGTCAAATATCAGGGTATCAGACCAAAGTCAAGTGCAAGCATCCATCATCCAGAATTAAAGTCAAGAATTGGTCCGCGCAAAAACAAAATCTAAGTGAGATTTGTATCCAGGGATTCCATTAGTCCGAACAAGATTATGAAAATAATTGGTCTCAAGATCATCATCAAGCTGCAACCTTCGCTATCAAAATCGAACAATGATCCTACAAAGCATCAAACCAAACTAGAACCAGCATTAAACACGATTCTATTTAATTAACCGGATTAATCAAATCTAAAATTAAAACTATATTAATAAAATTCTAATGAAATTCTAAATCAAAATATTAACAAAACTTAATCAAATACTAATTGTGATTAACTAAAAAATATTAACCCAAAACTTAAAGAAACTATTAACAAATAGCAAAAGAAAAAGAAAAATAAATAAATATATATGGTGCAAATAATGAAGCCAACGTGTTCAAACAACAAAACTAAAGTGCAATAAGTCCAACAATCCTCCTGCAATCGCTCAGGGAGGTTCAGCAGTGGTCTGAAAAGAAGCTTGTGGATCTAAATGGGCTTTAGAGTCCAATACTCAGCACATGAAAGGGGATAACCCGCTGAAAAATAAGGTGCAGGAGAGAAACCAATGGGCCTACCGGTCCATAAACAAAATGCACGTGAGAGTGTAATTTGATACACAAGGTGATGAGAAGTAAATCAGCATGGGCTTAGACAATCAATATTAAATAAATGAAATTAAGAATTTAAATAAATAATAATGGAAAAAAAATACAGAAATTAAAAAGGTTTGTGAAACAGAAGCTTCAAGACAAAATCCCCTTCGCGAAAACGGCGTGAAGCCCTAAATCGCACGGTCAAATGCTTCGCTTCCTCAAATCGCGAATGCTTCCCTTCAAGTTCTGACAACGATCTCCGCGATTCTGCGCTTGATGTTGTCGCTCCCACCAAAATGACACGTGGCCATGAGGGGTACAGACGCGAACGGTCGGCGAAGGGAGAGAGAACATACAAGGCTGAACTCAAGAGAAAAGAGTCGCCAGCTAGGCATTTTTATCCCGGAGGAAAGGTAATGCTGCATAGACCTAGGAAGATATGGATAAGACGGTTGCGAACCAGAGAGACTGAGAAAGGGGGTTGGTTACAACCTGGGAAGGTATTAGCACCCAGATTGTCCGCCGTACTCGACGGGATCCACGCTTTAAAAGATTTGTGTTTTAAAGGGGTAGTGTCAGTGCAATTTGTGTATCAAAGCTGGAAAGAATGCAAGTGTCAGTGCAAAAGAAATGTGAAGTGTATAAGAGAAGTGTCAGGGAGAAAACAAGAATGAAATGCTCAAGATAATGAGGCTTAAAGAAATGCTGGAAGGAGGGGGAATATACATAGACTTTTGTTCGATAACTGTTAAGTTATGCCTACGTATCCTCTCGTGCAATGAGGAAGTCAGAACGCCGTAGTTCGACTCAAAGAGACTGAAAGATAAATTAACTTGTGAACTGCTTACTTGTCTATGCTCAAGTGTATGACCTGTCTGGCTCAGGTGCAAGCTGTCTTGCATTAGACGGAAGAATCAAGTTCTCGTTTGTGAGTGAAGGTGATGAGAAAAGAATCCCGGAGGAGACGATTATTGTTTGTTTTTGAGTTTTTAATCTTTTATTGCTTTTTTGGTGTTTGTCATAAGAAAATGAGCTTAAGACTAAGCCAAAGGGTTAGTAAACTCATCACATCTTCCCTCTGATTAGGGGTAATGAGAATACCTTAAGTGTGAAGTAAGCACCTCACTCCTTAATTACCATGATGTAGGATTAAGATCATTAACCTACTTATGTATTTAATTAGATGTTTTTGTTGTTTTTGTTTTGTGTTAAGTAATGAGTTTAAGCCATAATCAGGGATTTAATGAACTCATTACACCATCCTAATAGAAGGATAATAGATGAGAACATTTAAGCTGAGGAAGATACCTCAACTTAATCCATGATTAGGGATTAACCTCATGACAAAACATAGCCTTTATTAGATGGATTTTAGTTAATGATAAGATGGAGAAATGATTTTTATGGTTTGTAAGACAACTTAAGGGGGACTTGTCCATTAACACTAGGGTTAGTCCTTCTTAACCAATTAAGGAAGAATTGGAACCCTAATGCAAGGCCTAAGTTACAAGTTTGATGTCTTGATAATTATTAGATGGATTGATTAAAGGATTTAAACACATTAAGGGTTTAACACTTAGGATCAAAGTTATGCACTCCATCCTAATAGAAGGATGCAGGCATAAGCTTAATCACAAAGCCTTAAAACCTTTAGGGTTTAGTCCTTGATTATGAGATGAGAAGAGAAGACACAAAGGTAAAACTAAATGGGGGACTAACCAAACCCTAATTGTTATCATACTTGGAGGTCCTAGGGTTAATGAGGCTTGCAAAAGATCTTCAGTTGAACCACCAGGAAGGGAGCAGATGAAAGGAGCAAGAAGTAGAGAGAAGCAAGACAACTTGCTTCACTTAAGAAGACAAGTTGCTTGAAGAAAGAAAGTGGGAAAGAGCATGAATGAGCAAGCCCACTCAAACACCAGATAAAAAATGCAGCAATGATGCAAGAGAGGGATGAGAAGGGATTGTGAGAAGTGAAGGCAAATTCACTTCTCAAAACAACTTACCACCTGAAAAGTTAGCAAAGAAATGAAATGCAATGCAAATGAGATGAAATGTCATGATGCAAACCAAAGTCAGAAGCATAAACATGATGTTAATGATGCTAAGAGAAGATGCAAATACAAGGCAAGACATGAGAATGATCATACAAAGATATGGATGCAGAAGAAGCATGCTTGAACCATGGAAGTTCATGAAAGTTTATGAAATGCAATGAACATATAACATGGCAAATGAAAGATGCAATGATCAAACATGATTCTAATATGTCCTAAGATGTATTATGAATCATGTGGATGCACAAAATGTCATGGCAAGTTCTTAAATGCAAGAAAATGAGAGATGGATGCAAAGGAAGGCACAAATTAGGGTTTTCATACAACATGCAATGCAAAAATTCAAAACCAGAAGCAAATGACATGACAAAAAATTGAAAATGGGATCAAAGGAACCCTAACCCTACACAAGTTCACTGCCCAAAGGAGGGGACCTAAATCTAAACCTAATGGAAGTTATGATTTTCTCAAGTCAATTAGGGTTTTAAGGTACCTTATCATGAAAAATTCAAAATAAATTGAAAATGCAAGATCAAATCAAACCAATTTTATCCTATAAACTACATGCCACGAAGGGTGCAATGCAAGAAGAAACAACATCAAACTCTCAAAGGTTAGGCAGAAAGGATTTTTCAAAGTTTGCACAAAAATATTGCCTCAAAATGAATTTAATTCCATTGAAAATGATCAAAAGGCATTAAGAACAAAAAAGAAATTTGGTTTGAGAGTTTGATAATGTTTCTTAATGTTTTAAAATGCAATGTGAATTTTTTGTGATTTTTAAATACCTAAATTCATTTTTAATTAATTAATTTTCATTAACTAATTAAAAATAAACATTTAAATGATTTAAAAATGATTTTTAATGCAAAAAAATAAAAATAAAAATATTTTTGGCTTCTAAAAATTAATAAAAGACTTGACAAAAATTTTCAGAATTTTTAAAGGTATTTTTCTATTTTAAATAATTCGTGGAAATAAAATGCAAAACAAATAAAATTAAAATGAATTTAAATGAAAAATGAGAAAGTCAGCTAATCTGATGGCTGAGATTCAAATTCAGGGACGCGGGAATTGACTGCACGCGCGAACGAACGGACCAAATTCAAACTTGCCTAATTATGATTAAGCCCTAATCAGAAACCCTAATGACTTTCAGATGACCGGAACAATGTTCTAGTCATCTTCTCCGGCAAGCTCCTCACCCCATCTCCCTCAATACGCATCAAAACCTCACAAAAATCTCCAGAATCAACCCTTAAACATCACTGAATCTACCCCCCCCCCCCCAAAAAAAAATCATTTATTTTCCATGATCAAGAGAATCAAACCAAAACGCATTTCACGGGCAGAATTTCAGAACAAGCATACATGGTCATTTTTCACTCATTTTCAAAATAAATCACATCATGATAATCAGTGAAACATAAGGAATCAATTAGTAACTAAAAAACAAGGTTCTGGAAAATTTATTTTCGTGAAGCTACCTGAGGTGAAGCTTTCAGTTTTGAGCTTTCAGACTGCCTCCTTGCTTCAAAACCACTCCAATGATCTCCCTGAGTATGCTTTGAGGCTTGGTTGGAGTGTATGGTGGCTAGTTTGTGAGATTGATCAAGTTCTGTTCAGTGAGGGATGAGAATCGTGTTTGAGTTTCAGGGGGTTTCAAGGCAAGGTGAAGGGTGGTAACTGGTCAGTGGATCATGGTGAGTGTTTCTGTGAAGTTTATTTTGATGTTTTATGCTTGTGTGAGGAGATTCAAATGAAAATGAATAAGAGGTGAGTTTGAAGGATGTTGGCTTGTGGGAGAGATCAGGATGAGTTGTGCTATGTGTTGAGTCTCATTTTGTCCATGTATCACACTGTGATAGGTCTGTGGAGTTGGTGTGGCCTAGCTTGATTGGTATGGGCCATTTTGCATAAAGTCAACTTTTTGTGTAAGAGAGGTATGGGTCAATGGCAGGCCAAGGACAAAGGGGTGTCCTGCGCAGCAAGGATTGAGGAGAGCCATGGAATCAGTCTTGAGGCCAATTAGCAAGTGGATTAGGGTTTGTGAGAGGTTTTGCAACTTTGTGATCTTTTGGCCCTTTTGTGATTACTTGAAGCATAAGTCATGAAAATGGACAAATCCTTGGTGCATTCTGATTTTTAGGCATTGGTTTATGTTTGTGAAAAGGTTAGAAGTTCATTTGAAGTCACATTTTCCCTTGGCAAGAGGTTTTGCAACTTTGCCTCTTTGGTGTAAAACTTGAAATTATGTGATTTTTCCCAACTTTGACAAGCCATAACTTTTGATCCAAAATGAATTAGAATGAGTTCTTGTACTTTTTGAAAAGGGAATGATCCATTCTACAACTTTCATGACCAAAATTTTCTCATTTGAAGCATTTTTGAATCAAAAAGAAAGGGTTGAAAAACTTTCCCAAAATGGCAAGTTTTCATTACAAGTCACTTTCCCAATTCTTCAATTTTGTGAACTTCTAACATCTTCTATGATCAAATAAAGATCATACACATTCAAAATGATGAAGAACACCCTTTGGTTGGGTCATTGGGGGCCTCAGATGCCCTGATTTTGCACTGACTTGCTCAAGAAGTCATCTCTTAATCAGATGCCTTCCTCATGGAATTTCTTCATGAAACTTGATATGCAGGATCCTTATATCATATAGAGACCAATAGAAACAAGAATGACCAAAAAATTTGGAGTTATGGCCTTTGAAACCAAAACCCTAATTCTAGGTCATCTGTGTAGTTAAACCTGGCTCTGCTTCCATGCCTTTCTCAGTTCTTGTGATTCTTTGACTTTCTTGACTTTGTGGGGATATAATATGATGCTTGGACATACATGGATCCCTTTGAAGTGATTGAGACCTTTGGAATGGCTCAAATGGCTCAGGATTGCTCAGATCATAAACCCTAGATGCAGATGACTTAGAAACAATGCAGTGAAGCAAAAATGTGGTATGAGATGCTATGATTGAACTTACGCATATGAAAATATCACAAGCCATGGTGAAATGGGTGAGGGAAAATTTGGGGTGTTTACAGCTGCCCCTATTCAAGCATGAGTTAGCTGTGCAGGATGTAAGCAACGGCTTAGCAGGCAAACAAGATAACTTGTGGTTGAATACCAAAGACAATCCAAAATTTGCACTCACTGAATGAAGAAGAAAAGGGATATAGATTGTAAAAGAAAATAAAGTACGATTATAAAGCGTGGGCGACGGAGGACGACCGTCGAGCAGAGGACGACTGCTGGGGATGAAGCAATGACGGGGACGACCGACATGCTGGGGAAAATGCAGGAAATAAAGCAATGACGGGGACGGCCGACAAGCTGGGGATGTAGGAGATTATGATGGGGACGACCGTAAGTTAAAGTTATAAGACTCTCTAGGGATTATAGGTAAATGAAATAAATGATGAGGTACGGTCATCAAAGGTGAAGGACGATCACCTAGCAGGGGACGGCTGCTCTGTTGGGGATAAGATGAGGGACGGTTATCTAAGGTGAAGGACGATCACCTGGCAGGGTATGGCTGCTGAAAGTATCATGACATAGGACGAATGTCGGATAAAAAGGTCGACGATGGGGACGGCCATCGGATAAGCATGATGAAGGACGATCATCAAGAGGTGAAGGACGATCACCTAGCAGGGTACGACTGCTCTCAGGTTTATCATGACATAGGAAGAATGTCGGATAACAAGATCAACGATGGGGACGACCATCAGATAAAATGATGAAGGACGATCATCAGGAGGTGAAGGACGATCACCTAGCAGGGGACGGCTGCTCAAAATATCACGACATAGGACGAATGTCGGGTAAAGAAGGGGTTCTAATGAATAGAGACTCCACTGGGGGGTGATGAAGGACGATCATCAAAAAGGTGAATGACGATCACCTGGCAGGGTACGGCTGCCGAAAAGGTATCATGACATAGGACGAATGTCAGATAGAAGAGAAGTTTTGTTGGGGAATAGTAAACACGGACGAGTGTCTACATTCGAGAAGATATAAGTGCTTGACACGGTGTATAGATTAAAGATGCGGACGAGCATCCCTAAGACTATGATACGGACGAGTATCGATAGAAACAAATGCCGACGCATGTTCAGAGATGATGATACGGACGGGTACCAACTGGTTAACAAAGAACACAGACGAGTGTTGATTCTAAGGGGACTCTTCTGGGGAATAATAGACACAGACGCGTGTCTAAATTCTAAAAGAGGTAAAAGTATCTGACATTGTGTATGGATTAAAGATGCGAACGAGCATCCTTAAGACTACGATACGGACGAGTATCGGTAGAAACAAACGCTTGACGCATGCTCAGAGATGTTGATACGGACGAGTATCAACTAGTTAACAAAGAACATGGACGAGTGTCGGATCTGAGGGGATTTAAGTGGTGTATACAAAATACGGACGAGTATCTGTATGAGTAAAAAGATGATGAGTAACAAGTATGAGTGAAGCACGAACGAGTGTTTAACTTGTTGTGGAGAGCCTGACATGGACAAGTGTCTGAAAAAGTGTATTATAAACAAGTGTTTAGGCAACTGTGTTGGGGATGGCGACACGGACGGGTGTCAAGGAATTGTGTATATATGTATCTTGTGAGTGCAAAGGGGAAGCTTTGGCTTTCTACTGGGGATATGACACGGATGGGTGTCAAGAAGTATCTGTACTGTAAGCATTCGTTTGTTCAGGTAATTTACTGGGGCATGATGACACGGACGAGTGCCGAAGGGAGTGTATCTGTATTTGTGAGCGTAAAGGAAATGCTTTGGCTCTCTGCCGGGGAATTTGGGGAGTATTCTGCCTATGCCATTGCTCAGGTGTTGCATACTCGGACGACGAGTGCGTAACCTTCTTGCAAAGTGACAAGTAGGAGTAAGTTCGCGTACGGAGCGAATGAGGTGAGAAAGGAATTCCCGAAGGAAAGACGCTTATTGTTTGTTTGGTGTTTTTTAGAAGCTTTTATAAGTGGAAGTTTGCATAGGTAAGTGTACCTAAGTCTTTACTCAATGGGATGTGTACGTCTCACATCATCCCGAAATGGAATGCGCAAGAGGCACACCTATCTATGGAGGAAATCCCCAAAGCTAGTCCCACAAGTGAATGCTTAAGCACACTGGCCTATTACCATTATTAAATATTTTTGTGGTTTTATGGTTAAGAACTGTTTTTTAGCTTTTCTTTGTGAGGTACTCATGCTAAGACCTATCCACCACGAGTGATAACTCACACCTCGCCCCGAAACGGAACGCGTGCAAGTATCTCATAGCAAAGTCTCATGTCACATGAAAGTACTCAACCTTTATTAAGTGAATTAGAATTGAATTTGAAGATGAGAAGAGAAGAAGAACCAAAAGAAGAAAAAAGGTAAAAACTAACGGGAAAAGTCTAATCCTAATATTCACATGCTCGGATGGTCCTAGGTTAGTGAGGCTCACTATCCTAATGAAGGAGAAGAAAAGAAGAAGATGAAAGGAGCAGCACCATGGTGGCCTAAGCGCACCTCCAACAAGACAAGAATAAAAGAAGATGAGGAAGAAGAAATAAGATGAATAAGAATGAAAATAAAGAGATGAGAATGCAATGGAATAATAAACAATACACAAACAGAGCCTACACCAGTAGGACTTCCAGATGCAACAGCATGCAATAAAAACGGTCCTCAGTGGTACCTAACGGAGAAAGTCCGTTGCCTCTTCAATAAGCACAAGAGAAAACTCAGGAAGAAATTTCGAATCTAAAGCGGATTCAACAGTTCAAGCACAAATTGTCAAATATCAGGGTATCAGACCAAAGTCAAGTGCAAGCATCCATCATCCAGAATTAAAGTCAAGAATTGGTCCGAGCAAAAACAAAATCTAAGTGCGATTTGTATCCAAGGATTCCATTAGTCCGAACAAGATTATGAAAATAATTGGTCTCAAGATCATCATCAAGCTGCAACCTTCGCCATCAAAATCGAACAATGATCCTACAAAGCATCAAACCAGACTAGAACCAGCATTAAACACGATTCTATTTAATTAACCGGATTAATCAAATCTAAAATTAAAACTATATTAATAAAATTCTAATGAAATTCTAAATCAAAATATTAACAAAACTTAATCAAATACTAATTGTGATTAACTAAAAAATATTAACCCAAAACTTAAAGAAACTATTAACAAATAACAAAAGAAAAAGAAAAATAAATAAATATATATGGTGCAAATAATGAAGCCAACGTGTTCAAACAACAAAACTAAAGTGCAATAAGTCCAACAATCCTCCTGCAATCGCTCAGGGAGGTTCAGCAGTGGTCTGAAAAGAAGCTTGTGGATCTAAATGGGCTTTAGAGTCCAATACTCAGCACATGAAAGGGGATAACCCGCTGAAAAATAAGGTGCAGGAGAGAAACCAATGGGCCTACCGGTCCATAAACAAAATGCAGGTGAGAGTGTAATTTGATACACAAGGTGATGAGAAGTAAATCAGCATGGGCTTAGACAATCAATATTAAATAAATGAAATTAAGAATTTAAATAAATAATAATGGAAAAAAATACAGAAATTAAAAAGGTTTGTGAAACAGAAGCTTCAAGACAAAATCCCCTTCGCGAAAACGGCGTGAAGCCCTAAATCGCACGGTCAAATGCTTCGCTTCCTCAAATCGCGAATGCTTCCCTTCAAGTTCTGACAACGATCTCCGCGATTCTGCGCTTGATGTCCTTCCTCGTTTCTTCACCGCCGCAAAGAAACATCGCCGCCTTCAACTCAGCCCTGTTTTGCACGAATCCCCTCTCAGCTTTCGTCAAGATTCAATCCCCTCTTCTGTACAATCTGAAACAGCGAGTTCGTGATTCTCCGTTGGTTTCATCGTCGGTACTCTTAGGTTTGTTCGCGGCGATTCTGAACTTCTTCTGGTTTCGATCTCTCCGCTCTTCTTCTTCTAATTCTGTTTTCTGATTTTCGTTTCCGATTTGTGTGCGGTGGTGACCGTTGATGTTAGGTTATGGATTTGTTGAAGGTGATGAAAGGGTGTTGATGTTTAGTGGTGGTTTAGGACGAAGGTTGCGGTTGGTGAAATGTTTGTGTTGTTGAAACCGTAGCGGTGATGGTTGGAGAAGAGTGAGGTTGGTTTAGTGAGTTTGTGTTTGGTTGTTGTGGCTGAGGAAAATTTGTGCAGAGTTAAAACGAGAGATGAAGTGAGGGAGTGGTGGTTGAAGATTTGTTTGTGTGGTTTCTTTGCGGAACAGAGTTGCGGAAGATAAGTGAGTTTTAAGTGTGAAGAAGGTTTAGGGTGCAGGGATTGATGGAGGATTTGAGCGGAGGTTGTTGTGGTGTGAAGGTGAGCTGCGGTTTTGCCGAAACAGGGGTGGTGGTTTCTGGTTTGTTGATGCTTGGAGGTGGTTCAGGTTGATGTTATGAAAAAAAGTGTTGTCGTTGTGCTTAAAGGAAACGATGGAGATATAAAATGAAGGGCTTGGTTGAAGGTTGAGTGGAGTTATGGTTGTGGAGGTGATGAAGAGAAATGGAGTTGGGAGGGTTTGTGAGCCGTGATTCAAGAGAAGCGTGAATTCGGTGTTGTGAAATGCGTGTCCCGTACGTGCGGTGAGAGGAACTTTCTATGTGTGAGCTACGTGCGGGATCCCTGAAGAGTGATGAGGAGTGTGCCTGAAATATGTGTGATGTTGTGATGTTTTATTTTCTTTTTTCTGAAGTTTTTTCCGTGAGTATTGTGTGATACCTTTTTGTGCGCGTTTGCCGTGAGTGTGATGTGAATTGAAGGAAGATGAGAAAAGTGTGAGGTGTGAAAAAAGTGTGTGTGAGTTGTGGTGATTCAATTGCTGATGGAATGAGGAAATGCAGCGTGAAGTGAGTGTGTGTGGCACACGAAAATTGGTTGGAGTGTGAAGTCCCATTGTGAAAGCGCTGCCAGCTGGACCTCATAAAAATCCTGTCATTTATTTTCTTTACTTTTTTTTCTCACTGATTGTTGTAAATTGGCTAAAAAAAGTGGTTTTTTTATGATTTTGTATTTCTAACTTTGTAGTAAGGATAATGGTACAAAAAAAAAGTAATAAATGGAATGGTTAGAAAATAAATGAATATTTGGCCACTAAAATGAAAGGTGGATTTGAGAAATTAATTTGAACTAATAAAAATGGATAATGGTTAGGAAAATGGTCATATTTTGAACTTGGATAGACGGATACAAATGTGATTTTGGACGATAACAGTATTTGGACGATAACAATATTAATACGGTATATAAATATAAATGGTAATATGGATGGGAATTAGAATGAATAAAATGGATTCGGTAGTTGGTTTATGGAAATGAATCTAATGGATAAGTGATGAGAAATGGATAGAAAATGAGTTAATCGAACAAAGAATGTAAATGAGCCCAAACTAGTATTCACACTTTCCACGATTAAATCGCGTCCTTGCCTTACGTTGTTTCCATGAAAAAAAATCACTTTATTAAAACCAAACATGATCCCCTGAATGACTTGAAACTGGAATACGACCATCTGAATAAATCATCCTTTAAGTTGCTAAACCTGAATCACTGAAACAAACCTCACATGGAATCTCACATGAAATAATGTCTGATACCTTGATGAATTGCACATACACCAACCTGACTGGGGACACACATCAACTGATAAATGGCTTACTGAAAAAAATAACTGAGAAGACAAAGAAGGCCTCATGAATCAATGACGAAGAAACCCGTGACTTCTCATTTACTGTTGATGATAAGGCAGATGAAAAATCTTTAGACGTGGAATCCCTGAGTATCACTAAACCAGGGAAATAAACCTTGATTCAGTGACAGGAGCACCAGAAGATGATGTTATTGATTGTTGCATCGTGAAATCCTTAAATCCTCTGATAATCTGCAAACAAGGATGTGAAACCCTAATCTTCAGATGACCATGATCCCATGTCTTATGTACATGATACTCTGAATGTTTAATGATGATGCGAATGAATGCAAATGAAAAGAGGATAAAGAGAGAAGAACCAGAGGGCAAATTTGGGGTGTTACAGCTGCCCCAATTCAATCATCAGTTAATCTGAAAAGGACGATAGTACGGGCCATCGACCGTTCAAGATAAACTGTGGTTGAATACCAAAAGACCAGAAATTTGCACTCTGACGAAGAATGCAACACTGCGAAATAAACCCAACCAGATGACGCTCTGGGGATAAGAAGGAGAGAAAAAGCAGACGAGCTTCTTCCAAGCTGAAACTGATATCTGGAAATAAGAATACGTTGACAGACGAGTCTTCAAACAATCCTGTGACGCCAGGAGCTGGACATATGAGTCCTCAAACACTGCAAGGACATAATCTGAGACAGACGAGTCTTCTGAGCAAACCTGTGACGCCAGGTGCAGCCACAATAATGGTGCTTGAGACAGACGAGCCTCCTTCGGATTTACCTGTTACGCCAGGACCGGTAACCATTTTGACATTAATTCCCACTGTCAAGATTTGAAACCTCTTCAATACAGACGAGTATTGGATGATCATCAAGGTGACACAAACTAGTGCCAACAGTCAATGATACCGACGAGTATCAGACAATGATCTAGGCAACACAGACGAGCGCTTCAGGAAATGATACAGACGAGCATCAGCCACTGGTATAGACGAATACCAGAAATTCAAACACAGACGAGCATTTGAAGTAGCAACAGAAATATCAGGATAAACAGCAAATCCACACAATACAGATATAGGCATAACACAGACGAGTGCTGGAGGTGATACAGACGAGTATCCAAGCAAAGTAGACGAGCTTCAACCATATGACCCACACAGACGAGTGCTGGGGATGATACAGACGAGTATCCACAAATATCAGGCATATCAAACACAAACGAGTGCTGGAAAGTTGCAGACGAGCAACAACTGGAAATACATATCAAGGCACAGACGAGTGCAACAAAGGATCCAATACCAAACACATACGAGTGTTAGAAGTTGCAGACGAACAACAGTATATGAGATATCACAACACAAACGAGTGTTGAGAATTGCGGACGAGCAACAACAAGGTAATCATAAACCACTGCTGGGGAGAGCAAACGAGCAATACCATAGATATTACATAGACGAGTGTTGAAAGACGTAGACGAGCATCAATAGGGCATGATATATCACTGCTGGGGAGACCTCTGCTTAGGGATAACACAGACGAGTATTGAGTATTGCAGACGAGCATCAATGAAGCATGAACACACACGAGTGTTGGAGATTGCGGACGAGCAACAAACAAATGCCGGATTGGCCACAAGAGTTACAACTCTGCAGGGGAAGGCAAGTCAACAGGTCTGAACACCTAACTCTGACGGAGATGATGAATACCTCACTGTATCATCAAATACCCAAAAGTATGGCAACTTTGCTGGGAAATATTTCACTGACGGAAGTGAAGATCAAACATGAACTCTGTGGGGAAAGATCATCTTCAGACTTGGATGGGGAAAATGCTTCAACAATTAACTCTTGCTGGGACCCTTGTTGGGGAGAGAGCTCTGACAATTCTAACTTTGTGGGGAAGCAAGGCCTTCAGCTGCCTGTTGGGAAAACTTCACTGTGGAAAGATGAATCCGCTTGGGGACGAGAACGATTCAATTAGCCTTGAAGTTCTGTTGGGGATACCATCTGCTCTACCTCAGCTGGGGAAATGTCAACCCTCTGGCCTGTCTGGGAAACATAATTGGCAATGCTCTGCTGAGGAGAGACGTTGCTGGGAAATCAAAATAAGCCAAAATATGCCCCATATATAGTATGACGACTGTGTTGGAAAGATATGTCAATGGGAATTGGATTTTGACTGAATGAGAAACCCACTCTTCAGGAGGAAACCTTGTCGGCTGAAGGAAGATCTTATGCTCGGGGAAGAAATAAACTTCCAATGCTCTGCTGGTAAGATAAATACCAGATTCCCTAAGAATTAATTCGGTGCTACAAACTTCTGAGCTCGACAGTTGCAAACTGATTATCATGAGTGCACAAGCATTCCTTTACTCTTCAAATTTCCTCAGATTGCATCGTCTATGAAAAGATCGTCTTTAGAGGATTTTACAAAAGATATGGCGTCTAGACTTGTCCCAGCATCTTCAAACTCTTGCAGAAATTCAAAAGATCTTGAGGTACCTGCCCTAGATTGCGTCTTGTAACGGTTCTTGCCCCACATCAGAGGGAAAATAGAAACCATGCGGTATGAATATGCAATGCAAATGGTGCAAGATGCAGACATATGCTCAGGATGCTAGGGAAATGAAACAAGGATGGTTGGGCATAAGGCCAGGTTGGGATATTTTTGGTATGTATTTTTTTGGTTGCCAAGCAATTGAACTTTGAAGGTGAATTACCAGACGAGAACCGGTTTATTGAAGGTAGGCCAACATACGAGAACTGATGGGCAAAGAATAAGTCGTCAGACGAGAACTGACTCCTTGGGGTTCATTGTCAGACGAGAACTGACTCTGAAAACGAGCGACTACCAGACGAGAACTGGCATTCAACAGGTTGAATGTAAAGGTGACCAGACGAGAACTGGTTAAAAAATTCGCCTACCAGACGAGAACTGGTATTTGAAGTTGGTTTGCCAGACGAGAACTGGACTTTGGGTTTGTCTGCCAGACGAGGACCAGACTCTGAAAAGCTTTTCCAGGCGAGAACTGGGCTTTGGATTGGTTTGGAAGCTGGGGTTACGGGGCCCTGGATGTGAGATCTGATGATTGCGGGGTTACGACCAATGCAATTATGATGCATATGCTCTATGCTCGAGCGACAGGAGTAACGTATGCAAATGACTTATGCAATGCTTATGAAAAGCTAGCAAAACTCCCAAGGTGGGAAGAAGGGTCTTAGTGACAAGGCTTCTGGTAGAGAAGGGTGACAAAGGCGAGGGTGGGTAGCATGATTTCCCGACACTCGTCTTAAACTCAGAGATTTCCGATATAACCTGCTCTGCGTAGCTAAAATTTTCCCCTGGTTGGGTGAGTCTCTGCACAGACTGTCACTGATTATCCCATTCCTGGAATGGCGGACTTGGATGTCCTCTCGAGGAGAGTTGCACTTGGTGAATTCTGGAAGTGTTCTGCCCCGGTATGAGCGTGGAAGCGACATGGCTCAATATGACTGAGCATTGGAAGAATATATCCTTGGTCAACAGAAAATCTGGGTGGCCTGCCCCTGTTTGGTAAATTCAGCTCTGATCAACTGACTCTTGAATGATATTCCTCAATCAACTGATGCTTGGGATCTGCTTTACCCTGACAAATTCCTTGGTCAACAACAACCACTGGATAACATGCCCCTGATTCATAGGCCTACAAGATGCGCTTGATTCTAGCTTTCAATGTTGAATGATCAAGCTCCCTCACGATTGCTCTTTGTAGGAACTTTCCTGATGACACAGGCTGACTTGCAATTAAAACTGTTCATTTACAAATGGTAATTTTAATGCAGTACACATGCAAGTTTTGAAAATTTATTTATTTGAATGCTGTGACAGTGTGTGACGAATGGACGATTAGTCCAAACGTAGTGCTGAGTTAGCAAATCGTTAGGAGTCAGTTTACGCAACTTTGTCGTAGTATGCTTTCAGAATTGAACCTAATTCAATTAGGACTTTCAAGGGTTATGACGTGGTCTGGTTCACAGTTTTAGAAAGAAAGATTTGTGGCTCAAAATTTATTTGTGCCCACCCATTCTCCTTGGTGTTCTCCAGTCCTATATTCAGCTAATTTGGCCTGAGCACCCACCTTTCGAAAGGGTTTTGTGATGGTTGAGGAACCAATGACGTTGACGTTTAAGCACCAATGAGGTTTCTTGGAGTAACAGTCACCCCTTCTGACTTTGTGTCTGTAGTCACACGACTTTGTTCTAATGGACTTTTTCTTTCTGATATATTTTTTTACTCCCTAATTTTTGCCTGGACTGATTTTTTTTCGATTTTTTTCGATTTTGAAGTCCAGCGGGATGCCCTAACTTTTGCCTAAGTCATTTGTTTTCACATTTTTTTTGACTTAGCGGGCTTTATTTCTCTTTTTTTTTTTTTTTGTCTTTTGATTTTTGTTGAACAAATCGTGTGACACTGGCTTGTCATGACTTGCTGAAAGGGTTGACTGCATCATTCCTTTGTTGTTGAGGGGTAACCATTGTGGTTTCACATCCCTTGACCTCTTGAGGTGTACTGAAGAAAAGGTAATGGATCCTCGGATGCACACTCCTTTGGAAATTTGAACGCTCAGTCAAACTAACTGATAACTACCTTGCCCCGGGTTGAATGTGAGGGTTTTTCTGTTTAGAAAAGAAACTCCTACTTCAAGGCTCAAAGGGGTTGACGAGGGTCTATCTCCCTTATATCTCCGGTGTTTGGGAATTGAAACAATGCCTGTACATCGTCAACAGGTTCTACTCTGAAAGCATACCTTCAACAATTATGGGTATTCAGTTGTCATCATCCTCCCTCAAACCTGCTAAACAACAGTGAAATAAGTGGAGGTATATGGATGCAATTTTTTTGTTTTTTTCAATGCAAGTAAAGAAAAATGAGAGAATGCAACATAATTGATTCAAAAAGTGCAAGATCACTACATTAACAATACCATTTAAGATAACAATGCTTAAAAGACAAGTAGCTGCTAACAGGAAAGAAACTACAATGCAAATGGTAAAAGGATACAATGATCACCAACTCTGATGACATCTTCTCGCTTAGACTACTGAAAACAGGAGATGCTTCTCCGAAGTCCTTGAACTCAAATAGGTGAGAGGTTGACGTGCACAACCAAGCTTCCCTCTGGAAAGGAAATGTATCCCTTGTCGATCAACTGTTGTACCTTGGCTTGAAAAGCTTTGCAATCTTCAAATGAATGCCCCATCGACCCACCATGATACCCACATTGCTCATGAGGATTGTACTCTGGAGGGTACGACTCTGACAACGGCTTGAGAGGCTTAGGAACCACCAACGAGCTCTTAATTATATGTGGCAAAAGTTCACTGTACGCCATGGGAACTGGATGAAGAGGAGCATTCCTTCTTTCCAGATTGTTGCGAGGCCTCGGCTGGATCTGAAGTTGATTCTGAGGTCTTCGACCATGAGCTTGCAGATGTGGACGAGGAGGAGTCCAGGGTTTCTGATATGGTGCTCTGGGCATTGCCGAATGCCCATAAGAGTAACTAGACACAGGAAAAAATGATCTCTGAGAAGATGTTGGTCTAGAATATTCGACATTGGCCATGACTTCACTGGTGTCATACCATTCTTCCCCTTGGAAGCTAACAACAGACTCAACTTCACTAGCCGGGATGTTCGGAAAGTCTTGGATCTTTCCACTTTTGAGCAGGCTCTCGATGCGTACTCCAACTATCATCAAATCAGAGAAGCTTGACGTCCCAAAGCTACTCATTCTTTCCAAGTACGGACCTTGCAACGTGCCCACGAACAGGTCAACTAATTCTCTATCTGAAAGTGGTGGTTGCACTTGGGCTGCCAACTCTCTCCACCGCTGTGCATATTCTCTGAAATATTCACCAGTCCTCTGAGATAGGCTTTGCAAATGCGTGCGACAGGGCGCCATGTCGACATTGTACTGGTATTGCTTTACGAAAGCTCTGGACAAATCATTCCAAGATCGGATACGACTGCTTTCCAAATCCATGTACCAACTTAAGGATGCCCCGCTCAAACTGTCCTAAAAACAGTGAATCATCAACTCATCGTTGCGGGTAAAAGAAGTCATTTTTCTGCAAAACATCACCAAATGACGCTTCGGGCAACTGACACCAGTGTACTTCCCGAACTTAGGAGTTTTGAAATCTGGAGGAATGAAAAGACCAAGCACCAAACATAGGTTTAGAGCATCAAAACCAAAGGTATCAGGATCTGCTAAGGCTTTGAGTTGCTCATCCAACACACGAAACCTTTCAGCAGGATCAATAGATTGTGGATCCTTGGTTTTCACAAGAGGGATTGCCCCTTGGAAGTTCGGCATAGGGAAAGAAAAACTCTGATAATCTGTAGAATCAGAAGAAGATGAAGGTCCACCTCGAACGACAGATGGTTCAGGCACACTCTGATTCACGATCGGGGTCTGTGCAGGCTGAGCTTGAGTAAGGTTGTTCACTTGTGGAAGATCCTCGTCAGGAGAAAGACCATACAAAGGATTGGTCATCGAAGTAAAACCAGGTGGAAACTCAACATTCTGACGGTTGTCTCTGACATAGCTACTGATGTCTTCCAATCTGACCTTCTTTAGTTCCTGATACTGCTCAGTCTAGCTTCAAACAAACTTTGTTGTCTTCTAACTGTTACCACTTGTTCGAACTGAGTACCGGGAAATCAGCTGGCTGGTCATGGACAAAAGAGGAAGGATGAGCTCTCTAGAAGAAGGAAATGCAATGCAGATGCAAATGCAAAATGCAATATGATGATGCAAAAGATGCAAAGACATGGGATCACAGCTGGAAACTGCCTGGAATCTGGAATACTGCCAAGAATCGAGTGTCTGTAACCACAAGATCTCTGTATAATAACCCAAAATAGTAACCGAGAACCAAAGGTCAATTACTCCAGGATCATAGTGACCGGATCAAAACAAGCCTGTACTGATAATGAGGGTATGTTGAGGTCATGGGTTCCTGCAAACCTGTAAACCCCTCCCAATCTCACTGGTAATAGGCTCCGGGTCATACATCACGGACTCTCAAATCCGAATAGCAATAATACTTTCACCATTTCCGAGAAATGGCTCATGGCCAAGTCAGGGAATCGGTTTGGCATTATATACTACGCAGGGAGGCCTCAGCTGAGTCCGGGAAAACAAGGCCATCATATGCGAGTCCCAGGTGGGCCCTCGGATGCGAATGGGTTTGCCACAAAATGTGATCTGCCACTGCCACCACTGGAGAGGGTTGTTTCCATAAAGGTTCTCAATGATCGGTCCCCAGATGCACATAACTATCAAGGTCCTATCCCGAAGTGGAGGAAATCCCCCCACAAGATATTTCCAAGACGGTCGCAATCTGGGTGTGAAACACATCGCCACTCATCATGCCACATGTGAGTACAATATGTCCACTCTAATCCTATAGTGCACTCAAGTTGGGTACTTGGCTTATCTCTCAGTAACAGTATCACCCGGGTCCCACCAAATAGAAGAAATCCAGTCCAGACATTCCAGTATGATATATGATGCGGAAAATAAAAACTGAAAACTGTAAATAAAGCTGTAAACAAAACTGTAAATAAACAACAATAAAAATACAACACACAACAACAAACAATCAACACCCAAAGAAACAGAAACACGCAAGCGCTAGGAGAGACTCACAGGGGAACTAGAGACTCTGGGTTCGATCCCCAGCAGAGTCGCCAGCTGTCGCTCCCCGGATTTCCATCCTGGTACAAACGCGAAAGTGGCGCGGAAAAAGAATAGAGTCGCCAGCCAGACATTTTTATCTCGAAGAAAGGGAATGGTAATGCTGCACAAACCAGAAGAAAGAAGAGGAAGGACACAGGTCCTGCGAACCAAAGAGACTGAGTTCGGGAGTCGGTTACGACCTGGGAAGGTATTAGCACCCAGATCGTCCGCCGTACCCGACGGGATCCACGCTTGCAAAAGAAACTGTTTCAAAGGGTGAGGGTATGAAAACTGCAGCAAAGAAATGAAAATGAAAAGAAACTGGAACTGGAAAAGAACTGAAATAAGAAAAGAAAGGAAAAATGTAGGGAAAATAAAGATTGTGCTCGAACGGGCCCTACCCCGCTGCCTACGTACCTCATCAGGATAATGAGGATCAGAGACGCCGTAGTTCCCCTAACTAGGGGTAACAAAGGAAAATTGCTTGTGAATTAAAGCTTGAACTGCCTATGCCATTGCTCAGGTGTTGCAGACTCGGACGACGAGTGCGTAACCGTTTTGCAAAGTGACAAGTAGGAGCAAGTTCGCGTACGGAGCGAATGAGGTGAGAAAAGAATTCCCGAAGGAAAGACGCTTATTGTTTGTTTGGTGTTTTTTAGAAGCTTTTATGAGTGGAAGTTTGCATAGGTAAGTGTACCTAAGTCTTTACTCAATGGGATGTGTACGTCTCACATCATCCCGAAATGGAATGCGCAAGAGGCACACCTATCTATGGAGGAAATCCCCAAAGCTAGTCCCACAAGTGAAGGCTTAAGCACACTGGCCTATTACCATTATTAAATATTTTTGTGGTTTTATGGTTAAGAACTGTTTTTTAGCTTTTCTTTGTGAGGTACTCATGCTAAGACCTATCCACCACGAGTGATAACTCACACCTCGCCCTGAAACGGAACGCGTGCAAGTATCTCATAGCAAAGTCTCATGTCACATGAAAGTACTCAACCTTTATTAAGTGAATTAGAATTGAATTTGAAGATGAGAAGAGAAGAAGAACCAAAAGGAGAAAAAAGGTAAAAACTAACGGGAAAAGTCTAATCCTAATATTCACATGCTCGGATGGTCCTAGGTTAGTGAGGCTCACTATCCTAATGAAGGAGAAGAAAAGAAGAAGATGAAAGGAGCAACACCATGGTGGCCTAAGCGCACCTCCAGCAAGACAAGAATAAAAGAAGATGAGGAAGAAGAAATAAGATGAATAAGAATGAAAATAAAGAGATGAGAATGCAATGGAATAATAAACAATGCACAAACAGAGCCTACACCAGTAGGACTTCCAGATGCAACAGCATGCAATAAAAACGGTCCTCAGTGGTACCTAACGGAGAAAGTCCGTTGCCTCTTCAATAAGCACAAGAGAAAACTCAGGAAGAAATTTCGAATCTAAAGCGGATTCAACAGTTCAAGCAAAAATTGTCAAATATCAGGGTATCAGACCAAAGTCAAGTGCAAGCATCCATCATCCAGAATTAAAGTCAAGAATTGGTCCGTGCAAAAACAAAATCTAAGTGCGATTTGTATCCAGGGATTCCATTAGTCCGAACAAGATTATGAAAATAATTGGTCTCAAGATCATCATCAAGCTGCAACCTTCGCCATCAAAATCGAACAATGATCCTACAAAGCATCAAACCAAACTAGAACCAGCATTAAACACGATTCTATTTAATTAACCGGATTAATCAAATCTAAAATTAAAACTATATCAATAAAATTCTAATGAAATTCTAAATCAAAATATTAACAAAACTTAATCAAATACTAATTGTGATTAACTAAAAAATATTAACCCAAAACTTAAAGAAACTATTAACAAATAACAAAAGAAAAAGAAAAATAAATAAATATATATGGTGCAAATAATGAAGCCAACGTGTTCAAACAACAAAACTAAAGTGCAATAAGTCCAACAATCCTCCTGCAATCGCTCAGGGAGGTTCAGCAGTGGTCTGAAAAGAAGCTTGTGGATCTAAATGGGCTTTAGAGTCCAATACTCATCACATGAAAGGGGATAACCCGTTGAAAAATAAGGTGCAGGAGAGAAACCAATGGGCCTACCGGTCCATAAACAAAATGCAGGTGAGAGTGTAATTTGATACACAAGGTGATGAAAAGTAAATCAGCATGGGCTTAGACAATCAATATTAAATAAATGAAATTAAGAATTTAAATAAATAATAATGGAAAAAAATACAGAAATTAAAAAGGTTTGTGAAACAGAAGCTTCAAGACAAAATCCCCTTCGCGAAAACGGCGTGAAGCCCTAAATCGCACGGTCAAATGCTTCGCTTCCTCAAATCGCGAATGCTTCCCTTCAAGTTCTGACAACGATCTCCGCGATTCTGCGCTTGATGTCCTTCCTCGTTTCTTCACCGCCGCAAAGAAACATCGCCGCCTTCAACTCAGCCCTGTTTTGCACGAATCCCCTCTCAGCTTTCGTCAAGATTCAATCCCCTCTTCTGTACAATCTGAAACAGCGAGTTCGTGATTCTCCGTTGGTTTCATCGTCGGTACTCTTAGGTTTGTTCGCGGCGATTCTGAACTTCTTCTGGTTTCGATCTCTCCGCTCTTCTTCTTCTAATTCTGTTTTCTGATTTTCGTTTCCGATTTGTGTGCGGTGGTGACCGTTGATGTTAGGTTATGGATTTGTTGAAGGTGATGAAAGGGTGTTGATGTTTAGTGGTGGTTTAGGACGAAGGTTGCGGTTGGTGAAATGTTTGTGTTGTTGAAACCGTAGCGGTGATGGTTGGAGAAGAGTGAGGTTGGTTTAGTGAGTTTGTGTTTGGTTGTTGTGGCTGAGGAAAATTTGTGCAGAGTTAAAACGAGAGATGAAGTGAGGGAGTGGTGGTTGAAGATTTGTTTGTGTGGTTTCTTTGCGGAACAGAGTTGCGGAAGATAAGTGAGTTTTAAGTGTGAAGAAGGTTTAGGGTGCAGGGATTGATGGAGGATTTGAGCGGAGGTTGTTGTGGTGTGAAGGTGAGCTGCGGTTTTGCCGAAACAGGGGTGGTGGTTTCTGGTTTGTTGATGCTTGGAGGTGGTTCAGGTTGATGTTATGAAAAAAAGTGTTGTCGTTGTGCTTAAAGGAAACGATGGAGATATAAAATGAAGGGCTTGGTTGAAGGTTGAGTGGAGTTATGGTTGTGGAGGTGATGAAGAGAAATGGAGTTGGGAGGGTTTGTGAGCCGTGATTCAAGAGAAGCGTGAATTCGGTGTTGTGAAATGCGTGTCCCGTACGTGCGGTGAGAGGAACTTTCTATGTGTGACCTGCGTGCGGGATCCCTGAAGAGTGATGAGGAGTGTGCCTGAAATATGTGTGATGTTGTGATGCTTTATTTTCTTTTTTCTGAAGTTTTTTCCGTGAGTATTGTGTGATACCTTTTTGTGCGTGTTTGCCGTGAGTGTGATGTGAATTGAAGGAAAATGAGAAAAGTGTGAGGTGTGAAAAAAGTGTGTGTGAGTTGTGGTGATTCAATTGCTGATGGAATGAGGAAATGTAGCGTGAAGTGAGTGTGTGTGGCACACGAAAATTGGTTGGAGTGTGAAGTCCCATTGTGAAAGCGCTGCCAGCTGGACCTCATAAAAATCCTGTCATTTATTTTCTTTACTTTTTTTTCACTGATTGTTGTAAATTGGCTAAAAAAAGTGGTTTTTTATGATTTTGTATTTCTAACTTTGTAGTAAGGATAATGGTACAAAAAAAAAGTAATAAATGGAATGGTTAGAAAATAAATGAATATTTGGCCACTAAAATGAAAGGTGGATTTGAGAAATTAATTTGAACTAATAAAAATGGATAATGGTTAGGAAAATGGTCATATTTTGAACTTGGATAGACGAATACAAATGTGATTTTGGACAATTATAGTATTTGGACGATAACAATATTAATACGGTATATAAATATAAATGGTAATATGGATGGGAATTAGAATGAATAAAATGGATTCGGTATTTGGTTTATGGAAATGAATCTAATGGATAAGTGATGAGAAATGGATAGAAAATGAGTTAATCGAACAAAGAATGTAAATGAGCCCAAACTAGTATTCACACTTTCCACGATTAAATTGCGTCCTTGCCTTACGTTGTTTCCATGAAAAAAAATCACTTTATTAAAACCAAACATGATCCCCTGAACGACTTGAAACTGGAATACGACAATCTGAATAAATCATCCTTTAAGTTGCTAACCTTGAATCACTGAACCAAACCTCACATGGAATCTCACATGAAATAATGTCTGATACCTTGATGAATTACACATACACCAACCTGACTGGGGACACACATCAACTGATAAATGGCTTACTGAAAAAAATAACTGAGAAGACAAAGAAAGCCTCATGAATCGATGACGAAGAAACCCGTGACTTCTCATTTACTGTTGATGATAAGGCAGATGAAAAATCTTTAGACGTGGAATCCCTGAGTATCACTAAACCAGGGAAATAAACCTTGATTCAGTGACAGGAGCACCAGAAGATGATGTTATTGATTGTTGCATCGTGAAATCCTTAAATCCTCTGATAATCTGCAAACAAGGATGTGAAACCCTAATCTTCAGATGACCATGATCCCATGTCTTATGCACATGATACTCTGAATGTTTAATGATGATGCGAATGAATGCAAATGAAAAGCGGATAAAGAGAGAAGAACCAGAGGGCAAATTTGGGGTGTTACACTATGGCCGAAGAACAAAATCAAAGACCTTTTAAGGATTTCGCCCAACCATCCAATGAGGAACCTAGTTCTAGTATAGTAAACCCAACCATCCTAGCTAATAACTTTGAACTTAAACCGTCCCTGCTGCAATTAGTATAGCAGAGATAATTCACAGGTCTTGCTACCGAGAACCCAAATCAATATTTAAAAAACTTTCTCCAGATAGCAGACACCTTTCAGAAATTGTTTCATTTAAATTTTGAATTATATCTTGTGTTTTTCAAATTGTATTGAGACATCTCTTCGTAATTTGTACCTTTTCAAAGAGGTGTCTTGTCTATTATATAAAGTGTTTTGTGCAGAATTTTTAACACACCTCTTACAATTTTCATAATACATTTTTCTTGCTCAAAATCTCAAATTTTCTAAATCTATCAAAGTGCACTAAATTCAATTGTATACAAAGTTAAAATTTTCATACACTTTAGTGGACACTTATATTCATTATTTTTGAGTGAGAAATATCAATCAAAGGAGAAGATCAACATTGCTTGATATTACAAAGACTTCATCATCTCTTCATTTCGATTTATTCAAGAATTATTTTTTGTATTGACTTGTGATCCAGGATTGTTGAACACAAGGGTTTGTGTGGCAAGAGGATTGTTCTTGCACACTTGATTGTTGTATAGTTGTTAGAACGTAGGCTTCACCGATTTATGGTGTGATAGGTTGTACAATCTAAAACTATAATAAAATCTCTTACGAGGTTTAAGAGGACTGGATGTACCTTCGGTTTGTGAAGGGAACCAGGATAACTCTTGGTGTCGTTTTACTTTATACTTTATTGCTTTCATAACCTAGACACTTAGACGACAAAAATTCATCCACCGATAAAATAACAGAAATTTTTTATAAGGCCTAATTCACCCCCTCTTAGGCTAATCCTAAAACTACAGTTGGCATTAGAGCAAGTTATAGGTAACTTGTTCCTATAGATCCAGCATGGCTTCCGCAAGCACAAATCCGATTTTCAAAGATGGTGGAAGTAGCAACAAGGCCCCACTCTTTTCCGGAGAATATTTCGATTTCTGGAAAATTAGAATGAAGGCACATCTTGAAGCCCAAGGAGAAGGTATATGGGAAGAAATTGAGAATGGTCCATATAATCTGGTGGATGTTATCAATGGCGTTGGAACTGTAAAGTTGAAAAATATGTATGAAGAAGACGATAAGAAAAATATTCTAAATGAAAAGAAAGCAATCAACATACTCCAAAGCGCTCTTAGTATGGACGAGTTCTTCCGTGTATCTCAATGTAAATCGGCTAAGGAGATTTGGGATACCTTGGTAGAAACACATGAAGGAACCACCAAAGTGAAGAGATCGAGGCTAAACACTCTAAGTCAAGAATATGAGGTGTTCCGCATGCAGCCCGATGAATCTATAGTTGCCTTACAAAAGAGATTCGTCCATCTAATAAATCACTTGAATGCTCTCGGTGAAACCTTCACCAATGATGATCTCAACCTGAAAGTCCTAAGATCTTTGACAAGAGAATGGCAACCGAAGGTGACTGCTATTTCGGAAAAGAAGAGTCTCTCAACGATGACATCCGCGTCTCTATTTGGAAAACTTCAAGAACACGAATTGGAACTTGGAAGGCTCGAGAAGCACGAAATTCAAGAAAAGAAGTCCAAGGTAATTGCCTTGAAGGTTGATTCAAAAAATGACAAAGATGATGAGACGTTCGAAGATGAGAACTTTATGTTTCTTGTGAAGAAGCTTGGTAAGTTTTTTAATAAAAATAAAAATTCCTCTTATCCTAAAAGGAATAAACATTTCAGGAAAAAGGAAGCATCCACATCAATGCAAGACGTCACTTGTTATGAATGTGGGAAGCAAGATCACATAAAGCCGGATTGCCCGAAACTTGCAAAGAAAGGAGGATTCAAAGGCAAGAAGGAATTCAATAACAAAAAGGCTTATGTTGCTTGGGACGATAATGAGATAAGTTCATCCTCCGAGTCGGAAAGCGATGAATGTGCGAACATGGCTCTTATGGCTTCACATCACTCTGATGAAGAAATCGATGAGGTTAGTAGAAACTTTTCAATTTATGACAATGACGTACAAGAAGTTATAGATGAACTTTTAAAAGAATGCAAGACGTTGTATAAAAGTATTTCATCCCAAAAGAAATGAATTTCATCTTTAGAAGAAAATAATATTGCTTTGGAAAAATATATTGAAAGTGAAAAACAAAAGTTGATGGATGAAAAACAAAGTCTTGTATGTAAGGATTGTGAGTCTTTATCTTTCCAAATTGTTCAGCTTAAAAGAGTTTTAGAAAGATATGAAAAAGGTCAATTTGGCTTGGAGGAAATTCTTTGGTACCAAAGGTATCCTAATGATAAAAGTGGATTAGGATATTCTAAGTTTTCCATTCCAAGCACAAATGAGACCATTTTTGTTAAATCAAGTGAACAAATTGTTAAAGAGAAAGTAAACAATTCTAAAAGTGTGCATCAAAGTCATAAAAAGAAAATGATTGTTATGAAGAAGAATTATGTTCCTAGATATATAAGTCATTTTCAACCTACTTGTTTTTATTGTGGAATCAAAGGTCACACACCTAATGCTTGTTATGTGTGAAACATTGGCGTTGAAAAAGGGAATTATGTGTGGGGTGAAAAGGGTACTAACTACCAAGGACCCAAAACAATTTTGGTACCTAACAAAACTTGATTTTGTTTTGTAGGTATGCTTGAAGACAACCTCGAATCAATGCTATCTTGATAGAGGTTGTTCAAAGCATATGACGGGTGATGTCAACATATTTTCAAGTCTATCTTTAAAGGCCAAAGGATATGTTACTTACGGTGATGACAATAAAGGAAAGATTCTTGGAGTAGGAACCGTTGGTGCATCTCCATTTACAATCATCGAAGATGTCCTCTATGTGGAAGGCCTTAAACACAACCTACTTAGCATAAGTCAATTGTGTGACAAAGGGTTCCGAATCAACTTCACAAAGTATGAATGTTTGATAGAACATGAAGTCACCCATGACATCTTGCTAAAAGGTAAAAGATTTAATAATATTTTTATGATCTCTTTTGATGACTCTTCCTTGAAGGTAAAATGCTTAATGGAGAACAACAATGAGGCTTGGCTATGGCATAAAAGATTCGCTCACATTCAAATGGAGCATTTAAATAAGTAAATAAAGCATGACCTAGTTGTTGGTCTTCCGAAGATTAAGTCCATCAAGGATAATCTTTGTGACGCATGTCAAAAGGGAAAGCAAACCAAAACAACTTTCAAATCCAAGAAAGTGGTGTCCACATCAAGGTGTAATACCTCAAAATTTTTCCTCTCATTTCCTCAACATTTTGCATATCATCTAGCATAAACAAATTCATGAAATAATAAAAAACATTGCATCATGTGTATCATATCTGAGGCATGGGCATGCGATCTTTGATTGGAGCAATTGAAGGCTATACAAAGGCAAACAAAGAGCTACAAAGCTTCTCAACCTTGTGAAAAGTGTCCACAACATCACACAAGTCTTAACTTGAAGCCACAAGTCATGAAAAGATTTAAAATGATCAAAGAAAGCAAGCAGTGCAACATCTCCTAATGAAAGGGGCCAAATTAGGGTTTCATTTCTACTGGGCGTCTCAATGAAATTTTGATCCAAGGTGGATTCCATTGTCTTATATATGATGTCAAGTTCCTAGGGTTAAAATTTCATCCTTAGAAACATTTTGGAAGATGTTCAATTGGCTAGATGACTGAAAATCAGGGAATTGGGGAAAAGTCAACCATGCTGAGGAAAAAGTCAACTCCTGACTTTTTGAGATCAAAATCATGAAATTAGGGTTACAATGATCCTATGTTTCAAATTTGATCAATAAATGATGGAGGAATCAAGAGAAATCAAGAAAACCAAAACTTACCATTTTTGGAAAATTAGGGTTTCCAAAAATGGCAAGTTTTGGCCATTTTTGCAGCAACTTCAAGAGAGGCCTTCTCCTAAAATACGAGGGCTATCAAAATTATATCTTGATCCAATTAAATAGGGCATATTAAGCTTCAAATCCAAAGGTGGAACTCATTTATACCATTAAAATTGTGGGAGATATGATCATTCAAAGTTGGTGCAAATTAAGGCAAATTAGGGCAAAACCAAGGCAGGCCTTGCCTCCTACGCGCGTGCCAGGCAAGGCATTCCGTCAAACTGGTGGTGGGTCATAATGCAAGCTATGTTTATCCATTTTAAAGGCTTCAAATGAAATTTCTTTGAACTACAAAGTTGTCTATTGCCATGTTTCCAACAACTTTGATGTTCAAAGAGTTTTCATTTGATCAATGGTTTGAGAGCTATGGAAGGGGAAAATGTAGGTCTTACAACTGGTCATACATAGGAAATTTGCACAAGACAAGGCAATTCTTAGCAGCCCAAGTATGCAGTCACATTGTCTTAACTTCAATGACACATTTAAGATACTTAGAGGCATTGTTACACCATTGATTGAACATCAAACATGTTGTATGCAAAATTTCCTTCAATTTTATCAGAAGAACTTCTCCATTTGGTGCCTTGTTCTTGAAGTTACATACCATGGAATATCATATCTCATCATCTGGTTTCTTGTGTGTTAAGTCATTGCAACATGTTCAAATTCAATTCAGTTTGGCTTGTTTGCAACACTTAACATATATGGATCACAAGGCATTACATTAGAGGGTTCAAATTATCCTATGCCTGCATGATCACACTCATTGGAATGCATCCCATGAAGATTAAAGCCAAATGATGATTGCATTTCATGCTGCAATATTGATCAGTTCAGCTTTGCTTCATCACTTCAAACTCACCATAACAAGCATATGTAGTAGCACATGGAATCACACTCAAGCAATGGAAGGTTCTAGGGTTCAGCTTGTATAAACAACTTGCATTCCATCATAACAAACTTGACTCAATTACAACTGAATTTGACCCAGTTAACCCAAGGTCTAACTGTTAACTGCACTGAGTTAAGAGCTTAACCATTCTTATATAAGGAATCAACCATTGATGAACACACACACTTCATCTTTGCTCTGAAATTTCACATTGCACTCATAAAATTCTCTCTGAAATTCTTCTGCATCTTGCTTCGAGCCAACTTCAAATGCCATTGACATAACTCATTCTTCCTCAGATCATCATCATCATCTTAGACATAATCTCCATGGATTTCATAGCTTGATTCTCCAAGGATCAGCTATAGAATCTTCTTGATATTGCATTGCATTTTGGATAAAACCATCAACACCTTCATCAATTCAAGGCTGAGCTTCATCCAATCATCTTCATCATCAAGTTTTGCACGATCTCCATGGAACTCATAGCTTGAAGCATCAAAGATCCACTACTACATAACCTTACACTACACTTCATCAGATCCAATTCCTCAAGATTTCCAAGTTACAGAGTGTTTATTTCACTCTCAGTGTTCAAGATTAAGGTCAAAGCAAAGTATAAGAGTCTCATCTCTGGTTTTTCCCAGCTTTTGGTATCTCTGCAATTCAGGTTCCATCATGAACTCTACTTGTTTGTTTCCTTCATTTCTTGCTAGTTTTGTGATGTGTTGAGCTCAATAGGAGCAGTGTGATACCTGGTTAGTTGATAGACACCATAGGTGTTTAGATGCAGTTTTTAGGTTGGTTGTTATTTGATTCGATTTGTGCAATCTAAGAACCTTAAGCTAAAACTATGGCCAAATATGGAATCAGGGAGAGGAGGCGAGCAAGACTGTAGTCTTAGATTTTGTTTTAGGGAAGATTGGTGGAATTCCCTAACTAGAGTGACCGAAGAATAGCTCCGGTCACCTGAACAGTAGCCCTAATTTATTTTCAACTTTATATCCTGTCCATTAGATCAGTTCAATCCTAGGGTCATGACCTAACCAGTGCATAAATGAGGAGCATGGCTTTCACGTGCATAATTTTGTGAAGAAATCCTCAGTGTACTTTTGACACCCCCAGTGCATGTGTTTGAAGCCCAATTCAATTGTTTTTGTTGTTCTCAGCACCCCCAGGCCCATACAACAATTTAGTCCATTTCTTTTTCTTATTTCTTTTTAATCTTTTTATTCATTTTCGTTTTTGAGTTTTAAAAATACTTAAACTTCATAAAAAAATTCCAAATTAACTCATGTGAGGTTTTTTCATTTTTCCCTAATTTTTTTTATATTTTTTGTTCATATTTTTATTTTATATTTTAACCAGAATTAATTTCCAATTGAATTAATTTCTATTTCCTTCATTTTTGACCAATCTTTTTGTCTATTTTCTTTCTCCCAAACCACAAAATATAAATAGTCCATTATTTTTGCATTATTCAGAAGACTCATCAAATTTCCCTACCATAGTTTTGTTTTGATTTTTAAGTCACTATAAGCCATGATTTGGTCCCATTCTTTCACCCATAGGCTCATAAACCCTAACCCACTTCCACATTTCATTTGGACACTCAAAAATGATATTTTTTGTGAGAATTTTTGTATGTAGTTCACCCTCTGGATTTTGTATTCAAATGTCAATTTTCATAATTTTTCATGACCATTTAGGATTTTTCCAAGTTGCTTGGGTCATAAGTCATATTTTGTATCCTTTTATTCACTTCCTTTGGTCCCATTAGCATAAGGCCTTCACGCCACTACTTTGAGGTCATAATTTTGAGTCCCTTAGATCCTATAGGATGTCTTTAGGTGTTAAGTATAATCCTTGGGTCTTCACCTTTGATTTTTAGGTTTTCCTTGAGTCTTAAGTCACATATGTCTCATTTTAGCCTAACCTCACTTCTCCTTCCATCTTAAACACTTCAAATTCAATTTGCACTTGAGTTAACTTAATTTGGTCTTTGTTTTGAGTCTTATAAGTGTTTTTTGATCATCCATACTTTTCATCTCATTTTAGAACCTTTTGCTTCTTTTTGAACTTTATTTGCCTCCTAAAGGACCTTAAAAACCCTAATTTGAACACCTAGCCTTATGATGCTTCTTAACCCATCATTTGTGAATATTTTCCAAATCTAATTCCCATTTTAATTTGTTGAAAAGCCCTTGGTTTTTGTATGGGGAAGTCAAGTCCCTTTGGTCATTTTTGAATTTTCTTTTAAGTCATTTTTTTCCATCTTTAGAACCATGTCTCCATATGCACTCTCCCACCTTTCAATCTCATGTTTGAATACCTTTAACTTGAATCTTTTCTTTCTCATTTGATCAATTCATTTCCTTCACTTCCATATAGTGTTAAGTTCTGTATTTTTCACTTACCTTTGATTTTAGGAGAGTTTAGTATGCTAAACACTTAGGTTCTCCTTTTAACTTCATCCTTAGATCTCATTAGGGTTTAGTAGAACTTTAAGGCATAGTTTGACTTTAATTCAATTAATCCCTTTAGATACTTTCGAATTGATTTAGCTACTGACTTTTTAAGTGTGTTACCTTATAGGATGCCTTAGACCTAGGTATTAACCTTAGAAGTTCACTAACACCTTTCCTTAGATAGTGTGAGGTGTTTCTTGAAGTCTGCCATGTTACAATTGTTCAATATGCATTGTCATGCTAACATTTTCTTTGTAGGGGGAAAATATGAGGTAATCATTAATTCATTCCTTTTCTTATGAATTTTAATTGTGCTTGCCTTAGCACTTGGTGCTTTGTTCATAGGTTTTTCCTTTTGTTCTTTAGATTCAACTTAACTTCCTTAGGAAGTAAGTTAAATTCTAGTTTGCTTTTCTTTTCCTTAGGTTTAGAATACCTCACAAACCATCAGATCACCTTTTGTACATAATAAGATAACTTAGGGTTATGTCTTAGTCCCCCATTAGCTTTGACCTTTTGCCTTTTGAGTCTTCTTTTCTCATCTTCAAACAAAATAAAAAAACACTTAATAAATGCATGAAAGAATCTCTTGTGTATAGCCTTATTCCATGGGGCACTTACATTCATTCCATCTTGGAATAGTGTGGGCTTGTTGTCGTACCTCGAAAAATACGATCCTAAAACAAACAACAGAATCGCCACCTAATTCTATTTATTCTACAATAGAAAAGGGAGATATAGATACAACCTAATAGAGGATAAGAAATGGTTTACGAAACCAAACTCTAAGTTCGGGAGTCGGTTACGCAAGGGGAAGGTATTAGCACCCCTCACATCCGTTGTACTGAACGGGAACCTCTTAGCTAATCATGCGATTAAATGTTTGATTTTAAGTCTTTGTCTTCTAAATGATTGTTAATATGTTAGTTCTAAGGAAATAAGTTTATTTATTATTTGTTATTATTAAGATGATAGAGAAATGATTAATTTTTTATTATTGTGCCTTAAACGGAGAAATAATTAAATTTTTATTAGGGTGCTCGCAAAGGATTAGAATCCCTGTGCTACGTATTCCCTTGTGCAATGGGAAAGTCAGAGCTTCGTAGTTCGTGCGACTACAATTTGTGTTTTTTACTGAACGATTGTTTAAAACGCATTCTACTGCTAAGCGTTGGCTTATACTCGCGGTGGAGGCTGAAGCGCTAGCTTATTTGCGAGATAGAATGATTTAAACAATGTTCATTTTAGAGAAAAGTGTTTGACTTTTGTTAAGGTGTTTTTAAACAAAAGGGAGAATGAACCACGTCGCGTGGGGCTAGCCCAAGAGTGATTGCATTCCAAAACGTGCGGAGTGCTAGACTCCGGAGTTCTGTTCTTTCATTGATTAATTATGAAAATGATTTGAATTGGTTGGTAAGTTTTAAATTGTTTTTAAGTATGAAAGAGTGAATGAACTACGTCGCGTGGGGCTAGCCCAGGAGAAATTAATTCTAGAACGTGCGGAATGCTAGACTCTGGAGCTCTATACTTTTGCGAATTAATTTGTACGATAAAGATATTTCGAAATACGAAAAAGGTGAATGAAGCACGTCGCGTGGGGCTAGCCCAGGAGCGATCCATTCCAGAATGTGCAGAGGGCTAGACTTCGGAGCTCTGTTCTTCCGTATTTAAATTTATAAAATAAGTTGGATATATTTTTTAGACGTTTTAGAATTAACGTGTTTAATAACGAAGGAGTGAACGAAACACTACGCGTGGGGCTAGCCCAGGTGTGGTTTGTTCCAGAACGTGCGGAATGCTAGACTCCGGAGCTCTATTCCTTGTTAAATTAAATAAGATACGCAATAAGTCGTGCAGACGGCGATCGCATAATGATCGGCTTACGTATGTGTGAAGTGTAGGCGAGAATTAATTACTGGGCGTTGGACCAAGAAAATTAAATTACTTCGCAAATTTGGGGTTAACACGGCGGAGTCAAACTTCTATAAAATAAAAGCTTAGCAAAAAATAAAATCTCGGATTGATAACTAATTTAATGTTCTCATTTCTTAAGCTTATTTTTATAGTCAGAAAAATTTAGAATTTTAAGAAACAAAATTACTATGTCTTTTACTAATTTAGACTTTATCTAAAAAAGGGAAAAAAACATTAACATAAAGCAGCTAATTAAGATACTTAATATCTTATTTTAACAAGAAAAACAAACATAAACGAAATAAACAACAAAAAAAACAAAGAGACAAAGTTGAGGCCCAATAGGGAGAACCCATTGGACGCGGGTCAAAACCGACCCGGTTCTGATACCCAAGTGAGAGTGAGGCGCGGAAACTTTAAGGGAAACAATACAGTTGTTTCAAACGTTATCGGTTATGGTGAAAACTCACATGGGGAACTACTGACAACACGTCAAACTAAGGAGCATAGAGAAAACAAACGCATGGCAGACGCAAGTGGGAGGGAAAATCAATCAAGTAGTTATCTCGGGAGAAAAAAAAACAATTAAAAGCCTCCTTACTTAAAGAAATAAAAGAAAGAAAATATGCTCCTTACTTCATAGAAATCGATTTCATCTTCTCCGCGAGGGTGGATAAAAACTTCCGTGAATCAGCAAGCAGAATACCAAAACGAATCACATACAAGCTATCAGAAATAACTACGACCATCACCCAACACATGAAGAGCAAACAAGATAAAACCTAACCCCCCTTTTTGGATTTCTAACCCTCATTATGTTATGTCTCAACAATTTACAATATACATAGGAATTTCAAGTTGAAACAAGATGTATGAGTAAAACAAAGATGAAAAAAACCTACCTCTAATGAAGAAAAGTCGACTCAAGCTACTTCCACGGTATGTCTCGTTCTCTCTCAGCTAATATCCCTTTCTTCTTTTCTTTTGTAATCCAATGTCCTCGTCACCTTGATGCTGTCCCCTTTGTTGACTTTCGTTTTGGGACTTCTTCTCTTTCGAAAAAAAACTTCTTGTGGTTGATGAAGGTTCTCCTCAATAGAGTGAGTTTAGGGTTTTTCTCTTGATGTCGCCGTTAAGTTTTTTGGTGAACTTAGGGTTTTTTTTTGTTTTGGATGCGGCCCCCCCTTTATCAATGAATTTGTCCCTCCTTTTATAACATGAAATTAGGGTTTGCCTCTGTGAAATTTTACTGAGAAAACAAAAGTTGGTTATGACTGTTACGCCTTTTTCGCATTTCGAATTTTGTGCCTATTTCGTGCAAAACTTGGTCTTGTAATTCTGCCACATTTCTGTCTGTTTTCTTGTTTGTTTATGCCTTTTCACTGCATCTTGTTGGCTTGCTTTATTCAGTTCAAAACAAACTGAGAAGGTTGTATCCGAACCATATTAAATTTTCTCAGTTCCTCTATGTTTTGTCTGTTTGTGAAGTAGCATTGTGGTGGTTCTAATGAGCTTCTAACGTATTGCGTTTTTTTTTTGAATTTTTAGAACAAAGATTGTTGCTTCCTGTTTCCATTGCTCTGTAGCTTCCTTTGTGCGGGCTCGCACCTTCACGATTATAGGTTGCCAATGCCCAATGGTAATAAGCATCACGTAGAGCATGGCAAATGTGAGTGATTTTGTCCTATTTTTTTAACTCCATCCTGCAATATATTGTTCTGGTTCTCAATTTGTTGTTACTGATTAGTCTACGTACCATTTCAATGCAGAGGCCGACACATGTTCTCCTCGATTGAATATTCATCCTTAAGGCGAGGTAAAGGTAGCGTAGAGCACATTCATCGCAAAGCATTGTTGATGTTGTGAAAGAAAAAGAAAGGAGAGAGCAAAGCGGCAACATACTTGGTTTTGATTCGAACAAGCTTGAATTGTAATTACACATGAGGAGTTCGATGCTGACGAACGTAGGAATCACATCATACGTCTTCTGGGTTTTCCTTCGCTTGAATTTAAGCCTCTTATAATCCCTTGTTCATTAACCTAAATTTCTTCTGAATAATCACTCTTTTTGGTATGAAATCATCTCATTGTTTTGACATATTTTTACAGAATCCATGGCGGTTTTGTTTCCCTGAGATAAATGCCAGCACAATCCCCTTGGACAATATTTAAGCTCAGTGGACTAAACCGCGGTTGAAGCGCTCGTGCAAAATCAATGAAGCCTTTATGTTCTCTAATATGAAGTGGCTTGTCCGATGTCCTCTCGAAACATCCCTAAGGCCTAGATTTTCATGATAATTTATGTTTTCCTTGTTATCTAAACTTATGCCTGATTATTGAATTCAAAATAAATGAATTTTCATTACATTGACCCATGAATCTTAGTGATAGAACATATCAATTTGTAATGTACATTTGATCTTGGTTTGAAACTTGGTTAGGCTTAATGAAGTATATTTTTATGCTCCAATCTTGGACTTTTAGCACACATGAATGCTTCTTGATTAATTAATGTAAATGATCTTGCAATTGACTTAAAAAAACTCTTGATCCTCCAACCTTGGAGGCAAAGTTCGGCAACCTTCTTTTGGAAAGAAGTTAAATTTTTGCCATATTATATTTGCATAAAACATTAATTTCTATGATCAAATCTTGAAGAACAAAACATTCTATTGTAAACACTTCCATGGACCACAAACCTAAGTGACAACCTTAATGAATCAAAGCCCAAACTTCAAAATCCAATTGAAATAAAAAAAAGACCCTTATACATGATGAACTCAAAAGTTGAACACTCACTTGAACAATCCATGAGAACAAAATTCGAAATATGTCTTAAATCAATGATTAAAAGAGAATATGAATCCAAGGACAACTACCAATTGATTGTACCCCCAAAATTGGACTTGTAGGAGCAAAACCATTTCCGTTTCGAAAATTAAGACCCAAAATTAAACATCTCAAATTCTTGAAATGAGGTTTGATACTCTTGGAAAGAGGTTTGGAACATGAAAATATAAAGGTAAATTTAGGACATGAAACTTAGAAATAAGCTCGAATTTGGAATTTGGACCTAGACTTGAAAAATAAAAACTTGAAATTAAAATTGAACACTTATAATAGAAACTTGGAAAAACAAGAAATAATAATAAGAAAAAGGAAATAGAAATTTGCAAAGGAGTAGGAAATTGAAATCATAATTAAACCTGAAAAGTGAGAAAAATAGAAATTGGAAATTAAATTTAAAACTTAACATAATTGGGAATAGAGATTAAAACTAAACCTAGGAATAAAAACTTTAAAAAATAAATTGAAAGCAAGAAACCAAAAGTGGGAACCCTAGTCGTACAATTCGAAGGGAACGAACTTCCTAAAAAAATATTGCGACTCCAAAACGCACCCAGCATGTAAATGAGGAGATGAATACATGATGCGAAGTGTTAGGGTTAAAATTTGGGGTGTGACAGTTGTCCCTATTTAAATAACTTTATCAGATAAAATGAGGGATGTTAATCCTCAAAAAATCGGAGTGAAAAGTATTTAAATATAGAAATAACTGAAAATTTTACCCCTAAATGCAATGGCATGCTATGAACTTATGAGGGACTTTTTGTTTTGCTGGGGATATGACGTGCGAGAAGCGATGAAACCTAGCTTGCTGATTTTTTTTAATGATGAATATGCTGAATATGGTATGATGCAGATAAATGAAACGGTGATCCACAGAAACAAAATCGAGGGTGAAAACATACTAGGGATAACAATATGCTGGGGATGACAATACAGAAATAGGATGTATTCAAAGCGATAGATCAACAGGTTCAAGTGTAACTGCTGGCACTAAGAAATAACAAAAAAATGGGAAACAAAACGGAAATCCTGAACATAAGATTAAAGATAGACGGACACCCTAGGATAACAAGAAATAGTTCAAAGTGAAACGCAACAGCCTGATGCGCCCAGCCAACACTATGAATGGGAACAACTATCTTGCGTGATGGGTTAGCAAATTCAAGGATGACTGCTGGGGATCCCAATACAATAACTCGGTAATTGAGAAAAAAGTTGAAATGACATCGACTAGGCGGTCGGGAAAACAAAAAAATAACAGACATCGACACGGCGGTCGGGAAAGCAAAATCGACACAGTAGCCGAGGAAATAATGAGGCAGACATCGACACAGCGGTAGGGAAATAAAATAACAAACATCGACACGGCGGTCGGGAAATAAAATAATATCAACACGGCGGTCGGGAAAGCAAAATCGACACAGTAGTTGAGGAAATAATGAGGCAGACATCGACACGGCGGTCGGGAAATAAAATAACAAACATCGACACGGCGGTCGGGAAAGCAGTTCAACATGGCGATTGAATAAATAATAAAGCAAACATCGACGGCGGTCGGGAAAAATAAACTCAACACGGCGGCTGGGGAAATAAACAACAGATATTGACACGGCGGTCGGGAAATAAAATAACAGACATCGACACGACGGTCGGGAAATAAAACTGCAGACATCGACACGGCGGTCGGGAAGTAAAAAATAACAAACGTCGACACGGCGGTCGAAAAATGAAATAACAGACATCGACACGATGGTCGGGAAGTAAAAATAACAGACGGCGACACGGCGGTCGGAAAATGAAATAACAGACATCGACACGGCGGTCGGGAAGTAAAAAAAACAGACGTCGACACGGCGGTCGGAAAATGAAATAACAGACATCGTCACGACGGTCGGGAAGTAAAAATAACAGACGTCGACACGGCGGTCGGAAAATGAAATAACAGATATCGACACGACGGTCGGGAAATGAAATAACAGACAACAATCATAAGGGATAAATCAACAGGTTCAAGTGTAACTGTTGATATCGAGGATAAAGAAAATGAAACAACGTTTGGGCAGTGGCTTTGTGCAAACAACTGATACTGGGAGTAAAATGCGAATCATTTAAAGATGAATCCAACGACTCTAAGAGACCAGCTGGAAAATAAGAATAAATGTTGGAGTTTTTAACGAGATAAACTACCAACCTCAGGGAATTCTTTAAATGAAGAGTTCAAAGAAGACCTTCAGGAACCAATCAGGAAAACACAGATGCGTCTGAATTAAACAACCTTAAATCTTAAGCAAACAACCTAAAGGGTTTATGCCAATGATAATTGGGCTTTACAGAAATATTGGTGGTACTAAGGTACATATCAATGAGGGCTTCTGCGGGGGATACCAGTGTAACTGGGAAACATACCTTGATTAACTACGCTTGAGGGTACCAACGATAACGAATTTTAAAATGAAAATTGACAGTAATTTGGATATGGAGTCAGACAGACGACAATGGTAGAATGGCACATGATTATGTCAAATGCGTATGATTGAGCATGATGCGAATGATCATGACATGCAAACTCTGGGGAGACCGAGAGTTTTGACAAAGCAGGGGAGAGTAGGATCTCAACGCCAATACTTAGACGAGCAAAAATAAAGATGCTGGGGAGATGTCTTCCAACTTGGAAATCAATGTTTGGTCCCAGGATCCACCCAAGAGTACAACCAACTTTTAATCCTTCATGGGGATTTCTGTAATAATTGCATGAAAGTGTTGCTGCAAGCCTGAGGTTTTTTTTCCAGAAGACAGAAAATCTTTTAATCTTTCTAAAGTCAAAGAAATTTGAATGTTTTCCAGTATGTTTTCAAAAACTGTTTCTAAAATTGTTTTTTTGTCATTTTCAGAGTTAAATTGTAATTCAGTAAAGGCATTTTGCATAACAAAGAAAATAAGAAACTGAAAGACAAAGTTTAAAGGAAAAGGTTGTGTTTCATTCAAGAATGGTAGCTTGCCAATAGCAAAAGCTCCATGGAAAATTACAATTTGAAAATGGCAATGGGGAAAGGTCTACATTGAATCTAAACGACCACTACAATCCCTAATAACTAAGACCGCCCAACACTTTGCTTCTGACAAGAGCAACTGGATTGGTCTTCAAGTAATGATCTTCAATAATGGTAAACACCATCAGATACAATCAAATGCCTTTGTCCCTAATTTTTTCCTGGACCGCCCTTTCGGGTTTTCAATCCACCGGGACGCTCTTTTTTGCCTAAGCCGCCCTTTCGGGTTTTCAACTTAGCGAGCTCTCATTTTTTATTATTATTATCCCTAATGTTTGCCTGGATCTCCTTCATAGGTTATGATCCACCAGGATACCCCTTTTTTTCCTAGGTCGCCATTTCTGGTTTTTGACCTAGCAGGCTTTATTTAGGCATAATATTTTTTGACTGCATCAGAATTCACCGGGTGTTTCAGTTGTTCACCATCCATAGTTGTGAGGATTAGGGAACCTCCGGAGAATGCCACCTTCACAACATATGGGTCTTCATAGTTAGGGCTCCATTTTCCATGCATATCTTTGTGGACTGGAAATATTTTCCTGAGTACAAGATCTCCTTCTTTGAATTCTCGGAGACGAACTTTCTTGTCAAATGCCCTCTTGATGCGCTTTTGGTACAACTGACCATGGCACATGGAGGTCATTCTCTTTTCATCAATGAGGTTCAGTTGGTCATATCTGTTCTGGACCCATTCAGCTTCCTCCAGTTTGGTTTCCATCAAGATCCTTAAAGATGGTATCTCTACTTCAATAGGGAGGACTGCATCCATCCCATATACCAGAGAAAAAGGGGGTGCCCTGTTGAAGTGCGAACTGATGTTCTGTATCCGTGCAAAGCATATGGCAGCATCTCGTGCCAATCTTTGTAAGTCTTCACCATCTTTTGCAGAATCTTCTTGATGTTCTTGTTCGCAGCTTCAACGGCTCCGTTCATCTTCGGTCGGTAGGGAGAAGAGTTATGATGTTCAATATTGAATGTATCTGTCGCTCCCGATAAAATGGGACTGGCCCAAATAAAGGTACAGACGCGAACGGTCGGCGAGAGGGACAATGAGAACACACAGCCGTGAACTCACTGGAGATGAATAGAGTCGCCAGCTAGGCATTTTTATCCCGGAGGAAAGGCAATGCTGCATAAGCCTAGAAAGAGATGGATAAGACGGTTGCGAACCAGAGAGACTGAGAAAGGGGGTTGGTTACAACCTAGGAAGGTATTAGCACCCAGATTGTCCGCCGTACTCGACGGGATCCACGCTTGAAAGATTTGTGTTTTAAAGGGGTAGGGTCAGTGCAATTTGTGTGTAAAATAGCTGGAAAAGATGTACAGGTGTCAGTGTAAAAGAAGTGAAGTGTAGTATATACAGTGTCAGTGTGAGATCAGGAATGAAACGCTCATGATAATGAGGCTTAAAGAGTAAAGCTGGAAGGAGGGGGAATGTACAGAGACTTTTGTTCGATAACTGTTAAGTTATGCCTACGTATCCTCTCGTGCAATGAGGAAGTCAGAACACCGTAGTTCGACCCAAAGAGACTGAAAGATAAATTGACTGATGAACTGCTTGCTTGTCTATGCTCAAGTGTATGACCTGTCTGGCTCAGGTGCTAACTGTCTTGCATTAGACGGAAGAAGCAAGTTCTCGTTTGTGAGTGAATGAGATGAGAAAAGAATCCCGGAGGAGACGATTATTGTTTGTTTTTTTGAGTTTTCAGTCTTTTATTGCTTTTGAAAGTTTGTCATAAGTTAATGAGCTTAAGCCTAAACCAATGGATTTAGTAAACTCATCACATCTTCCCTCTGATTAGGGGTAATGAGAGTTACCTTAGGTGTGAAGTCAGATTCTCACACTTAATCACCTTTGGTGTAGGGTTAAGATCATTAACCTACTTGTGATTATTTAGATGTTTTTGGTGTTTTTGTTTAGTGTTAAGTAATGAGGTTAAGCCATAATCAGGGATTTAACAGACTCATTACACCATCCTAATAGAAGGATAATAGATGAGAATGTTTAAGCTGAGGAAAGCTCCTCAACTTAATCCATGATTAGGGATTAAACTCATGACAAAACAAGCCTTTGATTAAGTGGATTTTATTTAGTGATATGATGATGAAGTGAGTTTTATGGTTTGTCAGACAACTTGAGGGGGACTTGTCCATTAACACTAGGGTTAGTCCTTCTTAACCACTTAAGGAAGAATTAGAACCCTAATGCAAGTCCCAAGTTACAAGTGTGATGTCTTGATATTTATTAAGTGGATTGATTAAGAGATTTAAACACCTTAAGGGTTTAACACTTAGGATTAAAGTTATACACTCCATCCTAAAAGAAGGATGCAGGCATAAGCTTAATCACAAAGTCTTAAAGCCTTTAGGGTTTAGTCCCTGATTATGAGATGAGAAGAGAAGACTCAAAGAGAGACACAAAGGTAAAAACTATGAGGGGAGACTAATCAAAACCCTAATTCATTATCATGCTTGGTTGTTCCTAAGGTTTGTGAGGTTTGCAAGAGAAGTCTTCAAAGGAGCCACCAGGAAGCAGATGAACAGGATCAAGAGAAGCAAAGTGACTTGCTTCATTCAAGAAGTCAAGTCACTTGAAGAAAGAAAGTGGGAGGAAAAAGAATGAGCAAGCTCAAACTTCAAACACATATAAGAATGCAGCAATGGATGCAAGAGAGATGAGAAGAGAAGTTATGAGGGGTGAAGGCAAATTCACTTCTCAAGTTTACTTACCACCTGAAATGTTAGAAAGAAAATGCAATGCAATGCTAGATGAAATGAAATGGTATGATGCTAAGCAAAACCAGAAGCATGTTGATGATGATTATGATGTTATGAGGTGCTGCAAACATGAGACAAGGCATGGAGATGTTCATACAAGATCATGAATGCAAATGATGCAAGTTAAGGAGCATGAACAAGCATGGAAAGTTATGAAGCATACAAGGCAAATGACATGGCAAATATGAGATGCAATGATCAAACATGCTTTCTATATGTCTTAAGATGTCAAATGGATCACAAGAATGCACAAAATGCAAAGACAAGTCATGTTATGCAAAGAAATGCAAGAAGGATGCAAATGGAAGCCCAAATTAGGGTTCATGGATCAAACATCAAACAAAAGTCCAAAACAGAAACAAAACCCTAAGATAAAAATGGAAAATGGCACTCAAAGAAACCCTAATCCTATGCTAAACCAAGGTTCAAAGGGGAGGTTCCAACTCTTAACCAAACTCAAGATATGAATTTTCTAAGTTATTAGGGTTTTTTAGGGTTCTTAACAAAAGAAATGCCAAACAATTAGAAAATGAGGAAACAAGTCATGGCCATTTTATCCTTGAAAATACATGCTAAACATAACACAATGCAAGAAGAATCAATGTCTCAACCTTCTCCAATAGGCAGAAATGAATTTTTGAACTTATGATCAAAATAATGCACAAAATATGATTTAATTCAATGAAAAATTCTTAAAGTGCATCAAGATCAAAAAAGAAATTTGGTTTGAAGGTTGGACAATGTTTCTAAATGTCTTAGAACATTTCATGAATTTTTTTGTAATTTTTAAATACCTAAAAGTATTTTTAATCAATTAATTCCCATTAATCAATTAAAAATAATCTTTTAAATATTTAAAAATACTTTTTTAATGATAAAAAATAAAATAAAAATATTTTTGTGTTCTGAAAAATAATGAAAATCTTGACAAAAATTTCCATAATTTTTAAACATTTTTTGCTATTTTAAATAAATTAAACAAATTAAATAGAAAGAAAATGAAATAAAACAAAATAAAGAGAAAGTAATCTGATCCAATGATCCAGATTCAAAGTTGAAATGAAAAGGTTGACTGGCGCGCTAATGAATGGCCTAGATTTCACTTCAGCTAATTTTTGATTTACGAATTAATTAATCCAGATTAAAGAAAGTCAACTGGGATTAGGGCATAATGGGATGATCCTGGGCGTCCAAACACGCGCGAGTCAACACATCCAAGGGACCAAATTCAAACTTCATTAAACACAGGGATTAAACCCTAATCATTTTCAGGTGGCCGGAGAAGACCTCCGGTCGTCTTCTCCGGTGGGAACCCCACCTGAAAACTTCTAAAATCCCCAAAACGCAACTAAAATGAAATCTAAACAAACAGAAATCCTTCCCATACTCCACTGAACCAAAACCCCAAGCTAAAACTCATTTATATTCCCTCAATCACATGAATCGAAACAAAACATTTTTAGGGCACGCGAGTTTCAGATACAAATTAAATGCTCAAAACAAAACCATTTCAAAAAACTAAAGACATCAGGATGATCAGGACAACACAAAGAACAAGTTTGTAACAAGAAAAATGATTTCTGGAAAAATAATTTTCAAGCTACCTGAGATTTGAAGCTTTCAGTTTGAAGACTTTCTGGTCACTTCCTTCAGTGCAAACTCCTCCACTTGGTCCCCAGAAGATGTTTGAATGCTCAAAAGGAGTTTAAGTTGGCTGGTTGATGAGTTTCGAAAGCTCCTGCTCAAGCTTTATCAGAAATGGCAATGGTGTTTCTGGAGGTTTCAGGTCATGGTGATGGGTTCTATGTGATCCTGAGGATGAATGGAGAAGGTCTGGAGTGTTTGTTTGTGTGTTTGTGAGCTAGGATGAGAGTTTCGAATGAAACTGCAGAGTGAGGTGAGGAATGGCAATGGAGTGTCCAGGCTGTTTCAGGCTTGGTTCTTGGTTGCTGGGTGGTCTATGGAGCAAGGTGAGATGATTGGTGAAGATGGTTTTTGTGTTTGTATGCTGTGTAGAGAAATTCGAAGGCTTGTGCAATGTGGGATGATTTTGTGAATGTTGTGTAGTGTGATGGTTTCAGCCTTGCCTCTTGTTATGGCTAGCTTGCAAATTGATAACATAAACAAATCTGATTGGCTGGATGATGTGACTTGTGCTTTTGTGATTGGTAAGTTTGCTTTTGCCAAAAGTCAAAAATCTTGTAAGAGAAGCATGGGCTTGATACTAGCTTGGTACAAGGCTAGGTCTGGCGCATCATGGTGTGGTGAGAGAGCCAGCAAGGTCCAAAGGCCAAGGCAGCAAGTTGAGGGAGCATGATCATGAGTTTTGCAACTTGTTGCTTTATGGTTCACATGTGAAGAAAACCTTGTTACACAAACCAAACCATAGGCAAACTTGATCCAATTCTGATTTTCAGCACTTAGAGAATGTTTATGTGTTGGTTTGAAATGAATTAGAGGCTACATTTGGCTTTGGTTCAAGACTTTGCAAAATTTCCATTTGAAGCATGCCTTAGAAATTAATGATTTTTGCCAACTTTGCATTGCCATAACTTTTGATCCAAGAAGAGTTTGATCATGTTCTTGTACTTTTTGAAAAGGGAAAGATGGGATCTACAACTTTCATGACCAAAGTTTTTCCATTTGGAGCCTTTTTGGACCAAGAATCAAAGCTTGAAAATTGACCTAAAATGATGCATTCTTGAAAAGTCAACTATGCCCAAAAAGTCAACATTTGCAAAAACCCTAAATTCTTGATTTCTATGAACTTCAACCTTCTTCCATGATCAAATAAAGATCATATGCACTCAAAATGATGAAGATCACCCATTGGTTGGGTCATTGGGGGCCTCAGATGCCCTGATTTTGCACTAACTTGTCTGAAAAGTCAACTCTTGATCAGATGACTTCCCCATGGAATTTCTTCATGAAAATTGATATGCATACTCCCTATACCATATAGAGATCAATGGAAACAAGAATGACCAAAAAATTTGGAGTTATGGCCTCTGAAACAAAAACCCTAATTTTCAGTCAACTGTGCAGTTCATCCTGGCTCTGCATCCACTCAAACCCTAGTTCTTGTGATTCCTCTGCAATTTTGACTTTGAGGAGATGAAATATGATATAAGAACACACATGGACCACTTTGAATTGATTGGTGGCCTTTGGAGTGCCTCAAGAAGCTTTGGGATTGCTCAGATCACAA